>OX639997.1:72719878-73969878 GCA_951828415.1 Anomoia purmunda
ATTTTTCTGACAATATGTAAGTTTTATGAAACCAAAAATATTTTGTCATAAGCTTGATTATATACATAAAAATGAAATAAATATTCTTTCTCAGAAAATTCGGATCAAATTTTATAAATGTGTAGAATGTATCAGTAATAAAATGTCACCCTATGAAAGCAAGTTAATTTTAAGGTAGGAGTGTCTGTAGCATATTACGATAATTTGCTTTCAGCTGAGCTTTGGCCTGCCAATGTGAACATTCGCCCCTTTCGTTTTTTTCGAAAAGAAGAGAAGCCACGAGATCCTGCTTAACTACGGGAAATTGTAATGGTCTGAATGTCTATTTTCAAAATGCATCAGGGCTACAAAAGAAATCTGATAATGTTCGCGCTGTTAGCTTGCGTCTTGAGTATGATATTTTTATTATAGTTGAGACCTGGCTTAATTCTAATTTCTTTGATGATGAATACTTTGACTCTAATCAATATACTGTCTACCGAAAGGATAGAGATGTGACAAAAACTGGCTTAGCAAGAGGTGGCGGTGTTCTCATTGCAGTGCAACGTAAATTCCACGCTTATTTAGTTTCGCTTGAAAATGATGATTCTGTAATCGATCAATTGTGTGTGTGTGTATGCAACACGCCAACATACGGCTCATTGTTTTTTGCAGTTTCTTACATTCCACCAAATAGTGGAGATTCCATTTATCGCATGCATGCTGACAATATTACCTCTTTAGTAGTAAATAAGTTAGGTGATAACCAAATATGCATCTTAGGTGACTTCAATTTAAGTAATGTAAGTTGGTCCAGTAGTTTTTCTAGCCCGGGACTGACTCCATTGAATGTTACTGCATCCCTTGAATCTTATTTCATTGATAGTATTATTAGTCTAAATTTAGTTCAAGTTAATAGTTTTGTTAACAAGTTGGGTAGAATTCCCGATCTCATTTTTATTAGCGATAATTTGAGCTATGAGATTTCTGAATGCTTTTCTCCTATACCGGCTTGTGATAAACATCATGTGCCTTTGATTTTGAATTTTAAATTTTACGTTTTCCCTACATCTGTGCCGGATGAAAAAATATATTTTAATTTTTTTGCCTCCGATTTTGATAATCTTAATAATTTGTTATTGGACTATAACTGGGATAATCTACTGTCCTGCGATGACGTCTCAAAATGTTATCACATATTTAAATCTTATTTGTTTGATTGTTGTTTAAATAACATTCCCGTAAAAAAAAGAAGGCCTTATAAACTTCCTTGGTACAATTTTAATTTGAAAAAGCTAAAAAATCTCAGAAATAAATTCTTTAAAAAATTTAAATCAACTGGCAACCAAATGTTTTTTGCCAAATATCAGCGATATTCTAAAGATTTCAACTGTTTAGATAGATTTCTGTACAGAAATCATATTCTAGGAATCGAGGAGAGCATCAAGTCTGAGCCAAAGGCTTTTTGGAGTTTTATTAAATCGAAAAAGTCAAACTGTGCCATACCTTCAGCCGTTTTTTATGGTGATAAGTTTGCTAGTACGCAAATTAATGTGACCAACTTATTTGCAGAGTTTTTCAGTGCGAATTTTGTTGCAGAAGATGAGGATACTTCGCCTAGCTTTACCTCTAATTTAACCACGGCTCTAAATTTTGGCTCACTTTGCCTATCTTCGGATGATGTTATTAAAGGCATTATTAATCTTAAACCCTCTGCGAAAACAGATATTGATGGGCTTTCAGTTTTACTATTGAAAAATTGTTCCGCTTTAATCCGACCTTTAAAAAAAATATTTAATTTGTCGTTGTCGTCTGGAATTTTCATAGACGATTGGAAAATCACCTCAATCACGCCCATCCACAAAGGTGGTGGCAAGAACGATGTGTGTAATTACAGGCCCATTTCAAAGTTATCAACAGTTTCGAAACTCTTTGAAAGCATAGTTAAAGATAAAATGTATTTTGCGTCCAAAGGTGTTATTTCGCCAAACCAGCATGGGTTTGTTTCTAAGCGTTCAACAGTTTCGAATCTTGCCGTTTTCAGTGAATATTGTATTGACACTTTTACTACTGGGCTTCAGGTTGACTGTATATACACTGATTTTTCCAAAGCTTTTGATAAAGTCTCTCATATTTTGCTAATTCACAAGTTGGCTGACATTGGTTTCCATTCAGTCTTTTTAAAATGGATTAAGTCTTATCTATGTAAAAGAAATTGCGTAGTAACAATTGATGGCATTTCGTCTGAACCTTTCTTTGCCACCTCTGGGGTTCCCCAAGGAAGTATATTAGGCCCACTTTTGTTCGTTTTATTTATAAATGATATAAGTAACTGCTTTAGGTTCGCAAACTTTTTGCTTTATGCTGACGACTTAAAGGTTTTTTCGAAAATAAAGGACCCAATTGATGCCTTTAAGCTTCAAAGCGATATCGATAGTTTACATCTATGGTGCGTTAATTCAAGACTTGCATTAAACATAAAAAAGTGCTTCAAAGTTACGTTTTCAAAAGCTCAAATTATCTTACCGACATCTTATAATATCTCGCATTCTTTGCTGCAAAGTCTGGACGAAGTTAAAGATCTTGGCGTAATATTCTCGAGTAATTTTTCATTTAATATACACATTAGCCATATTATTTCAAAAGCCTACTCGGTTTTAGGGTTTGTTAGGCGAAATAGCTCTAAATTTGCGGACCCATATACTCTTAAGCTATTGTATACGGCTTTCGTTCGTTCCAGTTTGGAATACGCTGCTTTCATTTGGAGGCCAAGTCATAAAAATCATATTTTCAGGATTGAACGAGTCCAAAAAGTTTTTCTTAAATATGCTTTGCGGTCATTGAGGTTCAATGATCCAATTCCATCGTATGAATCGCGCTTGCTTTTAATCAGCCTAAAGTCTCTGGAGGCAAGAAGATCAGTTCTCTCGCTTTCTTTTGCTCATGGTATAATCTCGGGTGGTATTGACTGCTCTTTTCTTCTAGAAAGAATTAACTTCAACATTCCACAACGTAATCTTCGTAGTTCGTTACCGTTTTATGGTCTTAATAGTAAAACTGATTATTCGCGAAATGCACCTCTTGTTCGTGCCTTAACTGAATTGAATGTAATCTCGAATTCTAACCAACTTGAATTCTCATCTTCGAAAAGTGTATTTTCAAGTATTCTTAATTCATTATTCTAGGTCTTAAGGTTATAGTTATTAACTAAATCACACTGTAAATAGTCTGTAAGAATATTCTGTTCATAGACTTATAACAAATAAATAAATAAATAAATAAATAAAAAAGTCAGGTTTTATCAGACATATTAAGGGGCGGTTTGATTTGTTTGCCCAGGGCGCTTCTGAAGGTGAATCCGCCACTGACTACAACTCAGGTCGGATATCATATAACCGAGTTGGCTCAAATCGCATATTTTTCCGAGTTAATGATGTTGTTTTACATGCTATTTCTTATCCTACCTAGTGTTTTTTTGCAACTAGGTTACATTAAAACGGGCCCATTATTACTATTCCATATCGAATTTTTCATATTTTACTCCGCTAAATTTCAATGGCATACGATATGCGCAATATGAATGTATACCGGAAGACTACTAAACGAATGGTTTCGTTGTTTTCTTTGCTTTAGTTATTACGAGCGCTAGGACAGTAAAGTTGCCGCTCGCAAAATATTTCCGAGTGATTTAAATTGGTGGTGTTTCGTTTCATAGAATGAGCGAAACGTTTGATATTTGCTTGTTTGCGTTCTCTAATTAAATCTTGCTTTTGTATAAAAAAATCGTTTATTTATTTATTTACTTGAATTTTATATTAATGCACTTTTTATATTATCAGACCTATCATTGATTCCGAACAACCGCCGTGAAGAAATCTCCCGTCACGAATTAAGGAAAAATGCTATCAGCAATTCCGACGTTTTCGTAGTTAGTGCTGTCAAATGTTATTCTAAGTTCGAATAAGTGCTACCAAATCTGTATCGTTAGCAGCAATCGAAAGAAAAGAGGAAGAGCAAAGATGCTCAAAAATTGAGCATCCAAATTTACAAGATATTTGCTATCCTTTCAGTTTGGACGATAAAGCATGAGTTGTTGTAATCAAATAACTACATGCAAACATACATACATGTTGAACAAATAATATTTTTTGTAGTTTTATAAAAAAATTCCGTCTAAATAATGATGCATTCAAAAACGTACTGGATGTGGTGCAAGTTATTCCTACCAAAACTGTGCATACTTTCTTTAGATGTTTTCGGAAAACCTTGTGCATTGTCTGCCCGCTCCGCCATCATATTCACCAGTCTCTCATACTGACTCCTGTTTGTGGATTGTCTTAAGTGTCAGTGATATCAACCTCCCGAATTTCGAAATTTCGTGATCACGTCGAAATTGGTAATAGCGTTTCCGACGGAATCAATGATTGGCCTATATATTAATATTATAAGTATAAATATGTTCTCTTTTAATCGACACAGAAAGGAGTAATTAAACAAAACACTATCCAAATTTCGCGATTGAGGACGATCACATCTTAGGCAATAACAAAATTTTTTAATAAAAATAAATACAACTTGTATGGGGCCAACCCATGATGCAATAATAAAAAGGTGATGTCAGTAGCACATTGTCAAAATATATCGGCCCTCAAGTTTAGGTCAAGTATTTGAAGTGAGTTGAAAAGGGAAAATTTTGTGCACTGGTTTTTCGAAATGTAGGAAAAAAGTGTTAATGTTTGGTACTACTTTACTAAATGTCAAACCACCAGACGGAATAACAACAGATTAATTAAATGTAGAACAGTAACTTCTAGGTGTTTATTATAGCACCGCGTGATTATTCTTTATTATTTAAAATTTGAAAAGAACAAAGTACATTTGTTTTATATGTACGTATCGAATATTTTGAATTTTTTAGAAAACAACTACGTCTGCACTATGGCGTCTTTTGACTTTTTTCGTTGCTAAACCTTTTGAACTAATGAAAATATTTTAAGAACGTAAGTTGTATCAGAACGTGAATATATATAGAAACATATGGTACTATAAAAAACCAAAATTTTTCAGTGAATACTACTGAAGTTAGTTATCAAAGTTGTATTTAAGAATAAAAACATATTTCAAAAAGCGACGTCGCGCTGCCCAATTATGATAAAAAGTGTTATCTCAGTAACCGTTTCACCAATCTCTCTACCAAACCCGATACACACATTGATTGCGGTAAAAAATTTAAATTCTTCTAAAAGGCAAAACTCTTCTAAGTTGATAAAAGTTGAGATATTTTTGAAAAGCAAAAACTAAAATTGTGCTGAAATTATAATAATATAATATAATAATTTGGCGCACACAACCTAAGCTCGATGTTAAGCTAAACTTTTCCTACAATGTGCTGTGCGCGTTTTGATATGGTACCACATCCTACAATTGGACTTACAATTGTATGTCGACTCCGAACGGCAAATGATTTTTGTGAGAAGTTTATTCTTGCCAGAAGTACTCTCGGAGGTTTGCCGCTGCCTGCAGAGGGGTGACCACTGTTAGAAAAAAGATTTTCTATAATTTTTAATGTTACTTGCCCCGTTATATATTCGGCTATGGTGGCCGCTTAGGCCATGTGAGGGGTTGCAATCTGTTTCAAAATTAAATGTGAAGTTATAAATAATGTAAGTGAAATTAGAATAGCTCACGTATGTACATCTTGACACAAAAGTCTATTGAAAGCTGGTCATCAGGCTATTCCAAAATTAAAGAATAATAAAATTAAATTGATATGAGAAACAGTTTGTGTTATCAATATACATTTTTTAATGGAATTGGTGCCCATAGAATTAATTTACATGTGTTTAGGCTCCGGCCTAAATATGGAGTACCACCCTAATGCGCGCGTTCTAAAATATTTCGCATCACCCTAATGTTGTAAGTAGTTTATATGTATAAGTGTACAGTGTATCGTACACGTTTGCACCCTACCGAACTATGAACAAATTTGAGGAGAAACTCATCGAAGGTTCACTGTTCGGCGGTTCAAAGAAATTTAAGTTTATCTCGCACTTTCACTTCAGATTAGAAGACCAGGATGATTGACCAGCAGCAGCTAAAACACCACATCGAAGGTAATTTATCCACACAAAATCCTATTGCATATTTCAATACATTTACACTGCGCTACAGTGAAAATACACTTTATAAGTGTTCGTAGATCTGATCGAGTTGTTCATAAAAATGTGTTTAAAAATTTTCAAACACCCTCAAATTCTCAACTTATTCATAAAAAACTAATTTAAATTTTGTGTTTTGCCGGCTCGAGGTGAAGGGGGTGTTGGTAGATTAAAAACAAATGATTTACTTATTTTTCTTTCCAATATACATATTTCGGTTACACTACGGTGACCGTCTTCAGGGCAAAAGATTTTACACGTCCGCACTGTCCGACGTGGAGCTTTGTACAGAGGTCGCGAAAAAATCATTATTATTCAAACTTTTTTTCTTTTAACAAGGCGAATTCAATACAAGGTGGTCGCAAGAGCACATACACACAAACTCCACATGTTTTGTTTTTGCTTCTGAATGGTGAGAATGTCAGATCAATGAAATATAGAACAATAATTTTGAACAGAGAGAATGCCAAAATAGGAACGAATTTGACAACAAAACTGTTTATTTTTGATTCAGTTGGCCAAAACTATATTTGTAAATATATTTAAATTAAAATTTACAATAGCGACCGCAATTGAAACCTTACTCTTCATAAAGTGCCAGTGCAATATGCGAGTAAATGAACTGCCACAATTAATGCAGCAAAAGCAAATGTAGTTGATTGGCTCAAAGTTATTTTGCTAAAACACTGCTTATGGATTTGATAAATGGTTTTGTATAAAAAAACATCGATTGCACTGCCTTAGTGAATTATCAAAGTGTATACTAAATTCCATAATAGCCGCAGTGCAGTTGGGATTCTCAAATGTTGGATATGGAAGGGCTTTAGTTAGTAATCGAGCCCTTTTTCCTCCGAGAACCATATCATCACGACGGAAGTGATCGGCGCAAATGACATCTTTACACCTCAACTGCACCCGGCATGATCGGGACCATACTAACCGCTCCGACTCTTCACACCAAGAAAAACGGACCCGTTTCACGCTTTACTATCTTGTCGCATAATACACACTTTCCCATTTTTTCGCGAAATATTTGAATATTGGAATATATGAATTCAAATCAATTTGAATTTAAAAATATTTTTAAATGAAAATATAAACAGAAAATGAAGATGTAAACAAAAAACAAACCAGTTGACACTTTCACCATTCAAGGCGAAAAAAGAAGAAGCAATCAGCTGATCGGAAGAAAACACCTTCTATAGATTCGCCTTGTTATTCAAACTTTCTTTCTTTTAATTTTTTAGATTTTGACATATCTTTCAAAAGAAAATATTGGCGATTTTACAATAAAGCATTTAGGGTTAAGACATTTTCTGCCAATAACGTTTTATTCAAAGTAAAAAAAGGAATCATTGTTAAAATTCAGTTCAGAATTTTAGATTTTATAATGTTTTATGAAAAGGTACTTCGAGTCATATTCAGACATCGTAAATAATTTCAATTACCATTAAGTTTTCATTTATTGGGTTAACTAAGAACAAATAATGCTCAATAAACGTAATCAGTTTTGATTTGCCAGCGGTTTATTCGGGGATAAGCAAAATCGTTTTGAATTAACAAGTATAAGTCTTTTGTTAATGCGTTTAAGATGTGTTTTAATCGCTCGTGTTTGCTATGAACCCGAATGTGTGTGTAGTATGTGATACAGGGTGGCTGATGAATTTTGCTACATTAAGAAACTCAAATAATTTTTTTTTCAGTGTATGGAATTTATTTTTCTTTTATTCATGTTAAAGCTCATTCAATTTTATTAAATATAGCTTAATTAGTTTTAAAAATAATGGAATTTAAATGCCCCCCCTGCTCGTTGATGCATGTGCGGCATCTTACCAAAAAGTTGTTCATTACTGCTTGGAGAGTTGAGACAGGAATAGCCGCAATTGTTTCTCGAATGGATTGCCTTAGTTCATTCAAATTTGTTGGTTTTGCTTTGTAGACTTCCTGTTTGCAATAATCCCACAAGAAAAAGTCAGGTGCAGTAAGTTCAGGCGACCTGGGTGGCCAACGGAATGTGGAGTTTCTGGATATCAGCTTATTGGGAAATTTTCGTCGCAATTCTGTCATAACAGGTTGGGCTATGTGAGGAGCTGCACCATCTTGCTGAAACCACACAGAGTTGAAAGAAATTCTCATTCGGCGTAATTCTGGATAGAAAAACTCTCTCAACATGCTCAAGTAACGGTCTCCAGTAACCGTAACGGTGTGACCGTTTTCTTCGAAGAAGTAGGGCCCGACAATGCAGCGTGATGAAACTGCACACCACACTGTGACACGAAGTGGATGCAATTCCGTCTCATGGAGTATCTGTGGGTTGGAAGCACTCCATATTCGACAAGTTTGTTTGTTTATGTTGCCGTTTAAATCGAAATGGGCCTAGTCAGACATGAAAAGACAGTTCAACATGTTTCCATCCTCTTCCACCATTTGAAGCATCTTCTGGCAAAATTCCAAGCGAATGCTCGGCAAAATTGTTTACAAGTCTCATTATGGTCCATCTGCTCGGAGGATTGCCGCCAAACGTGCGCCTATACTCTCTTTGAACCGAAACTACGGACTCCAGTGCGTGATAGCGGCGGACAATCCAAATTCTTGTTTCAGTGTCCCAGTTATCCATTTTTGTTAAATGTAAAAGTCAATCTGCAAAATAAAAAAAAAATTAACCAGATTCATTAAATAGAAAAAAAGTTATTTCATTTTTTTTTGGTAGCGGCTTTCATCAAACACCCGGTACACAAATTTGAAACAATCGAACTCAGGTAAATGTGGTGCCGATGGTTTAACTTCGCCTACTTTTGCTAAAGTCTGAGAACTGTTACTTCTGTCAAACGGTAGCTGTTAGCTATCATTATACGATATGATATATATATACGAGGTGGAGAGTTTTGCACAAGTTAAGCTATGTAAGGAAAAGGGCATGAGAGAATTATATCTCTTACGTCAAAATGTCAATATTATTTATATAATTTTCCTGAAAATCTTGGTAAGTTTAGGGACGATCAAGGCGAGCACTTTGATTACGATATTAGTCGTTTTCAAGGAAAAAATCGGATCAAAATGCCAGCAAATTACTGCTGGTCGTTCATCTGTGAAACACCTGACAATTTATTGAATAATATTTTAAGTATTTTATGTAATCGTTTATAAGTATGTACATATCTATGTATGTATACCTATCCTTCAGTTCCTTTTTAAGTTTTCAATGAAACCCAGAATTTTCATTGCAGTTACGATTTTTTTATTTTCCCTCTTTGAAGTAAATGTCACAATTTCATTTTTTCGAAAGTCTCTATTGATATACATATAAAGTGCCAAAATTTTTTTTTACCAAACCAAAAATAGCTGAAAAGTTATAAAAAAATAAAGTTTGTTTTCTAGACGAGGTCATACCAAATTAGCTTTTTATGAGTTGAGTTGAGTTGAGAATTTGAGGGTGTTTGGAAATTTTCAAAGAAATTCTAGTGAGCAAATCGACCATATCTACGACATCTACAAGGTCACTTGTAAAGTGCGTGCATATTTTTTCGTATATATATATATGTATGTATATGATCTATAAATACTCCTGTGGCGCTCCATACCGTGAGCGGCGGTCCTGTGTATTCAATATGTATTTATGAATGTATGTATGTATAAAAAGATTAGCACGGCAAGTTCTTTTTTATACTGGTGCATACATACATACATTGTCAATATCCTGAAATACAATATTAGCGACTTTCTTAAGATTGAAAGACTGACTTGATATATATATGTATATATCCATCTGAATAATCGCATAAGGATGATCAGCAAATAACTGGAGCATTCGTATATCAGATTGAGGTTTTCGACACTAGAAGGCAATCTAAATGACACTATCGTTTGATTACGTTGTGCATTTCTAACAATAAATTTGGGTGCACTAAATCCGAATGGCAGACTGCGCAGTTGCCAATGACAAAAAAGTTTTAGCAACCAACCTTTATCGGTAATTATGAAGTAGCTGTAGATTTTTGTTTAGATAATAAAAACTAAAAACCAAACCTAAAAATTAATTAAAAGAAATTACCTATGGTAAAATTATTTATTCAATTTTTCTTAGATTCAAATTCATAACATCATACCGAATTCCATCAGAAGCCGCGGGTAAAAGTGAGCTTATACATAAATTAAGTTTCAAAATTATATTTTATAAAAACGAATTTAATTTCCGGCAAAAATATACTACAACTTCAATAATAAAAGTGTCATGAAATGTATATAGTTACTAGAAAAAAAGTCACAAAATCAGACTGTCATATAACAAGCGATTTTATTATTAAGATTATTATTAATTTCATTAATTTTCATTTTGGCTAAAAACTTCCATCCGAAAGACGTACCTGGTAAATCTACTAGCAGTGAATTTTGCAGCATCGTTGCCATCCTCATAAAATATTTTCATACTAATATACATAAGTATATATATTATATTTGAATGAGAAAACATATACTACTAGCCTTTTCAAATGGGATATCATATTTAAACACTGGAATCACCTATTTTATTGCATCATGGGACTAACCGAAATTGATTTGATTTTACTGAAGTTTTGTGTCTAATAATTAAATAGCGTACCTGTAATTAAGTAATAATAATAATATTAACACACTCGATAGGTTAGTCATTGCCAGCTGAGGGGTGACCGCTATTAGAAAAAGATATTATACCAAATTTAAACAACGCACTCAGTTTATTACCCCTTTGCTAGAATCCTAATTTTCGTAGTTACGAATTTGTAGCTCCGCTCTGCATTAAAAATAAGGAATTCGAAGTTCAATTAATCAGGTTCAGATATAAATAACAAATGTTATTTTAAATGAGGAATGATATTTAAAGCCATGTTTATTGAAAATTTATAAGAAAGCTTTATTAATAATTCAAATATAATGGATTGTTTATTTGCAGCTCGTTTGTCTTATGAGGAAAAACAGGCCTCAGCCAAAAATTGCATGAATATGCAAAAGAGAATGCTTTTATTCCTTTCATATTCATTGATGATTTTAATCCTTTCATATTCATTGATGTAATGTTAGTTTTTTAATTGTGCCTTCTCAACGACGGAAGCAAAAGCGTTCTAAGTGGTATGGGTGAAAGGCTTTGTCTAAGTGAAAAAAACTTGTAAATATGCGGTAACAGAGAGCATAAAACTATAAGAACGGACAACACATTACTTTTGCCTTTTTCGTTGATCAACAGGATAGCGCCTACCCTTTCGACCAAATGCGTAAATGGTTGAATGAAAAGAGGGCACCCTATTGATCAACAAGAAAAGCAAAAGTAACGTGTTGCCCCTTCTTATAGTTCTATGTTCATTGGCGTTAAAAAAGCTGTTTTCTATGAGCAATTTGAGTTTTTTTTTTAATCTACCATTTCTATACCTTTTTTATTATTATTTTTGTAAAACTCGTTCAGCTCGGACATAAATCACTCATCGTGCAAAATTTCCGACAATTGATAGCGATTCTACGATTCGTAGCGTCACCTACCGGGCCCACGTTTCGTGGAAATATTTTTCGTTGCATTTTTCATTGTATGTTATATCTTTCTAATTTCATCCAAATTGGATCACAAATATAGATTTGCTAAATAACCCGTTAAATAAAAGGCAGCTTAGTATTTTGAAGAGAAAATATTATTTTGTCACTCATTTTATCTTATACTCAATCATTGATTTCGATTCCTTTACCCTGGTTTTTTTCAGCTCCAAACATTTCGGAAAAACTGCATTGGCGGCACGCAAGATTCCCCCCGATATTTTATTCTACATATTCTGTTAGCTTCATTTAAACTGCTCCATCTTCTTCCAACATATGCAATAATGTATTCGATCTAGATCCGGTTAAGTAGACGACCATTCATCTGACGAAATAAAATCCGTACAATCGCTCCTGTACCAGCTGGGTCAGAATTCGTGAAATCGCACAGAAAAAACTGTCGGCTGTTTTTAATGAGTCCATTTTAAATCGGTAGCCAAATGATGACCACAACTTTTCCTATACTTAATTTTTATACCCGAGCGCACTGGTGCCCAGGATATTATATCTTTGTTCACTTAACGGTTGATTGTAACAGCATAAAAAAACCGAGATAGATTTAGACGTATATATCCGTCCGTCCGTCAGTCGGATAACTCGAGTAAATATTGAGCTATTTTAACGAAACTCGGTACACACATTGCTCTGGACCTAAGCTTTTTTTTAATTTTGGAAGAATATGTTTGCACACTAGTGAGCATTACTTTCCAAACAAAAAACAATTAGTATTGTTTTTTCATCGTTAATATAAATTTAGTATATTTTATAATATCGACAAAAATATTTAGTAATAATATTAAGATTTAAATTTTCTAAATTTGGTTTTTTATTTTTCCGAAAATTCGCCTCAAATTACAAAACTGTTTATGCTGAAAGTTCTGCATACAAATATTTAAAGATTTGTTCAAAGGAATATTGATGCTGTTTTTTTTTGATGATTGGTTTGAGAAAAAGGTGAAAATTTCCGCCAAAACTTTTAAAATGGTTTTAAGCAGACACTTTAAGCTTAGACTATTTTATTCTCTCAATGTTTTTTATAGTTAAAATATTTAAAAAAAAGGTATGCTTTTTGTTATGAAAAACTATATTTTTGGAGAAATTTTCAAATCAGTAAAACATAAGAAATTTTATGATTCCGGTGTAAAAACTACAAAAATTTTTTGGTGAGGCAGCCTAATGTACATTTATATGTATAATCATCTCTACTTGAGGCTAAAAAAGTGCAGTGAGTCTTTGCTAGTAGTATATCATAAGCTTTTTATTAATCAATTGGTAAAACAAACAAATTTACAGAGAGAATGAAAATTATATTGCATCTTAGAAACAATTAAATCGAATAATTTTGCCAACCAAAGATTAAGCGCCACTGACTGTTATTTACATACTTTATAGGTAATTATTTTCTAAAATCTGCGAGATATGCTTTACCAAAACTGTACACATTTTCATACACTCAAGCTATGCATGAAACCATCTACCCTGTGTCATCGTGAAATCAGATTTAAGCAGTTTTTCGTTTTAATTTCATAATTGTTAATTGAGTCAAATAATAATTGTTAATTGGCCTGGATAAAAGAAATCGTCATGTATGCGTATGTGTGTATGTTAAATGAATATGTATGTATGCATACACAGCCGCAGGTATTTATGGGCATACATACTACATGTATGTATATGCATGTGTAAATGATAATTACATGACTTGCCTGCATACCTACATACATACATACATACATAGTATGTACGTATGTATAAGTGTAGATATGTACATATGTACATATGAATGTTTACATTTCTCTAGTTACTTAAGGCCTAAAGACAGAGTTTAATACAAATGAAAACTTTCGCTTTCGCCTGAAACAGCTGAATGCCTCCAGCAGAATAAACGACTTTGTTGCGTTGAGTACTGTTTCAGGCTTGCTTTTTGGCCACCCCTAATTAAGTTTTACTCTAGAACTTAAGTATCATAATACTCAGTTGCTGCGTGTAAGGAATATGCCCAGCATCAAAATATTTTCAGCGAATTACAATTATGGTGAATGGAAGAAAAGTTAGCGAATAGAGCTTTTTACCTCAAAGCTGCGTAAAGGTAGATTCGCTTTCACATATTCAGATACTTACCACTAGCCAGCCACCCTCTGCTTACTGCCACCCAACGACACCGATCGGAGTGCTGGCATCCGACACGCAATTTGAAAGCAAACAGCGGCTCAGAAACAAACCGACTGCCGTGGAGAATAGATGTTCTAGTGGCTGCTCGAGAGGTGTTCGATTCAATAATTGTCGTGGCACGTGGCACTGCACAGGCAGGAGTGATAAGCACCGCCAAACGCACGCTACAAAAGTATTCTGCACGCAATCTACTCATAATTATTTATTCGCATTCGGTTATCGACTGTATGTTACGAGTATGTGATTATTTTGAAACGCTAATAGATGTGTCGGTATGAGTATACGCTCGCGCATGTGTGTACAAAGTTACGGTTTATTACACACATACATATGTACTTACGTGGTATGTATTAAGTGTGTGTTCACATTTACAAAGTGCGGCACTAAAATAGTTTCGTGCCCGTTGATAAACAAACATACTTGCGCGGCGCGGCACAAAGGCACAGAAGCGGTCGCTGTGGGCTTCAGTGTAAATGAATGCTTACTCGTACAACAAAATGTTTACACTCTCTTGAAATTCATCTCGCAGGCTCTTTAATTACGCCAAAATAAGAAGCTACTGTTCTGGCAATTTAACACGGAGTGAAATAGTTATTTTCGAAATAGTGGTGTTTCCGAAATTGGGGAAAAAATCAATATTAATGTTTATACGGGATTTTTTTTTAATTTGTATGTATGTATGTATGTATATGTATAAGTTTATGTCCTTTCAATGATGTCAACTACACGTAAGTATGTATGTATGTATGTATACATATTACAATATTTTTTAAATTCCAGAGTAGTCATTTAAATGCCGTTTAATGAAGGCTTTGAGGAAGTTCATATGCGTTCAGTCATATGTATATAAATAACTACCTTGCTGGAAAAGAATTACCTTAAAAGCAATTTAAAAAGTACTTTTTCACCAACTACATTTGTATGTACTATGTACAAGTAGTTGAAATTCTTTCTCTTATCTTGTAAGCAACTCACTTTATTAACATAGCTTGGAGCAAGTCAATTATCTGACTCTGCATTTGATTTCAACTAGTTTAAATATGTTTGACAGAAAGAACATCAAAATTAGTTTTTTACTAGCTGCAATAAAATGTTTTTATTCCCAACTATTTGAAATACCGTATTTTCAAACTGTTTGAAAACTAGTCTAATTACCAACAAATTTTAAACCTGTCCGTTTCCAATTATTTAAAGATATGTATGTACAGTCTATTTTATATTAACTACAAAATTTAATAATGAAATTAAATTTAAAATTTTATATTAGCAAATTTTAATGTAATATATGCACTTATTATTAAAAAAAAATAACAACAAAAAATAAATGAAATAAGTAAATGTTTTTTGGAAAGCGCAATCAAGTATAAGTATGATAATGCCAATACATATAAGTACATATGTACATATATACATATGTATGTAGCTAGTACTTATCTACAAAATTATAATTAATAAAACTAGTTGCATTACACCTCTATGTGTATGTACATATATTCTACATATCTACATAGGAATAAGTACACCCATACATGTAAGCGTTACTCAAATTCGTGGAGTTTGTAATAGTAATTCATTTCACTTCAATATTTTAGGTAAAGTTACCTTTTTAATGAACATACATCTTGAAAAAACATTGAAAGGAAGTTCAAATAACTGCCATTGAATATCCATCGTTTTACGTTTGATCTATCTACACATAAAAATAAGTTATTACCAATAAGAATAAGAAAAATAGTTTGAAAAATTAAATAAAATGCAATACTGAGGCCAATATTTCAATTTTAATATATTCCCAAGCAATATTCCAGGAAAGAATACATATATGTACTAATTTTTAATTTGATACTTCGGCCAATATTGGGACTTAAAAACAGCCCACAATCGTTTTAGTTTTATTTCTTTGTACATATGTATGTATGTATGTACATATGTGTGCAATTGTAAATTTTTACTTGTCATGTGAATATACATATATCTGTATGTAAGAATTAATATACCAATATCACGATGGATATCACTATGTCTAATGTAGTTAAAATCATTTTCGTTACATCGTGAAACTTTTTGTTTTGAGTTGCTAAATAATGACAATGTTTTTTTGGCCAAGATTTCTGCAGAATCGTTAAGTATAGATCCAGAGAGGCCTCAGAAGTTGATTGTAGATGAGTTTTTTCTTATATATACATATGTACGTATTATTTATATATGCATGTCGAAGATCTTATTGTACATACATATGTATGCCAAGCAAATGTATTTATTGAGCGAAGCAATGGATATTTTGAAACATTTGTTTGTAAAAACACTTGTGTAGAAAAACATGTCTTAAATAATGGGACTGAGTAGACGGCTAAACGCCAAATGTAAAACAGTAGGTCATGATTCAATTATTAATGGTTTGATACATAATGGCAGCTAATTTCTAGCTCTCCAGCACAAAAGGTTGCATTTGCGAAGGTGGTAGAAAATGGGAAGATTGTAATCCCTTTTTGTAAAAAATATTTTTAACAAGTACGCAAAATATATTACTAGTTGTAGAATTTAAGTTGCGTAATATCCAAAAATGTTTCGTAGCCTCCGAAATATTTGATGCATTCTTCTGATTAGAAACTCCTTCGTTAATGGTAATTATATGAAATTATTGGTACAATCAAATTTTTGTAGTTCACAATTATAAAAACATGTGATCTAGTTCTTTGTCCTTATTAAAACCAAACAACACAAATCCCTTTGAACTTCATGTAATATTATGAGGTGAGCCATATTAATTCATTCACCAAAACTCACACAAACTCCCCACGTCCCAATTGTTGAGACTTTTCTATCCGTTTGATTTACGTTTTGGTCGGTTCCGAAAAATCGCGACGTAAGTCAAAACGGCGTAAATCGAGTTTTTAGCCTTGCACATGATTACAAGGTTATTGATGGTTTCCAACAAAGTAAAAAATACTTTTTTTTTATTATATTACGTACAGAAAAATGTTTGATACAAAAAGTACACAACCATAAATAACTATGTAATCATAGGATTACGTTTCAACAATTTACATACATACACATGGAGTAGGTGATAGAATTGGGCAGAAACCCACCCAAAACAGTGAAGTTCGGGAACACAAGGTATCAGCAACCTACTAAGAATTAACTAATATTTACACTAATATTTCACTTGGGCAGTAATGCTTATCATCTATTCTAATGGCACACTCTACGATCCTAATTAAAGATGTATATCAAATTTTGTTTAAATTTTTGTTTAAGTACTAATTTAAATTCTCGAAATTCGCAATGCCCACTCACTTTGACAAGAAAGCGGTGCCACAGCTGTGGAGGTGAAAAAGAGTAGGGATATGAGCACAACGAGCAATGGTCTTTGGAAAGAAAGCCTATGAAAAAGATAGGGAACAGCAAAGGTATTGCTAACTCATGCTCGCACACGGGTATATACTTACATTTTTATAAAATACTTACTCAAATTGTCACAGTTTTCAGGAAAAATGTCAGCGAATTAAAACTTTGTTTTTTTATTTTTTAATTTTACTTTTATTTAAAAATATTTGATAAGATTCATACATAAATCTTCAAGGAAGTAACACTCTTTTAGCTAAAGTAGACGTCATGTGAGGCGTGAGCAGCAAAGCTATTTATGTATCAAACCTTTCATTATTGAATCATGTATGTACATACGTACATATGTTTGTGAAAATGACTTCCAAAACATTAACAGTTTAAGAAAATAAATTATGCCGCAGTTAATATATGTGCATATGTCATGATAAAAATGTTTATAAGGTACAACTCAAAAAATGCTTATAAGGTACGCTCAGTTCGTCCGCCATTTTTACTTTTGGTAGCATTTTAAAAACACTCTCTCGAAATAATGCAAATGTCAAAAAAAAATGGAAATGCTTTGCTGCTTTTGTGGTTTCTCAAACGCCGCATTCCGTTGCAAACAGGACAATATAAATTTCTTTAAGCTCGCTATTACATATATATGGCAAAAAAAGATCAAAGTTTGTGATGTTATGGAAGAGAATTTTTGGTAAATACTTCCTTCACATGGAAGCAGGACTTCATTAAACACAATTCTTTTTTTTAATTTATTTACATATGTATGTATGTATGTACATACATACATACATGTATACATGCGTACATTAAAATTTTGTTATTTCAACTTAAATATCCCAGCAAGCTTATCCGCTCATAATGATCTTATTTAAGAGTCAAAAATTAAGGTGTTCCCTTTCTGCAAAAATCGACGTATATGATCTTATATCCATACACCACCGCTATATTCCAACGAAGAGTTAGGAAATGAAGATTTACTTGGAAGTTCGGAAAGGATCGAAAATATTTTGAATACACTTGTGAAGGCCGGGTTTTCTCATAACATAAAAGAGTGTTGCGTTATGAAAGAATATTGAAGTTGAATATATAGGATTCGAAGTAAGTAAAGAGCTAATAAAGCCTAATGCGAATAAAATTTAAGCATTATACCTAGCTTTACCTTCCCCATATTATACTGGTCATTTTCAACAAATAAGAAAAAAACTAATTTCTGTGCTTACAAGTACTGATGTTTAAACCCTATTTTAATTATGCTTGACTTGATTCTCAGAATAAATTGGTGGTGGGCTTTTCTATAAGCATTTTACTTTGATATTGTCCACAGAAAAAAAGAGGTTAACTTTGCAGAATTTTCCAAAGAGTGGTTGCTAACTGAGCTGTGATGCTGAGATTATCAAATTAATAACAGACCTTAAGGAAACCTTAAGGAAGAAAAGCTTAACAATGATTTGTCTAAAGCTTATGAGCTTCGTGTTGGTATATTGCACCGTAAAATACAATGTCATGTTAAGACCAGATGTATGCCCAAGCTTCTTATAGCACTAAGGTGGTATTTGGTAAATACAATACATAATTCATTAATGCATCCCGGATGGAGAAAATTGCTTGAAAAATTGTATGGCATATATTGGTTCGAAAACATGGCGAAATTTACAAAAATTTTCCTGGACAACTCCATTACAAGCAAGATTTCAAAATCGCAATACCTTGGCATACAGTAAATATAGATATCACAGGGAAGCTTAGTGAGGGAAATTGATATGAAAGAAGTTTTTGATTTATGATACATGGTAGTTGATGTCATTGACGCTGAATAAATAGTAAAATTTGTAATACTAAATTTAATTTGTTAATGTTTTAACTTCATCCGCAAATATGTTGCTTAATTGCTCACTTAATTGCGAAGTAACAGATTTGGAAATAAAAATTAACACAGAAAGGAAGCTATTAATGGAAGATAAGTTGAGAGCAAATTTTCTCTAATGCTAGATCAGTGTCAGAGCGGTCTAACGCTGTTGGTTAAATTAAATTAAATTAAAGTAGCAAATATAAGATTAAATTAAAATAGCAAATATAAGACTTTGAAGAACATTCTAACGATGGTAAATTCTAAAAAATCTGAATGAAAGCCTTTAATGAATGTAAAGAGCGCCACACGAAGACGTGCAGTGAATTCCTACTTTTACTGCAAAAAATTTGTTTCATAACTTTTTAAATTAATCAATTTGAATAAAAATCGTGAATTGATTAATTGGGTCAGGAGAGGTCGAGTTTGTGAATTACACAAGGGCGTGTGACCGGTCTCAATGACCGTTTTCGAGATATCGATTTTTGCTTATAATTTTGCGAAAAATTTACCGATTTGGATTTTATTTGTAACTCTTGCTTTTCAAACGGCTTTCGGAAAATAAAATAAAAGGAGAACGAAACATGACACTGAAGATGGCAAAACGCCGAAACCGGTTTGTCTCCAAAACAACTTGTAATATGCTTAAAGAGGTATTAAATTCGTCGTATTCTTTTTGGACTTTGTTTTGTAAATAAAATTGTTTATCAACATGCGTTTTTTAACAACTGAATATGGTTTCAATAACAACACAGTCCCAAAGCTCAATTGAGACGGACTCTTCCGATTCTTCTAAACAACAAATAATTATGTGTAAGTAATGCTTTCTGCACGATGAAAACAGAAAGTCATCTTTAATAATTATATAAATTTTTGTGAGTAACATAATCTTGTCTAAGACTTTCTTTACTCTATGCATTTTCAATTTAAAAGGATTATAGCTCAAATCATATCCCCCAACACTTGACATGGTATAAATGCGGACGGGTTTGCCTTTATATATTTATATAAATACTAGTTCATATCCGGGACTTCGTCTGCATCGCTTAATAAGTTAATAATTAATATACTTACAGAATATATTTTAATGCTAAAAATGCAGCTTCGAAGAATTTGAAAACAATGTACGGCAGTCATAGTAAAGATGAAGTCGACTCTAAAGTTAGTATCAATTTTCTGACATGATTTTCTATTTTATATCTGCAAAAATCCGCTGTTACTACCTAAATGGTTCACTTTACATCGCTATCTAGCGGATCAACTTTTAGTTAAAGTACTTCTCATCGCACCCACATTATACGTTTCTAATTTCAAAAAATCGTTTCGGATCAAAAACCGTGATTTTCTGAAACACTCTAGCACCACCTAGCGCATTAATTCTTCATAAAAGTATTTCTCATCACACTGAATAACTCGCCTTTAGCGCCATCTAGCGCGTTTATTTTTTATAAAAGTATATTTTATGGGTTGGGTACAATATGATTTTGGTTCAAAATTCTGTATTTAAAATTCTGTATTCAATATTCTGTATTCAAAAATCTGTAATTCAAAATTCTGTACTGTTAAAATTCTGTATTGCGGAACACTGTAATTTTAAATTCTGTAAATCAAAATTATGTATTGGCAGTATTTTGTTTTGCAAAACTCTGTATTGAAAAACCGGTTCTTCAATACAGAGTTTTGCAAAACAAAATACTGCCAATACATGACTTGTCTTGACCCATATGGTTTCCTATATTACCAAAACAGATTTACATAAAGCAAATGTACATATGTTTGTATGTATTTATAGTTTCAGAAATTTCAAAATGGTCACAAAATTAGTCAAACGAAGAAGGCTGTAAAAGCAAACAACAGAATTAAAAGAATAACAAAAAAAAGGCTTATATTAAGGCATGTTTCTTTTCTAAAGCGAATTGCTAAAAATTTAATAATATAATAATTGTTTCGCCATTATAATGTAATAACTTTTGTTTTGAATGAATTTTTGAATTTTTCTTTAATTGACGTATGTATATATACCATTGATTCTATAAAATCGGAATTCCATTATTCATAAAATAAATGTGCTATTCAGGTAAGCGTGCTTATCAGGTTATCTGCTTATTTGGTTATATTTTTACAGCATTTTGATCGAAAATAATTTTGATTCCAGAATTTTAATATACAGAATTTCAGTTCTCCATCATTTTGATCATACAGAATTTTAAATACAGAATATTGAACCAAAAGAATTTAGGCTGGACAGAATTTTTTTTTTGATTTTTACAGAATTTTCATCCAAAAGAATTTTGAAAAGCAGAATTTAGTACCTCTCCCATATTTTATTGCACCAGCTTACCTCTCTAATATCATCAATATCGGACCATAAGTACGGATTTTCTGAATATCTCGACTCATGCACCACCTAACGGATTAATGTCCATGCTATGGCTTTAAGGAATAAACTATTCAAATTCAGTTGAAATCCGTACATCGATTTTGGAGCGAAGTTGTAACAAAAAGGGCTAAATTTAGATGTATATAAGTATATAGATTTGATAATGTTAAAAATATTTTATGTACAATCAGTATTGCTATTCTTGTCCTATAGTTTCAAGTATTTTCAAGTCTATGTAAATAAAACGTAAAATTTTACAAATTCGAAAACAACAAATCAGTATTGCTATTATTGTCCTCTAGTTTCAAATATTTTTCAGTCAATGTAAATAAAACGTAAAATTTTACAAATTCGAAAACAAAATATCCCATTGTTATTCTATTATCGGACTAAGCTGAAAAGTTGCTCAATAAATGATAGCGTTTAAAAAAAACAAAAAAAATGATCGGTACGTATTCTTTGGAAATCACAATTTTTTTTTAATTTTTTCTAATTTTTGAGGAATACGAGTTTGCATTTTTTTCATTTTTATATTCCGAAAGTCTTTCGAAAAACAAAAATTGAAAAAGCAAACGGAAATAATCCAAATCATTAAATTTTCCGCAAAATTGGAGCATTTAAAAAAATAACGTTGTTTTTCAGAAATGGACTTCTCGAAAACGGCCAAACAAAATAAATGAAAAAGTCAGGGATGCCTCCGCAATTGGCACTCTAGCAGAAAAAAATTCGGAAAAGCCAAATGGTGGCCGATTTGGCCCGGAATACCCCATATATGCATGCAAACATGTATTTAATTGTGTAAATATTTAGATACATTCAAAAACGGGCGGGAAACGAATGAACGTTTGGTGAAGTTCTCCCAATTCTTAAGTTGATTGAGAAACCGTAGCAAGGTTGGCATTCTTGAGATAGACATGGCACAAACCAAAATTTGCCGAAAATGTATTTTCTTGAAACGAGTATCAGAGTAATACTCGTATTCCTTCTTCACTCAATAAGTACACACGCCCTCAACAGTATATCAGTCAGAATGTATGATTGAAAAATTATTTAAAATTCGACGATAGCAACAATACATAATTAATGGTGCCTCAGTCACAGGTGTTGTCAGGAAGAGTCCACATACAGATATATGGTCGGACTCAACAAACACAAACTCAGACGTCATATTTGAATCGTTAAAACTTGTTTACAGAAAAGCAAACTAAAAACTAATGTAGATCACCGGTTATCAGCATACAGAACCAACACAAAATATCTCACAAGGTCAAAATTGCCGACTTCTACCTGCCTAAATACATCACAGGCACAACTGCAAAATAACCTAAAATTTGTGTACTATATACGCGCAAATACAGAGTTCAGGCACCTACTAATGAGGTTATTGCCGCCACAAACCCTTACTACCTAACAACATCATATAAATACGCAACAGAAGACGTTAACTGAACAGACCATAAAATTACACTGAAGATGGCACAACGCCGAAACCGGTTTGTCTCCAAAGCAAACTTGACAAGGGATGACGGAAAATCGGCCAAATATACAAGAGGTTGACACTTAATTCGAAAACAGAAAAACTCAAATAAGAGCAAATGCGAAAACAGGGAATAAATACCAATAACAACTTGTCATCAACAACCAAATCCAATTTCTCACCAATACTTAAAATAGCGGAAATGGAACAACTAATACAGATAGATTTATTTATAGTACCTGAAAAAGATGATGTAGAAGACAAAGACACATACAAAACAAAAAGAACTGACCCTGCAAACACATTTCAAATAAAAAACAGTAAAATATCAGATAAACATTACAAAGGAAAATACATAAACCATAGAGCAAAGCAGCTACTTACATGCACCGCAGCTATAGCGCCTAGACTTTATGGTTTGCCAAAAATTCATAATCTAATTAATTAATTACATCAGAGAGATTTTGCAATCGTGAATTTCCTGAATCACTAATATATCAACAATGTTAGCCTCTAAAATTATAAACAGCAAATGGGGTTGAATTCAACAAAAAATATTCCAAAACCAAAACTTCAACAGATTTTAGATTTTTGTTTAAAAGGCAATAATTATTTTATGTTCAATGACAAACTATGCATACAAACGTCAACAAACATATCTCGAAGCTAAAAGTACAATTTAATATCGACATCAAATTTATTACTAAATATGTAGACGACATCTTCTCTTTAATTATACGAAAAGGTGTGAATCTTATTTTAAACACTCTTAAAACATATCACAGCAAACTTCCATTTACAATTGAAATGGAGAAAAATTCAAAAATCGCTTTTCTTGACGTTTGCATATATAGGAATAAAAACAATGTTCTACTTAAATGGTACTCAAAACCTACTTCTTCTGGGTGCTTGATAAATTATTTCTCATAGCAACCTATGAAGTACGAAATCAGCCCAAAACTTCATCCATAAAGTATTGACGATAAGCCACACACAGTTCCATGACGCTAATATTGACACATTGAACTCGATTATAAGAAGCAACAATTACCCACCTAACTTAATATGGAAACTGATAAACCAAGAAATAACTAAAAATTGAATCCACCAAAATGCAATACAAAACATGGACGCTACAGAACAAATCACAACAAACGGACACACAGCTGATTTCCTAAATTATCGACAAAGAAAGTAGAGAGTTAACGCGATATACATTAGAAAGTCTTGGAATAATTAAAAGAAGAGAAACTACAATAAACAAAACATTGCGTCCGCCTATTTTTCATATTTATGATAAATTTTCAAAATTGGCAAAACTACCAACAAGTATGGCATTGAAATCTATTTTACAGTTTACAACTAAACATAGTTATGTACATACATATATATTATAATTCCTATTTGCACACATTTTGAATACAGTTCATCACCAAGAATCTATAGTGGAGGAAGCCAATCGTTTAATAAACAGCGAAGCAGAAGGGATTAAACACTAATATTCTACTTATAATAAGTTAGTTTAAAATTAAAAGCATTGCTCTTAAACAGTGATAACGAAAATAATGGTTATTCGTTATTACATCTATAATAGTAGTAATTTGGCATTTACACCAAATAGATTGACGTTTGGCCGAAGTTATCTTACAATTTGGGGTGTGCGGCAAATGATTTTTGTGAGAAGTTTGTTCCTGGCAGAAATACCTTCCCGCCGGAAGGAGACCGCTAATAAAAAAACTTTTTCTACATTTTTTATGTTATTTGGTCTAGGGCCCATCGAAGAAGCGCACACCCTACACAGTCTTATACGGCGGACGACATTATACATCTATGTATATATTAAACAAAAAAAATTTAATACCAAAATTAGTCACTGGAAAAGATCCAAAATATTCACACTAACTAAAACAAAAATCTAAATAAATATCAAAAAAGATAATAGGTGCTTAATCAGAAATGGTTTCATTCACTTTCCCTTTTTTTTACTTTTACAATTCTTTACTTTACTTCTCCAAACACATTTTTCCTTTATTCACTTTTCTCCAATACTTTCAAGATTTATTTTCCATTAAATCCACCAAGTGGAAAATTTTTCTGGAATAAATTTCTGTATAAATTATTTTATTCATTTGCTTATACATATTATTATTGTACAACTGGTCAAAGACAGTTGTCTAGTTTCGGCAGCCTCACACCACCACGGTTAGTTTCGTTGTGAACCATAATACGGGCAACTACTTAAGAAGACAACTAAGCTGATTGAACGTTGAGTTGCGTTGTAAACCATGATATGAATTTGCCAATTACAACTCAATGATCAGTTGAGTTGTGATCTGTAATAGTGGCATGAGTGTCAAAATAATGTATGTAGTAAGTTGATTTGTTTCCAATTCAATGTTTTCCTTTTGTATTTTTTTAATTCACATATGCATATACACACATACATATGTATGTATGTTTTTATATTTGACTTAATATTTCTGTTTATAAAGAGATTTGTGTTTTTCACTGTGTATGACAGAAATATGCTAAAAATGTTTTAGCAAAACGTTTTATTCGCGCTAATACTTTAGATCAGACAACACAAAATTAAAAAAAAAAATACAACGACTACATGTTTTCTAAAGGGTGCATCCCACATGAGATTGCTTGCAAAATCATTCTGTCTACGCGTGCCCAAAATGTATTTATCAAAGTGGAATAAATATTTGACATATATTTATTTGATAACATGAAAATAAAAAATTTGTGTATTTGCACCCATTAACGCGTTTGAAATTTTTTGTACTTGAAGTATCATTTTGAACCATCAGTCTACAAAGCTAATTGCTTTATATACATGTGTGTATTACTTAGAACCAGGAACCATAACGGTTATAATTTTTATAAAACAAAAATCATGATTTAATCGTTACATTGTGAGTTTTATTTTGTCGATCGAAAACCATCGTTATTCTTGAATTTTTACTTCGTCAATTTAATTTGATCATTTTTTCGATAAAAAATAATTGTTATTCTGATCGCTGTGTAATACATTTGGCGCCAAAGCGTACAAAATTAGCGAATTATAAATATCACTTATTAATTTATTTGTTTATTAAAATAAAAAATAATAATATTTGTTACAGACTAAGTAGCATAAAAAGAAGATTTCTACATTATGCTTAAAAGTAATTTGAAATGAACTTTAATAGAAGAGGAATCGAGAGTAAAAGAGTTTGAAAGCAAATTAAATTAGTAGAGAGCTGCTACGCTTGGGGGCAATAAAAGTTTAATTATTTCTGGCATAAAGAAAAAATATTGTGACTCCTTAAGCTTAAGTATTTAAGGGTAATTATCAAATGAAAAATTTAAATGCCCTCGATATTTCTTGACTATATTCAATTATATGTATTTGCTTTTGTTTTGCGAATTTCAGCAGGAATACAATTTTACGTTACTCATACGCCCCCGTTTATCTCGCTAATAATCGTTTTTACTTTTTTTTTTACATATATATGTATACATACATATATTTTAGTACGATATACACAAGTGATTTGATTTAACTGTAAAATGGTATTTAGTAATGTACGAAATTTAAGTTCTTGTTTGAGAAACTGATGTATATATTTATACATATATACCTATATATAGATATGTACATATGTGTGTACATATACATACACATGTAGTGGATCGATACATACATCTTTAATTAAAATGTGTATAAGAATAAGTATATATTTTGCAGGAATGAGACTTCTAGACACCAACCTAAAATTTAACATAAATAATCATAATAATTATTTATATAAGAGGATAATTATCATGACCGCTTATCAAGTTCTTGCATTGATGATAATCTTGATTGTAACGTATTTCATGTCATTTGAATTACAACGAATTGGCGTTCAATCCAGCGAACTTACACGGATGCCCATTCTACCTTTTACCCGTACGTTTATAACCTTACCTGTTGAAGCTAACCAAATGCCGCAAAGAGCTTTCAATCGAGACATAAGCTCAAATTACAAAGCCCTAGAAAACTGTGGAACATGTCCGAGCATAAATAAGCAGCATTTAAAAAAGCACTTGCTCTCATGGAAAAGCTCTAAACTATCACCGAAACAACAAGCAGGAGTTAAAGGTTAGTGAGTCGTTTCCTACACTCTGTTTCAAATACACCAACCTAACGTGTCAGCTTATGAACTTTATTTTTTGGTTTAGTTTAAAAGCAGAAGTAATAATCAAAAGATGTGTTATTTTACAACCTATGCAAACTGCATATAAATGTTTATGTACTTATATATGTATGTACATACATATGATTTTCGATGATTATGTAAATGTAGTTAATCATACACCAAACTAGATGAATAAAAAAATTGTTTACTTTACGGATGAATTTTATTTAGATGAAGAAAATAAAAGTGATTTCTGATACGTTATGAAGTCTTTTGTGAATGATTTTCTTTGTTTACGCGTCCTTCTTTAGCAAATTTTCACCACAGTAAGGTTGCGCAAAATTCAACGTAAATCGGTCCAGAAAAATGTATTACTGGAGTGCTTAACCGAATAGGCTTATGAAATATTAAAAATAATATTTATTGCACGATTACACATATCTGTGGCCACAAAAAGTAACCGCCAATGTAGAAAAACCTGAATTCGAGAAATTTTTAAATAGGCCAGCTGGCGAGATGGGGACTTCACACACGTATGCAATAGTATTTGCGGAATATGATGTCATACATAACTCGATTTTATCTTTAGTCGGCTTTGGTGGTTATTGTTTACGACCACAGATAAATTTTTTAGTAATTATTATTTTTTTCATAATTATTTGTTTACACCAGAGCGCACTAGAGCCTAGTGTATTGTTTGTAAAAGCATAAAGCAACCGAAATAGATATAGACATTCATATTCGCCTGTCCACCTGCCCGTTCGTGCATCGGATAACTCGAGTAAATATTGAGCTATCTCAACGAAGATTGGTATTGTAAATGGTCGAACTCGGTTAATAACCATGCCCACATAACGGTGTTTTGTGCAAATCAAAATAATGCGATATTTCAGCAAATATTAATGATAATTTGCACAAATTTGGATTTTTTGTTTAAAGTGGGCATGGGTCTGTCTAATTTTAAGAAAATAGGCTGTGTAAGCAAAATTGCGAAAATTGTAAAAATCGGACAAAAACCACGCCCCATCTCTCATTAATAAATACATGGACTCACAAAATTTTTGAAATAGAAATAAATAGATTTCAACTTAATAAGCATAAGCTGATCAAAAATATAATAAATAAGATACATATTTCACTAGCCAAAAAAATTTTAAATAAAATATTTCACTAGCTATAAAAGGTAATTTGGTCAAATACACAGAATTTGGTTGAGAGGAGAAAGTCGATGGTTGAACAAAATTGTGTAAAATAGTCCACTAAAAAACAGATATATACATATATGTATATTTCAGCAATCACTTCATAAAACTCGACTAAATAGTTGGGTACACGTTACATCTCAACTCAGTAGGAAAACTTTTGAAAATTGTATAAGCCGGCCAAAACCTCGCCCATCTCTTATATAACGGTGAATTACAAAAATAAAAAAATAAAACGATATTTACGTAACTATTCTATTATATTATATACACACTTTTCACTTTTAGTCAGAAATCAAAATTTCGAAAAGTAAAGAACACTGCTTTCTCATTTAACGGTACTTTGCAATCAATCAATATGTTGAATATATTAATAAATCATGTCTCGAGTTCTTTAAAATTTGGTAAAGAAATTTATTTAGGGAGAAAAATAATTAAAAACTCAAAATGTTGGAAAATGGGTGTGGAACGTTAAAATCATTTTATTTATATCAATGAATATCGTTTATTTTGAAAATATTCTTATACTAGCTTATCAGCCTGGCTTTGCTGCAATGTTTTTTTAGATATTGAATAGGTAAATATTTTATTACAGTGCTAGTTGGTTTACAATATTCTTTATACCTTGACCTAATATAAACATGTAAATATATATCAAATATAATATCTGTACTTAAAACAGCTGGGAAAATATAATGAGCTGTAGTTTTCTCTTAAATGGAGGATTCCTTCACAAAAAATAATATATAGCCAGATACATATAAAAAATATTGCACATCGGATCAAAAAAATTTGTATTTTCGTGTTTTGTGTTTTGAACCCTATAAACTATGTTTGATACATCATGAGCCATATATGACCAAATATAATTAATCCGCATCGAATTCTTGAGCCGATAAGACGAATTGAAATTTTCTCTATGTTTTCAAATATTTTAAAAAGGGTTCACAATAATTTGTATATGTATATATGTATGTATATAAGATTACCTTTAAAATAAAAACATGCGCTGGGAATTTAAAGTTCAGTTGCACCCGAACTTACACTTTTTTTTTCGTTTTATCTATTTATGAAAGATAAAAAATATGTGAGCGACTATTTTTGTGTTGTGTTTTTCATTAGAGTTTCGTAAAAACTAAATCCCGACATGAAGCTTTTGAAGCATTTTTTCGAAATATGAAGTAATAATTTTACTATTTTTATTTTCAAACTGGGCAATATATTATAAACCAATCGAAGATCAACTTGCACAACTTTTCGGTGTACAGTTTTGTAGCCCATTTAATTTAGCTAATAAAGTGCATGTCTGAAGTGGATAAAATTGTAGACTGATTTTTGGAATTTCTTCTAAATTGTGGTGTTACACACATTTTTCCAAGGATAGATTCAAACTCCCGCCAATATTACCAAAATATTAATTTTTGAGCTCAAGGCCAGTATAAGGGAAAATATTTTGAAAAAAAGACAACAACAGTCAGGAGTGGTAGAAATTATAACTATTTCGGAGATCACACCATCTCATCATAAAAAAAAAACAAAAAATAATAAAATATATGAATACTCCCGTTGATTTTTAATACTTTTTGTGCCAGCGTCCTTGCACATCTTTTACCATATAAATTGCATGCGCTAAATGAAAAAGAGTTTCCAAGACTAAAATTGTCAAAAACTAACAGTAAGCGCTTTTAGCCATATGGGAGTTGCACATCATTGTGCTAAAATTAAGTGAGTTACACAAAAGCGGTGAAACAATTTTGCTTCAAAGGTTTGAGAATTTGATGCACATTTTTTGAAATATTTATAAAATTTGTAGAATTTAGAATGATGTAAATTTTTATACCTTTGAACATACATAAATGTTTGTATATATGTATGCTAAGTTAGTGCAATGAATACACACGCTTGTAAATATATGTCTTTTCTTTATATGGCAGACCGTTGTTTTTGTCATCAACGTGTACGTCGCAGCGTTTTTCATGTTCGTTGGAATCCTAATGAAAAGTTTGTAGTGGAAAGTCGGGAAAAACCAGCAATAAACTCTTCAAAACTTTCACCACATCCTCGCCTAAAACTATCGAAAAATACAAAACTGACATTCAATCCGAAACTATTCATCTGCCAAGATAAGCAATTAGCGAAATGTCAGAACAAAACTGCGAATTACCGTCAGCACATAATTCACATTTTTGAAAAATCATTAAATGAATCAACAAATGAAACCAATTTCTATAATGTTCAATTCAAGCCTGTATTTGCCAGTAGCTTCGAGGAACAGTACTACCCATCGTCTTGCTTGGTTATGGATGCCGGTGTACGGATATTACGTCGCAAAGATCCACCGTTTAACAAATTGGAAATCGGGAAACATTTTCCCAAACAGAAATTGTTCCGCAAGGAAAGCGATATTAAAACATGTGCCATTGTATCAAGTGCTGGTTCACTCTCCGGTTCAAAGATGGGAAGATTTATCGGTAATATAGAAATATTGAAAATATAAAAGCGTCTGTATATTTATATATGTATGGGGCATTCCACCCAAAGTTTGGCAACAAAATTTTTTTGCATTGCATATTTTTTTTTTGTTATACAGGCGAAAATATTTGAAACGTATTTTTTTATAACAGTTTTCACGAGAGATGAAATGTGGAATTTTTTCTCAACTTTCAAATGAATTGTAGCAAAATTAAGTTTTATTAATTATTTAACAACAAATCGAAAATTAATAAACAAATCACCTTTTTTACATTTGGACTGGTTTGTTTTTCTTTTATTTTGTTTTAGAATGTGAAGAAAATATTTTTCTAAAGGCTGGTAAAATTTGGTAATGATAAGACGAATACTTACGAAGCAACAAATTTTCGAATTGTGGCTTGCACCCGCGAATTGTCCCGGAGCGCCATGCTCCATGTTAATCAGTCGTGTTCCGGTAAGCTTCGCGCGCAAGCTGCGATTCAAAAATTCGTTGCCTTGTAAGTATTCGTTTTCCCATTCCCAAATGTTACCATCGTTTAAAAAAACATTTTTCGTCACATTTCCCAATACAATAAAAGAAAACCAAACCCGTCCGTCCAAATATAAAAAAAGTTTATTTCTTTATTAATTTTCGATCCTTATTGTTAAATAATATATTAAACTTCATTTGAAAGTTGAGAAACCTCACACATTTCATCTCCCGTGGAAATTTGCTTATCTTCGTTAGATACTGCAGTGCATGCAATTTAAAAGTGGTATTAGTTTGCGAGCATGAAATTCGAAAAAAAAAATTGTCTCGAAAAATTCGCGTAATATATTGATATTGAAAAATACTTATCGAATATTTTATACCTGTATAACCAGAAAATTTTGGTGTATATATATATATATATATATATATATTTAACTATGCCATTTGATATGCAGAACTAAAAATTCTTCCATACAACGATAAAACAAATACGATTATGATTTGCAATCTGTGAATGGAATTTAATCGAAACTCGTTTTTGAGAGTTCAAATATTAAAAAAAAAAAACTTTTAAATGCGAATTTACTCACTTAAATTATAGACTCAAGAGTAAATTAAAAATCTCAATAATTTGTAACAATGCGTTGGTATTTGAAAGCATTGTATGAATTCCCAAAATTTCGAAACATTTTAGTTTAGGCTTGGCCGGGGTATTCACAACCGTCGTATTTTTATAAAATTTCTCGTAAAAATCTACAAACCCCTATGAATTGTCTAATTATATTCCGATATGATGATATTAGCTAAGTGACCGTCGCCATTTAGTTAGCATTTGAGCCCGTTTTATATCATTTTGTATGGTTTTTGCAAAACTTCTGCCAACATTATATGAATTTCTTGACAGATGTTCTCCTGCAAGGCTGCCAGAATCTGGAACTTATTCAAATATCAACGTCACTCTATAGAAATAAATCTAATGCGGTTAAATCTAAAAACCGCTACCAATCAGCTTAGAAATGGACTACTTTCTAATTACCTTTACTTTGCAAATGCCATGGCATTCGACATTGCAAAAGATCATTCTTCTTCTAAGTGATTCGCCAATTTTGGGCTAACTTGTATAATATAAATGTTGCCAAAACTTTGTAAATTTATTTCCACCGATTTCAGACATTCAACATCAAAAACTGGTGTAGGAAGGAATGTGAAAATAGTCGGCAGGACCGAAAATTATACGCTGTAGCTTGAAATCTAAATTTGAATGTCCAGCGTGTGTTTGCTTATTTTGATATACTAACAAACATAACTGTTTTTTTCTTTTTCTTCTTTAAAAAAAAATCCATATCTATCATTTAACATGTAAACTTCAAAATATAATTTAACTTTTTGTTTGTTATAGATACCCATGATGTTGTGATGCGATTTAACCACGCGCCCACACAGGGATATGAAGTGGATGTTGGTAGTAAAACAACAATTCGGGTCTTAAACTCTCAGGTAAACTTCTAACTATTTTTTCATCTAAAAATGCATTTAAGTCGCACATAAAGATCTACTAATCATGTAATGTGTATGAAATAAACTGGTTTGATTTAGATCGTACATATAAAAGAAACTAGTCTTGAATAAAATGGACGCATAGATTTGACTCGAGCCAGTTTTCAAGGCGCCCTTGTTTGTATAACATTCTCCTAAAATTGGTTTCATTCTCAGCTAAAACTTTTTTAGTTTGAAACGATTTTAAACGAACCAAAAACTACAAAACAACTCTGCAAATCTTTCATACATTTTTTACTGCATTGAGGATGTACTACCATATTGCTATTGTCCGTTTTGAATAGCTTTAATGTACTATTTTATAAGATTTAAGAGTAATTATTATCTATGTATGTAACATGGTAGTGTAACTATCCTTGATTAATGCTACCTCACACTCTTCATATGAAATTGCGTACGCCATCTTTTTTCGATATAAATCTCATAAGTACTTTTAGTACGATTTAAATACAAGGTGGCGCAAAAGTAAACTTCCGATGTTTTTCGGCTGTAATTTAAAAAAAAATGAAAAACTTTGATTCTTCTTGTGGATTATTTTTATTTGGTCTTTTATTTTTTTTTACATCAAGTCGAGAATATGATGTCATGTAAATGGCCGCCGCCACAGTTGATTGTCATTTGAGCCCTTTTTATGGCATTTTCCATCACTTTGGCCAAAACTTCCGGCGATAGGTCCTCACATTCTTGACGGATATTCTCTTTAAGAGCTGCAAGAGTCTGAGGCTTGTTGACATAAACCCGCGACTTCAAAAAGCCCCACAAAAAGAAGTCTGGAGCGGTCAAATCAGGCGATCTTGCTGGCCAGTGCAAATCGCCAAAACGCGAGAGTAGGCGCCCGGGAAATGCATCCTTTAGCATATCGGTTGTGGCACGTGCAGTGTGTGCCGTTGCACCGTCCTGTTGGAACACATGTTTTCCAATCCCAATTCATCAAGTTGCGGCAAAAAGAACTCGTTTATCATTGCTCTGTAGCGCTCACCATTCACAGTAACCGTTTGGCCCGCGACGTCTTCGAAGAAAAAAGGTCCGATGACTCATCCAGCGAAAACAGCACACCATGCAGTGACTTTGAGCAAGTGTAATGGCTCTTCGTGGGTTACACGCGGATTTTCAGTGCCCCAGAAGCGTAAATTTACGTACCCGCTAAGATGGAAATGGGCCTCATTGATTGATGAAAATCATCTTCCTCTTGGTGGTGATTAAGGATAGCTTGAGCGTATGTTAGACGCAATTGGCGGTCAGCAGCTAACAGCTGATGCATCGTCTGGACTTTGTACGGAAACATCTTCAAATCTTGTACCAAAATTCGCTGTAAAGACCGTCGACTGATACCCATTTGCGTGGCACGTCGTCTGGTCGATGTCGACGGCGCTTCCATGACATCCTCGGCTACAGCAGCAATATTCTCTGCAGAACGGCTACTCCGGGGTCTGCCACGCCTGGCAGCATCTCGTGTTGTGCCAGTCTCTTCGAGGCGAGCGGCTAAACGTCGCAGTGTTTCACCAGTAGGCGTTGGACGGCAAGGAAATCTGCGACGAACGAACACGTTGTGCCAAAGTCACCGACCGATTACACTGTGTAACACTGAAAATGAACTTTGAAAGAGACCTAGCCTAGGCATTAGGCCTTATAAAACTAAGAAAAACTGTATACTTGAAATTTGCGAAACACCCCCAAAATCTCATTTTAGGGCCAAAAAACTGTTTTTGAGGTCATTCGCTAGTCAATCATCAATATCTTTGCGAATTTTCATCCGATTCAAAAGTTGTTTATATATTTTGAAAAGTGACAAATCACTATTTTTAATGGCGTATAACTCATCAAAATCAAACGAGAACTGAAAAAAAGACAATATTATTAAAGTGAATTTAGTACTGCGTCGATTAAGCTATTTCAATCGAAAATCGGTTGGAAATTGACAGAGTTATTACTATTTAAATTATTTTAGATGATGACCATATTTAAAAATTCATACATTTTGATTATCTTTCAACTTCAAATTTTTATTGTGACTGAAAATAAAAAAAAATTAATCATTAAAATGCTAAATAACTTTATAGCTAAAAATGTTTGCTTGATCTTCTGCGTTTAGCTATCATCCTAACTTGGTTCTTTCCTGTAAACCGTTTTTCAATGTTGGAGATTTCTTGGTGAAATCTTTCACCTTGTTCGTCACTGAATTGACCAAGATTATCCGGGAAAAATTCCAAATGAGAATGCAAAAAGTGAATTTTTATAGACATGTTGCATCCCATTTCTCCATAAGCTTCCAAAAATTCATGGACCACCTCAACGTAATTTGAACTTCTCGTGTTTCCATGCTCTTTTCTCTACTGGGTTCAATTTTTTTATGAAGTCATCAACAGTCATAATCTTACGAATCTGCGGTCCAACGAAAACGCCTGATCAAAATGTAAAAATAAATTAGGATGAATTCTTTTTGAAGAATTCTTGTTGGGAAATTTTTATAAGTACCTTCTTTAATCTTGGCGTCACTCAACTTGGGGAATACAAGTTTCAGGTGTAGAAAAGCCTCGCTGTTTTTTTTCGAGTCGTTTAACAAACTGTTTCATGTACCCCAATTTTAAATGCAATGGCGGCAAAATTATATCATCAGGCTTAACTAATGCAATATTGAGAACATTATTTTTGCCAATTTGAAACTTTCTCGGTGGCCATATGTTACACTTGTAATGATTTTTGGCACGACTGTCCCATTCACAAAAGTAACAAGGATATTTAGTGTAGCCACCTTGCATTCCAAGTAGAATTGTCAGGACTTTAAGGTCCGAGACAATCTGTCAGCGAAATTTATTGTATTTAATCAATCGTAGAATTTTTCCATCGTTTGATAAGTCTCTTTCATATCAGTAGCGTATGCCACTGGAACTGATGGCAATTCATTTCTGTTGTGCAGCAATACTGCTTTCAGACCTACGATGTTAGTCAATTGAAAATTAATTGATAAATTGTATTCAAATTTAGTTCTCTCACACTCATAACACATTAAATACTTACTTTTGCAAGAACCGTCTAGAAATAATCGCCAATCTTGTGGACAGTGCACGTGATCGAGTGCAGCAAACAATTCATCCACATCAACGCAATAAACTAGTTTGTTATTGGTGTCATCAGCTTTGAAAATGTGTTCGAACGAAGATAGGTCTCTGTCTCGTGCAGACGTTACTTTAAAGTTACTGTCTACTATATTCCACTGCTTTAATCTGGAGGCCAGAATCTCTGTCTGTCTTATAGACAGATCCATATCCCGCACAAGATCACAATAATCGTAATTTGACACGAAATGAAGTTCCGTTTCTATTGCTTTGGTTGGAAGGTACGGTTCGTCATTTACCTCATTAGAAGATTTGTGGCTTGAATCAGGAAATGTAGCTGGATTTTTGTCTTCAGTTCGCTGATCTTGTTTTCCTCTTGGAATCGGTTTCGATACAGTCAACACATTGGCATATTCTATGAGGTGGCGAGTTTTATAGTGGTGACCAGTGATTTTTGTTTGGCAAAAGTAGCAATCCTCCGGCTTGTGATATATTTGATAATGCCAAGCCATAGGAGTCACAAACGGCAGACGCTGGCCATCACATTTACCGGTTTTCCATTGTTTTAATGTTGTACAGCACATCGAACAAATATATTCGGGTTCATACCAAGCACTTTCCACGTATGAGCAACTGAAAAAGAGGTTGAACGCTTCAACCACAGCTTTATTTGTTCTTAAATCGAACCGATATTTCTTATCAACAAATAGACCGCAGGCGTAACAAAATTTGTTGCGCCTATCACACATTTTACCACACTTATCACACAAAATAATTGCGAAGCGGTCGCAAGGTTGAATTGACAGCGTAAATTTATTAGATGAGCACTCAAAATTTTTCGAAATGAATGTCTTTAAAATAATTCCTCATACTTGCTATGTTTCTAGTAAAATAACGCAATGAAATGCGTTCAAAGTAGAAAAATTAAAAAAAAAAAACTTTTCGCAAGGTAAATTTATTTAATAGCAGAAAAAATTTAATAGCTTCGTCAATTTTTGTCCGATTTCATTGCATGAGCACACAAAATTTTTGGACATGAATGTGCTTTCAAAATAATTCCTCATACTTGATATGTTTTTAGTAAAATACTGCAATAAAATGCGGTCAAAGTAGAAAAATTTGAAGAAAAAACAAATTTTCCAAGTTTACCCGATGAAAACTTACAAAACACTAGCTCAAAAAATAGAACTTTCTATCTCAATTTAAAGGTATAATCCTTACCTTTCCAAAACATATTTCATATTGGAAATCGATAAAGAAATGGCCAAGTAATGAAAAGATTAGCGCGTACACTTCCGAAGAACGGTTTTTTAACGGTAAAGCAAGATTTTGAGGGTGTTACAAATTTTTCAAAAACCGTTTTGAGTTATATTCGACCAGGTGAACAATTTCCACTATGTCACTTTAAAAGTTCGTTCAATTTTTTCCATTTTGTAACACTGTGTTATTGGTCAAATAAATAGTCAGCAATATTCCGCGTTCTGGAGCAGTGTAGCGTAACATTGTTTATTAAAGTGTATTTCGTATGTGTTTACTACACAAATGTCAAAACAGAACTGACATTAGGGGCCAATCGCAAAATTTATAGCATTTTCTGATAGGAGGATTTTTTTATTTTTCGTTCAAAAATAATTGTTGTTTTGTAAGTTTTATTTAACACTCATTGACCTTAATAAATAACTTAGTTTCTAATTTCGCAGTATTTACTGACTATTGTATTGCGGGTTTTCTGCTGGGTATCTGGATGACTGTGTCTACATTGATTTCGCTTAAACATTTAATAAAGTTTAACACCTTTTAAAAGCTGTATTGTACGGGCTATCATTCAGTTTTTTTTATATTGATTGAATACTATTTACATAAAATAAATTGTGTAGTAATGATTGAATGCATTTCTGAATCTTTCTGTGCTTCCTCTGGGAGTATACTAGGCCCGTTACAATTTGTTTTGTTTATAAATGATATAAGTAACTGCTTTAGAATCGATGACCCAATTGATGACCCAACTCCCTCATATAAATCTCGTTTGCTTTCGATGAGCTGATTATTTTATTTTTTCTTTAAAACCAAGAAGATCAGTCCTCTGGCTTTCACGTATATGTACATATATATATGTTTTTTTAACAGGAACACTATTACAAAGGACAGTGAGCAACCTTTATAGGTATAGAACAACTGCTTATTATTACCCGATTATTATTTAGTATTATTAGCTAATTACTGGATTTTAATCTTCATATATAAACTGTGGTATCAGCGTAGTGATTGTTTCCCACGCAAATTTTTAATATCTTCACTACAAATTTCTTGAACATGTTTATGAATGTATAAGTAGTACGAGTATGTTTCATGCAAGGCAATAAGACTGCTAGTGGAACAATTTTAAAATGACAGAACATACCAAAATAGCACCAAATAAGAAACTTTGTTAATCGTCCAACTATATATTGTTAAAAGTCTAGTAAAATTTTTTTAAAATAAAAAGTTAATAAAAATGAAGCATGATGCGTTAATTTGTGTTATAAAATGTTCGAAATTACTTTTTCTTAATTCAATTACCATTTAAATAACTGTACGTGTAATTCATTAGTCGAACCGATTTTTGTTAAACCAAGTTTAGCCACTACTTAAATGATTTACATTGTATATGTAAATACATTTTAGGTCGTTACCAAGCCGCATTTCAATTTTACGCACGCCTCCATCTTCCAAAATGCTACCATTGCTGCCTGGGATCCGGGAAGGTATAACACATCGCTAAGTGAATGGACCACGTCAGCAGATTACGATTTATTTACGAATTACAAGATATATCGTCGCAAATACCCAAAATCACGAGCATTCCTCATCGACCCGCTGTCTGTGTGGCGGCTTTGGCAAAGTTTGCAAACATTCGTCGGAAGTCGTCCAATACGCAAAAACCCTCCAAGCTCAGGTTTCATTGGTAATATATAATTATTAATCTCAATATTGCTCCAGTAAAGTAATAACAAGCAATTTTTAAAAAACAGGTCTCGCTCTGTTGCTACCGCATTGCCCTTATATTAACTTTATCGAATACATTCCCTCAACGCGTTTAAATGGTCGATGCCACTATTATAGTAAAGAGGTAAGAATTCGCTTTAATTTTATGAGCAAAATTCGTCAAATACGCCGCTTAAAATTTTGCATGAAGTACACCCAATTGGGGAAGAATTATTTAGAGGTTGTCTAGATATAGCAGCACAAAGTTTTAATTTTTTGCTGTCTGTTTTCTTCGTCGAAATTTTAATTCAACAATTGTCGGTCGACAAATGCACGTAATGTTTGTCTTATTAAGGACTTTTCTACGCACTCTCCGATAACAGAAATTTTCCACAAAATTTTATAACTTCAAGTTATTGCACTTCGAAGAAACTGGCGCACAGTGGTATGATTTCCTAATCTAGATGGATGAAGTTCGAAAATCGAACTCTTTAAATTAATTTTTGTTTTTAATTATATCTTGTGTATCTATTTTCCTATAATTTAACCTTTAATATAATAGTATACGGCTGTATTTTAACTATCAGTTTGGAAGTATGATTTCCACTCAACTTATAAGATAGTGTAAACTGTTTTATTTTATTTTCATTGCTTATATGTATTTATAAATTGCCTGCAATGATTCAATCGGGCTGAATGTATACCAAAAATATTGGTAAACTTTTTTTAAAGAAAGTTACGGAAAAATCCCCTCTTTCATCCGTAACAAAAATTTTAAAATTTGATTGGTACAGAAAACTTACCAATCCTCAATTTAATTGAAAAAACTTTTTTATTTTTAATCACTAACACGTTGTCGGCTTCTCTAATCAGATGCGTTTAAATGAATATGTGCCTGTTTTTGCTATTTGATTTAAAATGCAACGATTTAAATATAACAACAACAACAAAAGTGGGGGTTTGCACTCAATACGAATCTCCGTTAGTTCAACAAACAATATGAGAGATAATCTGTTGTGATTAGTACAATGCAAAAAAAAAAGAGAAGTTAGCAAAATTAAAACTAAGAGTGCGTTTATACGTACATATATGTGGCACTGTATCTTGTGTATCTATTTTCCTATAATTTAACCTTTAATGGGCCCGTTTTAATGTAACCTAGTTGCAAAAAAAATACTAGGTAGGATAAGAAATTACATGTAAAACAACAACACTAACTCGGAAAAATATGCGAGTTGAGCCAACTCGGTTATATGATATCCGACCTGAGATGTAGTGTTGTGAAGCAAAAAAACCGCTCTATTGTGAATGGGCTCTGGAAAAATACTTGGAAAATTTCAATCAACTGTCAAATCTTGTTTGTTTTATGGATACATAAACAAACCAAATAATAATGGAACAAGGGTAAGTAAAATTGCTTTTCGTATATTTCACATAAAATTATGAATTAAAATATGTTTGTTATTTCAGAATGCAAGAAAAAAGGCGCCAGAGATGGTCATGTGAGAAGACAATTGAGTATTTGAGATTCTACCTCGCCCGGAAAGCGGAGTTGGAGCACCCAAAAAGAAAGAGGTTGGCCTACGCGAACGTGTGGGAAGACATGGTGTCAATGACGATCACGGTAGGTCCAAGAAATAAGTATATGTTTGAACAAATTATATTTATTAATCCACTTCCAGGACTTTAAAAGAACGTCGCCGCGCTTGGACAACAACAGCAGAACTGGCGCCAGCGCGTGCTTTGCCCCCTATATGGAGGGGTTCATGTGGGTTACAGACCGTTTGAAACACTTTCGGTAAATGTGCTGTCTGGAAATAATAGCTAACAGAAATTACTCTGTCTAGCAACAGCTTTTTAAAATGTTACAGTGAGTTTCAGTTTAAACCTTTTAGTGAATTTTTTGCAATGTTTTTGATGGAAATTCTTTGTGCTTGTTTTTAGAAAACTCTTGTACATGCGGAAGAGCATCAATTTAACAATTTTTCAAAAAACATGGGTAACATTTTGCTGTACAATGTACAACGGTTTTATAAAAGCGAGCACGAAGAATTTACATCAAAAACATGGCAAAAACTTCACTAAAATGTTTTCACTGAAACTGGATTTTTTTTAAATTTGCTTTTGGTTTGTTATTTTATTTGTAATTAGAATAAGAAGTGATCTGAATTGAATTTTATATGTGATACTCCTTGTGAATTTGTTTTAGTTTTATAGATTTTAAGTTGAGTGAAATGCAATGAATTCTTGTAAATATTTTTATAAGTGAATTTAAAGATATAGATATATACATATGTATATGCAGTGAAATTTTTAAATAATATTTTGTTGTCTTAAATAAAAGGGTTTGCCTTCTGTCAAGGGCTGCGTCTTGGTTTCATTCTTCAAAACCTTCATCAAGCGCAAACGTATTTTCATCCCTCACATCGTTGATATCGCACAAATTTGCTAGTTGCCTAAATGCCACTGTATTGCTTACATACCACATGTACATATACGTGGATTGTTTGTGGTAACCCAGCAAACATTTTTAGACGGCTCAGAATCATGAGTCCGAAATGAGTCCGAAATGAGTGGAAAGAATGTAGGAAATATGAGGCTCAGAATTATGAGTCCGAAATGAGTATAAAATATGACGGAAATACGACGCTCAGAGTTATGAGTCATCATCTCTTGCAATTATGTATTGTATTTTGGAAATGCCGTTACTTGTGTTTCCACGAATTCCACGACCAACGAACACGTGCGTTCATCGTTCATCAGTTGAAGTGCAACTGTTGAGGTGTAAAGAATACTTTTTACTATCAAAAAGATTTACCAGTTTTATTTTTTTTTTAAATCAGTGTGGTTAGTGAATAAAAATATAATTTATTATGCATATCTAAAATATAAAGAACATTAAAAGGTTTTTGTCTACTTAATGTCACGAAGAAGAGACCATAAAGAGGCAATAGCGGTGATTAAATCATTAAAAAGAAAGAATGTATTCGAAAAATGTTTTGCTGTGGCATATCAAGCGAGGTCAAGTCAATTCTTGTGTCCTTTTCAGGAAAATGAAGTCTATGTAATTGGAATACCAGACCCTGGGAAAGTTGTGAGATATATTTGGAAGCGCTTGGTCACCGACGAGTTGGCCTCCGAAATATCATGGATAGATGTTGAAGGCAAAATTTCCCTTCAAAATATGGCCATAACAAGTGCTTTTAAAGGTAATACTTTTGAAATGCCGTTTGGTGTTCTTAATTAACTTTTTATTATTGTTATAGAAGCGTTTTCTCGAAAATTTGGCAATGAGGTGGAATTTAAGAAAATTACAATAAAGTGGTTTCAAACTGCGCGAGACCGAGTTATATATAGGAATAAGAAAACCCAAGGACAGGAATCTAATTAGTTTTTTAAGTATTTTTTAAAAAAAGGAAAATTTTTATATAATTTTTTAGTTTTGGTTTTTTTTTACCAAAAATGGATTGAAAACTGAATTTTACTTTCTTTATTTAGTATTACATTATTCCTGTTGTTTTACTATAAAAGAAACAGATATGGTATAAGAACTCTTATTTTCTCTAAAATATGAGTCATATATGACTCCTAAAACGGGCTCATATGGTATATGAATTCGGACTCATATATGACGACCATCGCAAGAAGGGAAACACACTCATAGTGGACTCCTATAAGAACTCATATTGAGCGCTCAAACTCCAAATTATGAGTCTAATCGGACTCATATCGGACACCAAATGTTTACTGGGAATATACGCGTTCTACCACCACCAGATGTGGCAGATACGCAGTTAAGACTCCGAATACTTCACTGAAAATAAAATTGCATTAAGTTTATGCATTTCTTTTGCACACATTTTGTTATTACTTGTTGGATATTCCACCGTTTGGCGTCTCAGCCTCATGTGCATTTTGAAATCTGCCTCACTCATTGCACCGAGTGTACCTTCAAAATTGGAGATTTTCTCATGTGCTTTGTTTTTCACGAGTCTTTAGAAGAGTTGGAGCTTGCATACATCGTTTCCAATACTTCTAGTACTTCTTGCATCTCTCTATTGCGACGTGATTCGCAATGTTCACCCGTGTACAAAGACATCATCTACAAAAGTAAAAGGTTGTTTAATGCATTTATTTTATGTTTTTAAATAAATTTGATAACTTACCACAGAATCCTAAGAATTGCTCATTTTGGTTTGCTTCTTTAAAATTTCACTAAACAAATCATATGTTTAATGACAGATTTTGCCAGTGTTGTGGAGTAACTAAAAGGAAATTTTATCCGAGTTGGAGTGTTCTTTTGCAACTAGGTTACATGAAAACGGGCCAAATATAATAGTAGGCCCGTTTTAGTGTAACCTTGTTGCAAAAAAACACTAGGTAGAATAAGAAATTACATGTAAAACAACAACACTAACTCGGAAAAATATGCGAGTTGAGCCAACTCGGTTATATGATATCCGACCTGAGATGTAGTGTTGTGAAGCAAAAAAACAGCTCTATTGTGAATGGGCTCTGGAAAAATACTTGGAAAATTTCAATCAACTGTCAAATCTTGTCTGTTTTATGGATACATAAACAAAACAAATAAAAATAGAACAAGGGTAAGAAAAATTTGCGCTTCGTATATTTCAGATAAAATTATGAATTAAAATATGTTTGTTATTTCAGAATGCAAAAAACAAGGCGAGGGAGATGGCCCCGTGAGGAGACAGCAGGATTTTTGAGATGCTACCTCGCCCGTAAAGCGGAGTTCGAGCACCCAAAGAGAAAGAGGTTGGCCTACGCGAACGTGTTAGAAGACATGGTGTCCATGGGCATCACGGTAGGTTCAAGAAATATATGTTTGAAGAAATTATATTTATTAATCCACTTCCAGAACTTTGAAAGAACGCCGCTGTGTTTGTAGTCGACTGCAACTTAACGATTTTTCAAAAAACATCGGTAATATTTTGCTGTACAATGTACAAGGGTTTTATGAAAGCGAGCACGAAGAATTTACATCAAAAACATTGCAAAAACTTCACTAAAATGTTTTCACTGAAACTGGATTTTTTAATTTGCTTTTGGTTTGTTATTTTATTTGTAATTAGAATAAGAAGTGATCTGAATTGAATTTTATATGTGACACTCCTTGTGAATTTGTTTTAGTTTTATAGATTTTAAGTTGAATGAAATGCAATGAATTCTTGTAAATATTTTTATTAGTGAATTTGAAGATATAAATATATATGCATATGCATTGAAATTTTTAAATAATATTTTGTTGTCTTAAATAATTAAAAAGTGTTTGCCTTCTGTCAGGGGCTGCGTCTAGGTTTCATTCTTCAAATCCTTCATCAAGTCCAAACGCATTATCATCACTCACATCGTTGATATCGCACAAATTTGCTAGTTGCCTAAATGCCACTGTATTGCTAACATCCCAAATGTACATATACACGGATTTTTTTTTGGTAATATACGCGTTCTACCACCACCAGATGTGTCAGGTATGCAGTTAGATTCCGAATACTTCACTGAAAATAAAATAGCATTAAGTTTATGCATTTCTTTTGCACACATTTTGTTATTACTTGTTAGGTATTCCACCGTTTGGCGTCTTAGCCTCATGTGCATTTTGAAATCTGCCTCACTCATTGCATCGAGCGTACCTTCAAAATTGGAGCACTTCTCATGTGCCTCGTTTTCACTCTCCGAGTCTTCAGAAGAGCTGGAGCTGGCATATATCGTTTCCAATACTTCTTGTACTTCTTGCATCTCTCTATTGCGACGTGATTCGCAATGCTCACCCGTGTACAAAGACATCATCTACAAACGTAAAAGGTTATTTAATGCATTTATTAAAGGTTTTTAAATAAATTTAATAACTTACCATGGAGTCTTCAGAATTGCTCATTTTGTTTTGCTTCTTTAAAATTTCACTAAACAAATCATATGTTTAATGACAGATATTGCCAGTGTTGTGAAGTAACTAAAAGGAAATTGTATCCGAGCTGGAGTGTTCTTTTGCAACTAGGTATAAAGTGTACGGCTGTATTTTAACTATCAGTTTGGAAGTATGATTTCCACTCTACTTATAAGATAGTGTTAACTGTTTTATTTTATTTTATTGCTTATATTTATAAATTGCCTGCAATGATTTAATCGTGCTGAATGTATACCAAAAATATTGGTAAACTTTTTTTTAAGAAAATTACGGAAAAATCCCTTTTTCCATCGATAATTGTTGCGCTTAAAACTCGAAAAAAGACGAGCACAAAAATTTTGAAATTTGATTGGTACAGAGAGCAATTTTGCAAAGTTTCATGCAGTGCTTTTGTCACTCGATTTCAAAGCAAAAAACCCTGCAAAAACAACGGAGAATATATGGAAAATCAAAATCAAAAGGAAGAAGTGAGCTGGACTGGTGTTAGTTCTTAAGTACTTGGCAAATCGCTGGTGGGGAATTATTTCCATTAAATTGTTGGTCTATTGATACAATAATTGAGTACATAAAATCATAAAAATTTACATACCTACCTACATACGTATATAAGGTCTTGGTACAACTTGCTTACCTTAAAATATACTACATTCCATCGAATTCTTTAAATAAACACATTTGTATATACATACATACATACCTATAATATCAATTAATTGTATGCATATAAGTGCATACATATCGTCGCTACAATGTCGAACCAGGAACTATAGACAATGTGGTCCTGCACAAAAACTTGATATTGCTTATGCGAAGTTAAAAAGAATTGAGTCTTTTGTGGTTAATATACACCTTACTTTGATAAATATTAAACTAATTACATTAATAAAAGCGCTATAAAATGATGTGTCATAGTCTCATATTAACCACATATGTACCTAGATGATATGTTGTGATTGCGCTTCAGAAATTCAAGCAAAATTTAAAATTTCCTTGTATGTACATAGTTTTACACACACTAATTGTAACACTAGCAAATAAATAATTTTTGTGATTGCTTAAGAATAGAAAGTACATAAATTTATTGCACATAGAAGTCGTCCTAGAAACACTACTTGTGAAGTTTGATATAAAAATAAGAGATTAAAATTGTAATAAAATGAACTTTTAGAAAATTTTTGGGTATGTAGTTTTATGTCACATTAAAATTTGAAGTTGCTAAGACTTTCCACTTATTTGTGATAATTTTGTTCTTCAATATGAACGCATAATACAAGGAACAAATGCAAAACTTTACCATCAAAAATCAACTGGAATGGGGGAATTGTCTCAAATTCTACAGTGTGACAAATTAGCGACGATATGTACGTGAATATGTGCTAATATATGCGAATGAAAGTATTTGTTTTGTTTTCAGCGTAGCTACGAAAAATTCTAATAAAACATTTTGTATCTTTTCCATAAAGATGAACTCAGCTTGCACTTTCGGCGCTTGGCATCCATTGGCTGCCGAAAAACTAATGGCACTCGACATGAACCTAGCAGATGATATAACCGTTTTTCAACATGGAATTTTACGAATACGTCGCCCAGACAAGTTATTATGTGGATTTAATTTTCTTGGATATTGACCGTTTTGAAAAGCAAGAATAAAAAGTATATCAATGAGAGTGCTCCGCTCATAAAATAGAATTTTAGTGTAAAATATCCACTATAGTAAGGTTATTAAACATTAAATACTAGGTATGTTAAATATGTAGGTATGTTCAGTCGGCGTAATACGATGTTTGAACAGGGACCTTAACTGAATAATTGGTTACTATAAACTAATCGCTTTGAGCTAATTTTTATTGTTTGGTAGTTTCACATGTTTTGGTCCGAGACATATCTAAACTTGGAGATCCAAGTTTTCGAGGAAAACCACAACTAAAACGAACGAACTCAAATTTAAATTGAAGTTCGTTGAAGTCATAGATACAGTGTAATCTCGATAATTGGAAATCACAAGATAAGTTAAAAGAACGTTCCAGCTTGTATAATATTTCCTTTAGTTGTAAAAGCAATCCTGTTCACATCTTCCATAAAACATGCGAATTATTAGTGCTGTTTAAGAACGGAAAATAGTATATTGATGAAGTTATATATTTAAAAATACTATATAAATAAAAACGGATTGGGTGTTAAATTGAAATTTTCGATGTGTTTTCATCGGGCTGATTCACACTAGGGCCGGTTTTTTCACTTCCCAATACTACATCGCAGGTCGGATATCAATTTACCGAGTTGGCTCAAATCGCGTATTTTTCCGAGTTGGTGTTGTTAATTTACCTGCAATTCTACCTTCAACACTATCTTTTGCTATTCGGTAACAAGGAACAATTATTGTATACACAGAAAATGGAAAACTTAAACTGTTAGTGCACTCTTCACACATTATGGAGTTTGCGATACTGCCAACCGGTACTATAACAAAATTTATAAAACTGGTCATATCGGGCATGACAGAGAGGATTCAAGGAAGCACAATATGGAGAATGTTTTTGTCAGTGCTATGGACTCTTCTGATCTGCTACCATCATCAATACTGAACGTGAATTATCTTCCCCATTAAGTTTTAAGTTTAAGATAAATTTATTAGTATTAATGTTGTACAATGAAATTATACATATTAGTTACATTAGCAGCGTTTAGGGCAATCCTCCTTTTCAACTTCAATATTGTATTAAATTAGATAATTGAGAGATGTAATTACATAATTAACTTAGTAATAGTGAAGGAAAAATTTTAATTCTTGTTCAAAAACCTTTCTGAAACTAAATAATAAAACGCTTAAATCTAACTTATATTACTGTGGAAGAGCTAGATCCTGGATGTGTAAATATTCTGACACTTGACATTTGCGTACAAAGTTTGTTGTTAGCCGATTAATTTTATTTGAAACCAGTGCCAAGTTAGCTAAGCTATGTAGATCTGCTGTTGAAAAATATCCGGTTGATGAATGGGAATAATATCTTGATCAGTACATTAATATTATTGTTTATGTACGCAACATGCTCTTTAAAAGTTAATTTGTGGTCAAGTATAACCCCGAGGTATATAACCTTTTGTTCCCATTGAATTAAGTCACCATTATATATGATATTTCTTTGAGGTAAGAAAATTGTTTTGCGTCTTCTAGTGAAGAAAAAGGCTTGAGTTTTAGAAGTGATAACAAGGATTTTCCATTTGTTAAAATACTTTATTGTGTTATCTAGTGCGACTTGAAGATTGTTTATGATATCACTGGCAAGCACAGCAGAAGACAAGATAGCAGTGTCATCCGTGTGGCAACACCGCAAGATCTTAACTTTTTACGACCTAAATGCAACCATGTGGGCAGTCGTTTTGCTTTTGCCTTTGCTTCTAATTTTCTATTCGCTTTATACTTGTATTCGTTTTCGCTTAGCCAAATAAAATGTAAATTACTGTCGTTCCTTTTTGGATCAGACCTGAACGAGTCAACACGTTTTTATTCTGCACATAGATCCACTCAACGATAGCCTGGCTGTAACGCCTAGATCTGCTTATGCAGAGGCTTCGATTTCCGGTGCCAGCATTCCGAGAATCCCGCTTCCAGTTATGTCGGAAGAAAATATCGAGGCGTATTTCTATTCGCTGGACTTCTGGTTTGAAGCCTCTGGCGTCACAACCGACTCGGCAAAATTTAGCATTGTGGCCGCCAGCATACCGCAAGCCAAACTAATGGAGTTGCGCTCCATCATCGATGCTGCGCCCACGTCCGGGCGATACAAATACATTCGTACAAAATTGACCGAAAATTTCACCGAAAGCCAGCAACGCCGCTTGCAACGTGTATTGCGTGACATGCCATTGGGCGACCGCCGGCCGAGCGATCTGTTCAACGAGATGAAGCGCGCTGCCGGTTCCGCCTTAAGTGAAAGTATTTTACATGATTTGTGGGTTAACCGCTTGCCACCATATGCCCAAGCAGCGATCATTGCAACAAGTGTACCAATAGTCGACAACTTAAAAATCGCTGATTCCATAGTGGAGTCAATGCAATTGCGTGAAGGTTGTGTTCACGAGGTGGCCGCATCGAATTTTATCGCACCAAATCATACCACACATAACGATTTGAGGGCAGAAATAGCTGAACTCAAACAGCGTTTCGATAGAGCTATGAGCAACGAGAAAGCACGAGCGCGTTCTAGGTTTAGAACTCCGGCGCGCTCTCATAACCTCAATGCGGGTGATAAGTGCTGGTATCATACCAAATTCGGGCCAAATGCTAAAAAGTGCCGGCAACCTTGTAAATTCGCTCAACTCCATCGCAAAACGGCACGCAATAGGGGTGCTCCGCCAATAGCATTTCAGAGATAGGCAAACGCTCTGAAATGCCTTCGAACTGCCGCCTACGTATATTCGACACGTCAACTAAAATAACATTCCTTATTGACTCCGGAGCTGATGTGTCGGTTATTCCGAAGTGTTCGAAATTGGCTCGAGTAACCCCATCGGATATGCAATTGTTTGCCGCTAATGGTTCACCAATCCAGGTTTATGGAGAAGTCATGCTTCGCCTTAACCTCAACTTGCGCAGAGATTTTGTATGGAGCTTTGTAATTGCAGACGTAACCCAGGCAATCATAGGCGCTGATTTCTAAGCACATTACGATCTTCTTCCTGACCTCAATGGAAGATGCTTGCTCGACCGCAAAACAGCAATTAAATCATTTTGCACAGTGGCGCGGATCAATGCACCAAGCATTTCAACCATAAGATCCGCCTTACATTTTTCGAATTTGCTGCGAGAGTTTAGTGACATCACGCGACCACCAGCTCCGGATTCTACAACGAAATCGACAGTGGTTTACCGAATAATCACAAGCGGTCAACCAGTTTGTTCTCGACCAAGGCGGCTTTCACCCGAAAAGTTGTCAGCAGCGCGCGCTGAATTTGAGCTGCTGATGAAACTGGGCATATGTCGGCCATCCAGCAGCAATTGGGCAAGCCCGTTACATATGGTGCGTAAGGCCGATGGCTCATGGAGGCCGTGTGGCGACTACCGTGCGCTCAATGCGGTTACCGTTCCCGACAGATACCCTCTGCCGTTCCTACATGATTTTAGCCATGTCCTCGCTGGGAAATCGATATTTTCAAAAATCGATCTTCAGAGGGCTTTTCACCAGATTCCAATCGATCCGGAAGACATATGTAAAACGGCCATCACAACCCCTTTCGGGTTGTACGAATTTACACACATGACTTTTGGGTTGCGCAATGCGGCGCAGACTTTCCAGAGAGTCATCAATGAAGTTTTTCGTGGCGTAGATAATGTTTTTATCTACCTGGATGATATATGCGTCGCATCAAGCTCACCAGAGGAACATCGCGTACATCTTCATACAGTTTTTCAACGATTACACCAGCACCAGCTAACAATAAATGTAGCCAAATCAGTTCTAGGCGTATCGGAGCTACACTTCTTGGGACATGCCATAACGAAAGATGGAATTAAGCCGTTTCCCAGCCGCGTTGAAATAATTCGCTCATTCGAACGACCCGCCGTCGCAAAGGACCTAAAACGTTTTCTTGCGATGATCAACTTTTACAGAGGGCATCTGCCAAACCCACTTTCACACCAAGCGCCACTCTTCCAGATGTGTTCGGGGAATATACGCAACGACAAAACGCCGCTGATATGGACGAGGGAGAACATAAGGCCCTTTGAGGCATGCAAGGAAGACCTCGCAAACTGTGCACTCCTGGCGCACCCTCTTCCAGACGTCCCTCTTTCATTATGGGTTGACGCGTCGGACTACGCAGCAGGCGCCGCTCTACATCAGGTTGTTGATGGATCACTGCAACCTTTAGGTTTTTTCCAGCGCCTTTTTACTAAAGCGGAGCAGCGGTACAGTACCTACGACAGGGAACTGGCAGCTATATTCCTCTCCATCCGCCACTTTCGTTTTTTGCTCGAGGGCAGAGACTGCCATGTGTACACAGACCACAAGCCGCTCATATATGCCTTTCCGCAACGACTAGAAAAAGCCTCCGATCGTCAAACACGTCAATTGGATTTTGTTGCACAGATCACGACAGACATCCGCCACATACCCGGCGAACAAAACGTTGCAACCGATCTGCTGTCTCGAATCCAAGCTATAACACCAGAGCCAATAAATTTTGATGACCTGGCTGAAGACCACGCAACCAACGATGAGTTGAAGGCTTACTTAGAAGGTAAAATTAATCATTCCCTTCAATTAACCAATTTTTTCCCGCCTTCTAGTAACAAGGGAGTCTGCTGTGATACCTCAACTGGCCGAATCCGTCCGTTCGTCACAAAGCGGTTCCGACAAGCCGTTCTCCATGCAACACACAACATATCTCATCCTGGTACAAGAGTAACAGCGCAGCTGATGACGGAGCGTTTTGTGTGACCCGGAATAAACGCAATAAAGTCACCCGGCACAACTCTTCACTGTTCCAACGCCGCGCGTGTCCCGGCCAACGGTTTTCGCATCTGCACATTGATATAGTCGGACCTTTCCCACTTTCCGACGGCAACCGTTATTGTCTCACGGTCATCGATCGCTTCACACGCTGGCCGGATGCTTTCGCGATTCCAGATATCACCGCAGAAGCCGTAACTAAAGCGTTAATAAGTGGTTGGATATCGCGTTTCGGTGTTCCCTTGGACATAACGTCGGACTTGGGTCGACAGTTCGAAAGCAACTTATTTCAACAACTCCTGCGATGTCTTGGTGTTAGGCATCTTCGAACAACAGCCAATCATCCGCAGACGAATGGCATTGTTGAGCGATGGCACCGAACGCTTAAGTCAGCAATACTGTGCCACAACCAGAATCAATGGACGTCGTTCCTGCCATTAATCTTATTGGGGCTTCGCAGTTCCTTCAAGGCCGATATAGGCGCTTGTTCTGCCGAACTAGTTTACGGGACTACCTTGCGTTTGCCGTCTGAGTTTTTCGTGGATAGTGGCCGATCAACTTCCGAGGTAGAGACCGTAGCGCAGTTACGCCGCGTCATGCGAGACCTACGCGCAGTTGATACTACCTGGCATACCAGACAGAAGACGTTCATACACGCCGACCTCACCAAATGCGAGCAGGTGTTTGTGCGAGATCTGTCAGTCAAGCCATCATTGTCACCACCATACAAGGGCCCATTCAAGGTATTACATCGCTACTCAAAGTATTTTGTCATCGACGTTAATCACGCAGCCGCGAATATCTCCATTGATCGCTTGAAGCCAGCCTACATTGCAATACCTTCTCTCTAGGAGGGGAGTACTGTGGCAACACCGCAAGATCTTAACTTTTTACGACCTAAATGCAACCATGTGGACAGTCGTTTTGCTTTTGCCTTTGCTTCTAATTTTCTATTCGCTTTATACTTGTATTCGTTTTCGCTTAGTCAAATAAAATGTAAATTACTGTCGTTCCTTTTTGGATCAGACCTGAACGAGTCAACACGTTTTTATTCTGCACATAGATCCTTGAATGGGCCCTTGTATGGTGGTGACAATGATGGCTTGACTGACAGATCTCGCACAAACACCTGCTCGCATTTGGTGAGGTCGGCGTGTATGAACGTCTTCTGTCTGGTATGCCAGGTAGTATCAACTGCGCGTAGGTCTCGCATGACGCGGCGTAACTGCGCTACGGTCTCTACCTCGGAAGTTGATCGGCCACTATCCACGAAAAACTCAGACGGCAAACGCAAGGTAGTCCCGTAAACTAGTTCGGCAGAACAAGCGCCTATATCGGCCTTGAAGGAACTGCGAAGCCCCAATAAGATTAATGGCAGGAACGACGTCCATTGATTCTGGTTGTGGCACAGTATTGCTGACTTGAGCGTTCGGTGCCATCGCTCAACAATGCCATTCGTCTGCGGATGATTGGCTGTTGTTCGAAGATGCCTAACACCAAGACATCGCAGGAGTTGTTGAAATAAGTTGCTTTCGAACTGTCGACCCAAGTCCGACGTTATGTCCCAGGGAACACCGAAACGCGATATCCAACCACTTATTAACGCTTTAGTTACGGCTTCTGCGGTGATATCTGGAATCGCGAAAGCATCCGGCCAGCGTGTGAAGCGATCGATGACCGTGAGACAATAACGGTTGCCGTCGGAAAGCGGGAAAGGTCCGACTATATCAATGTGCAGATGCGAAAACCGTTGGCCGGGACACGCGCGGCGTTGGAACAGTGAAGAGTTGTGCCGGGTGACTTTATTGCGTTGGCACTGGATGCATTGCTTAGCGAACTCCCGACAGTCTTTCTGTATTCCGGGCCACACAAAACGCTCCGTCATCAGCTGCGCTGTTACTCTTGTACCAGGATGAGATATGTTGTGTGTTGCATGGAGAACGGCTTGTCGGAACCGCTTTGTGACGAACGGACGGATTCGGCCAGTTGAGGTATCGCAGCAGACTCCCTTGTTACTAGAAGGAGGGAAAAAATTGGTTAATTGAAGGGAATGATTAATTTTACCTTCTAAATAAGCCTTCAACTCATCGTTGGTTGCTTGGTCTTCAGCCAGGCCATCAAAATTTATTGGCTCTGGTGTTATAGCTTGGATTCGAGACAGCAGATCGGCTGCAACGTTTTGTTCGCCGGGTATGTGGCGGATGTCTGTCGTGATCTGTGCAACAAAATCCAATTGACGTGTTTGACGATCGGAGGCTTTTTCTAGTCGTTGCCGAAAGGCATATATGAGCGGCTTGTGGTCTGTGTACACATGGCAGTCTCTGCCCTCGAGCAAAAAACGAAAGTGGCGGATGGAGAGGAATATAGCTGTCAGTGCCCTGTCGTAGTAAAAAGGCGCTGGAAATAACCTAAAGGTTGCAGTGATCCATCAACAAGCTGATGTAGAGCGGCGCCTGCTGCGTCTGGAAGAGGGTGCGCCAGGAGTGCACAGTTTGCGAGGTCTTCCTTGCATGCCTCAAAGTGCCTTATGTTCTCCCTCGTCCATATCAGCGGCGTTTTGTCGTTGCGTATATTCCCCGAACACATCTGGAAGAGTGGCGCTTGGTGTGAAAGTGGGTTTGGCAGATGCCCTCTGTAAAAGTTGATCATCGCAAGAAAACGTTTTAGGTCCTTTGCGACGGCGGGTCGTTCGAATGAGCGAATTATTTCAACGCGGCTGGGAAACGGCTTAATTCCATCTTTCGTTATGGCATGTCCCAAGAAGTGTAGCTCCGATACGCCTAGAACTGATTTGGCTACATTTATTGTTAGCTGGTGCTGGTGTAATCGTTGAAAAACTGTATGAAGATGTACGCGATGTTCCTCTGGTGAGCTTGATGCGACGCATATATCATCCAGGTAGATAAAAACATTATCTACGCCACGAAAAACTTCATTGATGACTCTCTGGAAAGTCTGCGCCGCATTGCGCAACCCAAAAGTCATGTGTGTAAATTCGTACAACCCGAAAGGGGTTGTGATGGCCGTTTTACATATGTCTTCCGGATCGATTGGAATCTGGTGAAAAGCCCTCTGAAGATCGATTTTTGAAAATATCGATTTCCCAGCGAGGACATGGCTAAAATCATGTAGGAACGGCAGAGGGTATCTGTCGGGAACGGTAACCGCATTGAGCGCACGGTAGTCGCCACACGGCCTCCATGATCCATCGGCCTTACGCACCATATGTAACGGGCTTGCCCAATTGCTGCTGGATGGCGGACATATGCCCAGTTTCATCAGCAGCTCAAATTCAGCGCGCGCTGCTGACAACTTTTGGTCGAGCAAGCATCTTCCTTTTTGGATCAGACCTGAACGTGTCAACACGTTTTTATTCTGCACATAGATCCATAATTGGTGACCCCGACGGAAGTAATGCACTTGGTAAGTGGAGGGAAGTCAGCAGAAAGCTTTCGATAAAGTCTCACATAAAGTCCTAATTGAAAAATTAGCTTGCCTTGGCTTTCATTCTGCCTTTCTACAATGGATAAACTCTTACTTGTGCAATAGACGTTGTATTGTTACATTTGATGGTATTTCGTCTAATCCTTTTGTTGCCTTTTCTGGAGTCCCGCAAGGAAGTATCTTGGGACCACTCCTGTTTGTACTATTTATTAACGACATCAAAAGTTGTTTTTCATTTGCTAAATTTTTGCTTTATGCTGATGACTTAAAGATTTTCTCAGCGATTAAGACCCCAGATGATGCCATTAAGCTTCAAACTGATATTGACCGGCTTTACTTGTGGTGCCAGAAATCACGTCTCTCACTGAACTTATCTAAGTGCTTCCAAATAACTTACTCCAAAATTTCTAACATTATACCTGCTAAGTACAATATAGCGAAATGTGACCTTCTGCGTGTAAGGGAGATTAAGGACCTTGGCGTTGTTTTTGATAGTAAATTCTCTTTTAATAACCATATAAATTATATCACTTCCAAATCTTTCTCCATGTTGGGTTTCGTAAGACGGAATGCTTCTAAATTCACTGATCCCTATACCATCAAGTTACTCTATGTATCATTTGTTAGATCTCACTTAGAATATGCTGCTTTTATTTGGAGACCAAGTACCCAGCTAGCTATCAATAGAATAGAACGTGTACAAAAAATGTTGCTTAAGTTTGCACTTCGGTCTCTGAATTTTACAGATCCCATAGCATCCTATTCTGCTCGTCTAATGCTTATAAATCTCAAGTCCCTGGAAACTCGTAGGTCTATACTGTGCCTCTTTACTCATTGTATTATAACTGGAGTCATTGATTGCCCTTACTTGTTGGAACGGATTCGATTTAATGTTCCCCAGCGATCTCTTCGGAACTTTTACCCTTTTCATGGGGATAACTTTAAAACTAAGTACGCCAGTAATGCCCCCATTACTCGCTCTTTACGTGAATTGAATTCCCTTAATAGTAATGCTGATCTTGACTTTTCACTTTCAAGGAACGCTTTTTTGAATCTTTTAAATTCTATATTGTAGCTTTATTGAAAAATATGTAATATGTATATCAATAGCTTGTACTAAGTTACTTTTGTTCATAGTCTGTAAGGATCGATATTCATAGACTTAAATAAAATAAATAAATAAATATAGGTTGTAGAGTAAAGGAGATAAACACGATCTTTGTGGGCAACCTGCCGGGATGTTCTTTTTATATGAACTACTTTTGCCTATGTGTACTCTAAAGGACCTATTTGATAATTCGGAGAGGAAACCCATATTTGGCCATTTTGTAGATCAGAGCGGAGTGCCAGACAGAATCCTCCTTTGTGGGTGTAAAGTATTATGCTCTTTACGGAAGCCAAATTGGTAAGCAGGGAGAACACTATTTCCATTAAGAAAGTAATTAAGTTCGTCTTAGATAATTTTTTCAAACACTTTGCTTACGGACGGAAGTAAACTGATCGGTCTATAGGAAGTGAGAGCGCTGGGAGGTTTATTCGGTTTTTTGATTGGAATGATTTTAGAAATTTTCCATTTATTAGGAAAGTATCCTAACTGGAAACAACTGTTAAATAGAAGAAGAATAGAAATAGTAAGAAGTTGGATTCCCGTCTTTGGGAGATGTTTAAGTACGTTATTGTTAATGCCGTCGACACCTGCAGCTTTATTGACTTTTAGATTGTTAATTACTTTTTGAACTTTCGAAATGGATATTCGATTTTCTTTAGCGGGTGGTAAAAGTGTAGTTAGTATCCGCTGATATTCACATTCTACATCCCTTGAAGTGATTGGATCACTGAGATGTGCGGATATATGGTTGTTTGATGCGAATTCTTTCGCTAGTAGTTCACACTTTTCTATATTGTTAATGTATTTGACATAGTTTTCTTCCAGTACTGGGATATTATTGTGTTTCTTCCGCAAAATTTTTGTTAAATTTCAAAAAGGTGGAGAGCCCTTATCTAATGTCAGCAGACGTTTGTTCCATGTAAGGTTTCTGAATTCATTTATCATTACTCCAATTATCGAGTTTAATCTATTGTATTCGGTAAGGAAAAAAGGAATTATACTCCTTTGCCAGATGCCTCTGTAGTAATTTCTTTCTCTGATTCGGTTTTTAATACGACAAGGAATACGTTTCTGCATTGTAGCAGGAAGCTTTCTTGGGACACTAGCGTATGTTGCACCGGAAATAGTGTCAGAGAGCATGTTGACCAACGAGTCTATGCCATTTATATCCGTAATATTTGATATATCGGGGACTTTCAGGTTACGAGTAATTATCTGTCGAAATCTGGACCAGTTTGCATGATGAAAATCTACAAATATACTGTTTTCACTGCAGTATGCGCGTTTTTGAACTGCAATTTTAACTGGGAGGTGGTCGGAGCTGAGATTTGTTGTCAGTACTGGTTGATTGAGATATTGCGGTACATTGGAAAGGAAAAAATATAATGTGGATGGTTGCCTGTTCGGATCAGCAGGTAAATAAGTATGTTCGTCAGGAGATGCTATATATGTATGTGGTGGACACCACCAAACATAAAATATTAGATCCCGTAAATTTTGATCATTGATTATAAAAGTAAATTATAATTTCATTCGAACACTACACAACACTACATTATTGTATCACATACTATTCATAGCTGTACCGTCCCTAATTTAAGCAAACTGTACAATTTGTAGTGAACATATTTGCAACTCACTGTACTGCGCAAGTGAAGAATTCGACAGCCACACTGCTACTCTTATAAAGCACCTGTCCCAACAACTAATACTTGCTAAGTATCGGTTATTCCATATTTGCGCTCCGTCTTTCGTTTTCTCTTCGCTCACGAAAAACTGATTGTCACCAGCGCAGGCAGCAGCATATATTATATTCATGACTCCTGATGTGCAAACGGACCGACACGTAAGCGGCGATCAAATAACAATTCACAAACTTTGTAAATTAAATATAAATAAATTAAACCTATAATGAAACCAAAGTAACGCAGTTTAATCAGTTTGAAATTAGCAAAAGGGACCCCGTTTACAATAGTATTCGTCGATACTACACATTTTGTGGTGGCCCATGAGGGGAACCTTTCAAACAAAATTTACATCTACTTGCAAATTGTGAATTCTGTGACCGCTGTTTATATTCAAGGGCATCGTCACTGTTCGCAGTCAACATACCAGCCATCGCCGTCGTTAGCGCACGCATTCAACGCACACTGCAGTCAACGGTTGCTGTTCGCAGTCAGCGTCGGCATTTCCTATTTGCATCGGCCTCTGCTAACATCGCGAAAATCTTCACCGGCTTCACACTGCATACCTGGAGTTCTTTGCTGCTCGCTTTGCTGTCAACGTTTGGATTGCTAAACTCATCATTGAATTTGCCTTTGCTGTGCTGTGTTCGTACATACATACGCACATCAAATAAATACACACAAGCGTAAGTTTTTACCAAGTAATTTTTCGCATACAATTGAATATCAATAAATAAAATTATGAGTGATACAGCATTAATTAAGCTGCAAATCAATAGGCTTTCGGCCCTTGAGAAAATTCTTGTCAATTTTAAAAAGGACTCAGTGGCACGAAAGACCAAAACGTACTTTCAACAGCGGTTAAAGCGCATTGATGAACTTAAGGAGGAATTTCGGGCTACGCACAAATCGATTGTCTGTTCGGACATCAAACCCGACGATGAATACCTTACCACTGATGTCGCCTTCCAATTCGAAGAAATTTATTTGGAACTTTTTTGTGTGTTAAAACAATGTCAAGATGATCTATTTCCCGCTGCGCCTGAAAAGGAAAATACAAATTCTACACTGTCGACTAATTCACAAGTTCGGTTGGTCGCCCAAACGCAGTTTCCGCGTTTACCAGTCCCATCGTTTTCTGGCAAGTTCACCGAATGGCCTAGCTTCCATGATTCCTTCAATCGCCTCATTCACAGCAACCTTGAGTTGAGTTCCATCCAAAGATTTCATTATTTAAAGCAGGCTTTACCACTCGAGCGTGATCTTGACATACAACAAATGCTTTTAACAGAAGAAAATTACGTTACTGCATGGGATCTGTTGGTAAAACGCTATAATAATCCACGCATAATATTTTCACATCATATGAACACGCTGTACAATTTACCACTTCTCGTCAAAGAAAGGTCAGACGACATAAAGACCCTGCTTAATGTGGCGAGTGTGTGTGTGAATGAATTTAAGCGCCTGAAACTTCCAATTACTGAGTGCGATCATTGGATCGCTCATTACCTAACAACCAAATTACCAACTGAAACACATGCGGCTTGGGAACGTCATCTGGGAAGCAAAATAGACATCCCCACATTTTCAGACCTAGATGAGTTTTTAACCAATCGTCTCTTTACCATCGACGCAATCGAAAATCGTAATCTGACTTTCAATGCGTCGTCTTCAGCTTCGCTGACTAACGATAATAAGAATCGTCATCTAAGCAAATTTAAACCGGCTGCGCGCTCAACTCATAATGTTAAAACTCACCATGCAGCTACTAAAGTCAACATGACTTCTCAAGATTGCTGTGTGTTGTGTGGGCAAACCCATGTACTACGTCGCTGTCCCATGTTTCTTTCCAAAGACTGCTATGAGAGGAAAAGCATTGCTGACAAGGCCAAGCTCTGTATCAACTGTTTAAGTAAGTCTCATGCATTATCACAATGCACAAGCAACAAAAACTGTATTCAATGTGGCCAACGTCACCACACGTTGTTACACTTTCCACGGACTACACAAACAAATACGGCTACGCTGGCATCAGCTCAACATGCGCCTGCACCGATTGCAACACAAGGGCAAGTAGCCCCATCACATCTACATGCTATGTCAACTCCTGTCTTTGATGCAAAGAGGATTACTAATGCTCACGCTACGTTAGCAGCAAATTCTGCACATGTTGGTTTACAATCGTCTGTTGTCAATTCATCCAGACAGGTTCTGCTAGCTACGGCTTTGGTGTCATTACGTAATGAAGCGACTAACCAATCTTCTATATTTTATGCTCTCATAGATCAAGGTTCGGAAGGTACCCTTATTTCCGAAAATGCGGTTCAGCGTCTAGGACTTCAGCGTCATCCTACTGATGCTGACATCTGTGGAGTGGGTCCAAGTGCACTAAGCCAATCAAGGTACGTTGTAAGCTGCACCCTTAACTCTTGCCAGGACACAGCCTTTGCTGCTCATATTGAAAGCGCTTATGTGCTGAAACAGCTCACTACAGAGCTACCAAGTCGACACAGCGTGCCACAACAATTAACTTATATTCATGGTCTTGCCCTCGCAGATCCATTATATTATCAGCCAAAGAAGATCGACCTCATTCTGGGTGCTGATATGGCTGCTCAAATTCTATTACCAGAAATGCGAATCGGCGCATATGATCAGCCAATTGCTCAAAAGACTCGCCTCGGCTGGATATTGTTGGGTAGAATTGATTCCTCGCGACCGTCTGCTATCACTGTACGGTGCCATCATGCAAATATCGAACTAGAGGCCCTTGTACACAGGTTCTACGAAAGTGAACAGGTGCCTGCTGAAACCGCAATGTCAGAGCAAGACAAGTGGTGTGAGGAGTTCTTTTGCAAAACCCACGTAAGGCAAGACAACGGCAAATACTTAGTTCGACTTCCGTTAAAATCAATTTACGATCCTAGTCAAACCTTGGGAAAATCCAAGCAAATTGCGCTTAATCGGTTATTACAATTAGAGCGTAAGTTTCAGAAAGATAAAACTCTACATGCTCAATATATGGATGGTATAGAGGACTATTTTCGCTGCAATCAAATTGTTCCGGCAACATCTACTGAAAAGCAACATTGTTCACTCACCCAATTTAACAAGCCCACTGTAACCTCATGTGTCTTGCCACATCACGCCGTCATTAAAAACGACCACCATACAACGAAGGTGCGCATTGTGTATGACGCCTCCGCAAAAACGTCGAATGGGCGTTCGCTTAATGATATGTTGTGCACTGGTCCTCCGTTGCAAAATGATTTACCAGCTGTCATCTTAAATTGGCGCTTGTACAAGTATGTTTTTCTAGCGGATATACAAAAGATGTACCGATGTATTGATATGCATCCCGAGGACGCGCAATACCAACGAATTCTTTGGCGGAATAAAGACGGAAACATTCAAGAATATTGTCTAACCACAGTCACCTTTGGCACAGCCTCAGCTCCATACACCGCAATAAAAGTCATTCACCAACTCGCTGAAGACGAGAAGGAACATTTTCCCCTTGCCGAAAAGGTATTGCTGAACGATATATATGTGGATGATGTGTTAAGCGGGAGTGACACCATCGCTAAAGCAACACAAATACGCGATCAACTTATTTCAGCTTTCCAGTCTGCCGGTATGGAACTGAGGAAATGGTCGAGCAATACGCCTGATCTCTTGGAATCGATTCCTGTCGAGTATCAATCATTTAGTTCCAGTTGGCAACTCAACGAAGACCAAACCATCAAAACTCTTGGACTGCATTGGCAGCCAAATAACGATTTTTTTACATTTTCCATAAATTTTACAATTTTACAAAAAACAACTAAAAGATCTGTGCTAGCCACAATCGCACGTATTTTCGATCCGCTTGGACTCGTAAGTCCGATAACTATTGCTGCGAAAATCATTCTAAAAACAATCTGGACAACGAAAGTAAATCGTGAAGATAACAAACTGACCGGCCTAGAGTGGGATGAAGAGCTGCCTCCGTCGTTGGCAGCTACTTGGCGCGATTTTGTTTCTGAGCTACCAAATGTTGAAAACATCTCGATACCACGTTGGCTTCATTACACACCACAGTTTCACTCAATCGAAATACACTGCTTCTGCGATGGCTCATTATCTGCTTATGCAGCTGCCGTGTATCTTCGCATACAATACCAACATGGTGAGATCCACACTCATCTGCTCACGTCCAAAGCCAAGGTCACACCCAAAAACCCAATTACGATTCCGCGAGTCGAATTATGTGGAGCGGTATTAGCCACAACCATTGCCAAATGGGCACAACAGCACTTGCAACCACGCTGTGGCGATACTCCGATATTTTATTGGACCGACGCAACAATCGTGCTACATTGGATCTCCGGCGATATCAATCGATGGAAACTCTACGTGGCGAATCGTGTAGCCAAAATTTTGTCAGCCAGCTTACCCAGCCAATGGAATCACATTCAAACTCATGAGAATCCTGCCGACTGCGCGACTAGAGGATTAACTCCAACTCAGCTTCAACAATTCGAACTTTGGTGGGTCGGTCCGACTTGGCTTCGGCAACATAAATCGGCCTGGCCTTCTTCCTTGACTAGCTATGAAGATATCGACAGCACCGTTCTGGAAGCAAAACCAGCTAAAATATTCGCTCATTCAACGACGGCCCAGACGTCATTCCTACTTCGCTATTCTTCCTACATCAAAACTATACGGGTTACAGCCTGGCTACTACGATTCCATCACAATCTTCGTACAGGTCAGATCGAAGACCGCAATAGTGGATCGCTAACCACTACCGAACTTCAGCGAAGTCTTTTCCGGATTGTTCACTTGGTACAACAGGAAACCTTTGGACCTGAAATTCGATGTATTAAATCCAATGTCAACTTATCCACGACTAGTAAATTAATCAGTTTAACACCGTTCTTAGATGCCAACGAAGTTATTCGCATTCGTGGTCGCTTAAAGCATGCAAATCTACAATATGATCAGAAGCATCCAATGGTTTTGCCAAACAACCATCACTTCACGAAACTTGTAATTGATTTTGCTCATGAAATCACTTTACACGGTGGTCCGCAATTGACGCTTGCATATATTCGCCGAAAATTTTGGATTATCCACGCTTACAAAACAGTGCGAAATCATCTGCGGCATTGCATCACTTGCTTCCGAAATAAACCTTCGGTAACCTCGCAGTTAATGGGAGACCTGCCCGCTGCACGTGTAAATCCACCTCAACGAGCATTTCTTGCAACTGGAATCGACTATACAGGCGCGATCGAAATGAAAGCTTCAAGATATAGGGGGCACACGGTATACAAGGGTTATATAGCCATCTTCATATGTCTTGCAACCAAAGCAGTACACCTGGAAGCCGTCACCAGCCTCTCTACCGAACATTTCTTGTGGGCGTTACAGCGTTTCATCGGGCGACGTGGACTATGCCACGACATCTATAGTGACTGTGGCACCAACTTTATTGGTGCAGACGCAATTCTAAAAACCAGTTATCAAAAGTTCCGAGCCGATTTGGAACGTGAAGTTATTCCAAAACTCTGCGACCAACAAATACAATGGCATTTTAATCCACCACATTCTCCCAACTTTGGAGGGCTTTGGGAAGCCAATGTAAAATCTATCAAATATCATTTGAAGCGAGCTGTTGGTGGAACCCGATTGACGTATGAGCAGCTATCTACCGTTTTGATTCGGATTGAAGCGTGCCTAAACTCCAGGCCGTTATGTCCACTTACCTCCGACCCTGACGATCTTTTGGTGCTTACACCCGGGCATTTTTTAATAGGAGATGCCTTACTGTCTCCACCGGAAACTGTCTCTAAAAACAAATCGCTATCATCGCAATATTTTGAGCTCCAACGATTAGTTCAACAATTTTGGACAAGATGGTCTTCGGATTGGCTCTCTCACCTTCAAGCGCGTCCTAAGTGGAGAAGGCAAGAGCCAAATCTATCAGTCGGAGAACTTGTCTTGATAAAAGATGACCGGGTACCCCCCAATCAATGGTTGTTAGGACGTATTACGGACCTTCATCCAGGGTCAGACAACCTTGTTCGTGTAGCCACGATTCGCACACAACACGGTCTTTATAAGCGATCGATTTCTAAAATTTGCAGATTACCAATTCCAACTTCCGATGATGCCAACCTACCTCACTAACACGATTCTTAGTTTCTTGTAGGCAGTTGCGTATCTGAATCAACTTTCCAACATCAACAAACCAACGATTTCGTCATTTATGCTGGACTCAGCATCGGGGCCGGCATGTACAATTTGTAGTGAACATATTTGCAACTCACTGTACTGCGCAAGTGAAGAATTCGACAGCCACACTGCTACTCTTATAAAGCACCTGTCCCAACAACTAATACTTGCTAAGTATCGGTTATTCCATATTTGCGCTCCGTCTTTCGTTTTCTCTTCGCTCACGAAAAACTGATTGTCACCAGCGCAGGCAGCAGCATATATTATATTCATGACTCCTGATGTGCAAACGGACCGACACGTAAGCGGCGATCAAATAACAATTCACAAACTTTGTAAATTAAATATAAATAAATTAAACCTATAATGAAACCAAAGTAACGCAGTTTAATCAGTTTGAAATTAGCAAAAGGGACCCCGTTTACAATAGTATTCGTCGATACTACACACAAACGAATAGGCATAAAAAGAAAGATGAAGAAAATAAAGATTTTATTCGTACTTGAGCCACCAAGAGAGCAACTCGCTCAGATTTATTTAGCCGCTCGACCACATTGGTGTCAGAAGTTAACGGATCCCGTTAATGGATTAATCTCCGCCAAATTTGTTTCGCGTAATTTCCAGCACAATAGTTTATTGTGTTTCGTACAAAATATTTTGTGCACGTCAGCAAGCACCCGTTTAAGATGGAACACGCGTTGCGGAGGACAGACAGTACAACGGTCACAGGCAGCGACGGTGTATCAGAAATATTAACATTACCCAGCCGGATCAGTAACGGATCTTCCCAAGATACAACTCAAGGGCAAACGCCAGCAACGGAAGTACTCGGGTCACAAGAACAAAGTACGTCAGCACTTTTTGGGCAGCAACAGCAGAGCACGCTACAAAAGCCTTTACCACAGCAGCGACTGTTATCTCAACAACAACAAGATACACATCTACCGTTGACTCAACAGCAATCGCCGTTCTAACAACAACATCAAGTTGTACAGCTACCGTTGGGACAACAACAGTCTGCGATCAGTACACCACGGCTACAAGAGCCGCTACCCGGACATTTGCAAAATGAAATTCATGCACGAATTCCAATGCCGCGTATTACACCCAACGACATGGATGCTTGGTTCACATCAGTTGATTATTGGTTCAGGGCCTGCAATATGCGAAACGATACTCAACGATACTACCACGTAATGGCTACGTTAGACCCACTCACACTTCCTACCATTGGACAAATCTGCAGAAACGCAGAAAATACACAACGTGTTCTTAGCACCGGAGTAGGCATGTACGAGTATTTAAAGCGCGAACTATTAAAATACTTCGGTGAAAGCCAGCAGCGCAGAATCCAGCGCCTACTTGAAGAAATGGTGCTGGGTAGCCAACGACCCAGTCAACTGTACAACGCCATGCGACGTGTTGCTGGAGATTCATTTTCCGAAGACACGATTCGCGCAATGTGGATCCAACGCTTGCCTGAACTCGTGCGTGCATCCATAATTGCGCGCGAGGGCCCAATCGACGTACAGATAGCAGTTGCCGACGCAGTAATGGAGACGATGTCCCAGCGTCAGATTTATGCTGTCGCTGAAACATCGACATCAGTCGCCCCTTCAACAGAGGTAGCAACTACGTTGGCGCAGATCACGAGCGCTATTCACCAATTACAAAAACGATTCGACGATTTGAGTACAAGAGGACGCAGCCGCCACCATAATCATCAGCGCCCGCGTTCACGCAGCCGCAGCAGCAGTAGTCAGCGCTCTGGGCCAGCACATCCTCAGGAATGTTGGTATCACCAAAGATTTGGAGACTCAGCCACTCGTTGCCGCAGTCCATGTAGCCGCCGCGAACGTGGTGGGGCCGACCATGAATGCAGCAGGCGGGATTGACAATCACCGTTACCCAGCGCGGCGAATAAACTTCATGTAGCGCGAGCATTAACCAACTCTATGTTGCCGATCGATCGACCGACATCAAATATCTTATCGACACCGGTGCTGATTTCAGCGTCATACCGAAAATGAATTTGTCAACACCTTTGCGGCCGACGTCCGTGAAGCTTTACGCGGCCAATGGCTCAACAATCAACACCTATGGCATTCTTCGCCGCTGTATCAACCTTGGATTGCGACGACGTTTCGAGTGGAGCTTCATGGTAGCTGATATTAGTACACCGATTATTGGCAGCGATTTTATCCGCCATTATGGTTTAATCATTGATTTGAAACGAAACAAGCTAATAGATAAAATAACCAATCTCGAGTTACCGTGCACTATTCGCACTGGGTTGAATATGCAGATTAAGGCCTTCGATTATAACGACCCGTTTGGAAATTTGTTGGCAGAATTCAAAGACCTTACCGAGATGACATCAGAACGCATGCCAGTCAATACCGATGTTCACCATGTTATAGAAACAGTTGGGCATCCGGTTAACGCTCGCGTTCGAAAGTTGGATGTAGAAAAACTTGCTGCAGCCAAGCTGAGTTCGAGTATTTGATGCGTATCGGAGTATGTCGTCCATCGAAAAGTAACTGGGCCAGGGCACTCCAGATGGTTCGTAAGTCAAACGGCAGTTGGAGACCGTGTGGAGACTACCGAGCGCTCAACAAAATCACCGTGCCCGACAGATATCCGATCCCGTTCATACACGATTGTACTGCAATACTCACTGGAAAAACAATTTTTGGCAAAATTGACATGCAGCGGGCATTTCATCAGGTTCCAGTCAGACCCGAAGATGTGAAAAAGACAGCCATAGTAACCCCTTTTGGTCTGTTCGAATTTACACATATAACGTTCGGGCTTCGGAATGCTGCGCAAACTTTTCAACGCCTCGTGCATGAGACTTTACGCGGATTAGACTTCGTTTTTCCTTATGTGGACGATATATGCATTGCCTCAGCGAACATTTCAGAGCATTTCCAACACATTCGGTTGGTATTTGAGCGACTTCGAAAAACCGGCTTGACAATAAATCCCTCAAAATGTGAGTTTGGGAAAACTCAGATCAAGTTTTTGAGTCACCTTATCACTCATGAAGGAATTCGACCCCTACCTGAAAAAATAGAAGCTATGTTGCGAATGAAGAGGCCTACTTTTCACAACGTCTATCCGATACTGAAAAGCGTTACTCAACCTACGACAGGGAGCTGCTGGCGATTTACTTATCCGTAAAACATTTTCAATTCATGATCGAAGCCAACGTTACAACTATTTTTACCGACCACAAGCCACTAGTTTATGCCTTTAATAAACGCTCCGAAAAAGGAACACCGCGTCAAATCCGTCAATTGGACTTCATAAGTCAGTTTTCTACCGACATCCGCCACATACCTGGATCTGCGAACCAAACTGCTGATATGCTATCCCGTACCAACACGCTAACGGCGATTAACTACCTTGATATGGCCGCGGCGCAGGAAAGTGATTGTGACATTAACTCGCTGATACACGGTAAGATAAATCATTCACTTAAATTCAAACATTTTAAGATACCAGGTGCTCAAGCCCCACTGCTTTGTGATGTCTCCACAAGCAATATCAGACCGATAGTACCGTACGCCTTCCGCCATCAAGTTTTACACTCCCTACACGATCTCGCACACCCAGGGGTGAAGGCGACCCTGAAAATGGTTGCACAACGCTTCGTGTGGTTAAACATGCGAAAGGATTGCAAGGAATTCGTTCGAGCCTGTAACCGTTGTAGCCTCAGCAAAATCCATCGACACAATAGGTCACCATTAGCACGTATGGAGATGCTTGATCAGCGATTTGAAGTAGTTCACGTAGACATAATTGGGCCATTGCCATTAAGCCACGGCTTTCGTTACTGCTTAACGTTCCTTGATCGATTTTCCAGGTGGCCAGAGGCCGTTCCTCTTACCGACATCCAGGCCGAAACTGTCTGTCGAGCATTCTTAAATGAATGGGTAAGTCGTTACGGAGCGCCAAAGAAAATAGTGACTGACGAAGGAACCCAATTTGAATCGAACATTTTCACCGAAATGCTACAAGTACTAGGTACGCAGCGCGAGCGAACGTCGCCATACCACCCACAAGCAAATGGCTTAGTTGAGCGATGGCACCGCACGCTTAAAAACGCCATCCTCTCAACAGGCAAAAAATGAATGGCTCGACAATTTAGGTTTAACATTGCTTGGCCTGCGTAATGCCGTAAAAGATGACATCAAAGCTTCTGCTTCAGAAATGTTGTTTGGTTCCTCGACCCGATTGCCAGGCGAATTTTTCGTTTTGAACGAGAGTGTGCGGGCAAACCCCGTTTTCGTCGATAAGCTGCGCACTCATCTTCAGAATATCCTCCCAGTTGAAACTTCGTGGCACTCTCCAAGCACACCATTCGTCAACAAGAACTTGATGGCATCAACACACGTCTTTGTCAGAAACGACAAAGTTAAACCATCCTTGACTGAGCCATACGATGTACCATACAAAATTGCCGACAAAAACAACAAATGCTTCACAGTTATTATAAGAGGTAAGAGAGTTGTATTTTCAATTGATCGTCTTAAAGCAGCGTACTTCGTCGCCGATGAATCAACAAATAAAGAAGGTTGCGGTAAATCTCAAAGACAAGTCGCCTTCCTGCAAACCACGTGGCAGAAATTCTAGGAAGGGAGTACTGTGGTGGACACCACCAAACATAAAATATTAGATCCCGTAAATTTTGATCATTGATTATAAAAGTAAATTATAATTTCATTCGAACACTACACAACACATTATTGTATCACATACTATTCATAGCTGTACCATCCCTAATTTAAGCAAACGAAAAAAAGAAAGATGAAGAAAATAAAGATTTCATTCGTACTTGAGCCACCAAGAGAGCAACTCGCTCAGATTTATTTAACCGCTCGACGACATATATATGTTATATGAATTTAGTTTGTTAGATAATTTGTTGCCCCAGCAGTTGGCTCTTAAGCAACCCCAAGATTGATGTCAACAGTTTAAATCCCCCCCAATAAGATAATGAGAGGACCTGGTCAACTTAAACAGATCTGACGCAAATGACTTTTTGCAGTCAGTGATATTTCGGGATCCGCCAGGAAAATAACAAGAATATATGTGTGTAAATTCATTTGTTGTAATAACTAGTCTAGCTATTAAATTCTTCGTCTTCGTTGTCGTCTGCTGTTTGCAGCGGACTATAATAGTTAAATCGACTGCTGTCACTAGACATTGTTTTTGTTCTTTTAATCACTTCTGTTGACCGAGTGGCGGTCGAAGCAATGTCATTTCCTGTTCGTTTTATTGTTTTTATTCACGTTTTTTTGTTTGTTTATTTGAAAATAAGTTCTCTGCAATTTTTGTTGCTAATTTGGATGGTCGAATAACACTGCGCGTTGTGTACACTTATGGAGTTAGTGTTTGCTCTGGCTCTGTCAGAGAGAGACTTCTCTATTAAAAGCAGCTCTAAATGATACAAATGATAAAAAAATAGGGAATAATATAATTTCAGAGAAAGAAATTTCTGGTGCAAAGTCTTTTATTTAAGTTTCGATTTTGAGCTTTTTACTATAATTGTTCGAAAAATACCATATTCATAATTTCATTTCAAGTATGTATTAATAAAAGTTGTTTATATCGGAATGCATACAAAGCTATTCTGTTTATGATTAAAACTGTTTGAAATTCAACATACATTTACAGTTTCCCCTTTGCAAGGCAGCAGTAGCTTAACTCCAACTATTTTATTCCTCAAAAATTGAATTTTCAACCATAGTGCAATGATACGATAACGTCGTTTAATGCTTTAATCGAAACCCTGGCCCCTATACTGTTCGGAGTCTTTGCTCCGTCCGTGTATCAGTGCTGGGTGCTAGCTCAGAGATGTCCCTCCAGCGAGCACGAACTCCATGAAGTTTTGTTCTCTAGTTCAATAATGAAGCTTTTCTCAGATTTAGTTACTTTAATGACCTAATCTCTTGGAAGCTGACAAGTGGGAGCTGGGTGCTCAGCTTCTCCATGTTTATGGATGATATAATCTTCCTTTTCCATGGCCTTCCAAAGCTATGTTAAGTAGGGTTCTATTGGCTAACTGTTCTATGTTTATGTGCAGTGGTGTCAGGTCCACAATCCCCTCCAATGCCCCCGTTGGACATGAACGCATTGCTCCCGTTATACATACGCATGCCAGCCGTTGGCGCTTGCTAAGCGATTTTCTCACTGTTGACAGTGATGTCCTTAAGACCCATGCCACTGCATCATATGTTCTATCGGCCTGACTGTCATGGTGTACATCCATATAAGTATGCTCGGGCTGCACCCCCAGGATTTTCCCGCTAGACGTCTGCAGACCATTATTGTCTTAGTTTCTTTGGATGCTGTTGCATCAACATGCTCTCTCCAGAGCAGCCTGTAGTCCATGGTTAGACCCAGGTATTTCACTTTGCTCACCACAGCCACATGAGTATCGGCCAATGAGATTGTTCTCATTGCTAGTAGTTTCCTTTTTCGAGAAATAGGTATAACAGCTGTTTTCAGTGGATTAATATTAAGCCCCACTACAGCGCACCATGCCTTTATCAGATTTAGTGCTCTTTGTACAATATCGCATAATGTGCTTTCGTATTTACCTCTATAACGGCAATGTCGTCTGCATATCCTTGGCAGCGAATTTCATTATCGGTTAGTTTTAGTATCATGCTGACTGGAATGTCATCCTGATCTCATTGTCTATGATCTTCTCCATTGTTTTCAGTACAAAGGAGGTTAAGCTAATTGGTCTGAAGGACTTTGCCAAAGAGTAGTCCCTTTTCTAAATAAGTTTTTAGCTAGTTCCAGTGAGATTGTGATGGTCTCATTTTCCCTATATAGGACTCAGTTTCAGGCGTAGATGTATCAAGGAAGTGAGTCGACAACATAACCAGCGCACTTTCCTTTGATTTGTGCCCAGCATTGTGTATACTTAGATCTTATTAGCTTATTATGTACTCTAATAACGACTCCCCCCCAAAAAGCTGGCGGGTGGGTCCATCCTTTGAAGACCTCGGACGCGAGTCTGTGCTGAGCCCTACGTTTCCCGCTACTCCACTCTTCTGCGGGTGCGGGTTCGGTTTCCAACCTCATCTCGAGCTATTTCAGGAGGCTTTCCCTGCTCTAGGTATCTCAGATATGACTTAACGGCCGACCCGGTAAGCCCAGGCCTCCTTCGATCATCTAGAGCGGCTTCCCCGGAAAGGGGAGAGGTGGTGATTCGTCCCTTCTGGGCCTGCGCCTTCTCACCACCATGAAAGACTCGCTGGGGTTTGGACTGGGTGATCGGTGCCTCTTTGATGATGCTGGGGATGTGGAGCGTTTACTGGAGGCAGATGCCTCGCTTGTTGGATCGTGCCCAGTTTTGCCCGTAGTCACATTCGGACTGGGTACCTTCTCCCGGGCCTGGTGGTCCGTCGCTATCGTCCCGAGCGGGCTCGACGAAAAGGGCTGCTTCTGTCTGCGGGGTGGGGATTTTCCCGTTTCCCTTTTTGTTGTTGCTGTTGTATTTGTTGTTGTTGTTTTTTTTTATTGATTTGTGTTCCATCTTGTTCGTACGACCGCTTTCTCGCCAAGGCAATACTGACGGTCTAATCTTAAAAGCCTCAATTCGGTCCGGTGTAGATGAGGCGCCGTTATATTACAGCCGGTTGTCCTCCTGGCTGCAAACCGTCCAATTGGCACGGTGTCGCTTAACACCCTGGATTAAGAGGTGGTCATCGTGCTCAAGCGGTATCTACCATCCAGTTGCGGCATCACCTATCCGGCGGTGCCCCATCTCGATGGTAGGATCCGATTTGAGCTTCGATTATGGCCCTGCACCACGTTAAGGTGCCTGCCCTAGCAGGAGCTCCAAAATATAGATATGCACCTTTTCCTCGCTGAGACGAAACATTTGACATCCATATTTTAGTATTCCATATAACTCTTGAAACTAGGCCTTTCCAACCGCCTAGATAATGGGGATCAGAAGCATGCCATTCTATCATCATGCGCAGCTCAAAACACAATGTAACACTCGAATCGGAATGTCTCACATATTCTAACACTGTAAGAGCCAATGTGCATGTTTATAATATTCTGTAATATATGTACAATGAGTTACCTATTGACCTTAATGGTGTAACAAATAATTACATAAAAATATAAATAATGCTTATGTTTATTGACAAAACTCTTTTCCATCAAAAAGGTTGATAATCGACTAATCGAATAACCATATTGTGGATTTTTAGCAAAATCTCTAGTAGTTATATGGGTTCGAATCTATTCTTACTTTTATTAATGATTTACCAAATTTCATTTTTGTGTGTTTGGAACAACCTTAACCGCTCAAATGGTGTGGAGGATGGTTCCATGTGTAGAAGTTCACGCAAGTGGGGAAAGTCGAAAGTCACCCGGGAGTGGCCAAAAATATTCTTTGGACGCGGTACCTGCAGGGGAAGCCCCAAAACTCCTTTTTGAAGTGAATCAAAGGGAGAAAGCGAAACTGGTGAGGTCACTCTGACGTTTCCGGTTTAAGAGCCCACTGGGATTTGCAGCGTCTGATTCGGAGCAAGAGGATCGATATATAAATGTGTCCTTAAAAAAATCTCTCTGCTTTGGGCCCATCCCAAAGAAAGGGTGGACGATGTGATCAAAGATAATTTCTGCGAGTGCCTAGAACGCACTAACGAGCGCTATCTCCGACAAGATATCAAAATCGTGGTTGGCGACGTCAATTACGGAAAATTAAGTCACTACGACGAAATCTCCGCCAACGGACTGAGGCTGATTCACTTTGCTGAGGTCCCCAACATGGTAGTATGTAGTATCTGGCTCAAGCATAAAAATATGCATGGCTACATGGCTATCTCCTGATGGAAAACCCCGAAACCAAATTGATTATGTGGTGATAGTCGGAAGGCATGCATCCAGTATCTTAGGCTGCGCCTCTGAGCAGCAAAAGCTGCAATCGCAACAGATAGCCGACGGCTTCGCCACTCGACATGCACTCCTGCTCTCTGAGAGTAATGTTCAACAAAGAGATATCTACATGCAAAAGGACCACATTTCTCGCTCATTACGTACCGCCGGTGACGGCATTATTGGGTTTCAGCGAGCCCGAATGAACGACTGGTACGATAAAGAATGCCGCGCTGTTATGGAAAGGAAACACGAGCTGTGAAAGTGAGATATCGAGTTGAAGAAGACATAGGCGCATCTTCTGAGAAAAAACAGAGATCCCTAGATGCGCGAGTGCGAAGAGCTGGAGAGTCTAGCTGACAGGAAAAACGCCCGAAAATTCTAACAGAAGGTATAGCGGCTTATAGAAAGTTTCAATACTGGGGCAATGCCCTTTCTTTCTCTCGAACACTCCAAGGGTCATCTCAACCGATGTTGACAGCGTCCATGCTTCTGCGCCATACAGTAGCACGCGCAGTTGCCCACTCAACCCAGGATAGCACTTGTTGGCAAGATTGATTACTCGTTGGATTTTGAGGCTGACATAATTGTTTATATTAATGCTGGTTTCAAGATAAACAAAGTTCTCTACTTTATAAAAAATTGTAACATTCAACGGTGACGTGGGAGCCAAGACGAGAATGCGGTGACTGTTTATTTGGTGAGAGGGCATTCCGTTTTGCTTCGTTCACGCCCAAACCCACATGCTTCGCTTCCTTATCCAGCTTGGAAAATACAGAAGCAACGGACGGTTGGCATACGCCAGAAGTTGCACAGTCTTATACAGAATGGTACCTGACCGGTTTAATTCGGCAGCTTGAATTATCTTTTCTGAAACCTCGTGTCGCGTAAATGCATTTAGCATTACTTACGTTTACCTATAAACGACGGCTTACTTGTCCCTTTAAATAAAACTTGCGTTTCATTATTAGTTAATAGTAGATATATACATATATGTATTAATAGCGCTTTTTAAAATGGAATTTAACACCACGAAATCCACTTTGGGTACGCCGCCTTTCACACACGATTAGTACTTTATGTCAATTAGCAGTTTACGGCAGCGTCGTATTTAAGTGGGGTGACACTCTTTCCTACTTTTAACGGAGCTGGTGGTGTTGCTCAACGTCATTTTACATAGCTGTATTAGTTTTGCAGAGATTCAGATATCGCGGCATACAGGCACCTTCATCTCGTGCTGCCGAAAGCTGATTTATAGTCGACAAAGAGATGGTGTGTGTCGATCCTCTTCCCACTGGTCTATTCGAATATTTGGCGTATCGATAGTAGATAGTAGGTCTAAAGCCACACTGATAAGGTCCAATCAATTCGTTGACGGTTGGCTTCAGTCTTTTACACAATGCACTCTTAAATTCCAACCGGCGGGCATGCATTCGTCCGATCATATTCTGAAAATGATCTGGTGCGTGCATCTTCATCTTCTCCGGCGAGGCGTTCGCTTTCAGCATTTAGCAATAATTTAAGTGTGCTTTGGACATCAGTCACCAGGTATCCGTTCTTGTTCTTACCAGAATTTCCATGATCACATCATGAGTGTCCTCTGTCAGGGCGGTGGCACAAATCAGCGAGATGTTGAAGAATCTCGGTTTGATGCGAATCGTAGCGAGACGCTCGTCCACCGGAGTGAACGGCAGCACTTGACCACAAAATCTGCCTCCCTCCACAAATCAAAAACCGAACTTGCGATCTTTTACATGGCAGCTGAAGTAGAAGTCGCAAGGTCCAATGGTTTTCTTACCTTACCCCGTCTATTTCGTATCTTGGATGGCGATGATGTCTGCCCTCAACCAGCCAAGAAGCGGCACCTCCCAAGTACATGTCCTCAACTCATAGTTTTTAATACATTGTTGAAATTCGTCATTGGCTTTAGTTTATTACGTGGCGGGCCCCCAATCCAGCGCACAACTAAATACTGGCTTTTATATTTTTGGAATACATTTATATAGCGGCCGCTTGCTCCAAGTTAGCCACACCTACCGATAAACAAATGCTGTTGCATTTTCTGGGCTCTTAAACCGAGTAAATCGGAGTGAGCATACTAAAGCTCACTATCTTTCAGCCGTGCCCCCAGGGCTCTATATGGGTTGCTGACCGCGTCTCGCACGTGGGTTGCTCACGGTGCTTAGAGTACACGAACGTGGCCGTGAGAGCCGCAATTGAGTATAGTTGCTCAACAGTAATTACATACTCAGAATATCGACCATACCCTATTGGAAAATTAAATTGATATGCGTAAAAAAACAAATAAATATTAAATTTAACTAGAATAGGCTTTTTTCTTTTCTTTGGATACTTTCTGATACTTTTTAGGCCAAATTATTGGTAGTTTGTTTTCTGTAATGCGTTTTAACAGCACATAGATTGCGATGCGTGGCCGCCGTAGCCGAGAGCGTAGCATATGCGCGCTTCATTCGGTGGGTCCCGGGTTCAAATCGTGGCCGGGGCAACTAATATCAAAAATTGTAGAAAAGTTTTTTTTTCTAATAGCGGCCGCCCGTCGGCAGACAAAGGCGAACCTCCGAGTGTATTTCTACCATGAAAAAACTTCCCACAAAAATCATTTGCCGTTCAGAGTCGGTGTAAAACTGTAGGTCACTCAATTTGTGTTACAAATTCAAGAGGCACACCGCAAGTTGTTTTTTTTTGGTATTGCATCCTTTTTTTATAGACTTACTTCAACAGAAACTCTAAAAAAAAGGATTTCGTTGTCATCAGACGTGATTTAGAGTTTATATTGCTGCGCCATAGACTTCATAAAAATAGATAGCTTTAACTCTTAAAATCTGCTTCACGCGCACAAGTACGAGCGATTTTGTATTCTTTTAACCGACTCGTATTTTATGCACGTACATATATCAATCAAACAAATCTAAAGAAACATCTTTCTAATTTCAGAAATACATATTAACTGTCGAAAGTCCATTTTATTGCTTAGTATGACTGCTCGTGCAATTAGTTTCCGAACTTCTTCAGTTTGACAGACTTGGTGAAATTCCTTTCCTTGAAACGTACGCTGGGAACTTGTGATGCACTCTCAGAGCCATTTCTGGAAAACAAAATTGTGACTCATTAGGGCAGTGCTGAATTTTTAGTTCAGACGAAGTGAAGTTATTATGCGGTGGATCGAATTATTGTCAATAAATATTGAGTCAACACTAAGAAAATGAAAAATTAACAAATACATATGTTTCCAGATAAGATGAATTAGGGCGAATGCATTTACAGCTAGAATTATTACCAATGAAATACGATGCATTAAATTACCACAATGCCCACATAGTAAGTCAAAAATATTGCATAAAGTAAGACACATACAATGTATGTATCTGCCACCGAGAAGTGCATCATAAGAGTGCGAGGGCATGTATAACAAATGTCCATATCCGTAGTACTTGCTAAACATCGGCTACGGTATGGGCATTGTGCAAAACTTATGCCCGTATGGTAACGTAGAAAACAGCTGAAAATACATTGGTAGCAAAATGAATCAAGAAGACAGTGAAATTTGCAATTTATTTTTAAATTTATGTGAACTATATGATTTATATAAAAAATACAAGAACAAAAAAAAGAAGCAGGCTGTGTCAGAGACACGGCCATTAAGTTTAACGTAGAATACGCCATCCGATAAGACAGAAAACATATGTATGTAACAATAAATGATAAATAATGCAAGCAAATGAATTTCTTTATTTGATAGTTACATTGGATGATATACATACATAAGCTTATGATAGGAAAAATAGGATAAAAATGTTTTTAAATTATCAATTAAATTTCTCGCAAAAACGAAGTCAATGGCTGTTATCAATAGTAAAGATAAATGATAAATAACATACGCGAATCAATTTTATTATTTTTTTGCAGTGCTTGGCAGCATTTTCTCTTCTTTTACTCTGCTTTAACTTGCCCGCCTACAATTATGCAATACAAAGTAAGGGCTGCACGAGTACATTTAAATCGCCCAACAGCAAACACTCAACCAAACACCACACACATATTTGTGTGCATGTGTTTATACAATTTTCATTTGAGAAATTTAAATATTAGGAAGATATCAACCAACATGAAATGTATGTCAAACGAAAGCTAACATCTTCATTTGACTACAAAAAAAAAAAAAAAAAAATTAATCGAGCCGTTTCCTTATAATTAAAGAAATAGGGATTACAACAATAAAAACCTGACATTGGTGCCCATACCGTAAGGTAAGACGTATTCTACGCCAAAAGTTCAGAAGGTATAAAGTTCGACTATTAAATAGAAATTGGGGCACAAATGGTTATCAAATCCAAGTGTTTCGCCGAATGAAAACATTGGAGCCTGATGAATTGTTTTCACACACAAGGATGCCACCGCCTGTGTATGAATTGCTTTTAAAATTAGTGAGCAATTCTCTTTGTAAAAAACTTTTGTAAACAAGCTTGCGAACATAAAATTGTATTTGCTTGCATCAACACAATGTTGCCATTCATTTGTTTGCATACATACTTTTACACACATCCGCGTTGTCAATTACAATTTTTCATTGTATAATAAACCAAAGCCAAAAACCAACAAATGCAAATAGTTCATTTATCTATAATTAACATTATTAAAGATCGATTTTAAATTAATTTAATAAAAATTTAAATTTTTATAAGGTTATTTTGTTAATGATTTTTAAAAGTTCTGTTGGGCAACACTGTGTGGTGAGAGAGCACTCAGCTGACACGGCTTCAAGGCAAAAATCTAAATTTCTCAGATTACACAGGTACACGTCGCGCGTAACCGTCACACGTACACGTTGATGAGTTACTGACACTTAACGTACGTTGCGTCGATGAGTGTGGGCACCATTAGTCGTAGCCAAGATTATCAAAGCCTGTTTTTGAGCAGCGCCTCAAAGATCCATTAATCCTTATGTGTAAAAATACATACGTATGTATGTGCATAAGTATGTCAAGCCATTATATACAATACAAAGGATGTGGTAGTACAAAATAATTTGCAAAAAAAGTATTTTCCTATTTGGTGTTAATGGCAGCTAACTTTATACATTCCGATACTATTTTAGATGATCAATTCGGGTCTAATGCGCTTATGAAAAAATACTTCAGAATTTGGCAATGTCAAAATTAAATTGCAAAGTGGAAAAAGACAGACGTATCTATAAGAGTTTTACTAAAAGATAACCCTAGATAATAATTTTGTACAGAAATAATATTTATTTGCAAACATTATATATTAGTTGTAAATTACTACGCATTTTTTTTATCTTAACCAGGAATGGGTTGCTATGCCTCAATGAATTAACTAAAATCAATCATATAAAAAACGTATGAGACAAATTTAATTGCATAATTTTTTTTTTGATGCAAGTGGTAAACAGCATTTTCCGTTTGGCCATAACTAGAAAATTATTCATACATGTCTACATAAACATAACTGGGTTTTCCCACTCCAATCCAGCCACATTTAGAGATTATCCAGCGTTTTTTTTATTGTAATCGCAAATGCAAGGCGCACTATATACTGCAATCGATTGAATTTATATTATTTCGACAAACATTTACTTTTGAGCGAAAATTCAGTATGATTCATTGGAATACGCTAAATTAGGACATTTTTAATAATGGTTGGTGCAGTAAAATGTTGCATTCGCTTTTTAACTACTAATTATTGTACATAATATGCGCGGTAATATTCCAGAAGGCTCTAAAGAATGTTGAAACTATTGGTCAACAGATATGTATTTCGTTGTCGGGCACAGGAGTTGAAGTTGAATTCGATAGTTAATTTTTATTTACATTGCCGTTCTTTGGAGCTAAGTTTCCCGTTCACGAAGACATTCACGATTTTTGTATTTAATTGCAATTCCCAGAAGGTACTACCTCTTCGAAATATTGAATGACGATTGAAGTTTACAAAAGTTTGATAGATATGATACTTCACTGAAAATAATCACTCATTGGGAACTTCCAATCAGCAATATCCAAAAATTGTTTGGAAAATGTTTGTACAGAAGTATCTCTAAGTTAGTGCAGTAGGTATACGCATTAGTCGAAAATTCATTTTTTGCAGTTCTTTTATAATTTGCTCAAGTTGCAAGTAGGACTTTCGGTGCAATTTAAATTCAAGGGTAGCTTAAAAACAGAAAACATGCATATGTAAGTCGGAATTCGTTCTACGCATTTGTTCATTAATAAATTCCTTATCGTGAAGCAATATCCTTAAATAAAATCAATCACCGTTGTTAGGATTGATGATCGCAATGCATCAAAAGTAGGTATGTATACAAGAATGATCAGGAACAAGCACCCCAGCTTTCTTCATAGAAACATATTTCGAGATTTGTTCCAGTTGAAATAATATTTTTAAAACTTCATTATGCAGAAGCCACCGAAGCACTATTAGTTTGAGAGATCGCACCGCCATGACTGTAGATAAAAAATAATGTGGAGTAGTTTCGGACAGATGGACTACCTTTTTTATAAAAACAAATATAATTTATGTATGTATATCATAACATAGGATTTAAATTTCAATATATGACAAAAAATATATATTGGACATAGGCAACCATGACTCAATAAAGAAAGGTTTGATACATAAACAGCTTTGCTCCTCGCTCTTCACATGACGTCTCCTTTAGCTAAAACAGTGTTACTTCTTTGAAAATTTTTGTATGAATCTTATGAAATATTTTTAATTAGTAGTAAATTTCAAAAAAAAAGACTCGGTTTCACTGATTCGTTTGTTTTGTTCTGATTCGCTGACAGTTTTTTTTGAAAATTGTGGAAGCTTGAGTAAGAATTCTTTAAAAATTTAAATTTCAAATTTTCATTAAACCACATATGTATGTATTTGCAATTCATTAGAAAACTTGTGCGTCAAGATCGTGACTGGTATACTAAGTGACCGTTTCTTTGTATCTTAGCCCTTTTGGCACGCGTAAGTACTTGAAAACAGTATGTTACGATTATTAGTGATCACTTTTTTATAGATTTTTTTGCCAAAGTTCGTCACTCGTTCGTCCCTGCTCATTTTCACCCCCACCCTTGTGCGAGCACTCTTTTGCATCGATGCCTGTGAGTGAGCAGCCTCCGCTATTCCCTGTCCTTTTAGCACGTGTAAGTACTTGTCAGAAAATTTGATTGACAAGAAAAATCTCTATAAGAGCATGTGAAAACATTAATTCCGACCGTTGTCTCTGTATACATATGTAGGTTGCTATTAACGTCTGTTCCTGATCTTCGTGAAACGGCGACGGTTTTGGAGTATTTTTCTCCCAAACATATTACCAGCCCCGTTTGTATGTAAGTTGTTTAAGGTGTAACTAAAATACATATACAAAAATATAAAATACACATAAAATACATATTGTCTTATCTAAATGAAATGTAATGCAGTGACAGACCGTAGGAATTAAAACAATTTCTAATAGCGTATGATGCTTGATTTTAGCGTTTGCTTGCTCGCTTTAAAACTTTTGCTTTATTTGTCCTCTTGAGAAAACTGTGCGGTTTTAACAATCTGACTTTTATGTATACCCAAAATGTGTGTGGAATTATGTATACATATATAAAAACGCCAGTGGTCCGACTTTACCGCTAAATTTGTATGTACATAAACATTATAACTTCACTTTAACATACATATGTTATATACTGAGGTAAGACCATACATACATATTTACATATACATATAAATAGCGTATTCATAGTTAGAACATAAGAGGAAAACAGAATATACAATTAGAAAAAGAGTATAAGATTTTCACTGCTCGACTGAACTTAATGTCGGTGACACATATTACACAGTGCTACAAAAAAGAATGAAGTCGAAATACCTGGGAAGTGATGTTATTTTCATTGTAGGTATTATCGAGTAGAACGAGAATACAATTTTGGAATTTGTCAAACACCCCCAAAATCTCGATTTTTCGTGCTTTTGCGCACTTCTTAGCCTATATCTTAGTTAATTGACAACCGATTTTCATTCTAAGAACGGTTTAAGAAAGAAGGAACTTTTTGAAAGATCTGAAAGACGTCTTAATAAAGCTGAAGAAATTTACTAGTTTTTGCACAACAAACTTAAATTTTGCAACCCTTTTTCTTCTTTTTGTGACTTTCGCGATATTTTCACACACTATTTTATAGAAACACAAAATGAGTTTTGATTAGATTCAAAGATTACGTTTAATACCGATTTCAACGAATGTTTCTTTTAAAAAATCGGCCAAAAGGTGTCTGAGTTATTTTACTTTTTATAAGAACGAAATTTTTGCAAAAATTTCCTTCTGTTGTTCCCAAGGAAATGATCACTTAATTTTTGAGTTTTTACTCAATTTTGAAGTCTTTATAAATTTCCGTTATACTGAAGTGCACGTGTTGTTTATCTTTTGTTGTGTTCGCTGTTAAATTGGATAAAAATCGTGGTAAAGTAAAACTAAAATGTGCGACTAGCGTAATAAGTTTTGCTACATTTGTGCCTTATTTACGGATACAAGTCATCGGCGTGATTTTAAAAATAATATTGGTCTTGTAAAAATATATAGTACGATTTTCGAAAGGTTTTATAGTGCGAGTCGCTGGTACGAGCCAGAATTTATTTGTGAATATTGCTGCACAACATTAAAAAAATTTAAAGTTCAACAATCAATTACTTTGCCCTTTTCTGTGCCTATGACTTGGCATCATCAGGCATATCATAAACAAGACGATTGCTATTTTTGCAAAACAAACGTTTCAGGTCACAATTTTAAATCACGGAAAAACGTAAAGTATGCGAATGTTGTTACGGTTACAAAACCAAAATACTTAAATGCCGAAGTGCTTACAAAAAGTGAGACCATTGATGCTGGTGAATCATGTTTGTAGAGGAAGAATCTCTTCTTTGTAAATCAAAATCAACGGAAAGGCCTTTGGTTTCAATTTCTGATTGCGCCGATCTCGTGCGTGATTTGCATTTATCGAAACGAGAATCTGAAGTCCTCGGTTCACGACTAAAGCAGTGCAATTTATTGGAAAAATATTTTCAAATGACATCGGGTAGAAAAAGGGACTGCACTTTGATACTTAGAGAAAGTTTTAAAGCTGATGGCAATGACTGTGATCTAGTACATTGTATAAATGTACCCAAATTATTTTCGGCTTTGAATTATAATTATAATGCAGATGAATGGCGACTTTTCATTGATGGATCGTATAAAAGTATGTACCCTAAAAAAAAAAATACATTCGTGTTCCCTTAATGAAGTCTGTAATGTCACCCTTAGGTTTAAAAGCTGTGTTATTACACAATGAAAATCTCTTACCATCAGTTCCAGTCGCGTATGGGGTTAACAAGAAAGAAACGTATGAAATGATGGAAAAAATTTTACGGTTGATCGACTATGCCACGCATAAATGGAAAGTCATCGCTGACTTAAAAGTGTTGACAATTTCATTTGGCATGCAAGGTGGCTACACAAAATATCCTTGCTACCTTTGTGAATGGGATAGTCGGGCATCCAATCGCTATGATCGCAAAGCATGGGCATCTCGAGAGTCACATCAGATAGGCGGGAAAAACGTTTTAAGCCTCCCATTGGTAAAATCTGAGGATGTTATCCTACCACCACTACACTTAAAGCTGGGATACATGAAACAATTTGTAAAGAAATTGGATGTTAATAGCGAAGCTTTTCTTCATCTTAAAACTGTCTTCCCAAAATTAAGTGAAGCTAAAATAAAAGCCGGTATTTATTAATTTGTTTTTATACCTACTTGTTTTTTATTTTTTTTTATAATATGTGTATATAGGTATTTTCATTGGACCTCAAATTCGCAAAATTATGAGCGACGTTATCTTTATGAACAAGTTAAGCTGTGTTGAGAAACGTGCATGGAAGAGTTTTGTAGCGCTATGTGATAATTTCCTTGGGAACAACAGAAGCGACGACTACATCACAGTTGTAAACGAATTTTTAAGTGCATATGGTGAAATGGGTTGCAACATGTCGATAAAAATTCATTTCTAGCATTCGCATTTGGACTTCTTCCCACATAATCTGGGCCAGTTCAGTGATGAACAAGGCGAACACTTCCACCAAGAAATGGCTACGATCGAAAAACGTTTCGGAGGAAAAAACAAAATAAATATGATGGCAGAATATTGCTGGTCAGTACAACGCGAAACTGACGATGCACACTGTGAGATTTAATCAATCTGGCATCTCGAAATTCAAAAAAAAAAAATGTTTTCGTAACTCGCTCATATTTTTTTTTCGTGAGAAGAGACCCCAATTGTTACGAAAACAAACACAAAAGAGAATAAAAAAATATTATTGGCGTGATAACAGCTATCAAACACGTGCAATTGCATAGCATGCTACAATTGATTTGCAAGCTTGCATTGATCACAAAAGTTTGAGTGATCAGGTCGTAGTTGTGAGTGGTTTTTTTGGCCTAAAATATTTTTTGTATTGAAGGTTATTACTTAAACTTAAAATTTTTGTTTTATACAATATTTATTTTTGCACTCAAGTATTTTGAAAAAATTGTTTTATAACCACCTGAAAGGTAAGACAAATTTTAAAGTTTTCAAATATTTGATAGACTAGAACTTCCAAGTCCCACGGAGTTCCGTGATGGGAATGCCAGCAGAATCTTTGTTAATGTGCCCAAAACAAATTTAAAAAATAAAATCCTGCCCATTTTTTGCCTTTTTTTAGTATGAGTGAAATATCGCGAGAGGAGCTATTTTGGATTTGGTTGAGCAAGGTGAAAAGCGAAAAAACAGAAGCGGTCGAAAAGCACGTTATATCAATTTTTGGACCAGATGTTGACGATACCAAAATTAAAGATCGTATAAAAAAGCTTTGCTTCCAATTTCAATCGCGATGGAGCAAATCTCACCGTGATAAAGCAAGATTTATGCATGATAATGCTATTTGGCTAAGTTCAAAAATTTCTGCTGTTGATTTTGCTCTTGATCACGCACCATCAACTTCAAAACAAATACCTCAACGCGGAAGGCGAGAAAAAGAGTTTGCTGAAAGTGCTTCGAGTACACAAAAACGGAAATGCAAAAAGTTAATATCAAATGTAGCTTCGGAACAATTAACTATGGCTACCGCAATGCATCTGAGATCCTGTGGAAAAGGAGACTCAGCAAACATTGTCAAAGAGTTGTCGGCTTCATCCCTTTCGAGAGGTACAGCTATAAAAAGAGCAAGGGTAAGCATTACTGAAAAGACAAGTCTTACACCAGATCAAGCACTGGCCATGATCGTAGACGAAAATTTATCAACTGAGCAATACCGTGGAATACGATTGCATACGATACCATACAGTCCGAAATTGTATCCATGCTATGACCTCGTTAAGCAATCAAAATTATTGTGCTACCCAAGCCTTGTTACTGTTACTGAAACATATGCCGAAATCAATTTGCAATCCTTAATAGACCACACGGTGAAAAGATTAATAGATGCACAATATGAGGTTTTAAAGTCGTTCCCTGCCATTCAGGATGAATTAAGCATAATAATAAAATGGGGATGCGATGGAGCTGAACAGAACCGTTACAAGCAAAAATTTTCGGATGACAACATGTCAGACGAAAGCATGTTTTCTCTTTCGATGGTGCCTCTTCAACTTAACTCTGGAGCTGAAGGAAGGAAACATATTTTTTGCCAAAATCCAGCTGCGTCTTCGACAAGATATTGTAGACCGATCAAATTTATTTTCACGAAAGAGACGCGTGAGGTCATTAAAGCGGAAGTGGAGCATATTCGGCAGCAAATTTCTGTTTTGAAACCAACTAGCTTTGAGCTTCACGGTTATAGTTTCACGGTTAAAGCCAATTTAATTCTATGTATGATTGACGGCAAAGTCTGCACCGCCCTTTCAAATTACACGTCATCGCAAGCGTGCTATTTATGTGGTGCAACTCCAAAAACTATGAACGACATGAATGCCTTATCACAGCGCGAAATCGATGAAAATATGCTTGCTGTTGGTCTTTCACCTCTACATGCCTACATAAGGTTTATGGAGTGCTTCTTGCACATTTCTTACCGATTGGAAATAGAAAAATGGTACGTATCAGGCGATGAAAATAAGGAGAGCGTTGCAAGAAGGAAGAAAAAAATACAATACAGGTTTAGGAACGAAATGGGTCTTCTTGTGGATATGCCGAAACAGAAAACAGGAAACACAAATGATGGCCATACGGCCAGAAGATTTTTCAAAGAAGCAGAAAAGGCATCGGATATTACAGGCATAAATGTCGATCTGATCAAGCGGTTTCGAGTAATACTTATTTGCATAAACAGCTTCTTTTTTATCAATATAGATGCGTTCCAAAATTTTACGTCAGAAACAAGAGAGCTTTATTTGAGTTTATATCCTTGGTACTATATGCCAGTAACTCTCCACAAAATATTGTTTCATGGAGGAGCTATCATTTCTTCATGCATTCTTCCCATAGGAAACTTTTCTGAAGAAGCGCAAGAAGCACGCAATAAAGAGTCGAGACAGTATCGCGAACTGTTCACAAGAAAAACGTCCCGAGTTGACACCAACATAGATTTATTGCATAGGTTGCTTATCACGTCAGACCCTTTGATTGCAAGTTTACGTTTGCCCCCAAAAACCAAGCGTTCTACTTTACCTTCTGAGGTCATTGCACTTCTGTCTGACACCCAACTAAATGATGAATCTACTTTTCGCTTTTTACTTTTGTATAATTTGTATATAATTTCTTTATTTTGGTTTTTGATTAATATCTTATTTTGAATATTTTCCATTCTTTTAAGAACTTTCGTTGAATTTTTTAGTTTTTCCTCTTTATTATGTTTTAGATATCAATAAATTTAACATTGAAACAACATTAACTTTTTATTTTTCTCATTTGCAAAGAATCATCGAAAACTAAAGTTCGAAACTTGAAGAATTTTATAGAAATGGTTGTATGTGGGTGCTTATATCAATATATCGACAAGTTTTAGTTAGAAGAGAAAAAAAGAAGAAATTTTTAATATAAATGTGTAAAAAAAATTGTCCCCAACTAGTGTTTTTGAGGATAGTTCGGAACTAGTCCCCTTCGACACTAGTTGGAACTAGTTGTCTTTCACCATATTGAAGCTTATAATCTCCTTAACGATCGCGCCAAATTTCAAGTTCATATCTCTACAACTTCATATAAAAATTAATTTTGAGATGCTAGATTGACTAAATCTCACACTGTGCGATGCTGACCTAAGGAAAAAACGGTAAAAAATGCACTTTTGATCTATATATTTTCATTTAATAATATTTATTAGTAAATTAAGTTCGTTGTAAATTTTTGCAAAACATTCGTTGAACTCGGTATTAAACGTACTCTTTGAATCTAATCAAAACTCATTTTGTGTTTTTATAAAATAGTGTGTGAAAATATCGCCAAAGTCAAAAAAAGAAGAAAAAGGGTTGCAAAATTTAAGTTTGTTGTGCAAAAACAAGTAAATTTCTTCAGCTTTATTAAGACGTCTATATATCTTTCAAAAAGTTTCTTCTTTCTTAAACCGTTCTTAGAATGAAAATCGGTTGTTAATTTACTAAGATATAGGCTAAGAAGTGCGCAAAAGCACGAAAAATCGAGATTTTGGGGGTGGTTGACAAATTCCAAAATTGTATTCTCGTTCTACTCGATAAGACCTACAAGAAAAATAACATCACTTCCCAGGTATTTTTGAGTGTGACACTTTGTTATTTATTCTTAACGGAAGAAAACGGAAGAACGAGTTTTTGCATTTAATTAGTTTATATAAGGTAAAATATATCATCATAGACAATAGAAGAACTAAACTGATTTTCCAACAGAAACAGTGCCCACTTTTTTAATTGTATTAAATACAGCTTAAAGGCGCTGTGTCGCAAAGAACAGAAACAGGAACATAATTTAACTGATTCTGTAGCCGTTTTTGGCTGTTTTCGGGTTGGTGCAACAAAGGACAGAAACAGAAATCTGACGCTTCGATTTCTGTTTCATATTATTTTGTGTTTTCGTTCGATACGCATGATATTCTTCACAATAATAATGAAAACTTATTCAACAACGCATTGCAGCATGCAATACTGCCAAATATTGGTTTTGTAAAGATTTACTCAAATATTTGTCAGTTCTCCTGTCACCAGCAAAGAAACTAGTCCAAAGTACTTCTTTCTGTTTCTGTTGCTGATATACTGAATTCTGTTCCTGTTGAAAGCAGCACTAGAATTCCCCAATTCTGTTGCCGTTTCAGACGCTGTCTAAAATGTACTGAATTCTGTTCCTGTTTCTATTTCTGTTTTTGCGACACCGCGCCTTAACAGATTCTGATTGAGTATATTGTAGGTTTCATTGTCAGAAAACTTGGCTTAAGGGGGTATCCTGGTGTGATGCTCAAAAAAATGTGATATTTCGGCATTTTTTTTTTGTGACAAGGGTATTATTTATTTATTTATTTATTAACAAATAGCCCACGGCTAATATAATTTACAATTCCAACATTTTTTCACTAGCAGCCAATCACAGCCCTTTAACATTAACAAAGATAAACATACCCCTAATAGTAACAACTTAATTTTGAGACATAATTTAAATTAAATTAAAGCACTACAAACGATCCATCCATTGTTCCCCCTAACAATAACTATGCCTGTGCATCTAACCATTCCCCCACCTTTTCCCTGTATGTCTTAATTGACCCAACTTGTTTTATTTCTCCTGGCAACATATTATACAATACAAGTCCATTACCGAATAATGATTTTAGTCCTTTACTGCTATGTACAGGCTCCAAATGAAAATCTCTTGCTTGCCTCGTTGAATAGTTATGAACATCCGAGTTTTTTCTAACCAGGCAGTCTAAGTACTTTGGGAGAAGGTTGTTTTCTAATCTATAAATAAATGTTAGCACATCCCTTTTGATTTCATTTTCTACAGATAAATATCCTAACTCTTTTAACATTCAACTGATACTTTCGCTTCGCCTTTTATTTAATATTGCTCTCATTACTCGATTGAAATTACATTGCACACTTGCCTGTTCTCGTTTGCTTGCCATAGAAAGAATAGTAGAGCAATATATTATATGAGGAACTAAGAGTAACTTAAATAACAATTCTTTGGCCGCCTTCGATAGCGTTTTTCGTAATTTGTACAACAAATTAACTTTCTTTGCTATTTTATTGTTTATGTATTCAACATGGTTTTTGAAACTTAAGCCATTATGAATAATCACTCCAAGGTATTTATAATTCGTAACCCACTCCAGACTAGAACCCATGAGTACAACTGTGTGCCCCGTCTCAACCACATCCCAAAATCCTTTCTTCCCCAGCGCCATACACTTCATTTTTTGCACATTTACCCCTAAATAATTTTTACACAGTCATTCACAAACTATATTCAATTCGACATTTATCATATTAACTACACTTTGTGCATTTTTCCCACTCATGTATGTATATTAAAGTATCATCAGCAAACATATGTATCTTACATTGCCCAAGTACACCGGGGAGGTCATTTATATACAATATAAAGAGCAACGGTCCTAACTTACTCCCTTGAGGGACACCATGTATGTAGGACTTTCTCCTCCTTAGACACACTAGAGTTAAATCGCACAGTCTGATACCTTCCATTCAAGTAATCTTCTATCCATTCATATACTTGATCGGTAATTCTGTACACTTCTCTTTGTTTCCTCAATAGTAAAGATCTGTTAATCGTCTCAAAAGCTCTTTTATAATCCAAGAATATAGCCACTATTCCTTCTTCCCTGTCAATCGCTCTCAACCAATCCTCTATTACTAACTGTAAAGCTGACTCGGTACTGTGCTGTTCGCGGAACCCCGATTGATGCTATGTTATCATATCATACTTTTTAACATATTCTAGTAATGTTTCATATACTACAGTTTCAATAATTTTCTCAATGATTGGGAGAGTATTAATGGGCCTGAGATCATTACACCTTGCACTTCCTTTAACCTTAGCAATCGGAACGACAACAGAGGTTTTTAACGTCCTTGGCAACATTCTTTGAGAGAGGGACCTTCCTACAATATTTGTTATTTTATCACCAATACCTGGCCACAACTTCTTAATTATTTCACTACTAATACCATCTGGTCCAGTTGTATTCTTTAAATTTTGTACAACATTTTTAATATCCCGCATGTTTACTTCTGGAAAATAACTTAGACAACCATCTTGTGCCCTCCTTATCAATTCATAACCATCAACAAAAGGTATATTAGCAACAATTTCATTAACACTGTTAGCAAAATATTGATTTAATCTATTTGCCACTTTCTCAGCATTAAATACATATTCATCCTCAAACACAACATATTTCATTTATTTTGTTTTAGCTTTGTACAAAGTCTTTAAATGTTTCCATAGTTTATTTGGTTCACTTGTTAGTCTTTCAAAGCTCTCTTCATAATACTCTTGCTTTGCATTCCTCCACATATTTACAAAGTTATTTCTACACTGCTTGTACTGATTTCAGGCCTCCTCAAAACCATGACCTACTTCCTTCAGTAATAAAAATCTACTATATGATATATCTCTTTGTTTCATGTAGTCTTTTATTTCTCTTGAAAACCACGGACATGGCTGCATGTTCACCCAAATATCTGGTCTCTTAGATGCCTGTACGCTTTGAATAATATTCTCTCTTAAGATATTATAGTCATTTTCAATTCCTACTTCCATTCCATGTATACCTGCAGCATCTCCTAATTTTTGTTTGAGTATATCAGATACCTTGTTGAGATCAATCTTCCCTTTCATTAAGAACTTTTCTCCCTTACTAATGTTTCGATTTAACACTCCTTTAATATAAATCATACTGTGATCAGATAGCCTAGGTTTGGGTAAAACCGTACATTCTAAATTCCTATTATCAGTGAGCACAAGATCAATTAAAGTTTCACTGTCTTTGGTAATTCGAGTTGCTTCAGTCACCATTTGCTTTATACCGGCTCCATATATACAAGATTTTAGTCTATTAGTATAATATTCATCACTTTTAAACCAATCTATATTCGTACATTCTTTTTGACTCATATCCAATAGTTCTTCCATATTCCATGTTCCTATTAACTCAGATTCAATAAATAACTTAATAGCTAATATCCACCAATCTCTCTGTCTTGCTTCACTTTTTACCACTTCAAAAGACAAATTGTCAACAACATACATTACTACTCCTCCTGTATGTCTATTATCTGAATCACACCTAACACATGAGTAACCTTCAATGTCAATTAAAGCATCCTCATAAAGAGTGCAATCATGTCCCTCTTAGCGATCAATCCATCAACATTCAAGACTAGGATACATCCATCATTTTGATTATTTTGTCTCTGTGGTCGCTATATACATACTTTTATACATAATTGCTCTCCTCTTCATGCTCACTCTTCTTTAGTACACTGGACACTCTGTACTGCGAACACTGTGTCTAACATCCAAGTTAAGATTTAGCTTTTCGTTGGCACTAACACAGTTTACACCTTTTAGTTCATCAGCTTGACAGTCTTTGGCCATATGTTCATCCCCACACTTCAAACACCTCTTTCAGCATTCCAATGGTCATATGAATAACAGTTCATGCATCGAGAAATTCCCAGGTATTCATTAACCTGACACCGTTGCCATTTAATCTTCAGCCTTTTCTCCACCATTACCCTCTGAAATGTTTGTGGATCCAGTTCGATGACCACCATATATGCATTCCTAGTCTTCTTGTTTATCTTCACTTCCACCTCCGAGTCTGCCTTGACGATCTGTGAATTCTGATTCCTTATGGCTTCCAATAAGTCCTCATCTTCCATCTCCTCCACATCAAATATTCTTATCTTTGGTTTCTTCAAGGTTGGAATTTTAACCTTATACTCCTTCCCCATCTTTGATTGAACTTCAGTATTAATCTTCTGAATTTCAGCTTTAGTTTTACAGGTTATAGCAATACTACCATTCCTTATTTTCCTGACATTCTCAATTCCAACCTTCATTTGGGATGGGTCCAACTTTGCTTGGCAATCCTTCTTTGTTTTCTCACTGGTTTGATTTTTCTTCGGGTGAACAATAAGTACCTCCCGACTGGCCTCCCTGGCTTTATCAGCATATGTTCCACTGTTCTCAGTTGTATGTTTCCACACATTCATATTCTTCTTCATTACTTCATTTAATTTCTTCACCATAATTTGCTCCATTGCAATCTTCATCGATTCCATCTTCTCCATCATGATTTTCTTCACAGAGTTATCAACCGTATGGACATATTACATAGATTGTTTATTCAAAGAGTATGTTTGAGACAACTTTTAAACAATATTTCCAAAAAAGAAAAACTTGAAAAATTTAGAAAATGGTGGAGTAATCAAATGTGCAGTGCAGCGTGTCGCTGATGAATTGGTCCCATTGTGTACACGATTGCGTTCGTAATTCTCTACTGAAACAGAAATAACACGGTGTTACAGTCAAGAAGTACTTTTTGCGAGACATACCTCATTTTGTAGGTCTAGTCACACTGACTAAAACTGCATACTCAGAATTTCCAATACACCCCCAAAATCTGAAGTTAGGGGCCAAAAACCCCTTTTCCATAGGTGAAGGCATATATTGGCCTATAACTTTATTTTTGGTCGCCCTATGTAAAAGATTTTGGTATTATTGGAAAGAAGACATTTTGACGCTTCTATCGATTTATAAATGTCTTATTTTTTTGACAGAAAATTCAGAGAAAAATATAAGAAACGCACAAAAAATTTCAATTTTTGGAAAAAAATTCCATCTTGAGTCACAGTTTTTTCCACTGTTTTGTTCACCAGTGTATATAGCTTGATTTACGTGTAGAGTCTCCTGTCAATTTTGTTTCCAACGAGGTATATTTTTTAAGATCCGTTGAGGTTTTTTTAATGTAATTCGTTTCTTTATTGAAAAACTAAAAAAAAAACTTTTTTATGGGCATACAAATACATTTTGGTCAATTAAAAATGTTTACGAACTCTTTTTCTTTTATATAAACTATCATCTGTATCCCGTTTAAGAGACCAGCAATACTCCGAGAGCATATTAACAATATTTTTTCCAGAAAACCTTCTCTCTATAGCTTCCATCTCCTGATGCATGCGCTCCCCTTGTTCATCACTGAGCTGACCCAAATTCTCTGGAAAAACGTCCAAATGAGAGTGGAGTAAGTGAATTTTGATGGGCATTCTACATCCCATTGCTGAATACGCATTCAGAAACTCATGAACGACGTCTTTGTAGTCCCCACGCCTTTTATTGCCTAGAAAATTCGTACATAAAGATTGGAAGCTATTCCAGGCTCTTTGTTCAACCGGACTTAGTTTGAATAAAAATTCAGTATCTTTCTATAGCTTGCGAATCTGAGGCCCAATAAAAACGCCTTAAAATTATAAAAACCAATAAATGAAGCATAAGTCATAACATACAGAAATAATATCAGAACTACCTTCTTTTATTTTAGCCTCACTTAATTTTGGAAGTGAAGATTTTATATGGAGAAATGCTTCACTGTCTACATTAAGCCTTTTAACAAATTGCTTCATGTAGCCCAGTTTTAAGTGCAGTGGTGGCAAAATTATATTTTCAGGATCCACAAGTGGAGCTCTCAACATATTTTTCTCTCCAATTTGAAAGGTACTTCGCTCTGGCCACTTATCTCTTTCGTACTTAAGCGAAGAACGGCTATCCCATTCGCAAAAATAGCAGGGATACTTTGTGTAACCTCCCTGCATGCCCATCAGTATTGTTTAAACTTTAAGGTCCCTAACAATTTGCCATTTGTGCATTGCATAGTTTATTAAGTGAAGAATTTTTTCAATGGAATCGTATGTTTCTTTCATATCAGTGGCGTACGCTAATGGGACCGAAGGCATCTCGTTTTGGTTATGTAGCAATACAGCTTTAAGGTCTAAAGAGAATTCACATAATATTATTAAAAAAAAATTTTGTGTTAGTTACTTTTTATACTTCTACAAGATCCATCGATGAAAAGGCGCCAATCTTTTGGTTCGTAGTTGTATCCAAATCGGACGAAGAGTTCAGACACATCCGCACAATAAATCAAGTTTTTTTCGTCTTTATCAATTTTAAAAACTTGGTTAAACATCAAGCGCTCATTACTTCGCGACAGCGTAATTTTAAAATCTTCTTCCACTATATTCCACTGCTTTAATCTAGAAGCAAGTACTTCCCTTTGCCGAATTGTTATATCTAGATCTCTTACCAGATCTTCAAAATCCTCGTTAGAAACCAAATGGCGCTCGGATGAACGCGACCCGTGTGGTATAAACTCTTTGTCGCCGTCCTCTGTCGAAAAGATTTTTGCTCGACAGTATTTGTGCACTTCACTTGACCTTGATAAGGTATTGCCTTCGAAACACTAGAAACATTGGCATATTTGATATATTTATGGGTTTTATAACTATACCCATATAAATTTGTTTTACAGAAGTAGCAATCACTTATATTGTGGTATAACTGAGGATGCCACATCATAGGCGCTGAATAAGGGAAATCCCAAGTTTGATCGACTCTTTTTCGTGGACACTTTAGCAGCTTCATCACACAAGAAAAACAAGCATACTCTGGCTCATACCATCGGCTTTTTACAAATGATTTTCCAAACAAGATGTTGTAACTTGTAACCAACCCATTAGAATTTTCTAGTTTTTCGCGTGTTTTTTCGCCTACAAACAAGCCACAAATGTAGCAAAATTTATTCCGATTTTCACACATTTTTACAACTAAGATCCATAATGTCATATACATACATAGTACATACACTTTTAAGAAGTTTGGGTCGTAGCTAACATAATCAAAAAAATGTAGCGCGCATATTTCGCTGTAAAAATTGATCAAAGTGGAATAGCTGAGGAACGCCTACTCAAATAATGTATGTATCATTGAAGACAGAATTGATAGGAGATTAATTTTAATTAAAATTGCGTATGCACTGGTTAACAAATTATTCGAAAAATCTAGTGACTTTAAATTCGTGTTAATCGGATAAATAATAAAAAAGTTATTGAGCAATATGTGTCTTAACCTATGAAAAAAGGGGTTTTTGGCCCCTAACTTCAGATTTTGGGGGTGTATTGGGAATTCTGACGATGCAGTTTTTATATGTCTGACCAGACCTACAAAATCAGGTATGCCTCGAAAAAAGTACCATTCATTTTTTTTGTCACACCGTGTAATTTATATGCCGTTAATTGTAATACTTTTTTTCTCTATATGAACCTCAATAAACCGGTGAAAACCCCAATTAAATTTTTTTTCTCGTTTTGAATCTAAAAATTAAATTTTTACACAAAATTTTAGAATTTTTTGTTTGTTTACATTATGAAAAATAATTAAACTTGCACGAAACTGTGGTTCATATAGAACAGTTTTAAATACTCTACAAAATGCAAGTTGAATCAGGTAGACAGGTCAAATAGTTTTCCCGTGTACACAAATTGCAAAAATGTGATTTCGAGAAAAAACGTTTTAAAGTTTTGAAACATTGAAAATTTCGAAATATGTGACTTCCAGCAATACAATTCTAATCCGCTACTCCAGCTCCATAAAGCAACCCCTCAGCTTCCTCAAAGAACTCGTCCTTTTGTATTCTCTCAGCTCTACGAGCGATGCGGGCCTCTTTTGTGCTGCTACCAGCTCGTACTTCGTACCCAGCGCGCGCGGTCTATCTCACCAAGACAGGTGCACAAATAACTGGCAATATCTCAAAAAATACGTGCAATTCAGGGCTGTAATTTTAAGGGGATGTTAAAAGATAGTTATAGAACAGATTAAGCTAAAAGAAAAAAAATCGATTTTTTTCGAATCACACCGGGAGACCCTCTTAACGCCACACGTTTCGAATGACTCAACATAAACGTGGGTCGATGAAGTGTCCGAAGGAGCACGCACAAAGCTGACCACTGAAATTTTAAGCGAAGTGAAAAACCTGGAGGCTGTATTTAAGAAATTTAATGACGACCAAATTAATACGTGTGAGCAATATTTGCAAAAGCTTTTAGAAATTTCGGAACACATAAATGCCACCATGGACGTAAAAAACTGTTTTTCAAAACTCGCATGTAGCACCTTTTAAAAAATCTGAACAAGAAAATTGAAAATTAATGAAGAGGCCGATTCTCTTGTGAATGGTGGGATTTTATACTCCAGAATTTTACAAACTATGTACTACATCTAAAAAAAACTATTTTTTATAGATAAAGAAGTAATATACATACATTTTATGTATAAGATTCCTTATAAAATTACCGAACAGTTTCTAAGTTCTTTGTTAATGTTATTGACTGAATATTTAGTTATTTTTTGAGATTACTCCTGATGAAACGCAAAGATGTTATGATTTAATAAAATTTAAATTTTCAAATATGGTGGCGAATTCCACATCTCGATTTTTATTAAGCTTGAAATGCACTTAAACTAAACAAACCATTGTACCATAATTTCTAATGATTTTATGTTTTAAATGTGTCGATATGTATTTTTTTGTACTGTACCTTTTTCTGTACGCAAAACAATTAAAAAGTACTTTACCTTGTTTGAACACATCAATAACCTCGTGTTTGAAATCGTATGGAAGACTAAAAATTCGGTTTACGCCGTTTTGACTAATGTCGCGGTTTTCGAAACGGACTAATACGTATGTAAATTAATTAGTTTGCAGGTTTTTACTTATGGCGATGTTGCTCGCTTTATTGCTGATTACTAATTGAATTTTTACAATTTGGTTTCATTACTCTTAGCCTAAGCTCAGCCTCTTCTCTGCGTTGTTATTTTTTTCGTGCCCAGTCGAACTTAGGAGTTGTTGTTAGGTGGAGTAGTTTAAGGCGGCCAAACTCAACTGTTGCTATAGTCGAATCGTTGATTGCTTCGCGCAATGACTCGAAATGGTAATGTGTGTTGTTGCTTTGGTAGGACGCCTGTTTTGGCGGGAACATCCGGCTGTTACTAAGAGGCCGTTTTGTTGTATTTTTGTGATGCTGGCAAATCAGCGAATGCCACGCACACAGGCCGCGCATCATTTTATAACTGTTGATTTATAATTTTTTATAGGATCTTAACCCTTAGGTAAAACGAAAGATTTGACCTGGTTACTTAAGTTCGTTAACCAGTGTGGTAAACATTATATTTGCCTTGGTTATCTTAACTACTCCCCTTGTTTAGCTCGGAACGTCCACGTTTCGACAAATACTTGGTTTTGCTTCTCTAAAGTACGTAAGCTGGTACTCTTAAATTAGAGGAACTTTACCAACAATTGTAGTATCTTAAAACTAAGTTTACAAATTAATTTCAAATCAAATGTAATAATTCAAAATCAAAGAAAAATGTTACAGCATAAGTTATTTGTCATTCATTTTAATTAGAACCTATTTGTATTGCTTGAACTTGTTTTTAGTTTTATTTCTTCGAAAAACTATCGCAAATTGCTTTTATGGATCTTTTTTCCCTCTATCATAACCGCGGTACCAAGGTCTGCTTCAATAACTTTTTCAGTAAAAATCCTGTCAAATTTGTTTCCTAATCGTTTGTTTCTTCTCAAAAAAACCTTTTCTCCAACTTTATATGTTTTGGGTATTTTTCCGTAATTAAATCTTTTCCGAGTCTTTTCTTGAGCTTCCACTAATCTTTTCCAAATATCATTTAATTTCTCAGGAGGGTAGTTATGAAACACATCAATGGGTTTGGCGTTTGTGACCGAATGAATACTGTTATTATATTTGTAAGTTGCTAATAAAACAAGATCAATAATTTCACATATTTGCTGCTGTTTTTTAATGCAACGTGCTATTTCGAGCAATGTTGAGTGAAACCTTTCGACTTGGCCATTGCTTTCGCTGTGAAGCGTAGGTATGAAGAATTGTTCAATTGAGAAGTGATCTCTTAGCAACGTTTTTATTAGGTTGGATTGAAAAGCTCCTTCATTATCTGATACAATAATTTTCGTGTTATTAAATATAAGTAAAATCTCCATAAGGGCATCCTTAATGTCGGTAGTGGATCTAGACGCAATAGCTTTAACGACTGCAAATTTCGAAAATTTGTCCACGCATGTTAAAAAGTTTTGCTTGCCGGCAAAGAAAATGTCCATATGGATAATTTCGCCCGGGAGCTTTGGAATGGGCGTTTTTCCAATTCCTGGATTAGGCGGTTTACGTTGATATTTGTTTTCCAGGCAAATCTTACAATTTGCGATTAAATTTTTTAACATTTTCTTCAAACCTGGAAAATAATATTCTCTAGAAATTTGACGAACATTTTCGGATAAGCACCGGTGGGCCCGATTATGTTCTGTAGCAACTGTTTCTAGTTGGTCATCTTTGTTAATAAGATCGATTACGAGTAATTCCGTGTGAACAAATTTTACACCTGGAAACTCAGACAATATGCGACCCTGTATTTGCCCTAAAGTGGAAAGATCGCAGTGAATTCCGTTTGTAGCATTATAATTAATTGCGGATTTCAGAGAGCAAATCAACTTTTCGACAGTATCGAAAAATATGGTGTGCCGAATAAATTTTTGAAACAATATTTTTGTTTTTTTATCGAAAATGCTGGATTTGGTAAGAATAAGTTGATTTTTAAATTGGTTAACAGGGTGCTTTATAGTTTTTATAATATCACTTGATGACTCTTCACTGTGAACAGTACCACCTGAAGCAGAATCTTCCAGATTGTTAACGAACTGCCTAGAAAGAGCATCGGCTACCTTATTTTCTTTTCCAGGCTTATAGTAAAAGTTTGGGGAAAATTCCTCTACGAATGCGCGCCATCTCTTCATTTTGCTATTCGGATTTTTTTTTGATATGGAGAAAATGAGGGGTTGATGGTCAGTGAAAATATTAATACTTCTTATTCCATAAAGATAATGTCGCAGTGTTTTTAAAGCCCATACGATGGCGAGAAGCTCACGTTCATTCGTGGCATAATTTTGTTCTGTACTTGAAAGGGTTCTCGAAATCATAGTAATGGGGCGGCCATTTTGGGACAAAACAGCGCCTACAGCACTTGACGAAGCATCCGTCGTAAGATCGAAGGGAAGACTGTAGTTGGGATATTGCAGAAGGACATCTTCTGACGCTAAAACTCGTTTTACGTTCTCGAAGGAACGTAATGCGTCGCGATCAAGTACAATTTCCACATTTTTCGATTTTTTTGCACCTACGTGTCCATTATCACCGCGAAGGTATTTAGTCAATGGCTTTACCATATCGGCATAATTTTGTATGAAACGCCGATAATAGCCTGATAGGCCGAGAAATGACCGCAACGCACGTAGCGTTGTTGGAAGTTCATAATTCAAAATGGCATTGACCTTATCTGGACTTGTTTTAATACCATCTGCTGAAACTATAAAGCCCAAAAACTCAACTTCGGCTTGGAAAAATTTCGATTTTTCTGTAGACACTCTCATTCCCGCTTTTTCTAGCTTGCTTAAGATTTTATCAATACTATTTAAGTGCGAATATTCATCGGGGGAATAAATTATTATGTCATCGATATAGACATGACAACATTTTCCGATATCTTCGCGTAAAACGTCATCGATAGCTCTTTGAAAGATGCTAGGCGCGTTCTTTAATCCAAATGGTAGCCTACAAAATTCGTATTTTCCGTTGTTAATGCTAAACGCGGTTTTTTTCCTATCTTCCTCGCACAAAACGATTTGATGGAAACCAGATTTTAAATCTAGGGTGGTAAAGTACTTTGATTTTCCTAGGTTGGCTAAAATTACAGTTGTATCTGGTATTGGGTACCGATCGGAAATGGTTTTTTCATTAATTTTTCTGTAGTCAATAACTAAGCGCAGTTTCTGATTTCCACTTTCGTCTAAACCTTTCTTAGATACTACATGAACTGGTGAGTTATAGGGAGAACAAGATTCTCTTATTATACCATCTCTGAGGAGAGCTTTAATTTCACTATTGATAAACGGCGCTACCGAAACCGGATACGGGTAGCTTTTGGTATAAATTGGGTCGTTTGTTTGAGTACGAATGTTTGCCTTGACTTTAGTATTAAACGGCAATTTTCTATTTGAATCGGCAAAAGCATTTATATTTCTGTTGATCATCTCACGAAACTGTGAGTTAATGTGAGATGGAACAGAGTTTTCTTCAATTGTTATTAAATTGCTCTGGTTGCATGAGAGGTGTTTAAGTTTGGTTTGACCATTACGGTAAAACAAATATCCTCTTTCCGTATCGATATTTGCTTCAATTTCCTTGAGGAAGTCATATCCAATGATACCATCAAACGTACTTAAATTTGGAAGTAAGTAAAACGTCGAGGTATGGTCAAGAACGTTTAAAAGACATTTTTTATTTATTAAATTTATACCATTGATTGACCTTAATTTGAAAGGCTTGACGACATTTTTGATACCCTGGAGAAAGGGAAGATTTTTAATATAGTTCTTAGAAGTGCCTGTATCGATTAGAATGCGCAGCTCCTGACCACTCTTAGAAGTTTTAGATATAAAGGGCAGGAGCGATTTTAGTTTAAATAGTTGACTTCTTCAGTTTGTTCAATTGGAGTATCAGATTGGAAATAATTATAGGTGTCCTGATTGGTTTGATAGTCTTCGTCATAATTTCTAGAATTGTAGTCTTGGGGATAATCATCGTCGTATGTTTCACGTTCTGGTTCATTATTGAAATTCACCTTTTGAGACATATAGTTAATTCTTTGCATTTTATTAAACGGAGTTTTATTAGAAGCGGATTGTTCGCGTGATCGCTTAAATACTACAGGTTGATTAGGGGGAGGATATTGTTGCTGAATGTTTTTTCTTAGGTTATGAAATTGATTACCGCGTTGTTCTTCCTTTTGGTTGAAGTTATATGAATTTTGAGGTGAAAAACGTTTTTGATAATATGAGGTCGTGTGGTCAATTTCCATAGGTGATGGTCTGTCATTTTGGGAATTGAGCATACCGGATTGACCCTGTCGCTGACTCGACTGAAAATGAGGCATTACGTTCATCGAGCTGCCTGCAGCGAAAGCTCGAGCGAAATCTTGTCGCAAGTGGCTGATTTGTAGCTCTTGAGCTATTGCAAGTGCAGATGGGAGGTCACGTGGCCTCGCCGAAAATAATATGTCACACATTGGACGCCGAAGTCCAGAAATGAAAACCCGCAATGCATTTTCTCTTGCTCTTTCGTTCATAGCAGCAATGGTTTCGCTATTACCACTATAACACATAATTTGCTTATTTATTATAAGCGTTAATTGTTTATCGACTCTGTCATAATAGTCAGAAATAGAAAGATTTCCTTGTCTTAACACGCTTAGTTCATTCTCTAACACATACAGCGGCCTTTTGTCGGAATACGCTAAATCTAATCTGGAAATTATTGCTTTAAAGTTAAGGATTGTATTAAATGATGAAAGGGTAGAATTAGCAGATTCGGTAATTTTATTCCGAAAAATCCCTATGGCAATATAATATTTTTCCGAACCTTCCTTATAGTATTCCATTGCGAAATGTGCAGCGGTCCGCCAAGCTGGATATGAAGCAGAATCTCCTTTGAATTCAGGTAGGGATTTTATTAAATCCAAACTTGCGCTATTATCCAAAATAAGGGGATTGATAGATACTGGCGTATAAGTCTGAGCAGTGGGAGGAGCTAATCGATTTAACGCTAAAGTGACTTGGCTTATCTGCTCAGCAAATGCTTGTCTAGTGCGCTCAGTAGCCACATTTACTATTTCAAGCACCTGCTCCCTACTTATACTCATATTGGTATTAAAGCAAATGGATTTTTCGTATGAAAAATATTTAATTATTAATTTCTAAACAAACTTACTTGCGAAACACTGTAGTTTTTAGTAAAAATATGTAGTTATTTTGCTTCTTTTTTTTTTTTTTTTTTTTTTTTTTTTTTGCGGTTGGAGAAAGCGGCCGTTTCAAAGAAAAAAACGATTCACTGGATTGGAAAATAGAGCAAAGACTTAAAAAAAAATGACACAATTTCAACTAAAAACAGCCTTTCACCACGTGCAATTTATCATACAAAAGAGGTTATCTCAGAACAAAAAGCAAATTTAATAAACAGCTTTTTCTTTTTATAATTTTATATCGAAATATTAATTTTTAAGGGGGCAATATTCTCTTTTCACAAATTTATTTCACGTAGAATGTGGTTTTCAATAAGTGAATATTTCACTGCACAAATAATTTCACTTTACAATTTTTTCACTTTTATTTGATTTTGAATTATTACTTACAGAACAAGTTTTAATTATATCCAAAATTATTAATATTCTTCAGGATCTTCGTTTCATCACGATGCGGGGTTCTCCTCTATTTTGTTGGATTATCCAGTTGCTGGAGGTCCTTTTGAAGTCCTTCGGGTTGGGCGCCAATTAATTAGTTTGCAGGTTTTTACTTATGGCGATGTTGCTCGCTTTATTGCTGATTACTAATTGAATTTTTACAATTTGGTTTCATTACTCTTAGCCTAAGCTCAGCCTCTTCTCTGCGTTGTTATTTTTTTCGTGCCCAGTCGAACTTAGGAGTTGTTGTTAGGTGGAGTAGTTTAAGGCGGCCAAACTCAACTGTTGCTATAGTCGAATCGTTGATTGCTTCGCGCAATGACTCGAAATGGTAAGGTGTGTTGTTGCTTTGGTAGGACGCCTGTTTTGGCGGGAACATCCGGCTGTTACTAAGAGGCCGTTTTGTTGTATTTTTGTGATGCTGGCAAATCAGCGAATACCACGCACACAGGCCGCGCATCATTTTATAACTGTTGATTTATAATTTTTTATAGGATCTTAACCCTTAGGTAAAACGAAAGATTTGACCTGGTTACTTAAGTTCGTTAACCAGTGTGGTAAACATTATATTTGCCTTGGTTATCTTAACTTGTAAAATAAACGTATTAAAGAGTTTGGGGAGTTCAGGTGAGTTTTGGTGAATCAATTCATATGGCTCAGTATATAACATGGCTTTCAAACGAGTTTGTAACGTAATCACATGATTTTTTTTTTATTTTGACCAAAAAAATTAGATTTTTCCAACAATTTCATATATTTACCACTTAATGAGAAAACTCAATTTTACTTACTTATATCAATGTTGTTTGTCAATTAAAATATTTAAAGAATTTCCAGTCAGAAAAATTCATCAAATATTTCGTAGACTTCCAAACATATTTCGATTTTGTGCAATTTACATTTACCACTAATTACATACATACTTTGCGTACTTGTTAACTACATTTTCACAAAAAGGAATTACATTCTTCCCCCTTTCTACCTCCTTCGCAAAAGCAACCTTTTGTACGGGAGAGCTAGAAATTAGCTGTCATTATGTATCAAACCTTTAATAATTGAATCATGATAGGCAACCAGTATTTTTTTTTAGATTTTCACAATGACCAAGGCGAATTCATATAAGGTGTAGTTACTATAGCAGCCGATTTCATTTTTTTTATTCACGTATGTACATGTATTTTGTGTTTGCTTTTGCATATGAGCTTTCAGAAGCCGTAAAAAGCAAAAACAAAATGTATATAAATTGGAATAACTCTTACTCAAAAGCTAAAACAAAATACATGGGAATTTTGTAGTTGCACTCAAAGTTTATTAAACAAAATGAAATAAATATCTGACGTACGCTTATTTGAAAATCAAAACGTAAACAATTCATATATTTGCTTCCATTAACCCTCTTTTGTTCATGCACAGTACGTTGAACTAAATTAGCTGTGTATGTATGGATATAAAGGTACCACGGTTTTGAAATTTAAAACACAATTGCTTTACTTAATTACTTAATTAATTTCTTAAAGTACTCGATGTGGTACCGGCTGGTGTTGACAGAAGAAGAACAGTGAGAATACCAAATTAACCTCGTCTTGGATTTTGTTTGGCCTTCATTAATATGAAATCGAATTGTTACAGTAACATTCGACATCTCGTCGATTTGACAACATCCACAAATTCGCCGACGAAATAAAATCTACTTGCTTATATTTTATATAAACAATGCTAAAAAAACTTTCGAACATTCTGTCGTTTCTCCTATGCTTCTTTCTCTCCTTTTTAAAATTTTTTTTGAAAATATGTCATATATTGATTTCACTTTGCTTTATACATTTTGGTTGTACTTATAAACCACCATGGTGAATTCATATCAGGTGGTGTTATACGTATAAAAACAAAAATTTACTATAATAAATTATATGCACAATGACAATATAATTTACAACAAACACATCATTTTAACTTAACGTTGATCAAGCGAATTCAATCAGCAGCTTCATCAACTAAATTCGCCAGGTAACACCACCTTATATGAATTCGCCTTGATAATGACTCTACTATAACACCGCTAAAACTACGATGATATTAACATTTCATATATTGCACTGTAAACCACAGGCGTTTCTCTAGCCAAGCTTTTTGTGGGAAATCTCGAATAAAGTGAATGTAATATCAATCAGCAACCAATATCAAAACGGCGCCCTGTTGCTAATTGGGCGTTGAGCTCCTTCGTCGCGATAACCTATCCGCAACCTATGTACCAGCAGTTATGGATTGCCTTGGTACTCGTTACCGTTTACGTCTTCTTCAATAATTCCAAAAGAATCACAATTTTTGAGAAAAACATAAATGACTCAACTGAAACTTCAAAGAGAAAAACTTTGAAAAGATTGAATTTTACTCGATAGTTGCCGAAACACGAAGATTCCAAAGATTTTCGCGGATTGTTTCCGTTTGTTGTCAAAACTTTGGATGAACGCAAAACTAACAAAAAATATACTAAAATTTTGAAAAATGCTATGGAATTGAAATTTTTTATAAGCTTGCATTCCATTGACATTATCTGCCAGCTTTCGTTTCCATTAAGTGGAGAATTTCAGATGATTAATTTAGATAGCTATAGCTCTGTCCAAAAATTTACGCAATGAACTCAAAAAGATGGGAGCCAAAAGTATAGAATTTTTAGAAAGTAAGCGATGGCAAATGCGGGGAAGTATTTTCATCAGCAAAATTGTCAATGGTGAGTTCATAGGGGTATTATCGTTCCGTTGCATGAGCATAACTAGCATATTTGCAATAACAAGGTATGCACTAAATCGAGAATTCATTTTGGTCGTTCATACCACGTATGTGCCAAATACTTACTGAAGCTCCGTCATGATATAAAATTCGCGCTAGCTGTTAATGCCAAGGTGTACAGGGAATGGATATATGGTCACACAAGCGGTAAATTCAGTCTTCACGACGAACTTCCGCCAATGGACTGAAACTGGTCGACTTTTCCGGGGCCCGAAACATGGTAGTCTGTATCACCAAATTTCAGCATACAAGTTTTCACTAAGCTACGTAGCTGTCCCAAGATCGAAAATCGCGAAACCAAATCGATCATATTGCGATAGGAGGAAGGCGTGCCTCTAGTATATTAGACGAGTGCACACTCCGAGAACCGAACGTCGACTCTGATCATTAATTTAAGTGCGCTCTGCCCAATCCACAAGAAGGGTGATTCTGCAATATGTGCCAACTACCGCGGGATCAGCCTTCCAAACTTTTCATAAAAGGTTCTATCGAGCGTATTGTGCCAAAGACTGAAGCTAACCGTCAACGAACTAAGCGGACCTTATCGGAATGGCTTTAGACCTGGTAAATCTACCATCGACCAGGTATTCATGATACGCCTAATGTTGGAAAAGACCAGTGAGAAGAGGATCGAACACACCATCTCTTTGTCGACTTTGAATTAGCTTTCCACAGCACCAGAAGAAGTTGCCCATTTGCCGCGATGTCTGAATTTGGTATCCCTGCTTTACTAATACGGTCATATAAATTGACGATGAGCTGTGTCAGAATTGGGAAGGACCTCTCCAAGCTGTTTGAAACCAAACGAGGTTTCAGAAATTGAGACTCCCTATTGTGACTTCTTTAACATAATACTAGAAATGGTCATTCAACCTGCCACGACCATCTTTTATAAGTGTGTGTAACTTTTAGCGTATAACGAAAATATCGACATCATTGACCTCAACAATTGCGTCATTAGTTCTGCCTTTCCCAAGCTGGATAAAAAGGCGAAGCGAATGGGTCAGGAGGTGAACGAGGGCAAAACGAATTATCTCCTGACATCAAATAAACAACCAGCGCATTCTCGTCCTGGCTCCCGCGCAACTGTGACAGTTACAATATAGACAAAGTAGAGGGATTGTCTTGGAACCAGCATTAACCCCAACAACAATGGTAGCCTCCAAATCCAACAGATACCCTCTCTTTCGAACAATTGCTACTTTGGACTGAGTAGACAAATGAGCAGTGAAGTCCTCTCTCCACGAACGAAAACGTAGTTGTTTAAGTCTCTCATCATGCCCGTAATATTGTATGGCGCAGAAGCATGGACGCTATCAGCATCGGGTGAGATGACCCTTGGTGAGTTAAAGAGAAAGGTTCTCCGAAAACATTGAAATAGGTCATGTTGTACGTATGAAAGTAATTGTTCCAGCCATGAAAGTATTCGACGTGCTACCCCCTGGTGGTAGCAGAGGGAGAAGTAGACCTCCTATGCGTTGAAAAGAGCAGAAGCAGAAGGACTTGGCTTCACTTGGTGTCTCCAGTTGGTGGTAGTTAGCATAGGAAAAGAATGTCTGCTGTGCTTTATTAGAGTCGACCAAAATCGGTGAAATGGTTGGATACTAACGGCATTTCATTCAACCTCGGGAATTGCGAGCTTATATGTTTCTCAAGAAAAGCTTTTCAAAAGTATGTGTATAAAATACTGTGTGAAATACTATACTATGCTATACTCTATTTTACTACACTATAAATACAAAGCTTAATAAGCATTTTTAATCAAACTCTTGTGAAACAAACTATACATCACATAACGATCCCTTCCGATTTTAGGAAGCCGTATACTGCTTTTAATCTATACTATTATAAAGGGTGATGTTATTATTCGTTTAAAGTCGGCCATCCATAATGCCCGCCAAACCTACTGCACTTACATCTGTGTGCAGATCATATCCTGTGTCAACACGATAAGCTACTAATATTGGTCGGGTTACTAATTTAAATAATAGTTGATCAAGCGCGGCTTTTTGTGCTGTTGCTCATGGACACTTTTGGCCTTTGCGAGGAAGTTTGCGTAGTTGTTTCTGAAATGTTTGCGTTTTAATTTTACCAGGTAAAATATCTACTGGTGTCAATCATACCTTTTTATAAATTCGCATTCTCTTATATTTGACGTTAAGTCTGCATTATGCATGTCAAAGCACGGTTTAACTTATGGCATCTTCTCGAACGTTTGGCTACCTATCAGGATATCATCCATGCTTCACTTGATGAACTGAACTTGTGCTCACTCGGGTGATCTGTTAACTTGTCTTGTTTGAGTTTATTTTTTCACCAATCAAGAGGGGCTCGCTTGTCTTTAAGATATGCCTTCAATTGAGCTGCGATTGAGTGGTTAGTTACCGTAAATGGTGGGATCTGCACATGTACACATTCGCATTCGCAAGATAATTCGCATAAGCGAATGAGAATACCAATAATCGTAGTATCCTCGTATATACCGGTATTTCAAATATACGCTAGTATTTTATTTTTAATTTTCGGAGAAACAAAACTACACTAAAAGTTGCAAAGTAGCGGGAAGGGTAGGGGGTAAGATAAAAGTAGGGTGTATCCACTTATATAACTCCTTTTGTGCTTAAACGTACACTTTAGATACCTACACAAAAATGTGTTAGAGGCGCAATTTTTCCCCAAAAAAATATGATGTCCTGAAATATTTTATCAATCAATTTTTTCGCCTAAAAATTCCAATTCAGGAAACACGTCGGATTTATTCTGAATAAGTGTCCATAGTATATGTTTTGTTGTTGAAATATATATTATTTATATTACATACATATGTACATACATGCTTATGTGTTTTAAAGAAACAGTTGGATGAGTACAAATAACGCCAAGCTATACCCCAAAGCGTCAATCATATTAAACTTATCCCTTTCTTGTTACTGATAGTGTCAAACATGTTTAAGTAAAATAACCGTTTTAACAACATAAGGGCCGTTCTTTTGTAACCTAGTTGCAAAAAAACACTAGGTAGGATAAAAAATAGCATGTAAAACAACAACACTAACTCGGAAAAATATGCGAGTTGAGCCAACTCGGTTATATGATATCCGACCTGAGATGTAGTGTTGTGAAGCAAAAAACCCGCTCTATTGTGAATGGGCTCTGGAAAAATACTTGGGAAATTTCAATCAACTGTCAAATCTTGTTTGTTTTATGGATACATAAACAAAACAAATAAAAATAGAACAAGGGTAAGAAAAATTTGCGCTTCGTATATTCCACATAAAATTATGAATTAAAACATGTTTGTTATTTCAGAATGCAAGAAAAAAGGCGCAAGAGATGGTCATGTGAGAAGACAATTGAGTATTCGAGATGCTACCTCGCCCGGAAAGCGGAGTTGGAGCACCCAAAAAGAAAGAGGTTGGCCTACGCGAACGTGTTGGAAGACATGGTGTCAATGGCGATCACGGTAGGTTCAATAAATAAGTATATGTTTGAACAAATTATATTTATTAATCCACTTCCAGGACTTTGAAAGAATGCCGCTGTGCTTGGACAACAACAGCAGAACTGACGCCAGCCCGTGCTTTGCCCCCTATATGGAGGGGTTCATGTGGGTTACAGACCGTTTGAAACACTTTCGGCAAATGTGCTGTCTGGAAAAAATAGCTAACAGAAATTACTCTGTCTAGCAACAGCTTTTTAAAACGTAACAGTGAGTTTCAGTGAAAACCTTGTAGTGAATTTTTGTGCTCGTTTTTATAAAACCCGTGTACATGCGGAAGAGCATCAACTTAACAATTTTTCAAAAAACATCGGTAACGTTTTGCTGTACAATGTACAAGGGTTTTATAAAAGCGAGCGCTAAGAATTTACATCGAAAACATTGCAAAAACTTCACTAAAATGTTTTCACTGAAACTGGATTTTTTATACCTTTCATGAGAATGAAATGGTATATTAAGTTTGGTCCGATGTTTGTAAGTGCCAGAAGGAGAAGAGATAGACCCATCAAAAAGTATACCTGAATGATCAGGACGATGAGCTGAGTCGATTTAGCCATGTCCGTCTGTCTGTCCGTCTGTCCGTCTGTCCGTCTGTTTGAACGCAAACTAGTCCCTCAATTTTAGAGCTATTTTGATGAAATTTGGTGAGCAGGTGTCGTTGTACAAATGATTAAACATTTGTCGGAATCGGCCAGATCGGGTGACTATAACATATAATACAACCGATTATTCAGATATTGAATTTTGCGCCATAACTCCTCCATTTAAGCAGCTAAAGGCTTGAAATTTTGCAGAAATATCAGCCATTATTAGCTACGTATCAGTATTGAAAATCATGAAGATCGGAGAAATATAACATATAGCTCCCATACAACCGATTGTTCAGATATTGCATTTTGCACCATAACTCCTCCATTTAAACAGCTAAAGGCTTGAAATTTTGCAGAAATATCAGCCATTATTAGCTACGTATCAGTATTGAAAATCATGAAGATCGGAGAAATATAACATATAGCTCCCATACAACCGATTGTTCAGATATTGCATTTTGCACCATAACTCCTCCATTTAAACAGCTAAAGGCTTGAAATTTTGCACAAACATCAACCATTATTAGCTATATATTAGTATTCATCAAGATCGGAGTTCACAGTGTAAATCGGCAAGATAAATTCAGGACAAATATTTATTGCGAAAAGTAATAAGCTCAGCGCAATATCACATGAATCATAGCGTTAAACGTTTGGGAACTATTTACGGATCTGATAACTGTTTTCAAAGACCGACATATGTAGGTCTTACATATTAATACTTAATTATTTGTATTTTTTAAATGTTGAATATCAAGCGTCGATACGATATTAAAAATATTCAAAAACCATTCCCTTCTTAAAACATAGTTCTTTTTAATTACATAAGGAAAAGCATTAAATAATTTATAACAATGCCTTTACTAGAATTATTTTTATTGATTTGAAGGAAATTTTCGCTTTTAAATATAGGTAATACGAAATTGTAATACAATAACACGTTTTTCACTATTCTTCCATTCATGAAAGGTATGAAGCCTTCGGCATAGCCGAAGACAGCGCTGTTTTTACTTGTTTTAATTTGCTTTTGGTTTGTTATTTTATTTGTAATTAGAATAAGAAGTGATCTGAATTGAATTTTATATGTGATACTCCGTGTGAATTTGTTTTAGTTTTATAGATTTTAAGTTGAGTGAAATGCAATGAATTCTTGTAAATATTTTTATTAGTGAATTCGAAGATATAAATATATAGTATGTATATGCATTGACATTTTTAAATAATATTTTGTTGTCTTAAATAATTAAAAAGGGGTTGCCTTCTGTCAGGGGCTGCGTCTTGGTTTCATTCTTCAAAACCTTCATCAAGTGCAAACGTATTTTCATCACTCACATCGTTGATATCGCACAAATTTGCTAGTTGCCTAAATGCCACTGTATTGCTTACATACCAAATGTACATATACACGGATTTTTTTTTGGTAATATACGCGTTCTACCACCACCAGATGTGTCAGGTATGCAGTTAGATTCCGAATACTTCACTGAAAATAAAATAGCATTAAGTTTATGCATTTCTTTTGCACACATTTTGTTATTACTTGTTAGGTATTCCACCGTTTGGCGTCTTAGCCTCATGTGCATTTTGAAATCTGCCTCACTCATTGCATCGAGCGTACCTTCAAAATTGGAGCACTTCCCATGTGCCTTGTTTTTCACTCTACGAGTCTTTAGAAGAGTTGCATACCTCGTTTCCAATACTTCTAGTACTTCTTGCATCTCTCTATTGCGACTTGATTCGCAATGTTCACCCGTGTACAAAGACATCATCTACAAAAGTAAAAGGTTGTTTAATGCATTTATTTTATGTTTTTAAATAAATTTGATAACTTACCACAGAATCCTCAGAATGGCTCATTTTGGTTTGCTTCTTTAAAATTTCACTAAACAAATCATATGTTTAATGACAGATATTGCCAGTGTTGTGAAGTAACTAAAAGGAAATTTTATCCGAGTTGGAGTGTTTTTTTGCAACTAGGTTACAAAATACGGGCCTATACATACATATGTATGTCATCAGGTATGTTTTGAAAATCAAGTATTTCTCGTACTTAAAGGGCCGTTCACATAAGACTTTTGCTTTGCTTTGCTTCAGAGTTTCGCTTTGACAGATAAGTTCAATACATTATGTTATATGAATCCTGCTAAATACAAGGCGAGAAGAGTAGAGCAAAGCAAAGCGAAGCAAAATCATGGGCAAGTCTCAACTTTTGTACGCTTTGGCAATCAGCTGTTATCATTTCCATTTTATTTTTATTTTGGCGTGCGTATACACACTACAGACACTTGCGAATTTCAAACATTAGTAGCATAACTACTATTACTTCCATCATATCAGTAAAATTCATTTTTTTATTCTATCTTTAAACAAAACACTCTGAACAAACACAAATCGCAACTCATAACAAACTACTAACGCAGAAACTGTCAAAGCGTTCTATGTAGCTGACCTTCTACGCCTCACGCTTTGTTGTTAAAGTTCGAAATGTCAAGCAAAGCGAGGAAAGTTCTATGTAAACGGCCCTTAAGAATTGAAATGCTGAATTTAACATCTCACATATTTATACCAAACACACTTATGGTCATGTATTTGTTATTGTTCCAATAAATATTCACAACTTTTTTTTGCCGTTCCTCTGAGATATTAACAAATGGCGATATGGACTCCTTTTATTATTCTTATATCGCTTACTGTTCAGTAAACACATTTCCAGTGAGCTGTATAGTTCAAAGAACTCAGATGTGGTCAAAGGCATTTCATACAAGGTATTGTTCCCCTATTTACCAGCCGTTGTATTCACTCATAACCAGTGTGTTGCATAAAGGAGATTCAGACAAGACTTTTACCGACGCGAAGTCTTGAGAACTGCATTTAGGTAGATTTATGACATTCTCAAATAAGTAATTATAAATTCGGGAAGCGTACAACAGCAGTGAAATTATTGCGTAAGAAAGACTTTACCTCATTTGTATATCCAGAGTGTTGAAGGTGCTATACTTAAGGAATGAGTCGAGTGAATGTACATAAGTACATATATACTAAGTATGCTGAAATACAATTATTCAGAAAATTTCTGTCATTTTGTTGCAAATTTTTGTTATAAATTGGAATTACATACCTAAGTGTATATATGTACATATACATATATACATATGTATAACCATCTCGCATGGTTTGGAGGTTTCGCCGCCGATAAAATAAGTAATTATACCTAATGTAAAAGGTTTGTACTTATGACATGAATATTGGTGTACGATTCAAAATATATAAGTTTCACTAATTTATAAATTTCACTAATTTAACCTTTGAGACGTTTGAGTCTCTTTCAATTTCTCAAAATCTACAATTGTAACAAATTTTTCTATTCGAGTCTTTTATGTTTATACAAATATTATACCTTGCTTTTATATGAAAATGACAGATCAATAAAATATATAAGAAGTACCCATTCCAAAAATATTTTTGAAGAGGTTTGGTAAACGTAATGTCAAAATGGTGTGTTTGTTGTGAACCATACTGTCATTGTGTGTATAATTTGTTAGTGTAAATTTTTGTTTTTGTACGTGTAACACCACTGATATGAATTCGTCTAACTACATACATTGCTGTTAACCTAGAACGGTTTTCGAGAGCTTAGTTTCAGATTATTTTTGAAGAGGCTTGCTAACTGTGTGAAATTATTTGGAAACCAGTTCATAAGAGAATAGTCACCTTTTGAAAATTAACATATTTCTTTCGTTTATAATAATGATACATTATACCCCGCTTAATTGACCACCAGATAATTCATTTCCCCGCCTATTTAAACCAATTATTTGAAAAATATTGCACACAAAATACAAGTAAATTTCGCCGCAAAATTAATTAAAATATGAGTTATAAATATACCTTTTTCCTCTGGTAAATTATACAAAATATTTACTTTTGATAACAATGACCTCTAAATATGTTAGTGCAAGTGCACATACATATGTACAATAATAATGTATACATAAGAAATTGTCTTAGTTCTTTATATTTTTTCCATTTAAAGTTAAAAATGTTACTTAAATACCATTAGAAAAATACTTAAAGTGCACAAATACATTTTCTTTTATTGGGTTAGAAGGCCAAATTAAGCGGGATTTCTATAGTTGAACGAACTGTTCAATAAAACTGAATCTCCGTTATTTACACCAAAAATGTTTAAGTGCAATGAAACGTATTGCCATACAAGTTTTAGTATATGTCTTTATTAAGACACTTTTTTTTATTAGAGTTGACTCACAGAAATTAATTACATATTTATATATATACAAGTATTAGCTGCATGCTGACACAAATATTGTCCAGATCCTGGAATGAAATTTTTAAATTTACTTCAGTACTTCCGTAACAACTAAAACTAATTCGTTTAATCACCATCTTTCGGGTGCACCTTTTATGGAAGTTCTTGTTAGGAGAATGTCGAAAACACACTCTACCATCAGTTTATGCCAGGAGTTCAATACCGACTCTCACGTCCACGTTCGTGCACTTTGGGCAACATGAGCAACCCATAGGCCAGATGCAGTAACCAAGCTGAGTGAAATCTTGGGTCACGGCGGAAGGATAAGGAGTTTTAGTAGAGCCACTCCGACATACTTGGTTCAAAGGCCCATTAAAGACAGCAGTGTCTGTTCAAAAGTAGGTGACATGGTTACTTCCTATCGTGCGACTTATTTAACATTATGTGGGAAAAGATAATTTGGGCTGCAGAATTAAACCGGTCAAGTACTATCTTTTATAAGACTTTGCAACTGCTGCTATGAAACTTTTCCGTGCGAAATATTTAATATTTAAATATATTTTAATACTTCACATAACTGGTGTATAATTTAATTAAACTCGACTTTTCAAATAGGTGGCAACCCTCTTCAAAATATATGTATGAACCTTCTTTTTTCCGAGGCGAATAGTTTGATAATTATGTTTAATTACCTGTTTTGAATTATCGCATCGGATGTGTCATCTACTTCTCCATTACCAGTATTCGATAATATTCCCTCATTGTGTCCAAGTAAATATTTCCTGAGACGAGCCACCTTTAAAACGGATTACACCAACCAAATTTCTACACTGAGCCAAAAAGTGCATTGTAAAAACAAGAAGGCGAAATATTAATTCAATAACTTTCAACTTAGGGCAAAAATAATATTGAAATACATTAATTTAACAATTTCCAACATTGATTTGATTATATTTATTAATTATTTCAAAAATAATATTAAAATAACTTTATTTTAATGTTGCACCATATTATTTTAAGAATTTTTTGACATTGGTTCTAACGCTAAGTTGAAACATTTTTAAATCTACATACATATATTGCACAACACTAAATCAATTATCACACGTGCTTCTGAAAAAATGTCGATTAAATTAAATTTAAAAGACGGTGTTTTATCCACCGAAAATGGTGAAATTGTAACAATTATGTAAGAACGAAGCGCAATCGTTCAAGAATTTGCACTCGAAAATGTGAATTTCAGTGAAAGTGAACAAAATAATGTGTCCATCGATGAAGCCAATGACGAAGAAGATAGAAAAAAGCTGGTCGAATGGCTGAACGATCATGGATTATCAAAAGTTTTGGTGTACCTTCAAAGCAAGTTTGTCTATTATTATTAATATTAACAAATTATAATTTTAATATATAAGTGTAGATGCGCAGGTAACTTTTGAGAGCCTTCAGTATTTAGAGAAGGATGACATAAAGGAGGCTATTCCACCGATTGGCCTCCGGGAAAAATTGCGTAGCAAGCTCATTGAATGGAGAAAGAAAGAGGTACATAAGTAGTGCTTTGCAGCTAATCTCAAGTATTTTGAAATGAGTTTTTCTTTCAAATAATTTTTAGTTTGGTATAGAATGTGAAGAAGATTCCTTAAGGTCGGACATTCGAAAATGGGTGAAACAAAGCAGCCTTAATAGTTCATCTCCAGCGCCATCCCCTCTTCAAGATATACCCAATGTCCATGGCTGTCTTAATAAAGTAATTAAAGCGCAACTTTTTAATAAACATTTTAATTTTTTGTCTACTATATTTAGGATTTATCAAGTCTTTTGGTTGAAACTGCTAAGGGAAGAGCCCTACTAGAAGTGTACGCCACTGAGCAGTGTTTTAAAAACGCAAACCGTGACGTACTCATCAACATAATTGTTGTGCATAGAATTTTTCAGAACAACCACTTGAGGCCTAACGATTTCGCTGCTGTTGTCTCGGAGATTTGTGCACTATTCCCAAAGGAAAGGCTCGCTCAGGTAAGGATTTATACAGGGCTGTTCGTACTTTAATTGCAATCAAGCAGGACATTTTTGTAAAAAAAAAACACCTCTTACGGTTTTTTGAGACCATTTAGGCAACTTTTTTTTCAACTTTTACTTCAATTTTTCGTCTTTTCCGTCTGTTATTCCTATTTACTTGTTTTTTTGGATTTTTTTCTTCAAATCCTCATTTGGTTCCCTGCATTTTGTTGGACCGAAAAAGACAAAAAATTAAGAAAATGTGCATCAGAATTGAATTTGAATACGAGAGTTATTATCGTTCATATTTTCTGCCAGGAATATTACTTTATACCACGCGATGGAAAGAAGAACCCTTCTGGCAAGCTTTACATAAAATATGTAAACACCAAAGAAGAAAAAAATTGATACTCACTCTTCAATTCGCTCAGAACCAGCTACTACGGAAATTTCAGAAGAAAGTTCTGAAATTGATTATTCAGTTGCTTCAGCCCTTAAAGCATCATTATGTCGAGATACCTCAAATTGGAGTGAAGTAATCGAAAAATGGCAAAAAAACATTCGGAATGCGACAGAAGGAACTGAAGACGCTAAGCAACATTGAATTCTTAAAGGCTTGGCCTATATATAGTGACGCAAGATGCCCAGACCTGGTAAGTTAATCACATTTTGAAAAAAATAACTGATCATAATGAAATCTCACTCCATATCAGATAAAGCGAGACTTTAATATGTTATACCCAAATAAAGAACACATGTTTTCGAAATGGGAGACTTTTAAGGAGAAAATTAAAAAGTTTTACGAGACAGAATTGCGCAACGACTACTGCAAGGAGCTTTTACAGATAGCATAGCTTATATTTTATGTCAAGAAGTTTTCATAAAAAAATTTTGTTCACATTTCCAATTGTACGAAATTGGATCTTTAAACGAAAGTTTTGAAATAAAAACATTTTCAGAATTAAATACTTCGCCTCTACATCTACATTGTTACATTGTACTTTCATGAAATCTTTTGAATTAAATTTGTTCTCTTTTGTAAATTATATTGTGTTTATATTTCCTTAAAGGGAGTAGTAAAGGAGGGGGAGGGGTCTAAAATTTCGTAATTTAATATTAATAGCGTGCGTTTTTAATTTAATAACGTACGTTTTTAATTTAATAACGTTTTCATTTAACATTAATAGTTGGCATTCTGAATTTAATATTGCTTCTGTTTTGCATCAACAATGCTCACTATTAATTTAATAATTCTTTCATATTGATTCAATAAGACGACAACTCAATTCGATAAGAATCAAATATTAAATCAATGCCGAAAAATATTAAATATGTTGGATATTGTGCAACATTAAAATAAAGTTGTGCTATATTGAAATAAGAATTTTCGACATTACTAGACTTTCGTTAATGTTTCTTATAGAATCAATATCGTTTTTTTTTTATTTTAGGTTGTTTTTTCTCTGGGTGTAGTACATACATCCTGGTTCAGACAGTACGCCAGAACGTACTTAGCGTTGAAGCGCCATGTCTTCAAACAACATCTTCAACGCTTTGTTCGCCTGTATGTAAATAAGAAATCGACTCTAAAGTTAGAAGCATTTTTTTACATAATTTTCAATAAATGTGTGCGTCCACGTGAAAAGGGCCCACTTCGGCGGTATTGGAGTTATGCATATAGGCGTCTTCCTGGTTGATTTCCGAACATTTCGAGACAAATTAGACCATCCTAACTGAAGAATTGAAGGAAATATAGAACTTTGAAGGTGAATATCCGAAAAATGACTAATTGAAAAAAATCAATTTGAAGTTGAAAGTTGTCCCTTGTGGGCCCTTTTCTTTTTTTTCAAAAAATAAAATTAATTACTTCTATTATACCTAGGAAGCTAAATTTGGTATATAGTTTCATAATAAAACATAATAAAAAATTACGAAATTCGATCCATGTATCGAAAAATCTATATATCTCGGAAATTAGATGCGACAAAGTGGCGCCTTTTCACGTGGACGCATACAAATAACTAAAACTAGCTTAAGGGTCAACTTTACCACGACGATGGTCTAATGGAATTGGTTTTAACTGCTCAAAGCTGATTACATTTGAACTATTTAAATCGAACCATAAATGCGGAGCTTCTGGAAATCTACTACAGCGCGATCCAATTGATTTGTATTAGTATTAGTAATTTGTAATATATTTATTCATTCTAATTTTTCTTTACTGACTCGCACCAAATCTCACTAAAAACTGAAATCACATTTTTTAAATGCAAGAATTATAAATCACATTTTTCGTCAAGTCAAAAGTGTGGGAATGCAAAAAAGGGTTTCGGATTACATTAAAAATTTCATAGGTAAATTGTGCCAGATGCAGTGTCAGCATTAAATATCTTTCGCTTATGAAATTTTCTGCGCGTGCAATGAAATTTAATTAAAGCAAACATAATAAAATAATTAAGATATGGGAGACCATATCTTAACTCCTCCCCTTGTATGATCAATCGTCGATTGTTAAAAAGCTTGAAGATCATTAGCACTACAAAATCTTCGCCAAGTTTCATGAAAGGAAGATTCTTCGTTAGTGGGAGTCTTTGGTTTGATTTCTTCATTGACCATTACGTTAATATCCGAATTGGATTTATTTTATTTTTGTAAACAAGAAGGCAAACTACCGAAGTTAGTAAAATAAATAAACCGATATTGGTGGAAAACATTAAGTTTCCTTTAGTGGATATTGAGTTTATCTCATCAATATTATTAGATTGTAAGTTTTTCATCATTTCTAAAGATAAGACCTCTTCAACTAATGATTTATTTGATGATAGCAGTACAGCTGGAAGGAGTTTCAAAGTTGATATTTCCTTTGAAATGAATGTTCGATTTTCTATTGTTATTGATTCGTTGTGAAACTGAATCAAATATGTTCCGGAAAACTGATATGTTTTATTTTCAGATACTTCGACAATTCCGTTAAATCGATTCAAGAGAATGGTTCCATGATATGATTCTTGTACTTTAGGAACGTGTTGATTATTTATAAAAGTGCAATTATGATTATTGCTTTTTAAAAGAGATGGTATACAATTAGTTTCGCTTATATCTATTAAATTTCCATTATTACAAATACACAATTTATTATATTGGGGACACTTATTTTTAATTCCAAAAATTGTTTTCTTACATCTAATTACATTTTCTGAATTTATTTTTATAATTGTTTTATTTTGTTTTACAGGTTTGATTAATAATTTTTCACAATTTGTTCGATCAACGGCTGGCAAGTTGTCTATGTAAATTAATAACGAATGATCAGTAGCTATTTTAATTGTAGCAAATCCTAATGCTTCTTCTAAATTGCTATAGGGAAATTCTTCAAGGTCTAAGAACTCTTTGGCTTCGTTAATTTCCTTTTCTGAAAGTATGAATGAATTTATCACAACCACCTTAGCCCATTGTAAAGCATATTCTATGTTAGTTACTTCCGTCTTTAAAATATTAATCCTTGTTCCAATAGAATCTTCTAATGTCCTTTGGACTTCTCCTAAAGATTGGACTGTTTTAATAATTTTGTTCGTTGTGTCGGTCAGTAGGTTAATTCTTTCAATTGTATTCTGATTAATTATTCTCTGTCCTTCATTGTTACTTAGTAGTCCGTTTATTTTGTTCACTTCAATGTCATGGTCGTCGTGATCTGGTGAACCAGCTATCCATTTCCAAGCTGATCCTATGACATTAATTGAACTTTTAGTTCTTGGTCTCATTTTCTTTAACTGATTTCTTAATTGATCAATGCCATGTAGTAGAAATGGCAATAACGTGCTGTTTCTTAGTATTTTTCTTGAATTTCGCTGTTCAAATTGTCAATAGTTCGTTCATAATCGTCCAATTCAATAATGTGGATGAGTTTAAAATTTCCGTTCTGTAATCTTGCTTGCCCTAAATGAATTGTTACTAACTGCGAATTTGTATAGTCCAATATTTGAACTTCATGTTCTGTAAGAGAGAAAAAAAAAATTAAAGTATTAAGTTAGGTCTTAATATTGTCTTTATGAATTCAATTCTTATTTTATTTCCTAAGTCTTCTTTAACCTTTTGTTTTTTAAATCGTGGTAATAATTTATTCCTTTTTTCATACACTATGTCACCTGCCTGTTATTTTTTTACCTGATTAATACTATTTCTTAATAACATTTTTTCTTGAGATTTTTTCAGAGTCTCTACTAAATTGTGTGATACTTTATTAAAAAATATGTCTGCTGGTTTATTTTGTGTAACTGAATGGATTGTTTGATCATATTTTTGAGCTGCTCTATAGAAAGTTTCTTTATCTCCTAGTAAATGAAATTCTTCCTTGATACATCTTGCTATCTCTATATAGGTGGAATGAACTCTTTCGACTTGACCATTCGTTGTGCTATGACGTGGTGTACAATAATATAGTTCGATTCCTAATCTTTGTACTAGAGATTTAAATTGAGCAGTGGAAAAGCCTGGTTCGTTATCGAGCGTAATTTTCCTTGCATTTGGAGAACCCTGAAGTACGTCTAAAAGTTTTTCACCTAGGTTAGTTTTATCTTCTATATCTTTTAGGACTAAAAATTTGGAACACGAGTCAATACAGGTTATAAATTTCAAACCTTCTGCATAAAAAATATCTACATTCAGGTACTCCCCCTCCCTGTTGGGAATCGGAGCCTCTCCGATTGGGACTTTTTGCGGATGTCTGTTATATTTATTTTTATTGCATGTAGCGCAGTGCCTTATGTATTCTTTAAAGTGGTTTGCCATTTTTGGCCAATAGTATTCTTTATATATCTGTTTGTGATTTTCTCTACAGCTTCGATGAGCTCGGGAATGTGTATCTTGTATTATGCTCTGTTGGTCGTCCGCATTTGTTACGTCTATAGGAAATATACTGGTGTATGCAAATTTATTTGAAAACACACCTTTTACGGTCTCCTTAAAATCATAGAGGTCTTCAAACGTGCAATGTATTGCCGTAACTAAATTTGGTTTAATGAATTCTAAAAGGATGGATTTGAGATTCTCTTATTACCGTTCGATGCAATGAATAATTTGCCTTGCTTAACAAAATTTGTTGCTTAAACTCGTTTAAAGGTTTTGAAATTTCCGGAATGTTAAAATCGTCGCTGCTTTCAGCAGAATGTTGGGTGTCATGCAAAGATTCTTCGTATGAAATATTGTTCAAGTATTGTCGTGAAAGAGTATTTTTAATAATTGTTTGTACAGAGGTTGTTCACTAGCAAGTGTTTCTCCTAACTTAACTCCTTTTTTAACAATTTTCGACAAAGCTTGAAAATGTCCTTATTTTTTGCATTTAGAAGCCAAACGGTATTCCGATTTGCACACGGGATATAGCAGTGTGAATGTACTATATGTACCTTTAAAACAATACTAGTAGAAGTTAGGTTTATTTGCAATTTTGGAGGATTTTGGCGATAACTGCAAAAAGGATTACGAAAACGCTTCTTTGTCTAAAAAAAACACTTTTTTCGTGTGTACTAGTGTAATGGGAAGCATTAATCACATATTGTAGTCAGCAAGATGTCCTAAACTTGCGGTTGTTGTAATGAACCACCGAAAACACTTTTACGCCCGTTTTAACCTTCTGACGCTATGGTCCAATCACGGTCGGGTGGTTGGCGAACTTTTGTGTGTTATTGTCAAGTCCGAGATGTGCATGCCAACAGCTCTAAAGTAATTTCGATTTTGACCGGCTTTCCGTTTTAGCGACACCTTGGTCTAGAAAATGGTTTCTAAGTAATTTCAACGAATGGTAAATATCAGGAAACACGATAACTCTTGGTTCGGTGAAAACAAACCTGCAAAGAAAATAAACAAAAACTACTTACAAAGTCATTGAAAAGAGATATGACACGCCATTATATCCACAGTTATAACATTTTTCCAAAATAATCTGGATCACATCACTCATTATGTCACGATGAAAGTACTGGCTGTTTCCATTTAGACATAAGCCCTAATGAAAAAGTGTAACAAAAATTATCATTTCGTTAAATATGTATTAACACGTTCACGCCGGGCCGACTTTAATGTTTTCTGCTGCTAGGCGGCGCTTACATTATTAGTTACATTATTGAGTTACATTTATAATACTGTATTATTATGTTTATGTTATTGAACAAAACTTATTTATAAGACACGTTATTAACTATAATTTTATAAAAATAAACATTTTTAATAAATAAACGTTACATTTTCATTATTTCTAATAGCACAATCGAATGCGTACCACCAGTGGTACGCGCCGCCCAATTAGACAATCTAGTGCGGGCCACCGGTGGTACCCACCGTCCAATGAGACAGCTAGCCTTACCTTAAAAAGAAGGTATCTTAACTTGCAGTGGTCTGTGAGTTAACCAGTAAGAGTTCTTAAGCTCTCCCGGCTGGATTCAGAAGTCATTCAACGATCATTCCAGAAGGAGATATGAACCTCTTGGATTGTCTCTTACCCGCTGCATTACGCCAGTGCTTTGCGAAAGGAGACTATTCCCATTTTTTTATTTCGTTGCCCTTAAACCCGTCATTCCCCAGAACCCACCACAACTTTACTTTGTTCCGATAGGCCAGCCTAACTTCAGACATAATATGCATTCTGGCATGCTTTATCCTTCTGCAAAGGTATTCGCGAGCAGGGTTCAATTGCGCCAACCTCCGCTGGGAAGGTAAGTGCCCAATTCCTAAAAATTTGATCCGAATATTACAGTCCCAGGACTTCCATCCTCCAGGTTGAATCCATCAGCGTATCACACTTCGAGCTTTTGGAAATATATTTTATTATTGCTCCACAGCAGTATCTTTCAGGAGTTATGACCTTGTAGTGTTTATTGAAGGATAGATTTGGTAGCATGATATCCGAGCATTTGATTACGGGATAATTATTCCCATGTGACCCAGAAATTCGCCTCTTCATGCTATGAGTATAAGATAAGCACAAAACTCCTGAGCAAGCCTCCTTCTCGATGGAAATTGAGAAGGGGAATACCTCTAATGACGCCAATAGCGTCCGTTGGGAAGGTGAGCATCTCTCCTATGATGGCCACACAAACCATACTGTGGAGCTTACCCAAAGTGCTGCATTTTCAAAAACCATTTTAGCACATTAAAATTTAAAATAAATACACTTTTACCCAAATCATATTGCATATTATTTTCCATGTCGCACGTAAAATGATTCATGCATACAGGCCCGCCGAGAGGGGGGTGGTAAGGGTGGGATTCCCACCGGGCCCGGAGTTTCTTTCTAGGGGGGCCCGGATTTCAGTCCAAATCTCAAAATTTGGGAAAAATTTAATATGTACCTTTACAACTATAGTAAGTAACTTTGTATATGCATGCATGTGTACGAATTGAACATACATATGTACATTTCAGTAATATTCTGTTGCATAATAATTCTGCAATGCATTAACACGCACATACGTATTTACATCTTAACATACATATGTATGTTATAAGCTCAGAAAGAAGTTTCCTTGTTAATTTACTAAACGATCATGTACATATGTATGTACATATATACGGACATGCATATTTTCGCTTTAATTCTGCAAAACCGTCGCTGACAATTTGATCGATACTTCATCCATTTTACCACCAGCTAGGAAAAAAAACGTGTTGACTTGTCACATGAAATCTTCAATGAAGACTGCACTGTTGAAGAAATTGATTTCAAGAGAAACACTTTTTTTGTCATAATCGACTCAATCATAAGTGGAATAAGTAGAAGATTTGCAGCTATAAATGAACTAAACGCAACATTTTCATTCCTGTGGCAGTTTTCTGATACAAACGTTCAAGAGTGTCAGACTGCTGCAGAAAATTTTGCAATCAAATATCCTGCTGATGTATGTATCTCAAAACTTATCGAATGAAGTTATACACCTCAAGAATACATATATACGAAGCAAATTTTGGACATCGACTACCTCCATTCGATTTACTTAATGCCATTAATGCGAAGAAATTGAATAGACTTTTCCCAAACGTTTGCATCGCTCTGCGTATATTTTGCACGATTCCAGTATCTGTTGCGAGTGGTGAGCGGTCGTTCAGTGTTTTGGCAAGAATAAAAAACGTTCATCGGTCCTGCTCAACCCAAATCAGGGTGTCTAGCCTAGCTACCCTGTGTTTGGAAGCACAACTGGCCAGAGAATTGGACTTTGAAGAGCTCATCAACTGATTTGCATCAGTCAAAGCAAGAAAAGCCCACTTCTAAATAATCTTTTTATGGTATTGTTTAATTTTATAAAAAAATATTACCTTCTTTATATAAAAATGATTCATTCAACAAACATTGATAGTGAGAGCATAAAATAAATTCTTTTTCCAATAAGTGTTTGTATTTCTATTTCTTGATATCGTCAACTCGATCACAATATCAACATATTCTATTCTAAAATAAATTATTTATTGTGTGGCACGAGTTTACCGCATTTATCAAACAGAATAGAAGTAAAAGGTTTTACGTAGATAACTCTCCCACCGGGCCCGGAAATCCTCTCGACGGCCCTGCATGCATACAGTTGCATTTTTCGTGTTAAAATCTTCTCTGGCACAAAACTGTGTGGGAAAACTAAAAGAACTCAGGTCAGAATAATTGCCGATGTTATCACTTGTGTAGTTACACACAATACACCCCATTTCATTTTTTGTTTTATTTAAATCATACAACTTTAAAAACGCATTTTTTCTTGTCAGTAAACAACACAATTTAAATTCCCTTTACAAATGAAAATGCTGTGACATAGACAATAGTTGATTCTGACAAAAATTTTACAAGAGGGGAAGCGATACCACAATCTGCTCTACCTTTTGTATTATTTTCATCACGGTATACACATAGTTACACTCAGCTTCATTGCTATTATCCACTCAGTTGCATGAATTCCGATTCAGGTACACTTCGCTATTCGATGACTCCTCATTAATGGAAGGTTCACAAATGCTATCATGATAATCGCTGCTGGATTCTTCGCGGCTGTTACTTACTTCGCAAATTTTTTACCACACTCATCTTCGGCCGCCGTAGCCGAGTGTGCAGGTGTGCGCGCTCCATTCGGAGTGTCGCGGGTTCGAATCTCGGCCGGGGCAAGTAGCAACAAAAATTCGGAGTTGGCGCAAAACTGTAGGTGCATAAATTCGTGTTACAACATCAAGACGCAGAACACAAATTGTAGGAGAATTTCTGCCAAACGTCAAAAGTATGGTGTAAGCGCCAAATTATTATATTGCTACTCGTATTACTCATCTTCGACTTCGCTTTCTGCACCACCTACATCATTGCTGGATGAATCATTGTGATCCTTTCGATTGTCGATGGGGAGTGTTTAATTAACACCTATTTGCTCTTCACTATGAACAGATCCGAAGAATGTAACGCTCTGCTATCATATGCGGCTCTTTATCATATTCTTATCTTTCGGGCTGAACTTGACTATGCACTGTATTGTCTAAATCTACAGCATTCGAACCAAAATGCCTTAAAAACTCCATTACACTACTTATTTTGTGAGACTATGGTAGATGAGCGGTTTCTAAAAACACTGTAGGTAAGGCTTCTTCGGTTCACAGATATTCATCCAGTCCATTTCATGATCTTTGCCATGCGACTATTGTTGGATTTGCACCTTCGGCCACACCATTCTGTTGTGGGATACAAGGCACTGATAGTTTTCTTCTAATTCCATTTTCGTCAAATTGGTTGTTATCACTTCAGAATGTTTTTATTTTCACTCCAATTTGTTTTTATATCAAATTACTAAATGATAAAAACTTATCGAAAACTTCGTCTTTTGACTCTCAAAAACACACAAAATTTTTATTTGTTTTGATTTATCGTCAATAAAAGTTAGGAGGTAACGCGTACCATGAAGCGACTGCACCCGGAACGGATCACTATGCAGTGTGGGAATGGTTGCACATCTATTTTGCACTCTATGCCCACCTAACACTTTATACTTTAGAAAATGTCGCATCTTATTCTTACTAACCATATCATGCATATTGCCGTATTGTAATTGTTTTCTCATTCGTACTGTCAAAGTGGTTTACTTTTACTTATATCTTCGCACAATTTTTATCAAAGTTAACTTTCATGCCATTCTCTACGACTCTCGCAACCGACATGAAATTACAACGCATATTTGGCTCATACACAACTTCTTGTAAGGTAATGCCACTTTGTTTAGTCTTTATTCAAACTTCTCCTACACCGTCTGCAATATATGAAATTATTACGAGCTAATATAACTTCCTCCTTGTTTGATTGCAGTAAATATCGAGCGATCACTCCACAATATGTGCAGTTGCCCCACTATCGAGCAGTCACATTGAACTCTCGAACGTGAAGCTATATTTATAGTTAGCCAATTATTCGATACTCCCGGTTCGACATCGTGACCCAAGCAACGCCCAGACTTGAACCATTTCATTTCAGAGTTATTAGTCCACAGTGCATTAGCTTGCGTTTCCCCTCCACCATTAACGGAAGCAAGTTTGGTAAAATTTATTATAAGTATTAGGGAAGAATTTATTAGTGAATAAAAAAAAATCAACCGTTCTCTTAATGTCTGCAACAAACTTTATCAAACTCAATAACAAAAAAGCGATTTGATCCACACATCAAGCAGTACCGGTATGGTTGGAGATAGGGATAATGAGAATGCAAACGATTTTCGCTCGATTAGCGTGGCTCAGCGGTTGAATCCTTGCCTAGCAACTATGGGCACCATGGATCAAACCTTGGTAGAGTCTATAAAGAAATTAGTCTGATGTGGAGATGTGGCAATAGCAGCGATCACTTCTCCCACTGTGAAATATCGTTGTTTTTTCATATTATCCAACAATAAAAACTTGCCCCGAACTCAATAAAATTACATTAATCCGAGGCTATGACAAAATATTCAATTTGTAATAATATGACAAAATATTCATTCATAATAAGTTTTTCTCAAATGTTGCCCTTAATTTAATAAAGAAACAATTTTATTTTATTTACATGTTTGGCAAACATTCCCTGCACCTACCTCATATCTCTCTTCTTATACATTAGACACATTTATAATTTAGAAGCACTTATGAACAATTCACAATGTCTCTTATTTGGTTATTTGGTTTATGGAATGTCTCATTTCATCAGAAAGAAAGTAAAACCTAGAATTATGCCGGACAAGGTTTTTATTTTCATATAACACTCTGTGAATTGTGAATTGCCCAATACCTTATAAATACTTCTAAATTTCACTTAAGTTATTTAAAAGTTTTAAAATATGTATTTATTTTTTTATGTACACCAATTCAGTGTAAAAAACATTTATTTTCCATCAAGTAAATTAGTATATGTATATGTATACTTTTCCTTCGACTGAGTACGGAGTACCGATCATAAGCATTTGGATGGAGTGAAATTACCTATTAGATAACAGTTCATAGCTTATATTTTAAAACAGCTGCCATCCTAATGTAAATGTACATATGTAAATACATATGTATGTACATAATCGCCCGCAATTTCTGATTGAGAGTGATGGCATTCATATATGTATGTATATGGCGTCAACTGAAAAAACATGTTTTGATTTGAGCGAACAAATTACGCCACTGTCCAAGTTACAATTAGTCGTCTTATTTTTCTTCTAAATTAAAATTCTAGTCAGCAACAACACAAACCGCTTCACGTAGTAACGACCTTAGTCTTTGCAAAAAGGTGTGTATCGTCAAAATATTTATGTATGTACATATTCACATTTATATTTATATATGTATATATCACTTATAGTACTATATGCATTTGAATATTTGTAGAAGGCGAATACTGTAATGAGGATAAAAATGTAATAAACTATGTTCCTGAGTAACATTTAACGTCGTAATTTATAACAGGAAAATCAGCAGAAGGTGCATTATAATTTTTAATCCTATTACCTCACCGCAAAGAAGTTGTTTTCAGGAGATGTTTTCAATGTTAAACATAACTGGTTTTCGATGGCATTTCTCTATTTATTTGCCTTTTGGCGTAGAATACGTCTTACCTTACGGTATGGGCACCAATGTCAGGTTTTTATTGTTGTAATCTCTATTTCTTTAATTATAAGGAAACGGCTCGATTAATTTTTTTTTTTTTTTTTTTTTGTAGTCAAATGAAGATGTTAGCTTTCGTTTGACATACATTTCATGTTGGTTGATATCTTCCTAATATTTAAATTTCTCAAATGAAAATTGTATAAACACATGCACACAAATATGTGTGTGGTGTTTGGTTGAGTGTTTGCTGTTGGGCGATTTAAATGCACTCGTGCAGCCCTTACTTTGTATTGCATAATTTTAGGCGGGCAAGTTAAAGCAGAGTAAAAGAAGAGAAAATGCTGCCAAGCACTGCAAAAAAAATAATAAAATTGATTCGCGTATGTTATTTATCATTTATCTTTACTATTGATAACAGCCATTGACTTCGTTTTTGCGAGAAATTTAATTGATAATTTAAAAACATTTTTATCCTATTTTTCCTATCATAAGCTTATGTATATCATCCAAAGTAACTATCAAATAAAGAAATTCATTTGCTTGTATTATTTATCATTTATTGTTACATATGTTTTCTGTCTTATCGGATGGCGTATTCTACGTTAAACTTAATGGCCGTGTCTCTGACACAGCCTGCTTCTTTTTTGCTTAAGGCAATCCGGTAACCAAAATACCCCCAGAGTTTCAAAATAAAAGCTTCGTTCTGTGCACACCAATCAGTGCCGCATTTTATAAATATTTCAGTTTTTCTCCACCCCGACTTTCTCTTATTAATTTTCGTATTCCTTTTTCTAAACTAGTGACGGCAAATCGTCAATTTTTTTTGCCAAAAAGTTATCGAACACAGAGTTACTTACGAAAACACAACGAAAATGTAGATGTTATCGAGATTATCATGATTGGTTCGTAATAAAGTTAGACGTTTTTGCAGGGCGAAAACATGTACATACTTTCAACTTGTTTTCCCAGAATATCACGAATGACCCATAAATAACTGATTTTCGTTCTCGTGTAGACTTGGTATAATTGGAAAGCCAAAGGCGCATACCACAGCTCATAATTTATGAATTTATGTGGCAGAAATTAAGTATTGAATTTATTCCGCGGGCCGTTAATCGCTCTTAGCAACAACATCGTTGATTTTTTTACTTTTATTTGCTTACAATGCTAATATGTGCGCCTTTTCACTATATTGGAATGGTCTATTAAGTAAGTTCAATGAAAAAAAGGTATACAAATTATGTGCATGGTATTAAATTGTGTCGGTATTGTTTCTGTATTCAACCTAACATAACTTATCAGTGCTTTTCGATTCATCACTTTTAGATGTTATTAAAGTTTATTTGACAACGTCACCTTGTACAGTACAATGGTATATGATGGTGATTTGTTTATATTTTATAGTAATATGTAGTGTTAAAAATTGGTATATTTTTGGCTATTTATAAAAGTGTCGTAAATTGCTATTAATTTTGTGGCATACAAAGTTGTTCGCTTATCTGCTTTAGACTTTTATTTTAATTACTTTTCCTTTTACGTTTCTAACTGACTTTTAATTTAATTTTTTGTTTTTGGAATACATCGCGGACACGCTACATACTCGGCCGATTGCAAGTTCAGAGTAATGATGTGATAAGATATACCTCAAGTTAGTGTTAAGTATTCTATTCGGTACCACTGTGAGAAGTAGAAAAACTGATAATCTATGAAAACCTGAAATCTGGCGATTTCGTTTTCTTTTTGTTATTTCTTTTTTATTAACATCTTCTACCATATCCTATTTTAGAATTGTTCTTTGTACTTTGTGATACAATTCTATCAAGAGATAATTTAACTTCTATCAAACAAGCTTATATGTACGCTCCTTACCTGTTTCCCTACTGGGTTTATGGAGTCATATGTGTACATATCATACTCTCAACGTTTTTATTCAGAAACGGTGCTTGCAGTGGTTGATGTTTGTATTTTGATTTAAAAAAGAAAAATATGAACTTGAACTTGACAAATCAGACGTGTTAAAACTGGAGTTAAAGATTATTAAATGGAAATTGTCTACACTACAATAAGCATTGTGCTTATCCAGGAACAGATTGCAAGGTTTTGATTGACGTTCAACTGAAAAAATATTTGGTGACCATATTTAAATAAAAAGCACTCATAAAAGCCCGTCGACACACAAAAGAACGCGTTCGATAAGTTCAACATTGCTGTGTTAAATTAATATATAAAGCATTCACAGTCTTTTGACTTCATAACGAACCAATTTTATTGATGAATCTCCTTTGTCTTTATTAAATTGAGTTTTGTTTTCCGTATTGACTTGAATTTGGTGAGTCCTTTTTACTTCCGATATTAATCACAAAAATGCAAGTAATTTAGTTATTAGCAGGTAATGGATATTGTATCAAAGGTATTTTCGACAAAAAATGATAAGGTACATAATTAATGCTACCTCTTGCAAAATATTTGCCTTTTTTGGGAAATTGGTTTATTAAAGTTAAATTTCTTTTTTTAAGCAGTTTTAAAACCATGAACCAATTTTCAAAATTGGAAAACAAATACAATTCACGCAAGCTCTTTAATTGAAAATGGTTTCATTTTCTTTGCACGTTGACATCAAAACTAAAATCATATAATTTGATGCATACCGTACTCCAAGAAAAAAGGGCCAAGAAAAATTGTAATTTCAAGTAAATAAGCATATCCACCTTTAACGGTATTTTTCAAAAATTAAAAAAAAAACGGTATTGAAGTAACTATTAATGATAACTTGCTTAAATTTAATATGTAGAATTAGGCTACACAAGCAAATACACGGAATAAAAAAATTGGTACCAGGTGTGGCACCACCTTCTTACGAACAACTTGGTACATCTCAAAAACCATGCCACCGAACTCCACTAAATTTAGTGCACACATTGCATTTAGAGTCAATAAACAAAATTTCAAAAATTATAAAAATCGTCCAAAAACATGGTAACATCATAAAACAACCCAGATAGATATAGACATAGGCGCGCTATGCATTTCAGCTCAATAAGAAACCTTTTGAAAATTATTTAAGTCGGAAAAGAACCCCACCACCTCTCATGTAACGGCAAATTACCAAAATCAAAAAAAACCCATATTTTAGTAACTATACAAAGTAACTTACTCACATTTGATATGCAATATTTGGTTTGAGAATGAAATAATATTTATATGGAATCATGTTGGGAATAGGCGTAGCATTGCCCAGCTTAGGACAAATAGATATACATATCTCTGAAACCTCTTTGTCAAATTCAACCAAATTTCGTTCTCACTATGAATTTATAGTAAGAAAGCACACTTTCGAAAATTATAGAAGTAAGACAAAAACCACGCAACCTCTCAAATAACATTCATTTCAAAAAAATTTAAAAACACAATTATTACATTCACTGGTTGCATTGCATACAACAATCACGGTTTATTTGAAATAAAAACTTGAACTGGCTATTTAAAGTTCGGTTGCACCCGAACTTAGACTCTTCCTTAGAAACAAAGACATACTATTTTTATTTAAATAAGAAAAAATGAATGACAACACTATTGATGACATTCAGGGTTAAAAGACATAGACGCTTCAGAAATTACTAACCCATCAAATATATGCCTGCATATTATTTTACAACAATGAGTTGATGGCGCGGACTCCTCCTTTAAATACATATACAATATTTTGATCAATTTAAAAGCCGAAATGATAAATTTATTCCACTTAAGGGATACAGAATATAAAAACAAAAGTGTGTAACGCTTTAGAATTATAAGTACAAGATGTATAAGAATATATATTGTAAAGGTTATAAGCAAATATGTATTATAATAATAAACTTGTTTAATGAAATAAAATGCAGTTTAAAAAATAGTATGAGATTTATAATTAATCTACTAAAAAGTTGTCGTGGCACTGATTTCAAGTTTATTTGGCTTATTAAAATTAAGAGGTGATTCTAATGAACCCCAAGATTTCCTTCCTAATTATATTGAAGATTTTATTGAAAAAGTGTTCATCGTAATTCTGCGAGTCATTTTCTTAATATATTGAGATGTTTTAGTCTTAGTTTTATAGGCTATCTACTAAAGTCCTAATCAGTCGGTTTTCAAGCATTCGACTGAAATTATTTTGCATGATATGTAGCTTGCATGAATAAGCAATTCGCTGAATCACCACCGTGCATTTGTAAACGATTTACCATTTTAAATGTATCAAACAAGTTACATACATGCATACGCATGTAGTATGCACTATCTCTAAACTTCATTAAGATACATTAAGGTATCACATTGAATTCAAATGTAACGTTACTTACTGTTCAGTGAAGGATGCCGTTTTCAAAAAATGGCATAATAGTTACTTGCATTTCATATTATTGTGATACGTTCCAATATACATATGCACATATGTACATATATAAAAGCATAAATTTACAATGAAATGAATCAATTTCTTGAAACTTCCCTTTTATATCATTTCATATGCATATCTACATACATTTGTATATCTTTCAGGTAGGCATTGTAATTGCCACCGTTTGTTTGTTTTGGAAACGTGTTGGAATTTGAGTCTTTAAACGGATTGATCGGTATAAGCTGTGCAAGGAAAAAAAATTCCAAGCTTTTGCGATCACTTGTTTGCAAAGATGCTAAAATAAGGAAGTCTCAATTTTACTACTACTTTTTGTTTTATTTCTAAAGAACATTATGGACTCAAACGGAAATAATCGAAAAAATGTTAAGCAGTTGATGCATTTAACCGAGAAGCCTAATACTATTTCACGCTCAATCACCTTGTGTTATTCAAATGTAAATTACAACATTCCTTAATTAAATAAAAGAGCCAAAGTAAGCGCATTTTATTTCGATACAATTGTTTTTATACAATAATTACGAGTAGTATAGAAAATCTTAGCTGCAAAGGAACGTTTAGTTAATTCCATTCAGAAAAAACACACACATGCTAGTAGGTATTCGATATTATATGACTTTTGCATTTTTACGTTGAGACCAAGAAACTCCGATCTTAGAAATAAATTATTACAATAATCGCCCCTTAAACTACACTATGTATGTGTAAATAATCATGTGATATTTTCATCGAACAATGCCATTCCGGGCTTGGCAGGAAAAAAGTGCTAAGCCGAGATAAAGCGTTTTGTCAAATTTCCACAGAAGTATATTTTTATGTCATGAAATTCTGTAAAACAAAAATAATTGCAACAAGATTAGAGACATCTAAAATCCGCCGCTTTTACTAGTGTAGTGAGTCACAACAAAACGCAACATAAGCATTACCGACTGACACACATTCCACCCTTGCTGACTTAACAAAAGCAGCATAGTGCATTGCTCGCTGCATTACTGAGACGCCGGCCCTGCGTAAGCAGAATATTTCGGCAACTCAGCATGCGCTACCAACTGCATGCACTCTTTAATTGGTTACGCTATTATTGGAAAGCGGAAAACCAAAAATCATTGGAAAAAGAGGTGGAGCTATGGAAATGACTTTCGGTGATATTTTAGTATAAATAGACTTAAGTTTTGTGAAATAAAGCAGAATCAAATCAAGCAGAACTCACACTGTTTTATTTCTTTCTCCACTTTTCGGCAACTCTCTAGCTGCTTACTTTTGGCAACTAGTCAGATGCCTAGTGATTGGCAGAATCCTCGCTGCCTTTACAAAGACGAGGACCATATATAACCATTAGGGCCAACACATGGCGATCCTGCCTAACCACTAGGACCATTTCATTCCAAACCCATAACGGGCCAACAATTATTTAAAGCAAAAGACAAATAAGTCAACAAATTCCAATTACAAACCGAAGATCTTTAGCAATTTCAAATGTCCGACTCAGATCAAACAGCCAGCAAAGCTGAGTTTGATAGGATATTCGACAAATATTTACGACTCATAGTAGAACCCTATTTACCAGAGGGACAAACAATTAGGAACCCACCAACCTACAAACCTACACCCGTCACAGCAGGCCCACGCAAAATAACGATTGAAGAGTACAAACAGAGACAGCAGAAAAGCCAGAACACCAAAAAGGTAGCCAAACCCCCCCCCCAAAAAGGAAAAGAGGCGGCAAGCAAAACGCAACATAAGCATTACCGACTGACACACATTCCACCCTTGCTGACTTAACAAAAGCAGCATAGTGCATTGCTCGCTGCATTACTGAGACGCCGGCCCTGCGTAAGCAGAATATTTCGGCAACTCAGCATGCGCTACCAACTGCATGCACTCTTTAATTGGTTACGCTATTATTGGAAAGCGGAAAACCAAAAATCATTGGAAAAAGAGGTGGAGCTATGGAAATGACTTTCGGTGATATTTTAGTATAAATAGACTTAAGTTTTGTGAAATAAAGCAGAATCAAATCAAGCAAAACTCACACTGTTTTATTTCTTTCTCCACTTTTCGGCAACTCTCTAGCTGCTTACTTTTGGCAACTAGTCAGATGCCTAGTGATTGGCAGAATCCTCGCTGCCTTTACAAAGACGAGGACCATATATAACCATTAGGGCCAACACACTAGTCTCTCGCTATAATAGCCATAGCGGCATGGGAAGAGAGTGAACTGATATTTAATTATAAATTTTAAATACATACTTACATATTTACATATGTATGAGTGCAAAATTCACTTAACCGATTAACTTTACTGAGGCAAATCCATTACATTATCGGTACTACCGATAGTTTTCTGTATCACTATCGATTGACAGATATTGTTGTCGACTGCCAGTTGTTGTTGTTGTAGCGGTTACCCAGACCCTGCAAGATCGGTTCAACCATGGTCGTTATCATCAAACTCATCAAGGGGAAGGCCCAAGAGACGCGCAGTTTCGACAGGGTCGGACCAACGGGAAAGGGGGGTTTGATGAGTCGGTTTTAAGGGACATGTGAAAAGGTGAGCGGTATCGTGCGGGGAGTTATCACATGCCGGACACACATTGGGTATGTCTGGGTTAATTCTGGATAAGTAGGAGTTTAACCTGTTACAATATCCAGAACGTAGTTGGGCCAGAGTGACGCGGGATTCACGAGGCAGCTGGAGCTCCTCCTCTGCTATGGGTGGCGGTTTGACCCCGAGGACGGCATTCACAGGGCGAGAGTCGATGAAGGTGGTAATTGTCTCGCGGTGAATATTGTTCAGGACTACCCGGTAGGCAGCAGGGTCCAGTCTGTTGGTGGAGTGCGACTGGATCTCAGCGGTCACATCTAGGAGATGCCCCTTTACATGTCTCGGAGGCGGATCCTCAGCTAGTAGGTACTCGTTAGGGTGGCCATTACGATGGCAACCAAGGAGGAACTGCCTGCGGAGCATAAAGTTGTGCTCCCTAACTGGGGATCGGACAGGCGAAGGTGGTCACGTTCGTTGGCTAGCGTTGCCGCTTCCGCTGGGAAATTCGGACGAATTTCCGGTATTCTTCCAGCGGGAACGAAGCGGGCCGTAGCTGTCGTGACCACCCTGCGGAACTGTCGTTCGCCAGCGCGAACATCTGTTGGTGTGGATAGGGCCCCGAAGGTACTCTCAGTGAATTCCGCGAATCCGGACCAATCAGCTTTTTTAAAGTTGATAAAAGTCTTTCGATCCGCGGAGACAAAGTCGACAGGTCTGTCAATCGTGATGATTATGGGTAGGTGGTCTGATGCAAGCGATAACATAGGTCGCAACGTTATGCTATTTATCAGACCTGCACTAGCTATAGTTAGGTCAGGCGAGCTGCTACAACTACCCATAATCGTGGTGGGGGCATTATCATTCATCGTGCAGAATGTCGAATCGTCTATCTGCTCAGCCAATTCATTCTCCCTACGATCTGCTGGCAGGCTTGAATGCCAAAGATCGTGATGCGCATTAAAGTCACCTACTACTAATCGGTTTTTACCTCTGAGGAGCGCACCTATATCAGGGTGATATCCTGTCGGACAGCAGGTGACAGGGGTATATATACATTGAATATTTCGAGCTCGACATTACCTGACCGGATAGCCATGCCCTGACATTCAAGGGTAGTATCCCTGGGGTTAATGTCTTCTTCGATAAGACGATATTGCACTCTGTTTTGTGTAAGAAATGCTAAGCCACCTCCATTATCACGCTCGCGATCCTTACGATGCAAATTGTATCCGTTGCAGTTCAACAGGGTTGAATTGCTGCGCAGTTTCGTCTCTGGGATCGCAGCTATCAACAGACCATGTCTTCTCATAAAGACGGGTATCTCCTCGATCTTGCTATGGAGTCCGTTGCAGTTCATCTGCAGGAGCTTAATCCGCCCTGGATGAGTCGATGCGATGGGGGGTGTAAGGGACTGGTGTGGTTGTCCACCTTGCCTCAGTTGCGCTTGCCGCTGAGCAGGTTGCTGCCTGGTGGAGATTGGGGGCGGCGCGGTAGCCACCTGTCCACTCACGTGTGGTGCGCAGACCAGAACCCGTTCGAAAGTGGCACCAGCCTTGGCACAGATTGCGCCTAACTGATGCCACATTCCGACGTATTCTGGCCTGACACACGGAACAGACAGTGTAGGGCACCAAGAGCTGCTGGGTAGCCCTAACACTTGGGTGGGAGCAGGATGGGGTTGGATGGGTTGGGAGAGATGGGGAGTGTGTTTGTTGCTGCTTGCTCCTTGGAGCCGTGGGGGCGCTCTGGGTGCTGGGTGGCACCGGCGCTTGAGAGCGCAAGCAACACGGGGCCACATACCGTGTGGTCCTCTCCTTGTATGTCTTAAGGCCTGAGTAGACCTTAAGATGGCTCCATCCATCGCACGTATTACATCTTACCGAGGTGGAGTTTGGATGGAGCCTTCTCTGGCATACGCAGCAAAAATATGTTTCTGGACCAGGGTTGGATTCAATTCCAGCCCTGAGCAGAAGAGAGTGGAGCAACCCTGCTGCAAGGCATTGCTCCAGAGATGATAAACGACGAATGGTATGCGCCGATGTAAACAGGGTTAGATCGCCGAAACAACATCCCTAGAACCGGCTGTCTTGGGGATGGTCGATTGACAGTCGAACCTATCGATTGTCGGTGAAGTAGGACTTGTTCTATACGAAAACGTTTTCGGCCTAAAACTTGAGTTTTTGTCCAAGCGAAATCAGACAAAAGAAAACATTTATTCCAATCGGCGTACCAGTATTTCCGTTATATTTCATCATCTCGAAATTTTCAAATTCTCACTTACTTTCTACTTTTTGTTCTCGCAGCGAGATAGACTTTTGTTCACTATGAAAAGGCTGTCAAACTACAAAATGGCAGCTGAAAGCAATCGAGAGCTCGCTTACCGATCGGTTTGAGAAAAAATCATACTTTTTACTTTTAGCGGTATTCACGAACGACGTCTCTTTTGGATTCGCTTAGGTAAAGGCCGCACGGAATAAAATCATCGTCAATTTACAAATAACATGGCAATCATATGTACGTTTTGGAATAGAAACAAAACCAAAGCTTGTTAGATAAACACCATGAGTCGGGGCGAACACCCTCGAGCCTACAATCATCCAAGCTTTTTTTTGCAGTGCCATTGTCAACATAAGCACTCAAAAACTACAACACAGTTATATATGTACATACATATTGTATATGTATACACATATAGTACGATTTAAAAAATGTATGTACATCTACACGGAAATACATATTACAAAATATAACTCAAAAAGTAATGATTATTTTCGATGGAACGGATAAAATTTAAAAAATAATTATTTTTTGTGACCAAAAAAAAATAAAACTAATCAAATGATGATATTTTTTTAAAAAACCGAATGCTATTTGTGCGACCAACAAAAATCTAGAAGTAATTATTAATTCTAATTTGAGAGATACGTATCTCTAAAAATTATAAATCGTAACAGATTCATACAGGATCCAAAACTGTTCATAATTTTCGGTCCCTGGTTCGTTTTCATTCGCCTTTGCAACTTGCACTATTGGAAAGCAGATGAGTATTAGCCGCAATCCCTTTTAGACTATTAGTTCAATAAAAGAAACACCAGTACAACTATAAGACTAACTTCTTTGTTAATTTGTTTTTTTTTTTTACTTTATAGACCCAGGCTATCGTGAACAATAGCTTGTATCCGACAACGCGGCTGCTAACGCCGATGAATCACACACAACATCAGATGGAGGAGACTTTGTTCCAGGGTATTGTTTTAATGGTATACAAGTGGAGGCGAAATTTGTAAGTTATACATCTTCATATCCTCTCTATACCAGGCAGAAGAAGACAAGCTTGCCGTTTTCAAACGTAAAACAAGCTCTTGTACACAATTTGAGATATTTTAAACGTGGCACCTTCTACATTAAAAAAGAGAACAGCAGCATTGATGACGGAGAAGGTGGTATTTCGTCTGGCTGGAAGAGAGAAAATATGAAGAGAAAGGAAGCTTGAGAAGTTCCAGGGTTTCCTGGGTGCTTCTTATGCTCCGTATCTTCCTAAATGTGTTCGCGATCTTTTAGGTCTTGTTTGTCCTATGGAGATGTAATATATGCATAGCAATTTGTCAATGTGTGACTAATTTCTAAAAAGTGAATTCCGGGCGTCATTTAGTCAATTAGTCACAAGTCATTAGGCAAGTAGCCTCAAACAGGTATTATTGGAGATCAATTAGTCTCGCCTCATCCCTTACGGATACGGTTAAAACTAATGTTATTTTTTTTAAATTGTCTATTGTACAGTGATTTTTTTTTCATGAAATAAACTAATAAAAAAGTACATAAATATGTATACATAAACGTTTAACTTTTGTGTTTAAATATGGTGCAAAGGTATAAAAATCGGCTACGGTGAATCTATACTTTATTGGGGTATATATAAAAGTAATACTGAAATGCATTTAACTAACTTTCTTAATTATAGTATTCTTGAAGGGAATCCTTTGTTAGAATTTGGCTGCTGCTTCTATTCGTTTAGATATGAAAGAAACAAGTTTTTTCACAATAATCTGGTGAAAAGCTTTTTTAAGTCGGAAATATTTGAAATTTGTGTCGGTATAAGTTTTCCGTCTATATGATACCAAACATGTTCGATGACATAATAATCTTACTTTAGGGCAATTATAAAGGGTCCACATCCGCACATTATATGCAGAATGCTTATGATCATTGTCTGCATACAGCTTAAATGTATGAGAAATTCCCATATTTTCAGCGCTTTGCTGTTTGCTTTGTTCTTAAGTATACTTAATTGCTTCCACAGATTCAAGCAGCTATCTATAAATGCTAATTTCCCACGCTATGCGACGACATGCCCGCTTATGCCATGAAAGATCCTCCTCCGTGTTTCACTGTCAGCCGTACATTTTTGGGATCCATTTCTGTATTTGGTTTTCTCCAAATATTTATCTTGCCATCAGCGAAAAGTAAATAATTGCACTTAGAAATATCTTTTTCTTTCTTTGACCTTTCCCAATATTCACCGCCCATCACTAGCACTTAACTTTTCATTTGTCGAAACTTTAGTTTTAGTTGCAACTCGTTTTTTTCATATCTCGCAATGATGTATTGAAGCGTACTTCGGTTCCGATTCACAATTTCAGCATTAGATTTGCCTTCTTTATACTGATTGACTGCAATTTCACGTACTTCGATGGATGTATGCTTCATTTTTGCGAAAAATTAAAAAGGCACACATAAAATTGTAAACAATACTGTAGTAATATAAAAAACCAGGGCAAATCAGATCACTGTGCAAATTATATTTAAGGGCAATTTTTGGGGATTCGCCGAATTCAAACAAACAAGCGAATTTTATGCAATGTTGTCCATTTTACACAAAAAAGGGAAGTATTTATGCAACGATTGGTAACGCATTTTATAATCATCATTTTCGCGTAACATAAAAGCTACTTAATAGTTTTCGTAATTTTTATAAGCAAAGAAAGAGTTAAGAAATATTTTGCTGATAACTGCTCCTGTTGAATGTTGTATTTCTGGAAGAAGTTTGCCAATTTGTAAGTCGTTTTATAAAGAACGTAGATTGCAAAGAAGCTGCATGGCGTTCGTTTCCTGTGACAAAAATTTTCGTCTATTTCACCCCTTCATAAACCAATATGGTCTAATCAAATTTTGGTATGGTGAAAATGGAGGAGATTTTCTTTGTAATCTGCGTTCTTTGCTTTATCCTATATATTATCAAAACAGTTGTTTCACTCCCACCGTTCCTCTAACAGAAAATCTTGTCTTATTTCACCATACCAGAACTAATTTGACTTTTGCTGATTGATATGATCATCTGATTTATTCCAATTGGTTTTTGGTGTGGTGAAATAAGACAGCATTTCTTGACACAAGAAACGAAACAACTGCAACTTCTTTGTAATCTACGTTTTTTGGAAAGATAGAATACGAAATGCACACAAACTAAACTAACCAAACTTCAATCGTTCTGTGATATGTTCACAAGGGATGAAGGATTACACCTTCCGAGCTGAGAACAGCTTAAAGTAACTTAGTAATTTTAATAATATAATAATTTGACGCTTACATCATATCTGGTGTTTTCCGCCGACTGCAATGCCGATGCAAATGGTTTCTGTGGGAAGGTTTTTCATGAAAAAATATACTCGGAAGTTTGCCGTTGCCTGTCGAGGGGCGACTGTTATTAGAAAAATGATTTTCTACAATTTTTGACGTTACTTGCCCCGCAACTCGAATCAGCGCGCATAAGCTACACACTCGGCTACGGCGGCCATCACAATTAATATAAAATTGAGAAAAACACATATCGGTTCACAAATTCCGTTAGATTCCTATATTTGTTCATGGAATGGCCATACAATAAATGGCTTTGTAATTGAAGTTAGAGCCTGTTACGAAACAGAACAGAAGAGTGTGCGTTGTGTATAAGTGGCTGTTAGGTGGTACTGTTTGTAAGCTAAAGTGTATTACGCTGTTGAGTTTTGAGAAATGTGTCCGCTTTGTGTTTATTCGCAATAACCAATATTGATGGTGAACATATGTGTTAATTTTTTTTTAAATTGAAAAATGAGATTTGCGGTTTTAAGTGAAAGATGAGATTTACGGTGTAAAGATTTTTGTATAAAGTGTAGAATCATCGGATATCCCGTAAACTAATAATATTCAAAGAATGCCAAATTGCACTACACATCTTGCTAAATCGAACTCATACAAAATGCGTTTTCATCAATTTTTAAGTAAAAGAACTCGTCTCGAGCTCGATCATGCAAATATATAGCTACAAGCATATAATTAAACCTAGTATTTTACCTATTAATATTAAACATACTAAACATTCCATTATTAAATTTTTCTTTGAGGTTTGATGTTTCAATTCATTTCTTTTTCATTGTACATCGCATTACTGTTTGTTTGGTTTATGTCTATTAATCAGCAGTTGAACGGTGAACCTACGATAGTTTCGAAGGCAGTAACTTTAGCTCTATATCCGCCTAAACCTGCAGCATTCTTCGCCTTTCCAACCATCTACGACTGGAACGAACTCAACACGTACTATTCTCAAATAAACCAATAACTGGAAGCCTCAGTTCTACTGGTCAACTTCAAGAGAAAATATGGATTCCAAACGAACTTTATGAATTTTCATCATGGCAGCCTAGAAATTTGAAGTTCCATCAATCTTGGCTTCTGAAGTATAAATAGCTACCATGCGCGGCTATGATGAATGACGCTTTCTACAAATACTGTGTCATTTGGGAGCAGAGAAGCTGGGTCAATATCCAATCATTAGCCGTCCACACTTTTTTCAATTATCTTAAACGTTTGCTCGCACTGTAAGATGCAATTCCTCAAAACGAAAACCTTCAAGATGATTCAAGGACTAAATTGAAACAATCCGTTGCAAAGAGGTGGGTGGAACGTCAAGAAGTAGTTAAAATGTATTTCCACTTACAACCAGAGTGAATCTCAGTGGGGGTTAGCTGCGCCCTGAAGTGATGGATAAGCAACATGCTTAATTATATAAGGGCATCAGTGCAATGGGGCGCACACGTAATAACCCAGAGTATGAAGAGGGGTACGCTACAGGGAGGGGTCTTGTCGCCGCTACTGTATAACCTTGTCGTAAATAGGTTTCTTAACGAATTGGAGGGAGGAGCAGCAGCAATTATCGCTTATACCGATGATGTATCGATCATAATGGACTGTAAATGCCTCTCCAAAATAACCTCCCTAAAGAATCAAACCTCAAGGTCATAAATAACTGGCCTAAACGCAGAGAATACGGACCAACTTCTGTTCACTAGGAAATACAGGTTTGGAGGAAGCATGCAAAACGATTTTGGGCTGCACATGAGGCCTATCCCATGCAGATTATCTTAAATGGGGTAGTAGTATGGAGCCGACGGAAAATAAAACTTACATAAAAGGATTAGAAAGCGTGTATAAGCTCTCAATGTTTAGCATTACAGGAGCATTACATAGTAAAAAACATCTACATTGACAGCCGGGAAGCCATCGAGGCCCTGCTTTCACACAGTACCTGCTCTAAAACCGTAGTAGAATGTAAGGTCCAAAACCGAAACAAAAGGGTGTAGAAGTAAACGAATGGGGAGACGACATTGCCAAACAGACTGTTTATCTAGAAGACTCAATCATTGAGAAACTTCCTATCTCGCTGCAAGCAATCAGACGATCGCAGCAACTGTATAAATATTATCTAGTAAACAGGGCGTGAAACCAAATGCAGGACTGTAGGGTTGCAAAACTCACGTGAAAATCACACTTTCTCTGCCTCTTGGCGACGCATTCCACTAAATTGGATCTAGTAAGGAACGCAAGATGTATGAAATACATGCTGCAGGATGAAACGGTTGAACATATTTTATGCGAATGTCCAGGTTTGAACTGGCGACGTTTCAAGATACTGGGCGAAATACGGCAGCGTGATTATCAGTCGGCTGTCAATAAAGGGTCAAAGAGCCTACTTCAGTTCGGCAAGGGAACGGAGATGTTTTAATCCTAATCTTATCTACAACTGGCAGTCATAAGCGCCTTAAAAACGTCTCGAATAAATGGGCAGATTCAAAAACAACTGCTACAACGTTTCAGCTTCAAGCAGCGATTAAAAACTGTTCATTCCGATTCATTATCTGGCTTTATCGTTGAGTTGAGTTGTACAAATTAAAAATCAAGATCTGGATCGAACCATAAAGTTGGCATTAGTGGAACGGGGAGACTAACAATATTGAGGACTATTATCCATATCTGGATTTATTCGTAGCACATCTTGAACACCATCCTTTAGAGCATCGTAAAATAGTTTCGAACTTCGTTTGCCCTTTTCCATCGAAAACTCTAACTCTAGATGAAAAAGCCTGACGACTGTGGTGAAGTATTTGTCAACGAAGTAAAACTTTGGCGAAGACGAATTTTGGACAAAAATATTAAAACACTTGATGTCAGTAACGGAAATGTGTTCGCTAATGTTCATCAAATTTTGCTTATAATAACTGCCTATCAGTACCGACATCTCGACGAACGAGCGCCCTTTCTCAACACTGCGTCAAGTAAAATATTATCTGCTGTCTGCCATGAGTGAAAACCTTCTAAACGGATGGATGCGCTTAACATTCATGGAGACGTAAAAGTAGATATACGCTCAGTATTGGATGAGTTTTTCTCTTTGCCCGACGCAGCAATATCTTGAAAGGTTTTTAGCCTATATATCAGGTTTTTTTACAAACATATGTAAGTACATATTTACATTTGATATCGTACGAGTGCCCCATGTACAATTTTTATAGGCTTTCATTGGAAAAAATTATATTTTTGCTGTTTTTAAGGCCGAAGGTCTTCGCATAATTTTAGAAAACTTACAGCGATTATGCTACGTACATATATAGCAGAAATTACCAGAAGTGCTACTAACATAATATTTAATTTAATAGATATTCAAAACCCCTTATTTAGTTTAATGTCCAAATCACAAATTGTTCACTTTTAGGTGAAAAACATGTTTTGCAACATAACAAATAATTAAGTGACTACAGAAAACTTAAATTGCCCACTTTTATCAAGTGGTAAAAAACTTCGGGTAAAATATAGTTTTTGTCATCTTATATGCACTTTCCTTAAATTAAATATACGTATCCACTTTTTTTCTTATCATAAACATAAATTTCAATATTTCTTCTTTTCTTCCTTTCTTAAAACTACTTGAACCAAACCTTTTATGAATTTACTTTTCAGTTGTTGTACACATATATGTATGTATACATATATGAAACCTTTTGATATCGATTGCAAAGCAAATGATGACAATCTCACACTAGCAATATGCATATAAGTACAAAATACAAGAAATCGTGAATAACTCGCAAAAGCGAATTTGTGCAAACAATGCTAATGGTAGCACTTCAGTTGAAATGTCACTTGTGAAGCCAAAGAACGTAGACTACAAATTTACAGAACAATTTCAGAAGCAAAAACATTGCTATATCCTTCTATCCTAAAAATCTCAAAATTTAAATATGATAAAAAATTTAAATACAGCGTAAATATCCTTTCCGTATTTCGTTTTTTTGTTATAGTTCTAGACAGTTTCTCTAGTCGTATAAAAACCGTATATATTATAAGTACCTTAGAGAAGCATATTGCAGTTCAACTTGATTTCATATCGTTATCTAATGTTTGTTGCAAAGAACGTAGATTACAAAGAAGTTGCATCGCATTTCGTTTAATGTGGCAAGAGCTCTCGTCCAATTCACCATATACAGAAACCAATTGGATCTAAACAGATTCTAATATCAATCAGTTAAAGTCAAATTAATTCTAGTATGGTGATTTAGATGAGATTTTTTTTCTGATGTGTATATATATATATATATTATATATATTTCGAAAAACTCAACAAACAAAATTGAGGAAACTACTATTTTTCATAAAAAGTATTTTTTTCTTACAAACACGTAATTAACTATATGTAAAAATATATTTGTCCGATCCATGAAAATACCTTTTATTTGACATATAATTTTATATAGTTAGGGTTCATTATCAAAAGATATTTTGGTTTATTCGTGTTGCTGGCGAAGCGAGACCGTATCACTTTTGCGTGCAACCTCTTTCCAATACCGGCTACGCTGACCACAGTATTTCTGGAACAACACCTTTCTGCGTAGGCGGCTTTCGGTCGCGATTCAAAAAAATAACCCTGGCTGATTCAACTCAAGAAGCTTTTGGTCGCTCAGGATCATAACCCTCAATATCACCAATTCTCCCTTTCGCCAACAACACAAAAAAATAACAAAATATCTTAAATATTTAAACATTTATTTTTACATATAGTTACTACGGTTTCTTTTTTAAGAACAAAAAACTTTTTATGTCCATGGATTATTTAATTTTTTTTCTTTTCTCGAAATATATACATATGTAATATTTGTTCATATACACATCAGATGAAACTGCCGATCCAACCATATCAATTTATTAAATCGGTTGAATAGTTTTTGGAATATAAGCTCTTAAAAATATTGAAAATACCCACTTTACCCCTCCAACACCCAATTTCTCTAACAATAACAAATAGAATTTGTTATAATCAAAAACAACCTCACATCCATGTAATAACTTCTACCGTTGTTGTTTTTTCTATAACTGATAACTAGTCTTGAGCTCATAGAAAATATTGTGTGATAGAAAATGTTAACATTTTCCAAAATAAAGAAGTTATGAAATTAATTACAAGCTTCCAAGTTTCCAAATTTCGTACTTTGGAGTCTCCAACCATCGTTATTTTAATAAAAATTTGCAATCAGGAATCGGCTAAAAGTCGTAAGAGTCTATTCTTTAATGAGTAAGTAGATATACATATTTAGAACAGAGTTTTCATTAGGGGCGCTACAGAAGTAGACCGATAGTGACAGCAAACGACGTCATATTTTTCCCGCTCTTTTGACATTTTTCTTCAGTAAGGTTTGCAATTTCATCATGGAAAGATATAAGATCCAACAACGAGTCGAAATTATTAAAATTTTCTACCGAAATTCGGAGTCAATGGCCTCAACTTTAAGTCGTCATTTCTGGCTGAATGGCTTCGTCAATAAGCAAAATATGCGATATTGGACAGGCGTACTCCATGAGTCAACATTGCATCGCGAAAAAATTATGGTTTGGTGCGGTTTATGGGCCGGCGGCGCCATTGAGCCGTACTTGTTCCGTGATGATCAAGACCGGCACGTTACTGTGAATGGGAATCGCTACCGCTCAATGATAACCGAATATTTTTGGCCCGAATTGGATGATATGGACTTGGACAATATGTAGTTCCAAGAGGACGGCGCCACAAGCCACACAGCGAATATCACAATCGATTTATTGAAATCGAAATACAAAATATGGTTTTCGCAAAATTGCGAGAAAAAGTTATATATGGCATAGTTTTTTTTAATCGTTAAATACAGCAAAAGTCTCAGCAATTGAAAGCAGTATTACAGTCCCAATGCTTTTTGCTAAACTAAAATATTACTTTAAACGCGATGGTTTAATCGTCCGTAGATAGGTACATTTACCTTAGCGTCGATTTTAAAATATTTTGTTCACATCGCTATGCTCGATGATCTGTTATTTCGTTCCTTTGTTTTGAATTTAAGTGTTTGACCTAAAAATTATAAAAAAGTTATTACTGATGATTTAATTACTTAACATTTCATATTTAAAACAACAAACGCTTTGCTATGATTTGAGCGAATCAATGCTCTTTCGACGCTTTGTCCTATCTGTCAAACTGTTTTTATTTATTTATTTATTTATTTAAAAGAGGAACAATTATAAATAATTATTACCCTTGTGGAATAAGCACTGGCTGCCAGGGCCTTCGGTTTAATTTTATTTATTGATGCAGTTTGATTAGTTTTGCTTGGATTTTATTGACATTTCAGCGTCAAAAACCAACAGCAAAATACATCTGATTGTTGAATTTGAACCACTGGTACTTACTACCTGTTCAATATGCCTTGTAATTTACGCATGCCTATGTACTTACATATACATACTTATTTGCATACATACATATGTACATTGTGCGTATGGGTATATGCTGTTTGTACATGATGCAAATATTTATATATGTATCTTGCTATGAAACGTGCACTTGTGTATGCCGTTATAAATTAACGGCAAATTGACATTTCAATAATCACCAGAATTTGCATTTAAACTCTTACAAAACTCATACATAATATATACATACATACGCACTATGCACAAACATACTTATGTACATATTTGCATATTTAGTTTCGTCACTTTCAGTAACTCTCTTGAGTGAATGAGTATTTATTGAGTTCAGTATTTGTCAGATTGTAGAAAATTGCGTCTAATAGACGTCTTAGTAAAATGGGCCAGAAGAAGTGAACTCCCCTCGGATTAAGATATATGTAAAGCAGGTTTCTGCATTTACAAAACAGAGATTAGGAATTCCACGCGGTGCTCATGGACGAGTTTCTGCAAAAATGTGGAAGAATGCAATTAGACCTCTAGATTCAGGCGAACTCTCTCTGAGCGTGATCTGCGAGGAGTCTCTAGAGCTGCTCCTCAATGCTTAATTTTCAGGAAATCCAGAGTATATGGGGTCCAGGGTTCGGGAACCATGATGCATTAGTTAGCCCCGTTCCCCCGGATCTGCCGAAGAAGCGTCGCCTGGTGTGGGCGATTAACTCTTTCCAGGACTTCAAATCACTGGGGCCTGCCGGTATAGTACCTGCGCAGTTGCAAAAGGCTGAGGGTTGATGTGCCGTTGCGCTTGTCCCGATTTAATGTTTATAAAGGTTCCACTACTCCTAAATACTTCAAGCCAACAAATCTTTCGTAATTTATTTAGGAAACGCTTAACAGGCTGATTGCCCTGCACATAACAAATGGGATTCCGCTAGGGAGATTATCGCTTTCACTACAAGAGAACATCGCTGGAATCTCTTTATGTGAGCTCCTAGGAGTAGCAACGTTAATCTAACCTGACATTGCTGCTTACTAATTTTGTTTGTGTTTGTAAGATAATATGCAATAATATTTGTCATAAAATTTTCAGTGGGCTATACAGACTGTGGTTTATATTCAAAAATTTTCTTTTGCTAAATTTTACAACTTCAAGTTCGTCAAATAAATTTAAACCTAAGAATTTAATAGATTCCCACGCCGTTAAATCATAAAAGTTTTATGTAGCCGAAAATTTGTTCCCTAACTAATATTGTAGTTATAAACGTTATTATTGATGAAGTTAAATAAACTTGGTTTTTGTGTAGAAATACACACATATGTAGATGAAAAAAATATTACATACATATGTGCATATATTTAGATGGTTGTTTACTGAATGTTTATTATTAAAGCAATAGTTTGAATCTGTACAACTCCGACATAATTGCGACAGTATGATTTAGATAACTTCATAACTATGTATTTTATATATCGATTGTTTACAATTTCCGACACCTAGCGATAAGACTACGTCAAGTAAGGAAAATACCGCACTTTTTCAGCTTCTTTTATGACGTCGCATCTGAAAATACTGTTTGCTGGCCATCCAAAGTACTTACTACTCTATACTATTATTAGCTAATCTAAAGTTTTTAGAGCACAAACGACGAATATCAATTGTAAAGAGGATAAGCATTCGTCTTATAACCCGAGCTTGTCATATGTAGGTCTGTCATCGAGTTGATTTTGAAAACATTCAATAACATTTTCGTACGAAATTCTTAATTTTAAAAAAATATAAAATTTTTAATTTTCCCAAATACAAGCGATTAATTTCCTCGAAATAAGAAATATATTACTTCGACTACTTTCAAATTTATGGGCGGAAATCCCTCATTATTATCATTTAAGCGTGGCTTAAGATACATATTTATTTACGTATATGTATATTGGACCCTAATTCAATCATACAAAATGAATAGCGACAGCTGAAATCTGATGTTTCTCAATCTATAGTTGAATTTTGGAAGAAGGGAATAAGGAGTTACATTTTGGAATTCAACTTTACTACCTTAAAAGAATATAGAATATTTATGTACATTGTAGAAAGTAATTGCTTTTGTTTGCAGTCTGAGCTAATATATGCAATAAACTCATTATTTTCGACTATGATGATGGCAATTTAGAAATAATTAGCGTGTGTGTTAAGTTTGCAAACAATAAAATTATTATATTCATACTTTCTTATATTCCACCTAATAGTGGACTAGCAAGTTATCGTAGTAATTTAAATAATTTCGTTCATCCTGGCTGATTTCAACTTATATATAAATTATAATTTTCTAGATAAGACTTAGTAGTAATAACACGCTACCTACAAATCATAAGTCTGATATTAAAATCACAGAGCGAAAAGACCATCTAAATGCCCTAAATCACAACAAAATTTAACGGAATTCTCTATGGTTTTTTCCAATAAGAAGCCCTTCTTATTACTACTGGGTATGTCTTTTCAATAAAATCAAGAAGATAATCAGTGAAACTAAGATGACAATTTTTCAATGTAATTAAGAAGATGACCCGCTGAATTAGGATGAAAACCTTTTCAATAAAATTAAAAAAGGAATCTTGGTTTTCATTAGAATCTCCTCTTAAAATTAAGCTGAAGATCTTGCCAATTTCAAATTATATGCACCTACATTTTTTAAGTAGATTATAGATAATTATAACAATTTTAAATACTTATGTATTATTCTAAAGGTTTTATATATTTTTTAAAGGATATAAGATCAATTAAAATAAGTATTTATAATAAATATGTAAGTATTTAAATTAATAATAATAAGTAAATAATAGTGTTGCCAAATTATGATTATATAAGTAGTATGGCCCGTGCCAAGTTTAGACAAATAATGATATTTGTTTTTGAAAACATTTATTCATAAATTATATTTTATTTTTAAAATTTTTGAAACTCTATTCATTGGAAACTTCTGGAACAATAAATAAGTAAATCAAAAATTTTCATTTTTTAAATACAAGTATCCAAAGAACAATATAACAACATAATGTTAGTCTAAAAACAATTTAAATTAGATTATTCACAAAGTACATATGTATCTATGTTAAGACGTTTAAAGCAAAATTTGAAATTGAAAGGGCTCTATTCAAAATAAAGAATATTCCTTGCTAATAAATTCAATAAGATTCTGGTAAAAATTAGAGAATATCCTTATTAACTTCATTTATTTGATTTTTAACACAAAAACGAGGAGATTTCTTCTTACAATTGCATATTTTTGAACAAAATTCCATAAAAATGAATAACTTTTCTTTATTTTCAGCCATTTTCCTTTTCAATAAATTTGTGAAGATATTGATACCAATATTAAGAAGATTTTCTAATGAAAATTTCTTCGATTTTAACCCCTCTCGCACTCTTAAAATGCTATATATTTTTCTCATATAAAATAAAGTATAATAAAATAAGTAGTTTTAAGGGAAATTCTCATATTTGAGCAATTAATGGTATGAGTGATATGCCTTAATGGAGGAGTTTAAAAAGAACCTGACATCTGAACAATCAGTTGACTGGGAGTTACAGAGACCTGATCAGAATTTTCATTGTACACTTTCTACTCATGCTCGGTGAAAGGAGTGCCAAATTTCATGCTATTATATCTGAACAATCAGTTGTATTAGAGTCAGCTCGTCATCCTGATCATTTTAGTATAATTGGGTTCTTCTTATACTTGCAAAAAAATAGATTTCCAAAAAAGCAGCTCTCAATAGCTTTTTTATGAAAAGCTTAGCGCTCGTTGCCCTCTATCGGTTTTGTTTAAAGAACTTACGTATGTATGTACATATGTAGGTGTATCACTATTTAAAATTATTTTAGAAGGTCCATACACAAATTTTCGAAGAAGGCAACCCAGTTTTCAGACTGAGAAGCCGATTTGGCAGGTAGGAGCGAGAAAATTTATTATTTACGAAATGTAATATTATTGAATGATGAGATTGGACTGCTTCTTTACAAATTCGAAGTTACTATTGAAATCTTTACTTTTATTGATATTCGAATTTGTAGATCGAACCATAGTGTAACAATATAAAGAGGGCCGGCTAGTTGCAGTTTCCTTAATATCATTTTGGGGTTTAACCCAATGGAGGTACAGATACTAAAATTTTGGGAAAAGTTTTCGTCGTAATGCTCACACACTAAAAATTATTGTTATGCGTTCCTTTGCACAAGGAATACTTGCTTCCCGGTATGTTTTTTTCTCTTTTTTTATTTATTTAATTTATAAAAGTATTCACAACTCTGCGTACAAAAACCGAATGTGGCAGTTTGGGATGAAATTTTATTTTAGGTACCGTTACTTTCACATTCCACTAGATTTCTAAAATTTTGGTTTATTGGGAAATAAGGAAGATTATTCTCTTCGAAATAAACTGCAATAGTGTTGTTTACTGAATCATGAAAGCAAATCGAAACAAAAGACAATGAGCGATGAGTAAACGACAATGAGAATTACTTACAAGTAGTGAAAAATGTTGAATTTAGCCCAGTGAGGCATGCACATTGCATATATGTATATATGTATGTATGTACATATGTACATATGTACATAGCCATTTATGCACATATTTGCAAATATATATTTCATATCATACATATCTATGTACGTGTTCAGTGTTGCCGTTGACTGTAAATTTATCAAAATAGATATGTACATACATATTATGGCAACAAACAAGGGATCTTACCGACATACATACGACATGCATACTGAAGTTAAAATCTGTCAAATCCAAAGGGGTAAATTCCACTAGAGCAAAATTACCAAATTACGTTTATTGCGTTTGGCGTCTAATTTGGCAAACGATGTGAATTTTGAAAAAGCGAACCCCATGTGAACAATGACAATCAAAACAGCTGTTTTACTAATAATTGATATTTAATATGACTTGTTCAATTCTGTTTTAGCAAAGTTTCGTACTTTTATTAATAGTTGCAAAGCAAAAAGTAAGATAATTGAAATTATTAGATGCAAAAAGAAAATTGTCCTACTTACATAAATGTACATACATAAAAGAAAAAACAAATACATACATATCGAGGTTTTATAGGTAATTCTAGCAAGGTTGGTTTTTCAATTAAAAAGAAAATGTAATCGAAGATTTTTAGCGCAAGATTTGATTTTCCACGAAAACAAAAATTATCGCAGTTATGGAGCTACACTGGCTCATCAAATTCAGCTGCTTAATGTTCACTCACTGTCTTCTGGACACCTGACTCTTCTACTTCCAATTGTCTACTGTCCGGCGGTCACTTAACGTTTGTCACCTATATATGTATGTGCATACATCACATACCGTCCTGTTGGGTATAAAAGTATTTAAATAACGTGTTTTCAGATTCAGTCTAGACGCGTTCGCGAACACATTGCGACAGAGCAACGGTCAGAACAGAAACGCGAATCAAAAAATTGATTTCCGTCTCGGTGTTATTGCGGTTGTTCTGATTGAGATTTTCAAATTCCGCGTCCGAAATCATACATAACTAGCGGAATACAGCATTTTGCTAGTGTTCCGGTATAATCAACGCTTCCGCACGATAAAGATTTTTGGTAGCACATTAATTTCCAGCTATTTCCGACTGCGACGAAAGTAAAAGCTTTACGCGGTTATCATTAGTCAGCCAGTGCGCCGGTGTAACTGCGAAGTGAGTCATCTAACTACCATATACCTATATATGTACATATGTATATACACATGTGTACGTTGGTCACACGCATGCATTTATTTACTTGAGACCAGCGTTCGGGCTTCTGAAGCACAATTCCGAAGCGAATGACCGACAAAATCAGAGCAAACACAAAGTTTGCTTATTTATTATATGAAAAAAACGAAATACATTAATAAGAAAAAAAAGTGTAACAGAAACATACCACATCCGTATGTACATAATTGTATACTGTATATGTACATATGTATATGCTGGTGTTCTTCAAGAGATGAGAATGAAATAATTGATTTCTCTTATAATGAAAAGTGAAAAGGTATCTTACCGAGACAACAAACGTTTACAAAGAATAAATTAAACGAGTTATTCGCGTTATCCAATCCATTAATTTTGCATGCAATAGATAATTAACCAGCGAGTATATTCGTGAACGCAGAAAATCGCAGTAGCTTTTAATGCAAGTGGATTTAAAAAAAAATATATACAAATCCTACTTCGATCGGGGTCATGCCAGAACCCCGAACATTTTCGTATCAAAAAGATTAAATTTCGCTTAGTTAATAATACAAGCAATAAAAATTACAGAATTTTCTACGTAGTAGGCTGCAAGGAAATTAATGGTCAAATGGTGAAACCCCAATTATTATTTTCCAATATAAAACGTTAAGAAAATAATCAGCATTATTTACGTCAAAATGTCACAAAACAGTTGACTTGGATCAAGTCTAGAATTTGTGGTGCGTTGGCGGTTACTATTTTGTTTGCGATCTTTAAAATCCACTAATAAAATTCCCTCGGCATCCCAAAATATTGCAGCCACAGGGTTAGTAGTAATACATTTCAAATTTCACTACAATTGAGAATTAGTGGTAATGCACTGCAAATTTAACTACTACTTTGCGGGGCTGTCCCTGTTGCTTTTATATAAATTTATTATTTATTTGTTTCACTAGAACAAAGCACTAAGTCATTGTACTATCACTAACCATGTAGTGGTAGTAAAATTTGAAATGCATTACGAATAAACATATACATAGTTGTATTGAAATTTGAAATGCATTACCATTACCCATGAAATTTGAAACTAAACAATGGAATTTGAAATGCGCTTCCTCTAACCCTTCAGTGGTCGTACAGTGTGCCCAACCCGGAGCCATAATCTTTTTCTGAGACTGGGTCACCTTTCCTTTTTTAATGACGATGAACTCAGTCGATGTCACCCCATCGATACCTTTTTGTTCAGAGAACGAGATCCGAGACATCTATCTGATCAAATCGATCAAATCGATCAAAACTGATTTCACTAGTTCACTTTATTTATACCCAAATCTTCATACATTAGGATTATAAGCATTCTTGGTTTTGGAAGTCCCGTCATAACCGCTAATTCTTTAGTAGTAGCCGTCTATCTTGCAATGCTGTCTTCTCCACAAATTTGATGTTTTCATCCGAATAGCCTCGTATTATCGTTCTGGGCGCGGCTCATCATCAACTGATTATTTTTAAAACAAGACTGTTTTGCAGTCACTTTCGATTTTGGGAGTAATTCATTACCACCAGAAGCAATTCTACATTTTCTGGTGGGATATAGTTCCGTTTTGATTATTCCCTTTTGTGTTGATTTGTCTGATTTGCAGCGTTTTTTTTAAATATTGACTTTTGCGATATGGCTTATAAAAATATGGCTTGAAATAAAAAGATTTTCAGAAATAATGCAATGAATTAAACAATGAACATTTTCAATTATTGCTTGCCCCTTTCGAAGTAAATTCACAAGAAAATAATGCATTGATCACCTTAGATTTTGGTGATAAAACACCCAATGACTGTAAAATGCCGATATAATGAAATCGAGGGTGCTTGTCGTTTCCTCCAAGACCTCAATGGCCGACATGTGACGGACCGTAAAATATATTTACATACCTTTGGGTGATTATCATACTTTCCATTTCAAACAAAAATGTTTAATTCGAACACGCTAGTAACCATATTGATATATTACACTTAACCGACGTATGTATACATATATTAATTTAATTTTTTTTTTGTCACCATCCTTGCAAAAACTTGTCCGGACTAAATATTTTTGTATGTTCTTGGAAAGTAATAAAAACCACAGCCTATATTTTTATAACCAAGGTATTAAAAATTTATTCTCATAACTTCGTAATGGAATTTAGATAAATATAGACTTACCATACACATGTACGTACATAGAATGAAATGAGAAAGCGATTAAGCCACGTCTGTCTGTCCGTCCGAGTTAACGGTAACTCGAGCAAAAACTAAAATATCTTGTTGTAACGCAATATACTTATATAAGTATAGGTTGCCCTTGACCATTTTTTTTCGTTGCCAGCGGTTTCCACCGTCTATTTTTTGCGTTGCTTAGTAACAGTTATAGTCCAAAGATTATGTTTTACCTTGTCTGAAAAATATTTTAACAATGTTGATGAAGATAAAAATGGAAAAGGCATACAGGTATGAAAATCAAGGATAGTGCCGGCATCGATATAAATATATATGTACATATCTGTATTTAAATTTTTGTTTTGTGTTAATGGTTTTGTTATGTACATATATGTATATCTTTGTATACACTAAAGTATTTGTTATGAAATAAACCAAACTTAAAATAAACCAACGTATTTCATTAATACGCACATTTATTCGTGCATTTCTTTGGTTTATAGCTGGGTTATTAAATCAAGTTATTTTTCGTATTTATTGTTTAATTATTCCAAATCCTCTAGTTTTGGGGAAAATTCTACTTTTTCCCTGCATTGCTGGGAAATAAATCTGACAACACTAATAACGATATTTCCCACACGTCATGTTTCAGTAAGTATAAAAGTTAATATAATTATATATATGATTGTTAAAAACCGGTTTCTGTTAAAATGTTTTACAAAGAATTAAAATATATATGAACATATGTGTATGTACATACATAACTACGCAACTTCTGGACCGGTTGGTCCCTAGCGATACCAGATAGAGATTCATATGTATCTATTATACTTTCGATTGAGAATTTTGAGGTCCTGTGGTAAAACAAAGTTTGGCCTACTTGTACTTGAGAGCTAGCAAACTGGCAAAACTAAAGTAGCGGTACCACTGACGGCGTTACTTTGTGTATTCAGCCTATCCTGGAGTGAACATTATTTTGTAATAGTCAACCATTAAACTCCTAGTAAACGGTACACAGAGCGAAAATACCAACTAAAATTCTTTATAAATCAGAACAAAATTTAGCGGGCTTCTCTATGATCTTTCCAATAAGAAGCCATTCTTATTATAACTTCATATGTATGTAAAATTAAATCAAGAAGAAAATCTGTAAAACTAAGATGCAAATTTGTCAATGTAATTAAGTAGTTGACGGTAGAATTACCGTAGAATCTAGTAAACCTGAAAACCTTTCAATATAATCAAGAGGATGGCCCGTAGAATTAAAATGAAAACTTTTTCAATAAAATCTAGTGGATAATCTGTAAAACTAAGATAAAATTCTCTTCAATATAATTAAAAATGGAATCTTGGTCTTAATTTTACAAAGCCGACAATCTTATCAATTTGAGATTATTGTCACCTAAATTTTTGTAAGTAGGTTATTTTTGGAAATAAATATCACACTTCAAAGAAAAAAATGATAAAAATGTATTTACATAATTCATGAGTTACAAAAAAAGAAAAATAGTCGTTCAATACTGCGTTTGCATCACATAATTCATGTGTTACAAAAAAAAGAAGAAAAATAGTCGTTCAATACTGCGTTTGTATCAACTTTTACGGATCAATGAATGTTAAGTGCAGCCAACCCGTTTAGTCGATTTTCACTCACTCTTTCAGTTGACGCAGGGTTGAAAAAGAGCGTTCGTTCGTCGATGTCGTTACTGTTAGAGCAGCCATTATAAGCAAGATTTGATGAACATTAGGGCCAAGTATTTTCGTTAAGACATCAAGTGCTCTAAAAGAATTGTGTATATTTTTATCCAAAATTTGTCTGCGACAAATATTGAAAAAAAAACAAACGAAATTCGGTGCTTTAAAAAGCGGTATTCAAGGTGGGTTTCGAATAAATCCAGATATGGTATGTAAGTAGAAATCCGATAACACTAATCAATGTCGCTAGCATCCACATCGCACCGATGAATTCGACAAGAAGTTATCCTGACTTCCTTCACTTCGATATCATATTATTTCCAAATCTGGCCTTTTTTTTTGGAAAATCTTGCACAAATATTCTTCTGCATTCTCTCTCCTGCCTATTAATTCTTTCTATTCCGCATCTGCCAACTTTATAGCTTCATCGATATCTTGAATTTCAGTCTGCAGGACTCGACTCAATGATAAAGATAGAGATTGAATCGAATCGACCACTTGTAACGAAACCTAAAAATCTAAGGGTTTCATCGCTGTTAGAAGCGGAAACGCTGCAGCAGTTGTTTTTGAATATATCGATATTTTGTTCAAGGCGCTTATAACTGCTGGTTGTAAAAGGAGATACATTTTGACTGATTCGTTACGTTCCACCCACCTCGTTGCACAGGATTGTTTTAATTTAGTCCTTGAATCATCTTGAAGGTATTCTTGCAGTGCGAGCAAACGTTTAGGACAATTGAAAAAAGTGTACTCACTTTGGATTGTGCCCGGAGAGTTATTGACTGGAAAAATTTTGCATGCAGCACTGACGACCAAATTCAAACTACATATGAGCTATAGAATGCGAATGCATAGCAAAAATGTAACCATGTGTTCCGTGAAATTCTCCATTCATTCCAATTGCATCGCTATAACATTGGCCGAAAACGTACTTTCAGTCTATCCCCGAAGATACCCAAAAATCTAGGATGACATCTGACAATAATTTTCCAGTAAGCTGCGTAGTGTGCATCTTTGGTATTTTTTTAAATCAATGTACCGGATATAAATTGAAATTTATTGAAATTTACATTTATGCAAATTCATAAATATATTTCAAGGTCTCAAATATTGCAAATAAACACAGAATTTTTAAAAATTCAAGATTTTTATTAATCGAGCATTTCACCTGGCGACTGATTCCGTATATCGGTACAAAGCTGACCTGTAATTTGTCCTAGATGCACTAGATGGAGGAGCAGATAGAATTTTTAGAGCAATTTTTTTCAACAGAAAATCTGTGCTTCAGAAAGTTTTAAAAAATGTCACAATTCTTTGGCAGCAGAAGTTTATTGAGAAAAGTGTCCAGTTCGTCATATAATAAATGATTTCTTTCAGTATTATTACTGTAAATCACACCGCTATCATGTAATTCCGAAAGCCTTTTTTGACTTTTTTCTAAAGAACATGACCGAAGCCGAAGCCCAAATTTACTTTTTGAAAAAATTACAAAAATATGCATATATAAGTACATACATACTTAAGTGTAGGATCCTAGCTCAACTGGCCTTAAGGAAAAATATGGCCCTTTTAGGCATAATTAGGATGCTAAAGTTCTTGGTGAATTTGAGGAGGGCTCGAGGCTCCAGTGCTATCACGGGTGTCAAGCTTGCTGAATTCCGAAGTTGAAATTAGAAATCCATAGAAATTGTCATGAACACTAATACTGGCGCTTTATATATCGCACACTAATTACACAATAATTAAAACTCAAAACTCAAATCCAGAAACATTATTTCTGGTATCTGCAGCGTCAATCAAATTAGTACAAAAACAGGCATAGTGGTAATTTTCTAGTTAAAGAAGAAATTTTGAATTTTTTAGTTTTATACGTTTTGTGGTAGAATGAACTACATATTTTTATTAAAAAAAAATTGTATTATTAAAAATTAATTTGCATTGAGCCTTTTCTGTTTGATTCTTAAATTATGCTAAATTACTAAATTATTTTGGATACAAATTTGATTTGAATAACCATTTTGATCACTGTACGAGTAATTCGGGAAAGCTCGGCATATTCGCCCGCCAAACTTTTACAACTACATACCATGACTCACTCGACTGTATTAATAAATTAACAAACACTTCCATATATGCATAAGTATTCCTATATGTAAGTACGTACAGTCTTATATACATACTTATTAAAGAATATATGTAAGCATGTAAGGCGCACGCTAGTTGGGGGAAAGCCGAGCGAGTAGAAAATAAAGTAGAGTCAGAAGTTAGTAGCAGAATGGCTAGAAATGCTAGCAAAGCCAATGAGTTGAAAACTAGACGTTCATTAAGACGGTCGTGTATAAGAATTTACCGGTACGTTGGCGTGGGTTCGACAAATTTTCCGATGAAGGTTCGGTACACGCGACGGTCGATGGTAAAAGTTCCCTACAGTAGTCACGGATATTAACATTTTCTACGTGTTGATAGTGTCATACATACATACCTACATGTGGAATTGAGGAATGGAAGTCTAAAATCAACCGCCACACTAACTATACTCGTAACTACTCATACGTGTATACAATATTTATATGTATGTAAAGGGATATCCTTATGAATCTTGCTTTTGAAATAATCGATGACGACGATTTGAATGAGTGCATGAGTAGATGGTGCGTAGACTTATGAAGATACAAACTATATAACTAAATATTAAAGTATGTAACCAGAAGGATCTGCTTGTCATAGCAAGGCTGACAAAATGTTCAATAAATATGTCAAAGGTATTGATAATACCGCAACACAGCTATTTGTTGTGTTTGAATTCATAAAGTGGTAAATAAGCATATGTATATGTAAGTATATTTATATATAGTATATATACATATGTATATAAGTATAGCATACATTGAATGTATGAATCGTAATTTTCTACCCAAAGCCTAACTTTGACCTAAACATTTAGAGTTAGGAGAAAAGTTGGTGGTGTTGCATATTTATAGGACTGGGCACTTTAACGATCTTTGTAGATTTTGTCCGGGAAGAGAAATTTTCCTAGTTATAATTTTAGAATATTTTAATACGACTATCCAAATATGTGTTGAGGTATTTCTGGTAGTAGAGAGTTAATGGGATAAGATGTACTGCAAAAATATTTACCGTGAAATTTTACTGCATTTTTTCTTTTCGCGCCGAAATATATCATAATAATTGATCTACTTTTTTGAAAATAAGTTTGTCCAGGATATGAACTTTGCAAATCCATCGATTGTTTTATTACTGGATAGGTGCGCTCTTAGAAAATATTAACAAAGTCCGGGCTGATTTGAGTTACCATAAAATTGTCGCACAGTGTAATTCGTCTGAAGTCATCACCCAGCATTACAGAACCATTAATGTCCCACTTTTTGCAAAACACCTTACTTTGTCAGTGCATTCAAAGGCTAAATTTAATGAAAGCAAAACAAAGAAAAAGTCTTACGAGACGAAAAACTGTTTTAAAGAGAAATATAGTAAAGTACGTGTACCTATTTACGGACTATTAAAGCATATCCATTTAAAGTAATATTTTAGCCCAGCAGTGGAACTGTAATATTGCTTTCAATTGATCCAGAGACATTTTGCTGTATTTTACGATGCATAAAATTTGAAAAAAAAAATCCAAAATATATATACATAGTAGATATGTACCTTAAGAATCCGAAATCGTAATTTAGCTAAAAGTGTGGCACGTAGATAGGCTATGAATATATCGTCGCTTGGCGTGCGAAATGCATACCGCGTATATGATGTAAGCCAAATTTTGTAGGAGGAAAAAAAAAATATTTTTATCAAAACTGGTGAACCTTTGTTTTACTGAACTAATAAAATATTAGATTTATGTTTAACTCATACATGTATAAACAGTAATTATCCAAAAAAGTAGTGCAAGCTGAATAAACAAAGCTTTTTAAAATTTACGCACTGCGATAGCGCTTTTTGTTTTTTGCTAATTTTTGTTTTTTACGCGGTATTGACTAGCATTTGATTTCCATATAACAGAATTTATTTGCAGAAATTAAAGAAAAGTATACACTACATTACTTATATTAAGTAATATTTGTATTAAAAAGTAAGTGAAATTAAGTTAAATTAGTGTTTAAAGTAATTGAAACAATGTGTATGTATATTCCTCATTACAATTATAATAGAAGTTTTGGTAATCAGGTGGTAAAGCATTCTTTAGCTATTGTCAATGTTCAAATTTTTTTTATTCGAATCTACTTAATTGAGGAAAAGTTCCTCACTTAGAGGGCGAAACCGCGAAAATATTAATTAATTAAAAATTGTAATTAATTTAAAACAGGACCATAACTATTTCGGGTAAAAATTAGTGTTAAAAACCAACATGAAAGAGTGTTTGAAAATATATGATGCAGTATATGATAATATTAATAATAATAATAATAATTTTGGGCTTACACCATAGCTTAATGTTTCGCCGAATTTATCCTACAATTTGTGATGTGAGTCTTGATGTTGTAACTCCAGTTTTATGCCGACTCCGAACGGCAAATGATTTTTGTGGCAGAAATGTACTCGAATGTTTGTCATTGCGACCACTATTGGAAAAAACTTTTATACAATTTTTGGTGTTACTTGACGCCTCCAGGATTCGAACCCGAGCAGCATATGATAATAGTGTTCTTAGAAGAGCAATATAAACAAACAGTGCATCATCCATGCGTGTGTTTCAAATTGTGTTTGCTAAGTGGCTTCATAAGCATGTACATACATATATACATATGTGAGTGTTAAGTAAAACTTACATAATAACAATATTCTTTTTTAATTTTACAACAGAAAAGTAAATCTCACTGGGTAAGGTTTATTTCTTGGACGCAAAATAAAACTCGTTTCACATGTGTTATTGTACTTATTGAAAAAAAATAAAACTCAGCAAATAAGTATTATTTTACGAACAAATATAGAACTTACAAAATAATCCTTAAATTTGATCAAAAAGATAAAAATCCAGACATATGGATTAAATAATAATTTTTTTGTATCGCTTATAACCTTAGCATGAACTGTTAAGTCTTCAGACATACTGCCACTGTTGCTGGAGCTTATTGAGTATGCGTCAAAAGAAGTTGTTGTAATTACAAACCCAATATATCTGTCTATTATAGAAAACGGGTCGCGTTCATACATTTCTAAAACTCAAAATTTTCATCACAATACGTACCATTGGTTTTATAAAGATTCCAAATATTTTTATTAAAGTTAAAGAACTCCTATTGCTGAAGAGTTGACACACTACATAGCTTAAGCGTAGTTCAGGGGCATGCAGTGGAAATTTTCTAAAATATATACTTAAATTATTAAAAATTAATTAATTCAAAATTCTTGTCGATTTTGCTTCATCGTTTATTTTAGTAACGACAATATTTTTTTAAAATTATTTTTTATCTTCTCCAATATAAAGCCAATATCAAATTAATTTTTTGTAGCGACTCCTATATATGTTATATCGTAACCAAAAAACACACAATTTTAATAAGATTTGATTGAAAATTTAACGCTTTTAACTTCGAGAAACTGTATCGACTTAGGATTGAAGCTTTAGCTCCGCACAACGCATTGTAAATAATAGACAGAACAAAAATATAAGCGGTATTGCAGCCAAACTTTGTTTTAGATTTTATACTCAGTATTGAATTTTACTATTTTATTTTATTTTTTTTGATGGAAGTGCTAGAGCTTTAGCATAAACACATTAAGATCCTCAGGGTTACCAAATCTCAATTTTGGATGTTTTGGTATATACGCGGTATTGCACGCCAAATAACGATATTTTAAATTTATTATTTATTGAGATCTTCAAATATTTATAAATTATATTTCGTATACCCAAATTTTATAGCTACCTTACATCTACATAAATGCAAACTTTGATTAAAATAATGATGATTGAAGACTGAGAAGTACGAAATTATGATACTTGGAAAAATCTTCTTTTTTTAATTTTTTAGCATTTCCTTTTTTTTTGAAATTGTTAGCCGAAACAACATGGGATTATGCGCCAGCACGGTAATGGGTACATTTACCTTTTTGAAAAAAGCATACAAGTATCTCATAAGGTGCCAGAGAAGCTGTAAAATCCATCCTTATGGTTATCATACACATGTGTGGCTCTTAGTTTCTGTAATTATTTTCATGCTGAGTTGATACTTTCAAGCAGTTACCGAAACTCGGTATCAATTCAAAACATATAGAATGCTTTCGTTACTTGGTGCCGAAGTGTTTGAATTTAAAACTTCGGGCTCTGATTGCTGAGCAGTACTCTCCCCATCTCAGATGTTATACGGTTAATTTCTTCTATAGTCCCATATTGTGACGGAAATCCACATTGATGCACATTATGCTCCTCGCATATGTACCAATCTTGAGGACCAAGACCCTTCAAAGGGATTTGAAAAGCAAAGTAGCAAGCTTATTGGCCTGTATGACCAAACTTGATTCTTTTCCTTTCCTGGTTCGGTTATCATATTTATAATCGACTTCTTCCAATGTGTTGGAAAATTGCTACATCTCAGTATAGCGTTAAAGAGATTTGAGATATATGTTATGGCGGCTGTTATAACTGAATTTGTACATCTTGTATTAGAGTCAGATTGTCATGTGAGACGTAAGTCTCCTGAGCTATTCTTTAGGTTTCGGGTCCCCAGCAAGAAAACAAAAGGAGAATGGTCTAAAGCTAGGTCCAAAAGTTAATGTACCTGTATCAGGTTATTTTGGGTTCTTCATGTTACGGCAAAGTTTATAAGATCGCGAATTTTTGTAGGCTCTCTTGGCCAATAAATGGATTTTCCCGGTAATGCGTAGCCAAGATTGTTTGATGCATCAATATATGTTTTAAAGAATTGCCTCCCAATTGGATTAATCAAGCACAAACCCCAGTGGGGGTGCTTAGCATTATAGTCCCACGTTGCGATGAAGCGATCTCCAAGAATGTTGGAGAAGTCCATAAATTGATTCACCGTCATTTAGAAACGTAGTTGGCAGTAAGTATACTGCGCGCAAAGTTATATTTGCAGAACTCGTCAGCACGCTTATTAAAGCAGCTTGCAGGTAATTTGTAGCAACGGTGGAAGAATACTCGTATTGTGTTCGATGCGTCTTCTAATTACAACTGTCCTCTCGCCAAGCATTTTGCCATACGGCGCGTCGGGTGAAATATGTTTTGAAACATGTCCAAATTCTTCGCAATTGGTACAGTGAGCAGGGCCGTTTCATTTATGAGGCTCTTCAATGGTAACTCTGCCATATACTAGGTACTGCGGGTTGTAAATATTTGGTGGCAAATTTTTCCCTAGCCCTGCCCGCTCGTCAATTTTTATTCACTTTATGGATGTCGAAAATTTACTTTTCATAGTACTTTTCTATTGATTTACCATACGATATGATTGCTACTACAAAAAGAACCAGAATGTTAGCAAAATATTTCAATTTGGCATCCATACGCTGATTCGAATAAAAAAAATGAAATAAGTTGTATAGTAACTCCACTTTATACGAATTCTTCTTCTGCGTGTTCGAAAAGTCAATAAAGTCTTATCTATCAAGATCATTGATTCTGCAACATCTTCATCAGGTGCTTGTAATTGCCGACTGAAAGGTAGAATCACTGCAAGTACCAATTCCGGATTATTCCGTTAAGCACTCGGCCAAGGCGGCCTCAGCGGAGTGTATTATTTATGAAAAATAGGTTCGGATATATTGGTGTAAACACAAAGGTTAAAGCTATGAAATTAGTTTCGCAAGATTCTCTTGGTATCTTATCTTTCGAGTAGTCTTCTAATCAGTCAACGTGTGTTTTGTGTTATACAATATGCATTCATAAAAGTTCATAAAAGTATCACAAGATGTGCATATACATACATACATGTGTGAATGTTCTGTTTACTTATACTAAATAATAAATAATATATGAATACAGTATAATTTTTGCTGAACACAATTTTGAAACAAAGAGCCGAGTTGGCTTTAAAACTAAACGGCTTTCTCTAATAATAGTTTAATAATATATATGTACATAGATATATACAGGGGAATTCATAACTATTTGCACAAAGCTAAAATTATCACACAAGTTACTGGAATGCCTTTTTTTTGTTGTTTAACACCTTTATTGAAAAATGTTGTTTAGCAGTATGCAGACACCTAGGTCAAATTCAAAGAAATGGACGACACATTTAATTTTAAATCATGCGTTTTAATTTTTGCCGCCAGAAGCAACAGTACAGCGTAGATTAAAAAGCACAAAAATTAAAACTTACATATGTGGTACATAAAGTGATCGATGTACATATGTAAGACCAGCGAACAAATCCAAGCGCCTCGCCTTTGCTAAGGAGTACATAAAAATGCCAATTGAGTTCCGGCATAATGTGTTGTGGACAGATGACTTCTCATTTAAGTTGCAGGGTGCATTTGGAAAGAAATTCATGCATTTGCCACAAAGCCTACGCGGTAGCGCAGTACAGCCTCCTAACGGAAACGGAGGCGGTTTGGTTATGTTTTGGGGATGCGTGTCATTCTACGGTTATGAGCGTTCGTGTCGACTGATGGCACTCTAAACCAAACGGGAAATGTTGACATTCTTAATGATAATGGATTCACATCGGCCGACAATACTTTCCCAACCAACGCTTGGATTTTATAACACGATAACGCGCCATGTCACAAGGGTTGGTTACCTACAAAATTTTTGAGTGAATTAAATCAAACTATGTATGTACATATGTACCTCCCTTCGCCACCTTAAAGTCCAGTTCTAAACATCATTTAAAATGCTTAGTCTCTTATCAAACAACAACGGAGAATCAATAAAAATAGGACAAGACATGAAGCAATCGACGAAATCAAGAAAATTTGGGAGAAGCTGACAATTTCTCCACAAATTGATTTAATCTATTATTTCCAGGTATTGCCAAAGCCAATGAAAAGGAATATTAATATTACATCTTAAAATTGTGTTTCAGTTGACAAACAAATCACTTTTTAATGGTGTACAAATAAAATTTTTTTAAATACTTTTGACACCAGGTAGCAAAATTTGAAACGCTTGCATTAAAACGAAAAGTACAGTTGTTTTCATTAAATTTGCAATAGGTGTCTTTGCCAACACCAAAGAATTTATAAACAGCAACAGTTTTCTTTATAGGTGTTTAACAACCATAAAGAACGCCTTTGTTCCAGTAAATAGTGTGATAATTTTAGCTTTGTGTAAATAATTACGCTACCCCTGTATATATATGTAAATACCTATGTATATCTATACGTACTTACATATGCGCCCGCTAATGCCCACCTGTGCTCTTTCTGAGAAATTTTACGTTAATTCCAAGAAATCCAACTTTTCATAATTCCCTAGTTTGATAATACCCGCTTCGCAACCCCTCTTATTTATCTTTGGCAGTCAACGAGTGTTTTGTATTGTGTAAGCATTCATAAAATTTCGCAACACATTACAATAGTGCACATCTTCTGGGTACGGTAACAGCCTTTATCTTATGCCAAAAAAAAATATTGTTAGTACTAAACCATACTGCCAAATATTATTATTATCACTTTCATCATTGTTGTTGTATTATTGCCAAATGCACCGACGAACTGTTGTTCATTCTGCAGTCTATTGCGCCACAAATTTAAACTCTCATTTCAACTGTCTCATCCCGTATTTAGCTGTTTTTAGGTAAAATCTCTGAAGTGAGTGAATTTACCTTTTTCCCATAATACATATACATACATAGATCGAGAAAATGTGGTATTGAAGGAAAAGGTTTCCTGTGGTTTATTTTAAATTTGTCACGCGAGGCACAATCGGTTCTTCTCGATTAACACTGTTCCCTTAATTCAAAGAGCCCTGTATTACATGCATGAAATGAAATATATTTGAATACAAAAATATGTTTACTTTACTTTAATAAAAGTAAATGGGTCGTTCCGAAACTAGATTCATATTTTGCTATAAATAATATATATAAAATAAGTAAAGTAGGAGTATTTGTTATAACAATTAAAGAAATGCCTAAATTGGATGAAACCTAATTTCACATACGCGGCTCATGGTTTTCTTAATATAAATTAATCGGCTGCACGGAAAGCTATATACAAATGCATTGGCAAAAAGCAAGTACCAAGTATAACCTGGTTCTATAGCTTAAGAAAACGTATTCAGAAATACAGTTGTTAGTAAAAATTAGGCAACACCAACCCAATCGATCCCATATACGCACACATATAACTCTTCACCATGTCCCTGCAAAAATCGTTGGACCAAATGGTCCATTGTTGCCAAATTGCCGTGACTACAATTATGCTCCTATGTAATGCAGTAGCAGTGGGCCAACTCATGCCACTAAACTATCTCAGTGTTACACGAAAGATTGACTTCATTGAGTCTATTAAAAAGTTGGTTTTTCTAAGATTTAGGTGATTTTTACATTAAATTAAACGCAGAATAATAAATGTGAAGTGCCGAGCTTTATATTATGGCAGCTCCAGAGGAAATAAAACCCCAAATCCAGTTGTCACCTTCGTTTTCTTCTCATATTACGATTTATCTTAATTCCAAATGATGCTTAAGAAAGTCAAATGCAGAATGTGTTCAATATTTAATAGAGTGTGATAAAACAATTTTATAGGTAATACAAAAATTTAGGCAACGACGCGAGCTCTAACGCATTTCTCTAAGGTAGAAGATTAGAAGACTGTTAGAGAAACTTTATAGAACTATAGCGTTCTCTTCAAAAAGGGGACTTAGTTCTCGATATCAACAAAAACGTTAGATATCTTATCGTATTCTAACATTTTATTGATTTGATCAAATATAAAATATTCTAGAAACTACATTAGAATTCTAACATAAAATCAAATGTTTTTCTAACGTTAGAGATTGAGGATATACCAATTTGCTCTAGAATCAAAAATTCGGAGTTGGCCTAAAACTGTAGGTACCTCAATTTGTAATACATATCAAGGCGGAATATTTAACGGAATTGCTTTATTAAATAGTAGCATTATTTCGATTTTGAAAATCATCCCTATACGGTGGGTGGGCATATTAATTTATAATCTTAATTATAAATAGTTAATTATACTAACTATGTTTGAGTTTAAGCAACTTGTTTAGTAGTTAAGTTTAACAAGTTACCTTCATTAGTTACTTTAGTATTGCATTTTTTTTTTTTTTGATTGCAAAGAATTTCGTTGTATTTATGGTAGGTGGGCATTATTATTGCACAATTTCAGACATTTTCAATAAAAACCTTGTCAAGGGCAAACGATGTAGCGAGTTTTGTTGAAACATCTCAATTGGTTCCCCTTTGCATTTGGGCTTACATATATAAATAAATATGTATATGCATTGTCATATGTACATATGTATGTATGTATAAATATATGTATATGTACATATCTCGATAACGTCATGGTGTTGCATTCAACCGCTATATAAACAAAGTTACAATTGCCGTGTGCACAACTGGGCTCGGAATTAAAAAATCCTCATTAATAAGCAATGTAATAAGAGTGTTAGTTATACTTATATACTATGTATGTATGTAGAGGGCGACCGAACATAGGTTTCGGCCATGTTAGACCATCATTGTTCGGTTAGGTTCGACTTCAACCAAAAAAAGCCGATCTTTGACTGAACATTTGTCAAATGTTATTAATCTAAAAGTTCTATAAAGTTTTTCTTTGGAAAAGCATTTAAATACGATTTTCGAATTTTCATGTAATAATACTGAAGTAAATTATTAATTACATAGCGAATTGTGCACTTTTCTCAATGAACATATGTCGCCAAGAAATTGTGGCAATTTGAATACTTATTGAAGTACATATTTAAAAAGAAAACTTCAAATATCTGTGTACTTATCCATCTTGAGTATCTAGCCCATCTATCTAAGTATACGATACAAATTTATTTATTGCTGTTTTTACAAAGTAGAACACAAGGAACTGTATCCAAAACATAAAGCAATAGAACACAAGCCTAACACAACCTATTTCAATAGAAGCAGCATGGATACATATACTATAAGTAATTGATACTCCTTGATTTAACCTTAAACGATATGCTTACTCTCTACATGGCATGGCACAAGGGTAGTCGAATCATCGAAATGACTCAGCATAGATAACAATCTTTTATAAGAAAAGTGTATGCTTTTTTACGTACTTTTAAAGTATTATTAAAGGCTTTTCTGTAATTGGCACCAACTACTTTACTCTTTTAATAAATGATATCATCTTTTTAAACTATTATTTATTAACCAAAATTAAATCAATTACGAACTAATCGGTTAAAACCATAAAATGCTTTTACATTTTGCATGAACAATGCTGCGGGGGCCAGCAGCACAAAGCAGAAAAAATAGGTATACGTATATATTATATACATATATTATATATATTTCCACTATGGATATATTGCAGTTTAGTTGTAAGAAGAATAGATGCATACATAAATACAGCTAAATATAAAATTTTTTCAGTAAATTTAAAAAGATTTCTTTAATATTAAGAATTGTCAAATAAAAAATAGATGATAATGAAGAGCTAGTTACTTTACGTTACAATAATTCATAGATAACTAGATACGAAACTCTCAATTGCTCACAAAATAGAGGACTGAACTCGTGTGTGATGAGGGAAACATTGCCACTTCGTCCCCCTATCATCAGCTGGCAGGCAGAAAGGCGGTCTGAAAGAGGCAATACGCGAAATATTTGGAAAAATCAGTGCGTATCGTAGTTGGATAGAGAAAGGAAGTAAATGTTGTGTGCTAAAAATCGTGATAGAAAGGACGTGCATTCGATTTTTGAACGTTAGTAGAGAATATAGTGCTTATTTCGCATATTGTACAATTATTGTTTATAATTTTTAAAAATTCCATTGAAAATGCCGATTAAAACTTTTTTTTAGAGAACTGGGTAAATGATTCTGATTGTATATATATGTTTGTATGTATATATTAATATAAACTGTATTATATATAAATAAATACATAAACTTTTAAATTGGCATTATAAGGGATTGAAAACTGGTAAATTTCTTTGATATTTTTATGTTATTATGTTGATTACATATTCTCGAATTTTTTTTACAAAAACCTATTCATTTCTCCTGCTCAGTTTTATTTTTTATTGCATTTTCAATTGATAAATTTCAACGGTAGTGCGGAAACTAAAAAACTTCCAAAAAACGTTTTTAAAATTCTCAAATTTGATTTCTTCCATAGTGACACTCAAGGCGAATTTATAGAAGGTGATGGCATAAGAGCAGCTGATTTGATTTTTTTTATTCACCTACATGTATTTTGTTTTTGCTTTTTCGTATGAGCTTTCAAAAGCCGTAAAAGCAAAAACAAAATGTATTTAAATTTTGACAACTCTTACGCAGAAACAAAAACAAAATACATAGGAATTTTGTAATTGTATTTATAACACCAGCTTGTATGGATTCGCCTTGAGTGACACTATTGGAAAATGTTATAAAAAATACATTTTGACAGCGATCTCACTAAGCAAAGAGTTTCATATCTAGTTATCTATGAGGGAGTGATGAAAGAAAAAGGTAACGAAGAAAAGTTCTACTGATACATAGCGTTTCATTTCATATGGCGAGAAATTTTCTCTTATTTCACCACACCAGAAACCAATTGGATCAAATCAAAGTCTAATATCAATCAGCAAAAGTCAAATTTGCTCTAGTGTGGTAAAATAAGATAATTTTTGTTAGAGGAACGGTGGGAGCTATTCAACTTCTTTGTTTTGTAACTTCTTTGCACCTAATTTTCTATGTTCTTTGATGAAGAGCAAGGATCCATGTTCACGTAAGGAATATCTTATTGGCGCCAAAACCTTTCCAGATTCTTTGATGTTACTTTCTAACTTTTCCAACGTGTACTTTTCCGTTATTGTAATTGCCTTACCAAATTGTTAAATCCATAAATGACAATAATATTATTCTAAATAAGGGGTTATTTATGCAAAATTTATTTAACACAGTTCAACAAATTTCTAATAGGTCTTGGGCTTAAAAACATACATACATAAAACTCTACTAGATGAGCAGGACGTTATGATACTATGTTTTTTCGGTTTGTTGAATTTCAAAAACCATTCACGAACAAAATGCTGTTGAATTACCAATCAGATGAAAGAAATAATGAAATTCTTGGGATCGAGAACTACAATTTCATTATGTTATAGGTCTTCAATTGCATTTTCCTCTAAAGCATTTTAGTCTAAAACCACCGATCTTTCAAATGTGTCAAATGTGTTAAAACGTTTGAAAATTTCTTTAGAACAATTGAAAAACCATCGACGTGAATTTGTGAATTTAAAAATGGATTTCAGTGGTTTGAACCTTCCACTTTGCAAATTTGAAATGACACTGATCTATTTAAGCTCTGGAATTTGTTTATACATCTAAACAATAACATACATATGTATACGAGAACTTTCTGATATATTAATAGTAAAGAATAATTTTATGTCGTGCAGCTTTCCTAAAGTATGTATGCACTGCATTAATATTATTTGTTACAATCCCTCTGACTACAGCTGGTGCTGAAATACCATTTTTGAAAGTAAAATCAATAAAAAACTTATTTAATAAAATTTACTAGACAAGACCTTGAGTAGTTGAGCCAAAGTGACGCGGGGTTCAGCAGACAGCAGGAGCTCATCCTCTGCTATATGTGGTGGTTTGACTCCAATGATGACATTCACGATGAATGTCGTTTAACACCACTCTGTAGGCGGCCGCGGGGTATGTCCATTGGTAGGGCGGGTCTTCAGAAAGATGGTGCCCGTTTAAATGACTACGGCGGTAGTCTGTAGTCTCCTCCACTTAGTCCTACTTGTCCAAATTGGGCATTTAGAATTGCCGGCTAGTGGTTTGAGAACTTTGTTACGCCTTTGTACTTTATGGGCTATTGCGGTTGTGTGCGCAGAGAAAGAGGGCAGGCTGTCGAACGTTTCACACAAAATTGGATAAGGACCTTACGGTGGCCCAAAGCTTACCCAACCTGCCGCAAATTTGCAGGACTTTAGGTGCTCCTCCCACTTGTTCCGCTTATGTTGGTTTATCAATGTCCGAATCTCCTTGTTCTATTCCCTAATGTAGGGAATTTCGAAATTGGACTGGCGAAGGTGGTAATACTGGTTGGCTAATGCTGCCTCTTTTGCCATGAAATTCGAACGAATTTCCGGAATACGTCCTGGGGTACGCTGTAGGGGTCGTAACCGCCATGGGGAACTATCGTGTGCCAACACGAGCATATGCCGGTGAGGGAAGGGCACCAAAAGCGCTTTCGGGGAACTTCACAGATCCGAATCAATCAGCCTATTTGAAATTGATAAAAGTCTTTCGATCCGCGGAGACAAAGTCGGCAGGTCTGCCGATCTTGATGACTATGGGTAGGTGGTCTGATGCAAGCGATAGCATGGGTCAGCACATTATACTATTTATCAGACCTGCCCTAGCTATTCTTAGGTCAGGAAAGCACTATGTGATGAGTGATGAACGCTAAACCACAACCTTGCGATGCACAATGTATCCATTGAAAGTCGACAAAGTTTAATTTTCGGTGCAATTTCGTTTCTTGGATCGCAGCTATCAACAGACCATGTCTACTTGTGAAGTCGGTTATCTCCTCGATCTTGATCTGGAGTCCATTGCAGTTTATCACCAGGAGCCTGAATTGACTAAGATGAGGAGTGTGAGGGACAGATATGGTTGCCCACCTTGCCTCAGTTACGCTTGCCGCTGGGCAGGTTGCTGTCTGGTGGAGAGAGGGGACAGCGCTGGTGGAGGCGTATGCGGCTACAGAGTTCTGCAACAGTGTGCAAGGTAGTCAACCGTCTACTCACTTGTGGTGCGCAGACCAGAATACGCCCGAAAATGACACCAGCCTTGGCACGAATCGCAGCTAACTGATATCACGTTCAGGCGTATCATTACCTAACTCAGGTAACAGACAGAGTGGGCCACCAAGAGCTGATGGGTAGCCCTACACTTGGGTGGGTGGGAGTTGTAAGGGTACGGAGAGATGGGGTGTGAAGGTGATGCTGAGTGCTTCTTCGGGTCTTAGAGGTCCGTTGGGTGCTAGGTAACACTAGCGCAATTGGCACGACGTTTCGGGCCGTGTAGGCCATTGGCGCCTGAGCAACAGCCACATACTTGTGGTCCTAAGGCCTGAGATGCCTCCATCCAGCGCACGTATTACATTTTACCAAGATGGAGTTTGGATGGAGCTTTCTCCAGCAAACACAGCAAACAGGGTTAGATCGCCAAACAATAGCCCTTGGCCGGGTAAAACCGGGTCATTCCAGTGGATAAAACTGGTTGCCTTGAAAATAATGAGTGTCAAATCGTACCTGTCGTTAGGAGAAAGCTTATGGGTGTTTTGAAGAAGGCTGCCAACTTTTTGAAAAGTCAAATTTAAATAAATTGTACACAAGCATATAAAATATTAAAATATGAGGGTCAAACGGTTCGTCTCGGCAAGTACAAGGTTCTTACATTTATTTTATAAAGGGTTGCCCAGTGTTTGAAAAGTCAAATTTAATTGATTAATTAAATAAATTATACACAAGTTATATGTTAGGGAAACCGAAATTCGTTTACTGGATACATACATACGAGTACATAGTCGGACTATTTCAAAAAGCCGTATCTACAATCCGACTTCGTTTAAGTTTCGCCTTTCAGTTTGATTCAATTACAATGCAACAAATTTAAGAAGTTTTTAAATGGAGTTGACACCTTTTCAAAAGTTCAAACTTAATTAAATTAATCAGTGAAATCAAATATTACAATATGGGTATCAAACGAAAAAATCAATAAGTTAAATGAAATTGTACAATATACATAGGTGTCAAACTAAAAGGTTTAAGAAAGCTTAATTTCAGAAAGAAAGCTTAGTTGCCACCTACCTGACTGTTGTGATTGGGCGTAACTCATACTTTCAAAAAAGAAACAAAAATATTGTACTTCGAGTTTATGAAAATCATTAGTTCTGCAATTGGGTTTTGGATAGAGAGAAAATAATAAAAGAACGTAACAAATAATAATAAGTAATAAAACAAACAAGTATCCTTAATTTACTAATTCAGGATACTATACTATCGTTAGGTATTTACTTAAAAGGGTTGGAAAGTATTGCCATCAGTTGCGAATCAGATCGATGGCTCGAACGTCTTTATTTCAACTGTATTTTTTTTCAAAATTGGAAAACTACCACTAAAACTATGATTTTATATAAATTTAATTTTTTTTTGTTTCAAAGGGTGTTTTATAAAACTTTTGGAGGGAATTTTTAGTTTTCACTATAATGTGCGCCATAGGATTTGCAGACGTTTTTATTTTTTGAGTTAACGTGAAGGTTTTTTATTTCTAATTTGATAAAACTTTTCCTAAGCAATTTTATAAAAGTATACTAAAATATATAAGTCAACATATTTCACTTAGGTCATTAAGCAACACTGAAATTTTAGGGACGATAAATCGACTTTATATTACAAGTATGTTTTAAATTCCATGATCGATTTAAATAAACGTTGTAATTGCAGTCACTCACATTGCTAAAGACAAAGTCGGCGAGATAGTACGGCTAATCGCTACTTCAGTCAAGAATAGAAGAGGAACATATGGCAAACAGTCAATCTGCATATGTATATTTATACACGTGCATACATACATATGTATTAATGAATAAATGTACCTAAGTATGTACATAGTTAGAAACGTGTACTTAAAATGAAAATTGATTTTTTAGGCCAATAATTTTCGAAATAATATACATACATTTCCATTCAAACGCTAAAAATGTATAACTGAGAATACGCATGCAATAAATTCATGTGTAAATATGGATGTGTACGTACGTATGTATGTATACCCGCACGTGTACAATGTAGGTACAAATGTGTGAGGGTTGTCTATGGACAAATTGACAGCCCCGTCCGCGACGTGATAGACTTATAAAAATCATATTTCTAGTCTATTGCGTTTCGTTTCTGTTAAAAGTTTATTTCAAACCTACAAGGGGAAGAGACATGCGTACTGAATCGCCCCTATAAAAGCTAGACCTGCTTACATGTGTACATACGTATGTATGTATTTATATCAATAATTTTAATTATTTGAAAACTTAAGCAGGTATTCAAATGATACCTTGTAATTCAGACTTCATTGCAAAATAGCTACTTAAATATTTACATATTTCCAATTGTCTCACAACTAGTTTATGTAATATTATAAGTTTGATCTGTTAACACTGAACTAATAAATGATTTCGGCGCATCTAAATATGTACATACATACATAGGTGCATTTGAGGCCATGAGAGTAGAAATTACCTAATTCACAATTTTCGTCCTAACTAATTAAAAGAGTTTCAAATGAGATACGTTTTAGAACGTTTACTCCGTAATATTAATGTAAAAAACTACATAGCGTTACAAAGATGCCTGGTAAGAAATTAAGTACCTTCACAACGTTTTTGTTCCAAAGTGGGTGATATCGCTACGGAAAACGAAATATACTTACAACTAACCACATGATTTTTGTAAATCTTATAAAATGTATCAGTATGCGCACTTATTTATACACGTAATAATTGATTTTAGTATAAATTATAAAATGTTACTAAAAGTTTCCGCATACTTATATGTATATACGTATGTACATTATTATTTTGCTTTTTTCAATAATTATCGTACCAAAAATAGAAATATAATAAATCGATTCGACCGGTTGTTCGGTTAATTTCTTACGATTAATCGCAATTAATAACCAAATGATTTCAATTAATTACTAACTGATTAATCGCTTACCCAATTTTGTTTGACAAATTTGAGAAAGATAGACAAAAATCAAAAAATAAGGAATACATTTCTCAGACTTTTTACAGTGTCTTCTACCTACAAATAATTCAGTAATTTTAAGGCAGCCCTAGGTCAACCCCAAAATTACACCGAACGCATTGCGCATGAAAAAAAATATAACATTTGGCTTGCTCAACATCCTGATAATTTTCGCAAATTATTAGGTTTTGGCAAATTTGAAAAGTAGGGGAAATTAAAACCGCGAAATGAAAAGACACTGTTACTGTCGAGATTTTGCAACCAAAGAAATCAGTGATTAAAGGTAGTGGCAAATCGAAAATTTAAACAAATCTACCACTCCTGACTGTTGTTGTCTCCTTTCCAAGATAATTTTCCTTATACTGGCCTTGAGCTCACAAATTAATATTATCGTTTAATATTATCAAATCTGAAATAGTTAAAGCTATGGAAAGAAATAAGGAAAATTATGTAACATTTAGTTCTCCAAGTTCCAGAACAAGTGCAAGTTTTGAGAGAGAATACATAAAAATCCACCAGAAATTCGCTGTTGGATATTTCTTACTGGAAAAATATTGCATCAAACTAGTTATCGCCAAACGAAAGGTAGATTACAAATAATCTCCTTTTTGGCTTTGATTTAACTGGCAACATTTGGCATAAAATTTTACCTAACTAAAACGAAGTATTTGATAGATCTTTCGTTGCTAATTGAGAACCCGGCGGTAGTTTCTAATGAAAAATAATTAACAAAACGTTCAAAACGTCCAAAACCTACTTACAATAATATTGAAATTTAGAAATTAAAAACTTCTTTTTCAATATTAATTAATCAGAGCGTTATTATTTTTTATTCGTTAAATGAAGCAGAATGGTATTATAACTTCGTTTAATTGTAACATTTGAGAAAAACACTTGATATGTACGTACATTAGGATGTATCAACTTCTCATTCAAAAGAAATCGGTACTATTTTTCAAAATATTTAATATTAATAATTACGTGAGATTGCCCGATTTGGCATTACATCTAAAAATGCAATTTGTTTAGAAATAAAATTATTCAGTTTTTTTAAATAAAATGTTTGGTGCTGTCTTTGCCCTTTTTTGAAGGATTGATTATGAAAAACTTTTGTATGTAATGTACATAGTGGCTGTTTGGCTCAATAATCAGCAAGCAATATCGAAATTGTTTCAAGCTAACATAGATCTTCAGAAGACAATGTAACAGAAAAATTATTTAAGTCGAATTCCTTTATTTAAATCCTCCAAAACTCAGAAATTGTTTCACCAATAGTGTTGACTACCCTAAACCGACTGATTTGATTATCGACTTTACTCTACTTATATTTATGGCAGTAGTTTTTAAGTGGAAAATTAATCCAATAAACCTAAAGTGAAAAAATTCATATATTGATTGAATTTAGAATATGAAAGAGTGTTTATGAATGTTTATGAATAATTTTTTCGCCTATATACATACATACATACATACATAAGTATTATTTTTTTAGCATATACTTCTTTATTACATTGCGTCAACTCAATCCGTTTTGGCGCAATAAAATTTTGGAAATTCAAAACAGATAAGAAATTACTTATTTTGCAAAGCACGTTCACAATATTCAAACTAATAAAATATATTTGCGAAGACTGTTTCGCTTTCAATTGATTCTTGTCAAACACATCTAACTATGTACGAGTAGTCTTAGCTTGTGTTCAACTTTTTTCTTTAACTGACAAAATCGCATCATTTCTGACTGGTATACAATTTAGTGAGTAATACATACATACTTAGAATTGCCATCGTTCACCAAATTGAGCAATAAAAGAAAATCTTGAAAAAATTTGCTAGGCAACTAAGATCTCAGTACAGAAAATAAATTCAACAACTTGCATAAATATCTTTCTTGAAATCCAGTGTGCATCACGATTCCATTAGTCAACTAGTCAACTAATAACTTTTTTAATGGTTGACAGTGGAATAGCAGAAATTATTCGAATAGCGACTTTTACTCACAATAAATTCATTAATAATTTCATTAAAGTGGAAACCCAGTTTTTTGCAATATCAAACACAAATAAAAAAACAAATATTTATGTATAAGTATATAAATATGTACTATACCTCTCAACATAAAGTTAAAAAGACAATAAGAAATCAAGATATTTAAAAATACGAAAAATGAAAGGAACTAGTTTTTGAAGAATATTGAAGTTCAACACTCGTTTACAAATTTACTCAGCTTTAGTTTTACCACGAACGCCACTGTCCGAATCTTATGTATATAAAATCGGTGGTTGAGCTTGTCACATACTTTCTTCTCTGTCATGTTGTTTTGAGATATCGTCAATTAAAGGGGTTTGATGAAATCAAGAAGTCGATTTCTTACTAAGAAAACCCTAAGAGACATTTGTACTAATATCTAATCTATAGATATGTACACATTATATGTGCATATGTACTGTACTGCCACTGTTGACAATATGACGAATTTTGAGAAGCATAACAACTTAATATTAGTTCATGCATACCGAATTCGAAACTAGCTATTACTACATATTGTATTTCCTAACAAGCATACTACTGTTAGCAGTTCAACTATTTTGTTTTCAACGTAAGCTAAAAGTTGATGTCCTGAAACAATTTTCTGACATACTTATATATGTATAAGTTTTTATTTAATTTTTGCTTTTAAAATTGTAATTTAAATAATGTGCAAATTCTGGGTACACAAGCACTAAACATAGTACAGGCGGATTTTGGACTACCTGCCACCTTACAGCTGTTGTATTTTTTGGCACTGTGGAATTAGTATACTGCCCCAGTGAAATGCGAGTTCCGGTTTCTTGACCAGTTTGATCTCTTCGACTACCCACATACTTACACACCTAGGCATATGCACGATCATACATACATATTTACATACACATATGTATATTAATGTTAGCATAGGAGGTTGTCTGAAAAGTTTTCGACCTCACAAAAGAACATTAAATTTTTTCTTAAATTTTGTATTTATTCTTCTATAAACCCTTTGTTAAAAAATTATTCCAACAGCAGAGATTAGTTTGGTGGCAAAAATACATAGCAAGCCATAGCACATTGTTTAATGTTTTGAGGCCAACCCTATCTCTTTATGGATATAGGTAATTTGGGTTTATAAATATAAAGTTTGTTAATAAATTGACTATGGGGGAAAAAAATTTTTATTGAAGATAGCATAAAGCCTACACTGGGTTTTCTTCACGGAAATTTGACAATGGATGACAGAAATTCGTTCACAACTTTATCACATTTGTCCCTACCGGGAGAAATAAAACAAAAAATGAAGATAAATTATATAAATGCGAGTATGTTCTATAAGGGTGTGGTAAAGTGTTTATTCCAAAACGGTCCCATAACCGGTCGTGAATTTAATATGTTTCCACTTTTGACAGAAGTAGAATTGATTGCCAATTTCCCATGGAAATACTTTGGTATACTAATGTAAAAGGAAACGATATGCGGCTGGATACCACTGAGGTTCTAGAGGTTCTTAAAATATATCGAAATAGTTGGAGGGGGATGTTAGACATTAATTTCAGTTTATACATGCATAAATATGTATATATTCTTCCTATATTATTTCCCTGTGTTCGATGCCGGAAAATTGCCTATCTTTGTGCAAAATTTCATCTGTGAAAACTTTAAATGTAAATATTTCAGAAACGGTGAATATAAATTTTAAGTATGAATGACGTTAGTCCTATTAATACAGATTATAAAAAAGAAAGAGGACTTGAAAATTTGTCAGAATCAAGCACACTTAGAGCAAAACAAAAGAAACCTTTAAGAAACTGAAATCACCAAAAAAGTATTTGAATATTACATTTACCCAAACCATTGTAAATTTCTCAACTATACGTGCATACATACATACATATGTAATGTTTTTATTGTATGTAATTTTGATTTTTTGTCTTTGCAAAAAAATCGAATAAGCCTTTCGATATGATTTGCAATCATTTTCTTAATGAACATCTGCTGCTAAGAAATTTTGAAATTTTTTTAATATAGATGTTCGGTCGTTCACTACTTGTATGCAAAAATACAGACTGGGCAAAATCGATTACACGCAATTTGTAGATTTCCGCGAACATATAATGAGTGACCATAGTAAAATCATTTTAACAGGGTGCTTCAATTGTCGTATCTTTAACGATGTAACATTTTAATTACTTATAAAAAAAGTCTTCGGCTTTTCTTGTAAAAATTTCGGAACCACGACATTTTTACACGGACTTTTCGCACTCTATTAGACATTTTCCTTGCGACCGATACGTCTTGATATTCTTAAAATACGATGTTTTATAAATTATAAATTATAAAAACTTATAAGTTATACATTCGTCGTAAGGCTTTTTAAATCAATAAAATAGGAACAGTGGTTATCGAGATATTTTTATTTGAACAAATGCAACACAAAACTTTATTTTGCTAAAAAATACTTAAGTTTAAAGCAAATTAAGTATAGGAAAAATTGTGGAAGTCATATGGCTACTGATTATTAATAGGCTCATTAAAAAACCAGCCGACATTTTTTTTCTGTGCGATTTCAAAAATTCTCACCCTATATCAACGACCTACACAGATATTCAATTATTTTTGAGTTATCCATTCAACTCTATTGATAAACGTACATACATACATATATGTTATCTGAACACCAATTTATGTCTCGTAAATGGATAGGCTAATAATAATGGATTAAACTTAAACCGAAGCAAATCGCAGTGCATTGTTATTTACGAGAAAACTGTTTACCTCCACTATTACCATTGAACAACGCTGTGATTAGATTTTTTAACACCTCCAAAAGCCTTGGCGCAGGTCAATCATATTTTTACCACAAAAAGCAAAGTACATATGTATGTACATACATACCATTTCATGAAATTAAGTTGCCGAGCGTCTTTTGTTTTATTTCTACAGTACGTCTTTGGAACAATTTACCTCTGGAGCACAGAAGTATCAGCAACAAATTGCATATCAAAAGATAACTATTTTTATCATTCTTTCGCTTTATCAACCTCATCATTTCTTCCTTACTATCTAACACTTGTGTATTTATTATCAAACACTATATATCAAACTTATAGTTATTGTGTTTGATACTTTAAATAAAGAAATAAACTAAATAAATTTAATAGTAGTATATATGTATGTACATTTGAAGTCAAAAGGGATCAAAATGGACAGTTTTTTTAGAAAATATGAATTTTGGAAGGTCGCTAGAGAATCAAAATAGTATAAAAACTATTTCTCTTTAAATTTCACATGGGATGCTCTCAGCCAAAATTTGTATAGGAATAACGTTTTCCCGAAAATGAAGTAATACATATTTAAAATGTAGCATATTATTTTGATCCATTTAGAATTCTACGATTATTGCATGCACATTTTGTCTGAAAAGACAAGTTATGAAATTATTCGGCGAATAAATTTTTATAAATCTTAGCACTTCAACGAAATTCCAAACTGCGCAAAAAACAGTATCAAAAATCACTTCAGCATACACCAAAATGGAATTAACCTCCGAACTGCGGCTTTTTTTGTACATATCTGTATTTATTTATAAACAATTTACGAAAAAGATTTCACCTGAAAACATTATGAATATTTTAAAACAAAACAAACACAATTTCGCCGGTCACTGCAAAGCTCTCGAATTCTCCGACTTTTGTAGAAAACTGTTGTCACCTTTATGCTTGGTCGGAAACTTTTCAGACAGCCCTCGTATTCATAATATTTGAAGGCCTGTAGTATGTATGTACATATGTACATATGTACATATATTGCCTTTTGACTTGCTGTTAATATCTGCTTATGTATATGTATATCTATACGAGTATACATATGTACATACATACATAAATATGCATGCATTTTAGAGGGTGTGGGGATTCCAGCAACAATGGTGCGTACCGGCTTTACTCACAACTAGTGTCTCGCTCGCATGACGAACTCAGTTGATTCCAAGAAACTAAGTATTAATCATCGACAAATTAAAGGTGCGGGGCTGCTGCAGTCCCCTTAAAGCGTTATATCCAGCGACAAGTTCATTTTTAAAGTATCGACACTATTACAGCAACAGCCACATCAGTCAGCTTCTGCAGAACGAGTTAAACAACACTCAGTGGACTTGTCGGGAACTTATCATATGCTTTCTGATGATTTCTGTGTGCTTGAGGATCGGCACTTGTGGAGAGCAGACAATAACCACAATAAAAAATTCCGCGCAGTGGCCAGAGCAGTGAATTTTTGTATAGACAGTACAGTTCGCTCTCGACGGAGGGGGCAACATTTTAACTTTGGCAATAAAAAGCCCGCGAAGAGAACTCACGCAGCTGTAGCTATTGCCGTCCCGATCATTGACAGTACAAAGCCATTAACAAAGAAAACAGTAAAAGCTCCATAGTCACATTCTCCAGCCATATCGTAACGGCAGCAGCTTTCCGGCAGTAATCAAGCGATCAGTGGGTGACTTGTATTCCCGCATCGCATACATCGTAAAGTCAGTTCAATTTTGCTCGCAGTGCTGGGCGGTTGTATTTTTAGAAGCTATCAGTTTTTTAGTTCTAATTTACTGCTCTAATAATTTTTTAAGTTAAAACGGCGGTCGTTAAAGGCAAAGTTGTCCAAATACTAACTTGAATAAATACATACAAGCACAAGTACATGCATAAATGCATACATACATATGTATATGAAATACGTGTTGAATTATTTGACTAACAATTAGTTTAGCTTCATTACGTGTGGCATATCAAACGTTGTTAGCCGGTGCAAGTACGTACTTCTTTCTATTCATACTTCGAATCGCGAACATTTATGTGCAAAGTGAATTCATCCATCCCAATTTATTCAGTTGTGTGAAAGAAAATTGCAGCGCGTAATCCAGTTATCAACGACTGAAATTGTGTAAGGAATATAAACACATTTATCTGTAGCTCCATGCTCCAGTGCAACATACGCACAGTGTTGTGCAAAACGAAAGAAACAAAATGTGCATGTACTTTAGTCTGCAGGTTTTAAATAGGCAAAAAAGTATACTATGTTGGTATCCACTTGCGTATGGATTTTTTTGATTCTCTATTTAAAAATGGCAAGCTAAATCATTTCAGCATTTGTTTTCTTTTGTTTTGCGCAAAACTATGCACATATACACAGATATGTATATAAGTATACTATCATATGTACATATGCACATACTTCTGTACATAAGTGTTGGCTGGTACTCTTACAACATTGCTGCAAAGTGACTAACAAATGTATTACGTCGGTATGAATTAGATAAGAAAGCTTTTCGTCTATTTAAAAAATGTCCTTTTTAGGCAGGTTATTTAATACAAAAAATTTAAATGTTGGCGAACACGAATCTTCCTATAAAACAAACATATTAACATACATACATACATATGTATGTATGTATAGAAAATATTGAATTAGGTGGAGTGTATCGCTAAAACGAAATTTAAAAAAATTTTCGGTTAAAGTCTTATTAAGCAAATGAATTTCTTACACTTCATAGTGAAAAATTGAACACTTAATACATACGAGTATGTATGTACTTAAAAGCCAACCCTGTATTACATATGTATATAGTGCATGAATATTTACCATTACTTAATGACATTGTTGGATTTAAAAGCGTTATCATTTATACAGTTTTTGGATACATATGTAAGACTGTATTTACATATGATAATAGCCCGCCCTTGAAATTTTTGAAATAGAAATATGTGAGTTTAGGTCATAAATACCAATCGCACCTTTTTGGCTCTAGGATTCGTAATCTTATCTATCAGCGTCGTCTTAACAGATAAGCGAATAAGACAAACTTTCCGGGCAAGAGTTTCGAGGGCCCCCAAACTATTCCCAAAAACCATAGGTATATAATCTAAATAGTGAGTATTTGTAACATATACTCATGCATATAGGCTTATTGAAAAATTATCATTCAAAGAGCAGAATTTCTGTTCTATTTAGTAATGCTGTCGCCTACTATCTGAGAGAAACTCAAAAATTGTTTCTTTTTGGGACGAGATTTGAACAACTTCGTTTTAGCGACTATTCCGCGTTCAAATAAATATTGAATAAAGTATCATAAAAGCTCATAAGTAAATTGCACGCTAATCTGAAAGATAGTTTTGAGACAAGTCTTTTTTGAGCCACTTAGAACCTTTTTGTCCCCAGACTCAGTAAAAGCTTAAGACGGGGATGAGGCACTTGTATATGTACATATTTACTTATAGATATGTTAGTTTTTTCAATTTATGGCATACAGTTAGTAATTAATTGGACCTAATATAACCTTTTTTGTTGGACTGGAATATTTGTAGCACGCAAACATATTTATGTCCGCAAAAGATGGTAATCAATAGATTTAGCCGTGCCAATAGGTCTTAAAAATGAGAAATCTCCTCGAGTTCAGGGGCACAGGTTTACTTTCTTAAAAACTTGTTTACTTGATTTTTTGTGATTAACCGAAACTCTATTCGAAAGATTTCTATCTCACATAAATTTATACATGTATATAGATATATATATGTATCTAAGTATTCACGTAAATATATATATGCTAATAAGTATATGTATTACGTCGGTATGAATTACATAAGAAAGCTTTTCGTCTATTTAAAAAATGTCCTTTTTAGGCAGATTATTTAATACAAAAAATTTAAATGTTGGCGAAGACGAATCTTCCTATAACACAAACATATTAACATACATACATACATATGTATACAAAATATTGAATTAGGTGAAGTGTATCGCTAAAACGAAATTTTAAAAAATTTTCGGTTAAAGTCTTATTAAGCAAATGAATTTCTTACACTTCATAGTGAAAAATTTAACACTTAATACATACGAGTATGTATGTACTTAAAAGCCAACCCTGTATTATATAGTGCATGAATATTTTTATTTTAAGACTGTATATACATATATAGTATGTAAATGTACTTGTGCGCACGCATACCTGTGATAGTCTTTATCGAATATTGCTAAAAAAAAATTAACTATTTATTATTGATAAGATATGAACAATGCTTTGAAGTCGAATACGTTCTTTCTTTTAATAAACTTTTTTACGTCTACATATATATGTATATATATAAATAAAGTATTCGCGGACAATACTGATTGATTTGCTTTCTCAATTCTTATTGTGCATAAATTAAAGTTTATTTACTTGTAATATAGCAGGATACACAGTGAGGTGCCCATTGACCTCAAATAAGTATTTTACATCTACAAATGTAAATATGTGCATACATATGTATGTGAGCCAATTAAAATTGTTTTTAAACAAAGGACTAAATAAAGAAAGCGCTTTTCAAAGCTTTGTATCTGCTTAAAGTTATTAGTGTGGGCATATTGCAATATACATAGATAGTTCATTGGTATGTATGACTGAATGTACCTACTACATCCACACATATGTACATATGTATGTACATATATGTATATACAAACATATCTCAATTATTACGCATTTTCTGAGCATAGCTTGACTAAGTCAAGTAAACTTAAAGCGAATGCAAATGAGTCACACATGCTTATTTGTTATTTGTTCGCGCAAAACGTAAGAAGTTAAGATTTTTTGTATTAAAATCAAACAACAATGAAAAAATGCTTATCTCACTTTGAAAACGTCAATAAACTCCTATGCAACCTAAATTTCGGAAAACAAACAATTAATAGAGTAACTATACTTACGTGTGCATTCAGAATATTTTATATGTACATATGTATAAGAATATAAATTTAAAAGACATTTGTGTGATGTGCACATGTGTGTATAAGTATATATTACATAGTATCTGCTTTGGAAAAAATAACTTCACCATATGTCTTTTTGATCCTTGAAAGATTAATAAAATATTGTGTGAGTGAAAAAAATTAAGAACATGTTTCCATTATCTTACAAGCATAGATATGAGTATATAAGTATGAATGTACATATTTATAAACAAGCAAACTTAGATATCGTTATCTTAATATAAAAAGACACCAACTGACATTTTTTTCAGAATCGAGTTTTTGCACATTCTATTACAACTCCGTCTTTGCAATTTTTATTACATAAATATTTATAGACATAAATTCATACATTAGCGTGTCTCCTAAGACTGTTTTCACCGAGTCTATAAAACTTATTATGTTTTAAGACTTCAGCCAAAATACTCTCATTGTTATGATTCCGTTTAACAAATTTTTCTATCGAGGTGATTTTTGGAGACACTTTAAAACCGATCCAGCTCACGGAATTTGCCGACATATTTTGGAATTCTAAATTAAATTTTATAAATCCAATGGAAAACCTGTAGCGATTATACCTATAAGTGAAATTATTGATTATACGAAAGGAATTTAAATTGAATGCATACTTGACGCGAGAATATATTACGAGTATTATATCGGGCAAGTTTTTTTTTATTAAGTGCACCCAATACTAATTGTAATTTCGGTATGTATGTACATACATACATAAGTATATATGTGATGTCCGCTCCAAATTGCTATTAATATTACGCTAAAACTACCTGCGTTTGAAAGGTTAATTACCTTTTAGAAATACCCTAAATACAATTCATAATTTCTTTAATTAATTTGATTATATTCAGGATATGCTAACTACATACATTCACATCAATACATATTCATATGTATGTACATATCTACTTGCACATTAGACCAGGTAGTACTCATATGAAAGAAAAAATTGCAATTGCCTAAATCGCCTCGTTTGGAAGCTTATTTCGAGAGCATTCTACAAACACTCTGGAGTGCATCCTTAGCCAACTAAGTTCACATAACTCAATTGTTAATATCTATTGCGACCCAGTCTAATGTACACGTAGTATGAAGTATTTATATATGGATGTATGTATACGGCGTCAAATTGTGGCCATATACGGGTTAATTAAACTTCAAATACAGTCGTTGCATATCACTACCCGTAGAACCTGGCGGAAAATCCATTTTCCGCAGTTGCTTTAAATGATGTTCCTTTCACTCGAAACGGAAAGTAAACATACTAACATACATTTTACATATGTATGTATGTATAAAGCTCAAATCTGGTTATTTATACCAGTTAGTTCATTAACGTAACGTACATAGTTTTATACTTTTCTATGCAAAAGGAATGTACATACATACAAACACATTCATATGTTCATATCCATGTATGTACATCCATAGGTGTGTATGTAAGTGAGATTAATAAGCTGTATTTAGTAATGCAATAAAGCACATTTGTATGCAACACTCAAATATGAATGCTCGAGGGTATATGCATATGTACATACATAAGTACATACACAAGAATATTGTTGCCAAGAATACATAACCACATTTACACACACTTGCACATGCACATGTATAAATAAATTCACGAAAATAAACGCATATTAAATTAGAAGCATACGTACATATGTATGTATGTTACATTTCTCCATGCACGAATGCGATACTATGTAAATTTTGGTGCATGGAAATATACTCGTATTTATACCAATATTAATAGTCCACTTGTATATACATACATATGTACATACATATTCGAATATGAAATGTACCCATCAAAAAGCTGCAGACTCGGAAAGCTAACAACTCGTGGCCTTAAACTTCATAACTGACCTTTAAATTATAACAATTATAGGGAAAATACTTGATTTTTTCGAAAAAATATATGTACCTAAGTACATAAATTTATGAATTTGCGAGTATGTTTCAACGCGCGTACATATGTACATAAGCAGTAGGTGAGTATGTACGTATCTACATCTGATATACTGCGGTAAAAAATGTTACGTTTGCCATTTACTTTATCAATAAAATTATGTGATGGATTATAATTCTTAATTTCCTTCTAAGCATATATAATTATGTAAATAAACTATCTTTGAATCATTGAATCATTTTGCTGGTTTGACACCTACATAAAGAATAATGCAGACTGCGGTGGTCCCGAAACGACAGGTTAACTTTATATTGTACGTGAATATGATTTTATAAAATGAAATAAATACATATGTATGTATATGTACAATATTAAATACATACATATGTACCTGCTTTGGAAACGAAACATTACATTGTACTCTTTGTGAAATTGCATGCATCGGTGATTTGTTTTATTATTTACCCAACGATAAAGCCGCACACAATGCCACGCACAGTAGGAAATGCCAGGGTCAGAGCTGATCTCAAATTTGTTTTAAAAATACCTCAAATTGAATACAGTTTAGCTAATAGCGTTAAAAACAGGCATAATGTATTCTAGTATGTATGTATATACGAGAGGACTATCAAAAATTCACTTAGTGGTGACTTTTAAATATTAGAATTTAAAAATATGTAAAACTAACAAATCCTATGCAATTGTTTTACGATACTTGAATGGATACGACAAAGAACGTAGATTGCAAAGCAGTCCCTCACTCCCACCGTTCCTCTAACAGATCTTGTCTTATTTAACCATACTAGAAATAATTTGACTTTTGTATTAGTGTGAGAATCTGATTAGATCTGATTCCACAGAAAATGAAACGCCATGCATTGTTTTGTCATATACATACGTTCTTTGGAGACGAGAAAAGTTTGATTTACAAATATTCAATGAATGCCAAATTGTATAGGAAACGATTGCACCAACACTATTGACCATTTCCATGTGGCTGCGACGATTCCAGACGGGGCATTTTTCTGTAGATGACGATACTCGATAAGATCTAACAAAACCTTACACTGGTGACTTCACAGTGGCTCTGTTGAATTCCAAAAATGACGGGGATCTACGATTGGCACAACAAATTATTGCTGATGAATTAAACTTTGAATGCCCTGGCTGTAACGTGAATATTACGTAGCCATCTGCTCAATGGGTTCCATGAATTTTGAAAGGTGGTCAAAAAGAGGCTCAAGTAAATTTTTCCTAACTAATGGAGCCCAATAATAGCAAACCCATCCGTAAAAGATAAGCAGCAATTCAACCACAAAATTAATGATGTCAGTTTACTTTAACATCAATTGCTGCTATTCACCTTGAAAGTGGTCAAACGGCAATTGCAAAATGGTATACCGAAGACTACTTATCAAAGAATTTCAAAATGTTTGAAAACCTCCGCAGAAAAGGATTTGCCGCTCTAGTTTTTACATCATTACATCTCGCTAAAATAACGAATAACTTTATTGCGATCTAGGGCATCGTAGCAAAATAACCAACACCATATTCCCCAGATCTAGCACCTTGATGCTTGATGATTTCTGGTTAAGTCCAAAAATTTAAAGATGTTTAATGGGAAAGCTCTTTAACAGCAACGCGGAAACAATTGTTGCGGTTAATGCTGAACTTGATAAGCCTAAAAAGAACGATTTTTTAGACTTTGAGGCTTAGGAAGTACATTCCAATCAATGACGATTATGTAGAGAAGTTAAAAAAGACTAAGATTCAAAATATAAAAGAAAATATTTTTTTTTTATTTAGATATAAAATTTGCTAAAAATATTTTATTTGATAGCATTGCATCCATAGATCAGAATGCATACTGTACTTTCTTTTTTAGGTATGCTTTAATTAATTTTTTTCTTAAATACTCTTACTTCAGAGTCTATTTGTTTTTCTCAAAAACTTATTAATTTTGCTAATAAAGATCAACAAATATTATTCTTGTTGGACTGCAAAAGTGCGTAAAAGTGTTTATAATCTTCTGATAATTTGGGCTTTAATCTGTAAAGACAATACAAACAAATTTATCCTGCGCACTACACCCAAATGAAAAAATCAAATTCAGTTTGTACCCATTTCGGAATATTGGACTTCGCGAGAAGTAGGCATCCTTCACAAGTCTTATTAACCAAAATATTATCTATCCACTGATGCCAACATTTATTTACTCATTTGTTAACATTTTATTCATTGGTTAACTTTTGCCACAGATGTCGCACTGATCGGCAGTTCAATTTTATTTAGTAATAAATATGTATGTAATATGTGTATATACTTTGTGTATGTATGTTATCGTATATTGTAATAGCATGCGGTTATGTGGACTCGCTTAGCTCACAATAAATGTACTTTTTATAATTGCCCACCAAAAGTGTCAACAAACGTGAAAATTTAGAAAATACCAGAGGTCAAAGTTATTAGAATATAAAAAGCTACTGCTAAAATAAAACTGAATCATGTATGTATGTGCATACCACATGCTTGCAAAATTCATTGTTTTTGTGCATGTACATGTACATATTTATGTATGTACATTTGTTGATATTAATGTGTACCATTAAAAAAGTTCCTGTTTTTCACGCGATCGTATTCTCTTTATGAGCCGAGTGTGTAACGTATGCGCGCTTCATTCAGTGTATCCCGGGTTCGAATCCTGGGGCAAGTAACATCAGAAATTACAGGAAAGGTTTCTATAGCGTTCGACCCTTAACACATTGTAGGCGAAGCTCGATCAAACATCGAGCTATGATGCCAAATTATTATTATGTATATTATTTTTATTATTTAAGAAATTTATTTATTTTTAACTTTTAAGCAATTTTAAGCATTTACAGATTTATTTTTATTTAAAAGCGCCGTTTCAAATCTTAGCCCATTTACTTAAAAATATTGCAATATAATTGCATTCTAAAAAAACTTATATTCATAAATGCACTTCTAGTTCGGTCGGATAACAAATACCAATTTCAGGTTATACATATATTTTTCCAAATTTTATGATTTGCGTGCACGAACCGTTTCGGATTTTTTAGACTTACAGCATAAGACGCATTAACACGTTCACGCCGGCGTGTACCACCGGTGGCCCGCACTAGATTGTCTCATTGGGCGGCGCGTACCACTGGTGGTACGCATTCGCTTGTGCTATTAGAAATAATGAAAATTTAGCGTTTATTTATTAAAAATATTTATTTTTATAAAAATTATAGTTAATAACGTGTCATATAAATAAGTTTTGTTCAATAACATAAACATAATAATACAGTATTATAAATTATTAGAGCGCCGCCTAGCAGCAAAAAACATTAAAGTCGGCCTCAGCGTGAACGTGTTAATGTAAGTATCTATAGTATATATCTATATCTATAGTAGTAATTTATAAATATGTACATTCATATTAATGTGCATGCATAAGCTGATCCATATATTTACATATGTATTTATTTTGAATGACTCAAGCTGTAGGGCAGGTCTGTTCTGTGTGGACGAAAAAAAACCCGGCGCTCCTTTTGATGGGCACAAGCCAAACAAAACAAAACATAATTGGCGGTGACCGAGACATTCAGAAACGTTAATTTGGGTTACGCCTTTAATCATACATATATATGCACATATGTACAGTGGCTCACAGCTTAAATGATACTGTGTTATTTTTTACAATATCCATAATGTTTTTCGTGTTGAATAGTTTTCGATAATTCGCGTTGAGAACGCATGCACCAATAGGGGTTTGTTTTTAAATCGAGAAAAATGCGCTAGACCGGCTAGAAAAATTTACCAAAAGTAGTGAATAAATATTTATCATTGTTTATACCGTTATAGCCTTATGATAACACGAAAAAGAGAGGGAATTGTTATGTAAATATTTCTTCATGTAAGTACAATATGTACATATATATGAACAATCTCTGCGCAGACATATGCACATACATATGTAGATATGTACACCTTTTTACTTACAAAATACATACTTAACAAAAACTCGAATATTTACATACATAAATACAAAGTTGTATCAAGAACCTTACAATGGAAATGTAATTTTTAAAATTAAATGCAACGTGGTTCAAACATGCATACATATGCATGTATGTACATAAATATAGTTTTCTATTTTTACCCAAAAATATTTATTGTATCTTTCTTATGAGAAAGTAATAACAATTTTTAAATTCTTAAAGCGATTAAATTTAAAAATGTACTTTATTTAGTAGTCGATTTATTTATGGGAATATCAAACAAAAATAGTTCATTAAACGGCGCCATAAGGGATGCCATAATATAATTTATAGTTAATATCTTGAAGAATATTAGCTTGAAATAAAAGATATTTAACACAGATGATGGATTATAGGTTTCACAAGTTCCGTCCCGTTAGTTCCATCAACTTAGTTCCGGTATTTTTTGATAGCTTGTTGGGATACCACTTATCTTTGCAGATATTTCAGATTTAAATATGAGTTGGGTATTTCCGCGAGTCCAACATGCTTTTATTCGAAACTTTCCACGAAGAGCAATGCAATGATAGGTTTATCATTATCTGTCGATTACTTTATAGCTATTATGTAAAACAAGTTTTTTCATCATTTAAGAACCGATTACCATCCAACCCGGGCTCGCCAAATGGAAATAACGTAACTCCACTAAATAATCTACCAATGGTACCTACATACATATATCATGACTTTTAGAAGGGAGTCAATAAAGTAAAAAGGCCTTTAAATAAAGGTGCGGTTTGACGCCCTTAAATTTGACAAATAGTAAATACTTCCTTTCCACCACAAAACGTTGCGCACAAATGAATGTACATATACATTGACATGCTGCATTCTGCAATAGATGCATTAGAGTGACTGAACTCAAAGATCTAGCAGTTTCGTGTTCAGCTTTACTACCGCTGTAAGGGATCGAAACATTGGAATTTTAAATATCGGTTCAAGTAAGCGCCATTCATTTATCGGTCACCATGATACTGAGGAAAGAACTTCAAGAAAATGTTGGCGCGGTTTCAAGCAAACTATTTAAGTATAATAATTAATTACCACTTCACTTCAGCGGTTCCGAAGCGAAATGACCATCTCACAATTTCCTTCTGCTGCGCCTCAAGTCTTAGATAGTCGTCTTGCTTCGCTTTCCATTCAAAAAATATGGAAATTACTTCTGAAAATATTTTTGATGAAATGGGGAAAATCGAAAACAAACGTATTAATTTTGATTGTTTTCTTGTTCAGTTTTTGATATCGTAGCTGATTATAAATACGTTTTACTATTATACTTGTCTTTAATTGTACAGCGATCGAGTAACCACCCTCATATCTTCTCTATGTTTGACGAGTTCGAAAATTTCATTTAGACTTATTAACAACTAGAAGCGCATTAAACTACTAATCGGCTGATGCAGACTTTATGTACATATGTACATAATTCAATTAAATTTATGTTTTATTTTATATTAAATGATTTTTAGCAAGATGATATAATCATAATAACTGCACGTGTTTGAATAGCCTTTAATTGTGCAAATTAATTTTTTAATTATAAATAAAGTCATATTTGTTTAAAAATATCAGATCAAAATTATATTTAAACTATAGAAAGAGATATACTGTGCCTCTTAAAATTCGCTTGATAGTTTCATGAAAAAAGTAAGTAATGCAACAATTGAAAACTAATGCACTGACGTTAGAGAAATATTTCATTATAAATGTTTTATAGATACGTGCAAGTGTTTCACTATTTCTACCCTATTATTGTTACCCACACAACATTAAAAAGTAACAGATATTACACTCACATAAAACAGGAAATTCAGCAATGAACATCCTACATTCAATATTATTGTTAAACGTGTACTTTTTTCTTTAATATTCAAAACGCAAGAAATACAAAAGGTTACAATAGTGCTTTGTTACAATATACAGAACGAGTTATAGTACAATGGAATAATACAAGGCTGCATTTAAATTGCTTCGTACTCTCCAACATCTCCCCTCGAAGAATTTCGACAGCACCTGATCAAAAACTTGTATTTACCATGCCTAAGTCCCCGATGCATTTAAAATGTTTATCTGCTGGTAATCCGTTCGTTAGGACGTCCGCTGGCATGTCTTCAGTTCGCATGTAGTTTAAAATGATATCGCCGTTTTGATGCTTCTCGCGTATAAAATGATGACGTACGTCTATGTGCTTTGTACGCGAATGAAACGCGTTGCTTTGCACTAGCTTCTGTGCACTCTGACTGTCGTTGTACATTACGATGGATCTACATGTCCTGCCAATCTCGTTCAGCATTTCGCGTAGATAAAACGCCTCTCTTGTGGCTTCACACAAAGCCATGTATTCGGACTCAGTGCTTGAAAGAGATACAGTTTTCTGTTTACGTGCCTCCCACGAGATAGGAGCTCCGGCTAATATGAAGGCGTAACCGGAATATGATCGTCGGCCCACCATATTTGCACCCCAGTCAGCATCGACGACCGCATACAAGTCTGCTTCTGTTTGCTTATAAAGAAGGCCATAATTTAGGGTACCTTTCAGATATCTTAGAACCCGTTTGGCCGCCTTCCAATGTTCTGCATTGTAGTTGGAGTTGAACTGGCTTAAAAAATTAACTGCGAAAGCCAAGTCCGGACGCGTTGTTACTGCCAAGTATAACAAAGCGCCAATTAGACTTTGATATGGATACTTATCCATTAAAACCGCATCTGGTTTTGCTGGTTTTTCCAGTTTACAATGTTGCTCTAATGGTGTTCTGATTGGTTTGCAATCTTCCATATGAAAACGTTTCAAAATGTCTATTGCGTATTCACGCTGGTTCAAAAATAAAAATCGTTTTTTCAAATCTTGACGGAACTCAATGCCTAGACACGTCTTAACTGGACCTATGTCCTTCATTTCAAAACTTTCAGCGAGATACTGTTTGACTTCTCGCAACCACATCTGATCATTGGTAGCAATTAACAAATCATCAACGTAAACCGTGATTAACATAAGTTTTGATTTACTGCCCATAATAAATAAGCATGGATCACATTTGGAGGCCTTGAAACCCATTTGACATAGTGTCGTGGTCAATTTTTGATACCACTGAAAACCTGATTGCCTCAAACCATATAAAGCTTTTCGAAGTTGGCACACTGGATTTTTATTTTTAGTTATCGCCATTTTCCACTTTTGTGCTGTGCTTCTGATTTCTCGTGCTTTCTCGTCATCTGTATGCAATAGCTTTCCCGATAAAATCTTTTTAAGGAATTCATCGAGATGTTCAGGTATGTCCATGTAAACACTCTTTTCCAGGTCACCGTTTAGGTAAGCAGTAATTACATCCATTTGATGTACTTGCAGACTCATCTCTGCTGCTATGGCCGACAGCATTCTTATAGACGCAAGTCGAGCTACTGGAGAATATGTGACGTTAAAATCCTCCCCTGGACGTTGCGAGCACCCTTTAGCTACAAGACGCGCTTTTTTCGTATTAACATCTTTAGTACGAAACACAAAACGATTGCCAATAATTTTTCTTTCACTAGGTCGCTCAACAATTTCCCATGTTTTGTTCAAAATTTGTGACATATATTCGTTTTCAATGGCAAGAAGCCATGCCGTACCCTCATCGCCATTAATTGCTTCGTGAAATGTTTTTGGGTCACTGGCCATTGCTAGATTCGCATATTCGCAATCTTCGAAGTCAACGCTTGTATCTGAACCGTCGACAATTTCTTCAGTTTCATCATTCGAAGGCTCTTGATACATTTTTCTGGGCCGTCCACGCGCCCCTGTTTTAACTAGTTTTGGTCTACCTCTACCATGTTTTTTATTTGCAGGTGTTACGACACTCTCACATTCGCTTGAAGATTGTTCCGCAACCTCTTCAGACTGGACGTCACATTCGCTCATTTGCATATGAAAGTCAACTTTTAAATTCTCTGATTTTTCATCATAATGCTTGTGGAACATTTCATCTAAAAATCTAACGTCACGGCTAACCAAAATCTTTCTTTTTTCTGGTGACCACAAGCGATATGCTTTGGCTTCATTTGAATAGCCAACAAGAATACATTCTTCAGATCTTGAATCAAATTTACCATTTGATTTGTCTTTTATCAACACATACGACTTTGTGCCGAAAGGCCTTAAATGAATTACCGTGGGGGTCTTCCCCGAGCAAATTTTAAGAGGTACTTCATTTTTCAATACCTTTGTTGGACACCTATTTCTAATATAGTTGGCTGTGTTAAGTGCTTCAGCCCAAAAAACTGATAGTAAGCTCGATTGCTTCAGCATACATCGAGACATATCTAAAAGCGTTTTATTTTTTCGCTCTGCAACGCCATTCTGTTGCGGCGTGTATGGAGCAGTCAGCCGGCGCTTAATTCCGCATTCGTTTAAATATTTCTGAAACTCGCCGCTCATATACTCCAAACCGTTATCTGACTGAAGCATTTTTATTTTCTTTCCAGTGAAGTTTTCTGCCGAATTCTTAAAATTCTTAAACATTTGCAGGGCTTCACTGTTTTGCTTCATAAAATAAACTTCGTCACTGTGGACGATCTCTAACAATTCTGAAGTCCGCTGTTCATTTTGTCTAGGGAAACAGTCCTGCGTTTGCTTTTCGCTTACGCAAACCTCGCATATAGGCAACTTGTCATTCCGATTAAATTTTATACCGTGCACCATGTTGACCGCACGTTTCAAATCTTTTTAGTTGAGATGTCCCATACGCACGTGCCACGTATGTATGCCAATTTGCTTCGCTTCAGAAATATTTGCTGTAGGTTGAACACTTTTGACGTAGTACAAATCTCCAATTCGTGTAGCCGTAAGAATATTTTTACCATTCTTTACAATGATCGCCTCATTTCGCCGAAAAATTACTTCATGTCCCTTGTCTGTGATTTTTGACACAGACAACAAATTCGTTCTTAGTTCTGCCACATACATTACATCTTCGAAATTTATTCTCTCCTCATGCCCTTTTTCGTTGACAGTTGTCTTCACGTTACCAACGCCTGTGATGTTAGCTGTGTTGTTGTTCGCCAAACTAAGAGTTTTATTGATCTCTTTAAACTTATCGAAGGTCTCTTTGTTCGAAGTCATATGCGAAGAACAACCACTGTCTAAACACCAATAGTCACTTGAATTTCTCAAGAAAAATGCGGATTCGGTAAACATTGATTTTTCGAAGTTCTGTTCAGCAGCTTGACGTGCGTTTGAATGCGAATTCTTTACTTTTTGTTTTGTTCGACAGTTTCGCGAAATGTGGCCGAATTCGCCGCATTTGTAGCAAGTTCGTTTTTCTTGCTTTTCGTTTGTAGCACTTTGCTTGCTGTAAGAGTTGCCAGCTGGCTGTTTATAGCTTTTAATCTTTGATTGAGCGAATAATACATTTTGCTCCGTATTCGCCTCTTTGGCTTTTCTGGATTGTTCTTCTTCCAGTATTTTAACACGAAGAACATCTGGCTTGGGTAGCTCATCGCGAGTCTCCAAGGCACATCGGAACGTTTCGAATGAATCGGGCAAACTATACAATAATAAAATTGTCAGCAAGTCGTCACCCACTGAAACATTTATTTCTTTCAGTTTGTTAACTGCATGGAAAAATTCGTTGAGATGGTCACGGACGCTATCTCCTTCCTTCATACGTGCAAGCGCTACACGTTTTAACAGGGTGGCTTTTCGCGCAGGCCCTTTCGACTGGAAAGTTGACTCCAATTTCTTCCACATGTCATGCGACGTTTCACATTCAGAAATTAAACCCAATTCTGATGGAGATACAGAGAGTGTTATATCGGCACAAGCCTTTTGATCGAACTCAATCCATTTTGCTGCATTTTCGCCACTTGGACACGGTTTATCTCCCGACGCATAACTCCACAAATCACCTTTTACCAGGATGGCACGCATGTGCAGCTTCCAGGTATCGTAATTATCCGCGTTTAGCGGATCAATCCTCACAGTTGTGCTGGCCATTATTGGGCAATATATAACCGATCGCGATATATATATTTTTTCGTTATCGTAGCTTAAATAATTTTACTTATGCAAAATATTTTCCGAACTTAGGTAGGGCTGGGCCCATAACCTATTGTTAAACGTGTACTTTTTTCTTTAATATTCAAAACGGAAGTGCAAGAAATACAAAAGGTTACAATAGTGCTTTGTTACAATATACAGAACGAGTTATAGTACAATGGAATAATACAAGGCTGCATTTAAATTGCTTCGTACTCTCCAACAAGTATCAAAGGGAAAATGTTGTATTCACATACCTTTACCTATTATGTAGATTTTGACTGTTTAAGCTTACGAGTAGGAGATTGCATACAAAAGCAAATTGCTCACCATTAAAGGACATACATACACTAGGGATGCCCCTTTGAACAATTACTAGGAGTGCCAGTTACTGTCGAAATTGGACCGTTTTCCTTAAAACAAACTTATCCTCACTAGATAAAAACATATTCCGAAATGACTAATAAGCACATCTTTACGTACAAATAAAAAATATGAGGAGGAATAAAGCATACAAAAAAGAAACAATTAAAAAAGATAACAACGCAATAAAAAAAAGAAACTTCAATAGCAATGCACAATTTTGCAAAACTAAAAAATTTTATTATTATATTTATCTAAAAGTATATCGTCTTTGAATTTTTTTCTCTAAGCTTTAATTTAATGCTTAATTTTTGAAAGGAGTGTACCTTATTTACTTTTTAAATTAATAAATGGCAATCCTATTGTAAACATTTCGTTTGATATCCACAATGCTGTCTTTTTACTTAAAATATATATACTTATATACTTATGTATATATATTTATTTTAATTTTATTAATTGGTGGCAACCCTGTTCGACTATAGTGTTCCCTATAAGTTTTATTTTCGAGTCCATATTACAATTATCTACTAAACTTATCCCGCTTGGTGGCAACCCTCAATTGCAAACCAATTTTAACGATAAAACTCTCCTACAGAAAAATGGTGTTCTTGGTTTCGAAATCGGTACGGTAGAATCCCCAAACGAACTGTGACTCAATTTATGTTAGCGTATTAAAATATGGATAAAAACCTTATGTGTATTCTTAATTTTTTCTAAACAGAAAAAATCATCGGATAACATTTAATCAAGCTTCAACCATTCTTCAGCTAGGACTTATTGTATTGTTATTTGTTAGAAATTTTGAACAATTAAATAATGAAATTAAACCAGATCGGCATTATTTTACTTAAAACATAAAAAGAAAAGATTACAGCAACGTTATCAGATCGAACTCAGGCAATAAAATACGCAACAAGATTAAATCAAGTACACTACTGATATTTTTACACTTGCAATATTTATACCCTAACATTCCATGCATATGTATATGTACAAAAGAAGTTAGCGTATTAAAATTGTTGCACTTCTAAATGAACTTCTAAATGAAATGTGAAAACGCTTCCATTAACATTAAATTCTATTTTATATTGATAATAATAATATATAGCTACGCTTCGTTATTTTTACTAAATCTAGTAGTAAACAACAAATTTAAAGCCGTTTTTATCGATACTGTGACCTTTTTTAGAATATTATGTTTTTTCAACAAACGATATATTTAATATAAATAAAATATTTAAGTTTTATTATTATTTTTCTCATAGCGCTGGACTTTGAATTTCATGCAACCTTTGGCAGCGATCCAAGGTTAGGAATACTTTCAGGTTCAGTTATTTATTAAAAAAATTACAAATCCGCTCACACTTTTTAAATACCGCGAGAATTACTCATAAAAAATCACTTACCTACATAGGTTTACACATATAACAATTTAATATTGTCCATATGAAGGTATGTATGAGCGTTTTTGTAGGTGCACTAAGCCGAGGTATACATACATACATGCAATGTATATAAATACTACACACTAACGGTTATCCAAGTGCCGATTATATCCAAAATTTGTCTAACAACCTACTATTAACCTTTATAACTGGCTCCTGATAAAGAATCATAATTGAAAATTGCTATTTTCGTATGAAACAACAGAAAGAAATTACAAACCGCTCCCTACCTAGGCTACAAGTGCGGATACTCGCTTAATCTCCATTTGTTCCTCATTACAGAAATGTGGTAGCCAAATTCTCTCCTCCAAAACCCAATTTAATCGAATTAGAATCCGAAATGTTAGCTCATACATACATACATATATGTATGTGTGTAAATGCATATGTAGGTGTTCCATCAAATTAAAAGCCGAAGCAAAGAATTGGCAAGACGTTTCATTTCCAGTGCCAAGAAATGCTAGCTTATTAATAACCTATTAGATCGAATTTGATTCCAAAAAAACGTAGAAAGCAAATTCTATACACAGCAATCGTCAATTTAGTTCTGGTAAGGTAAAAAAGTTAAGATAACTGTGAGACTAATGCAACTTTTTTTCTACAATATATTCTTTGGCCGGATTCTTCGGAGATATTCGAACGGTTCGGTACAGTTTCTTTGAAACCAATTTTGTTTTGTTCTAGCGGTATAGTTGCCGTTATCTTCTTGAAAACGCTTAAATATACCAGCTCTTAAACCGATTGTCGTTTAAAATGTTTACGTAGTAGTAAATGCGACTGCTACAGAAACGTTTTTTTCTAATAGCAATCGCCCCTCGGCAGGCAATGGTAAGCATCCGAGTGAATTTCTGCCATGAAGTTCGGTCAAACATCAAGTTATGGTGTAAGCGCCAAATTATTGTTATATTGTTATATTATTTATTAGTAGTAGTTCATTTTCCAATTCTGCAACATTTCTGAATCAATCCCAAGTCATAAGCTCCCTTACTGTATCTACCTAAAATATGAATCTTCGGGGCACCGTTATTGTTTTTCAGTTTTCTGTCGCGTATAGCATTCGTGAATTGTAACGTCAGTTTTTCGTGTTAAGCAGACTTTTACTAAACAATAGATAATAGTTAAAAACCACGTAACAGCAACACTTTTGCCCGTGGTACATTGCTGTTGAATTCAAATAATTGAACTAATCAAATCTCATGAAAACAAAAAAATTTAAAGGAATAGATCTGGAGGTATGAAACGCGCTAGATATTTTGCACCAGCACGTTCGCTGGCGGAACACATACTTACAAATGTACATACATATAAGCAAATTTTTGAAATCTCATAAACATTCGATTATACTTGGGAAACTGTAGCACTACAGCAAATTTTTGTTTGTCTTTTCGAATAATTAGAAGTTTTGACTTAATGGACTTTTGAAAAACGTTTGCGACGTGTAAGTATATACATACTTACTTAAATATCCTTTCGCTGCTTCAATGTGAGTTGCACGTTCATTTGCACATACGAATGTTCAAGTAGTTCAAGTAACATATGAGTATGTATGCATGCACATACACACATACATATGTACATACATGCATTTGGGCCGTTAATTATGGAAGTCGTGTCAGTCCTAGGATCCCGTAGTTACATAATAGATTCCCGAAAATCCAAGGTATCTCCCGAAATTAAAATTGATTGTTAAAAAGTGTAACAATATAATAGGCTGAGCAGCCTATTTTGGTATTTTAAAGCAGAACATTAGGAATAAATATTATTTCTAGTAATTCAGATATTTATTAATTTTTATAAATAAAATAGCAAATAAAATTTTACAATACTAATTATTTTTTAAATTATTCTGTATCACTGGTTGAGATGGATAGAAGGAACTCTAATTCCGAAGGTTACACAATGGTTGCTCAAAAAATGTTTAATAAAAAGAATTTAAACTATGTATGTGTAAAACTTGATTTAGTTAAGAGTCTGACCCTCAAATAAACGTCCGAAGATAAGCAAAATATTTATTTGTGTTTAAATATACTAGCAAACTACTTTTTGTTTTATTTGACATCACTAACATGCATGAGTGTAAGCGCGTTCATATGGCTTTTTTAAAGAACGAAACAATACAATTATTTACACAATAACAACAAATAAAGTCAGTTTTCACCTAGTTTCTCTTTCTGTATTTATAGCATTCTTAAAGCGCGAACTGCTTACCCTATGTACGGTACGAGATGGTGTAGAAACTGTTGGAATGAATGCAACAACTTTGTGCCATTATGTAAAATGCATCGCATTGATTTATTTAAGACATGGCTAAAATAAGCACATTGACTGTGAAGTATGTTTTCAACCCATTCACATATCTACCTAAGTCTATATGTAGATATACTCAAATGTACATTAGATTAGCCTCCCCCTATCCAAACATAGTTTTACATTTCTAATCCTCCCTAAAAACCCATACTCGAATGTTGTGCGGCAATAAATTCTAAATATTACAAAAGAATTTTGTACTAGAAGGCAACTTATTTTCTCCATTACAAAATAGTATACATACATAGGGCGAGTTCCAAGTTGCATGTTACTTCTTATATATTTTTTATACATGGATGAATCAAGAATATTTACGTCGCATCAATAATTTTTGTAATGCTCAAACTAAAACACAGCCGCAGGTTTGTATTACTGGCATTGTAAATATTTCACATCGATTCAAGGAACTCGGCCATATCTAAGTATCTAAGTACATTTATGTACCTTATCTGGCGACAGAATAAAACCTTGGCCAGTTGTGATATTAACAATGCTATAATTTTAAATATTACTTTCGAAGGCGTTTAGGGTCATAAATATTTACTCAATAAACAAAATAATAATTTGGTGCTTACATCATAGCTTGATGTTTGATCGAATTTTTTCTACAATTTGTGGTGGGCGTCTTGATGTTGTAACACAAATTGAGGGGCCTGCAGTTTTACGCCGACTCCGAACGACAAATGACACAAAGATGCATTCGTCTACGGCGGTCTCAATAGATTCCACTAATTCATTTGTAGGACTCTGGTATTTCTTAGCAACTAGAATTTAATTCATAATAATAGTAAAGTAGAATTTAGTGAGTTGAGAAATGAGATGACTGCGAAATATGAGATACTCATATTAACTGAGCACATGGCGCTGATCTTCAACTCTGAAGTCATTCGTTCGTGTACTAGCACCTCAGATGCAAGGGTTAGGTTAGGTTACTGTGGTAGTTCCCGCAAAGGGAACTCACTTAGACATAGTAGGAGTCCATTGTGATACCACCTGATTTATGAACGGTAACGTAAATCGGAAAGTCAGGAAAGATTAACCTGAGAAACGTTGCGTGCCCCGAATGAAGTCACGCAAATTACCAATCTCCACCCCTGAAAACTCCTCTGGAGTCCTAAAGAAGTACGAGCCTAGGTACTTGAACCTCAGTCTCGCAAATGCAGGGCAGGTGAGCAGAAAATTATAAGATGAATCCATCTCATCCTCCTCCATACAGCTGCGGCAGAAAGGGTCAGAGACTATCTTCAGCCTAACCGCATGAATACCCAACGGACAATGCCCAGTCAAAACACCAACGAGGGTCGAGAGTTGCCGCTTAGTAAGCGACCTCGGCTCCTTTGAGCGTCCACGATCCACTCTCGGCCAGAGGGACCTTGCAATTCTGTATGTCGTGGCAATTTCCCAGCGCTCGCTGAGACGACAGAGAGCCCATCTGTCCAGGAGAAGCCCCTCCCTGGTGGGGGCTCCTTTGACTGCCTATGGGCTTCTCCTGGACAGATGGAGAAATGACTTCCAGGGTACCTTGCCGAGCGAGCTCATCAGCCATGCAGTTCCCTGCAATGTCGCTATGGCCCGGTACCCAAATTAGTTTAACGTCGAGATACTCTGAGGCGGCTGCGACGGAAGTCAGGCATTCCCTGACCAGTTTTGATCTCACCATTAGCGATCCTAAGGCCTTAATAGCGGCCTGACTATCCGAATAAATGTTAGCCCGTCTAGAGGGCATTACATTGGTAAGTAGCCAATCGGCTGCCTCCTTGATTGCGGCCACCTCTGCTTGAAATACACTGCAATGGTTCGGAATCCTAAATTTAGGGCTGAGGGAAAGCTCCTCCCAGAAGACCCCTCCCCCAACCTTACCATCCAGCTTCGAGCCAGATTCAAGGGTAGTAACCATTTATTATTTTGAACTTTCTTCATAAATATCACATGGGTAAAGAATTACAGTTTTTTGAAATGTTATTGATATTGAATTGCTATCAATTCTGCTGCGGGATGCACATACAAAAACATATATGTACATCTAAGCATGCAATGTATTGACTTAACTCAAAAACCTGCATTTTTATTTCAGATTCTTCGAATTATTTCATCGAAAACCCTTACCAAATCACTGCGAGGATAGAACTACATAGATATAAAAAACGTACATATTTTCAATTTCTCAAAATTCGTAATGGTTGCAGTAGAATCACAAATAATGTCACATTGTATATCAAGTAGAGGAGATACCGCAATGGCAACATGCCCGACGGCAAAATACGAAGACAGCTGGTCGAAAAATTCTAGGCGAAGTCGAACATCAAACACTGAATACGTTCAACGACAAGCAGTTGAAGGGTTTATCAGTAAAATGAGCTACTGCCACCAATATACAGTATTCATAACTTTAGCCATACTGTTAGCCATAATTAACACTGTCGCCAGCAATACTGTGAAGACGACCACACAAGCCGAGGTAAGCAAAGTCCACCAAAAAAATGGGATAAAAACTAAACTGGTGTAATATTTGGCAACTTAGTTGGTATTTTATGCTCTGGTGGCATAAATGTTTATTTATAATTCAAAGTAGAATTTTTATAAAATGCATTTGTTGGTTCTTTGACCTAATTTTTTAGCATCTAGTTTTTGTTTTCAGGAATTTTTCTGAATAATATGGTCATCTCAATATGAGGTATATGCAAAGGATAATTCAATCTCCATCAAATATGGTTGATTTTTGTCTTCACATTGTGAATTTTTTCAATTCTTTCGCAGATATACCTCAATTTGCCTTCCAGAAAGAAATCGTAAATTACAAAGAAGTTGCATCGTGTTTCCTTTGCTGAGGCAAGAAATTTCGTCCGATTTCAGCACACTAGAAACCAATTAAATCAGTAAAATGATTGATATTAGAATCTGAGTAGCTCCAATTGGTTTCTAGTGTCCTGAAATCGGACGAAATTTTTCAAATTAGTTCTGATATGATGAAATCGGACAAGACGTTGCGTTAGAGGAACGGTGAGAGGGATGTAACTTCTTTACAGAAAGTTGGTTCTCTTTCGCATTTGACAACACAGAAATTCAGTAAACAGCCTCTTTGCAATTGAAATGAATGGATGCGTGACGGTGTTTTTCTACAACACTAGATGAAATTACAACGGCACATCTTGCTCTATATTTCGCAGTATTTTATCGACAAAAAGTATTAGATGGAACGCGGGAGATTCAAAAAGTCGCTGATCTATTGACTTGCCTTAGTAATTTAAAAATTATTGCTAAAGAACTGAAGTTTTTCTTCGTACTACAAGTACTACTTTGATTAAAATATTTCTCAAGAAGTTAATTTTTCCTTACGTATGTTGAAACATATTCAATTACTTATTTTATTTTGTTGCAACGCAAAAGATTTAATTTTTCTTCGGTGCCTTTTAGAAAGTAATTACGAGTAAATGGATATTTATGCGGTATGGAAAAAATATCAATTAACTTCGGAGATATCTTAAATATGTATTTATGCACATATTGATATATTCAGGCTGTAGTTGAAACTATTTAAAATACATACTTCTGTATATCTATGTACATATACTTATTCGAGTACGTATGTACATAAGCGATTAAGGGCCAAGCTTCAGCGGTAACATCTGATCCATCTATTAGCCTAATGATCACAACATCGAGATTTGCTAAGTCATTTCGTCTTCCAAGAATTTGATAAATAAATTGAGCTATTAAATGTGCATACAGAGTTTTTAGTAAAAGTTTGCATTCTATTGGAATTCTTCGCAAATTACTCTAGCGTAATGTGGCACAACAAGGCCAGCTAATAATTATTGTCTGACTGAGAGATAAGTGAGTGAGTGCAAGCGCAAATAAATATATTTATTAAATATAATTAAGAAATTTCTACTTCCGATTTATTCTAAATACATATAAGCGCATATGCATCGACTTGCTTACATCATATATTTGAATGTGATATTGCATTTGACATTTTCGTGTTTAAAAAGAAATAAGAATTAAAATTAAAATTAAGAAGTTAATTTTAGAAACATGCATACTTACATACATAGCTTCGAAGTATAGTTTTAAATATTTTCTAAAAATGGTCTTTTTGTAAAAGGTACTTGAACGAAGTACTTGGACCCTTGACACAATCCGATTTTCTGGGAGGAATTGAACTAAAACTTCATGTTGTACACACATATAAAAGCAGGATTCCAAAATGTTCTAATTTTGAAATCAAAAAATGTTAGGCATGCTTACTTTTTGAGAGAATAGTTTCATATAAAAACATTTAAATTAATTATTTTAATGTAGTTTCCGTCATAAATTTACGATATGTAGGGAGAAGTAATGATGTTGACAAAATAACTGAATTTCTGATTTCTGCCAAAGAAAATCTGGCAACGCTATATGTATGTATGTAGGCATGATATGCATGTAGCTGTTTAGACTTGAGGTGAATAAAAATATTACAAGCGCTTTGCACGAAAATTTGTATTCATAATGATTGTTGCATGTGCTGCCGTAAATTAATGACTTTTATCTGTTTGTTTTTATTTACTTTTTTAGTTTAAGTTGCTATGTTAGTCATTATACGTGCACATATGTATTTGCAAACGTATAATGTACTTAAATACATACGTATCTACGCGTTTAATTCTATTAACCCATACTCGACACATTCATTTATTTTCAATACACAGTGGTCGTCCAATATAACGAATTTATTGAAAATTATTTGAAATTTGAATACATAAAATAGAGTATAAGAGGATGGAGCCGTATGAAGAAGTCCACGCAAGTATAAGGATTCTTCTGCATGCGGTTCAATATCCGTTTGGTTTAAGGGTACAACAGGGTTTTGCAGCATCTGCTCATCAGTAGGCGCGGTTACGAGCGGGCGTCTAACTTAGAGAAAGCGGTTCGCTATATAAATATGTCCTAAATTAAAAATGTCCAAAAACCAAAGATCACTTCTACGAGCATCTTGACCGCGCATATGAACACTGCCCCCGTCACGATACAAAACTCGTGCTAGGCGATTTTAATGCCAAGGTGGGAAGGGAAGGGATATTTAGTCCCACAGTCGGTAAATTCAACCTACACAACGAAACATCCGCTAACGGACTGAGGCTAGTCGACTTTGTCGGGGCCCGAAACTTGGTAGAATGTAGTACCAGGTTTAAGCATAAAAAGATACATCAAGATACATGGCTATCTCCTGTTGGAAAAATACGAAATCAAATTGGTCATGTTGTGGTAAACGGAAGGCATGCTTCCAGTGTCTTAGACGTGCCTACTATTCGAGGAGCTAACATCGACTCGGATCATTATCTTGTCGCAGCCAAAATCTGCACGCGCGTCTGTGCAGTAAAAAGCGCGCGCTCAGTGCAACGATAAAAGCTCGACGTCCAAAAGCTGTAACCACAATAGATAGCCGACCGTTTCGCAACTTGACATGTACTCTAGCTCTCTGAGAGCAATGTTCAACGAGCAGATATCTGCGCGTAATGGGACCACATTTCTCGCCCATTATATACCCCCGCTGATGAGGAATGCCGAGCCCTCATGGAAAAGAATGATGCTGCCTACAGCACCATGCTGCGATCGGGCGCAGCGCGAACTTTGCGGGAGAGATATTGGGAGTTGAGGAATTAAGCAAGGCGCATATTCCGAAAAAAGAAGAGAGAGACCGAGACGGGCGAGTGCGAGGAACTTGAGATGCTGGCCGATAGGAAAAACTACCGAAAATTTCATCAGAAGGTACGGCGGCTTACAGAGGGTATCAAGACTGCATGATGATTTCCCGAAGTATACCCTTAGATAAATGTCAAACACATATGTTTACTTTGACAACTGGTTTGACAGCTATCCGCGTATTATTTTCTATACTTCTAAACACTCTCGTTACAAATGTTTTTACTTAATCTTGTGTGCTTATATAAATACATACATACATATACTCCATTTCATATACATAGCTTACTTGAGTAGTACCCTCCCACAAAATTTATATATGATGATACTTATGGTTGTTCAGTTGTCGCTTCCATGGCGTTTATAATATTAGTATCTCTACTATTTAATCAGCTCAGTCAAGTAAGCGCTATTAGTCGTGCGATGTTATGGAACATCACGTGACAGGCACACCCGTCATGATCACCGCGATTTGTTTTGTTCTCGCCCTGGGCATGCGCGGTACGAATTCGTGAGCATATGTTTTAAAAAGTATACATATATAATATTAGTTTTTTTTGCTACTGGCTACTCGAACTAATTTGCATTTCATTCCACTGGAACTTTGTACATATGCAAGGTGTCCCAAAATCGCGCACTTTACCCTTGTTACCAGAAAAATAATGACATCTCGAGCCGAAATTTCAATTTCAACATATTTGTAAAGCACCTCTATGTCGAGTAGCTTGTTAGTTAGTTTGAAGATTAGCCGATCATCAATTTTCACTCTATGTATTTCCACCATTAAAAGTTAAAGTATGCTGTTTTCACCACACCCTGTATGTGTACGCATTTGACTAGAATCTAAATGCTGTTACATGTACTTGCAGCAGATTTTTAAAACTAAATAGGAAGTTTTGATAAATTTATAAAGGTCTGACTTTAGAGTGTTTATTTCCTAATCATTAAATTCTGATCTAAATGAAAACTTGCATTCTCAAAAAGGAGCGAAAAAAAGTAAGAACATTTCTTCACTTTCCTATCATAAAAGTATGGAAATTACTCTGGGAAAATTATGGGTGAAATCACGAAAATGAAAAAGATGCCTCTTACTTTTGCCATTGAAATGATTGAATCAAATTGCTCTTAGCTCTAACTTTGGTTACAAGAAATGCACGTGAAACTGACCATTAATATTATTTTTAGCTTTTCTCCACAATTTGCAATTTGCATGCTGAAAAGAGATAATATTACGGTATAACTATTGAAAAATAATACCAGAACACAAAGTTTACATGAATAGAATTGACAAATAAATGGCGTTGTGTAAATGTTATGGAGCGAAGCTTAATTTATCATATGTACGGACGTAACGTAACGCTATATTTTTAAAATAATATTATGGCTTACATGCAAAGCATAAATAATTAAAATTTGCGATCAACCTTCTCATCTAGCGTGTGTTTTATAAAACTGTCAGAAAAAGCGGTTCCACAAAATGTCGACTGACCAAAGTTAACAAGGGCTCTTGCAAACGAAATATTACAAGCCACGTGGGCATTTTATTTGCAGTTGCGCATCATTAAGCTAGAAGCGAAATAGAGATTGAATGTTATGTGCTTATCATAAATATTATTTTTGCACTTGTATATAAACATATATTGACATATTGCTTAAATAAAAAAAAAATATTGATAGTGTCGAAGACTAGTTCGCACTAATTCTTGCCTAATTTCTTGTAATATGTAATGAACTTTGTATGTACTTATTTATGTGAATACATATGTATGTATTGAGCGTAACCACACCACGACTTTTTTTCCTTTAATAAGTAATGTTAAGTTAAATATTGATCGATAAAAGAGTTGCCAAAATAATAAGTTCTGGATTTTATATTTCTTATTTGTTAAACTAAATTTTTTTTTCTGAATCATTGTAATCTAAAGGACATATACATATATATATATATATATGTGTGTGTATGTGCCTCACTTAAAAATGTTTAATATGTCAAATAATATTAAACGCCCTTCTCAATGCTGTCTTTTCATTTTCCCTGCATTTGCTACGTTTTCCTTCTAATTTTCTGCACCGTAAGTTATAATGGGCCCGTCTTAATGTAACCTAGTTGCAAAAAAACATTAGGTAGGATAAGAAATAGCATGTAAAACAACAACACTAACTCGGAAAAATATGCGAGTTGAGCCAACTCGGTTATATGATATCCGACCAGAGATGTAGTGTTGTGAAGCAAAAAAACAGCTATATTGTGAATGGGCTCTGGAAAAATACTTGGGAAATTTCAATCAACTGTCAAATCTTGTTTGTTTTATGGATACACAAACAAAACAAATGATAATAGAACAAGGGTAAGTAAAATTGCTTTTCGTATATTTCACATAAAATTATGAATTAAAATATGTTTGTTATTTCAGAATGCAAGAAAAAAGGCGCAAGAGATGGTCATGTGAGAAGACAATTAAGTATTTGAGATGCTACCTCGCCCGGAAAGCGGAGTTGGAGCACCCAAAAAGAAAGAGGTTGGCCTACGCGAACGTGTTGGAAGACATGGTGTCAATGGCGATCACGGTAGGTTCAAGAAATAAGTATATGTTTGAACAAATTATATTTATTAATCCACTTCCAGGACTTTAAAAGAACGCCGCTGTGCTTGGCCAACAACAGCAGAACTGGCGCCAGCCCGTGCTTTTCCCCCTTTATGGAGGGTTCATGTGGGTTACAGACCGTTTGAAACACTTTCGGTAAATGTGCTGTCTGGAAAAAAATAGCTAACAGAAATAACTCTGTCTTTGTGCTCGTTTTTATAAAACGCGTGTACATGCGAAAGAGCATCAACTTAACAATTTTTCAAAAAACATGGGTAACATTTTGCTGTACAATGTACAAGGGGTTTATAAAAGCGAGCACGAAGAATTTACATCAAAAACGTTGCAAAAACTTCACTAAAATGTTTTCACTGAAACTCGACTTTTTTTTAATTTGCTTTTGGATTGTTATTTTATTTGTAATTAGAATAAGAAGTGATCTGAATTGAATTTTATATGTGATACTCCTTGTGAATTTGTTTTAGTTTTATAGATTTTAAGTTGAATGAAATGCAATGAATTCTTGTATATATTTTTATTAGTGAATTTAAAGATATAAATATATGCATATGTACATATATGCAGTGAAATTTTTAAATAATATTTTGTTGTCTTAAATAATTAAAAAGGGTTTGCCTTCTGTCAAGGGCTGCGTCTTGGTTTCATTCTTCAAAACCTTCATCAAGTGCAAACGTAAGACTCCGAATACTTCACTGAAAATAAAATAGCATTAAGTTTATGCATTTCTTTTGCACACATTTAGTTATTACTTGTCAGATATTCCACCGTTTGGCGCCTTAGCCTCATGTGCATTTTGAAATCTGCCTCACTCATTGCATCGAGTGTACCTTCAAAATTGGAGCTCTTCTCATGTGCCTTGTTTTTCATTCTACGAGTCTTTAGAAGAGTTGGAGCTTGCATACATCGTTTTCAATACTGCTTGTACTTCTTGTACTTCTTGCATCTCTCTATTGCGACGTGATTCGCAATGCTCACCCGTGTACAAAGACATCATCTACAAAAGTAAAAGGTTATTTAATGCATTTATTTAATGTTTTTAAATAAATTTAATAACTTACCACAGAATCCTCACAATTGCTCATTTTGTTTTGCGTCTTTAAAATTTCACTAAACAAATCATATGTTTAATGACAGATTTTACCAGTGTTGTGAAGTAACTAAAAGGAAATTTTATCCGAGTTGGAGTGTTTTTTGCAACTAGGTTACTTTAAAACGGGCCCAATATTCCCAAATCAATCGCCATTGGACGCAAATTTATATTTTCATCGCCAAATTATTTTTACTTCGTAGAAACGATATTTTCTAAGATCTGATGGCAATGCGGACTCAGCAATGACACACAAAAATTGGTAGAATGGAAGTGTAAATACAAACTATTGTTTAGTTAAAGATAAACTAATAATGTTTTAATAAACAATGCAGCTTATATAATTGTATTTTCATAAATGCTTTCCGTTGCCCACAGCTTAAATGTTTTTATTTACAATATTCACACTTTTATTTTCCTAAATCTCTTGTTCTTTATTTTATATAAAAATATAGTTCATTGATTACAAGAATGATAGAAAACCAGAGTACGACAAAACCGGCAGCGTACACGTCACAGCGGTTCCTGCCACAGGAATAGCGAGAAGAGAAGGAAGGTGATAACGAGCGTTTATTTGCACTGCAACCGCAAAAATACAAAGCTCGGCACTTCACCTTTATTATTCTGTGTTTAAGTTTTTGTAAAAATCTCTCAAAACCCTAAAAACCCTACTTTTTTAGAGCAAGTTGTGACGTGAATGCTTCAAACGAGGTAAGTACGAAGTAAAGGAACTGCTTTTGTCGTCACCATCTTTTCTCTGCGTCGTGCTTTGAATAACATAAATAAAAAAATTAAAAATTTACTATTTCCAAAACGTTTACGAAAATTTTACAAAACTTAGAATTTACGCTCAAGTTATTATAATCAAGTGTCAGTTTCAAGTTTCAAAACATTTTCGTTGATTTTTCATAACTTTTTTTTGCCGATAAAATATATAAGTATTGTCCTAGACTCGTTCTATCTATGTATTTAAATACATATTTTTGTCACTTATTGATTACATATACATATATTTCATTACCCACATTTCTGCATTGCCGTTTTATAAAAAAAAAACTTTTTTAAATATCTTTTGGTTTATAAACATAGATCGAAAACAACCCTCTCCACGTATTTCCATTGTTTCTCACTGACACAAATACAAAACTCTCAAGCAAAATCTGTACTAAATCTTGTTGTTTATGGGTTATTGAAACCCAAAAAAAAAAAAAATAAGTGTAAAAAAGCATTAGGCATTATAAATCTGCAATTATGCATTTTTGGATGCTTTGGTGATTCGCTGAGTGGATTTGTTTGAAATTTGGCGCGTATATATTGTCTGGATTAACATATAGGGTACTATTGTTCCGGTGGTTGGATCAAGAGCCGATCTAATCGAAAAAATCGTGCTATAGTCTAATTTGCTTGAAATTAGGCACTTTTATAGTTTCTCACCTAGATTAAAATATAGGATACTTTTTTCCGGATGGTTGATCAAGGACCGATACATTAAATTACATTTTCACTACGAAATTATATGTCACCGTTTTCCACTGAGTGAGACCAGACATCACCAAAAAAAATTATCTGTTCTCTTTGGTACGTTATTATTTACTTTAATAATAACATTTGTTTTGGGATATTTCAAAAGTTGAATGGATTATTTTCAATGTTTTTTTCGAAGGGGCTTTTTTCTTCTCCCTTCATTAAACTGATAAATTTAATTTAATTATAAAACCCCCCTTTCGTCATTAATTTAATTGAAGTTAACCTTTTAAGCAGGATGAGACTCCGTTTAAAAAAATACTTTACATAGTAATCCAATTGTATGAAAAATCTGTCCAGTCGTCATATTGCAATATGTGATTTAATTTTTTTATTTAATTGAACTTAACTTTGCAGCGACATCTTGTGAATCCCCTAAGTACTATATATGTATGTATGTATGTTCTCTCAATATGTAGTTAAATTAAAAAACCGAACGTTATTATAATTGTGCAACACATTTTTAGGTCAATTTATTTGGCACCTTCTAGGGTTGGTATGCTATGTAACAAAAATTGTTGAAATAGTTTTAGGAGTGCCAATACCAATCTTACCGGTAGGTCATAAATTAAATCTGCTTGAAATTTGTTTCTAAAATCGAAATCTGCTTATAAACAATGTATTGACTACTGTTCTTCAACGAGAATACAATATTAGAGCACACCATCTGACCCCTCATGCTCCTACGTAGTTCATATTTATACATACATATATGTATGTATGTACATATGTACATAGGTATACTTTTTTTTTTTTTTGATTATTCATATGAATATATTTTTAACATAAACTAAAATAATGAAAAATGTTATTTAAATGTTATATACAAAAAATTTGTATTATGTCATTAAATATCAAGGTTACCCTAACATGGGATCATGAATTTGACTATTTTCAATGAAATGTTATAGTAAAATTTTATTATGAAATAATTAGGGCTTGTTACTAAGTGGAAACTTATAAATTCTTAGATATGTACCTCGAGATGGATGTAGGGCTTTTAAAAGTGTTAGTCGTTGTTGTTGAAATACAGTCGTAAAAATATATTGCTTTAAACCGAGCTTATAAGCGGTTTAGTTAATTTTCGAAAATACTCACGTAGCCTGCAAATATTATATGGTAATGTTTTGTCCAAATCATCACATACATACATATGTACATATTTACAAACATATAGAGTGTTCGGTAGGAAGTCTATGTAGTTGTATAATTTAATAAAGAATTATTCGTCGAATGAAGAATAATAAACAGAAGCGATTCAACGCGACTGCGCATTGAGTTGCCCACCTACCATTAGTACAAAGAATTGCAAATGCGTATAAATACACACAGTCATACATCCATATGCATGCTACTTACATGTACAGGTACAGATATGGATGTATGTATGTGAATACACAAATATACTGGGGTTTTCAATAGGGACGCTACAAAAATAGACCGATAGTGACAGCAAACGACGCCATATTTTCCCCCGCTCTTTTGACATTTCTCTTCAGTAAGGTTTTCCATTTCATCATGGAAAGATATACGATCCAACAACGAGTCGAAATTATTAAAATTTGCTACCGAAATTCGGAGTCAGTGGCCTCAACTTTAAGAGCGCTACGTCCGATTATGGTCGTCATCATTTCTGGCTGAATGGCTTCGTCAATAAGCAAAATATGCGTTATTGGACAGGCAGCAATCCACACGTACTCCATGAGTCAACATTGCATCCCGAAAAAATTACGGTTTGGTGCGGCTTATGGGCTGGCGGCGTCATTGGGCCGTACTTCTTCCGTGATGATCAAGACCGGCACATTACTGTGAATGGGAATCGCTACCGCTCAATGATAACTGAATATGTTTGTCCCGAATTGGGTGATATGGACTTGGACAATATGTGGTTCCAACAGGACGGCGCCACAAGCCACACAGCGAATATCACAATCGATTTATTGAAATCCAAGTTTGGTGAACGTGTCATCTCATGAAATGGCCCAGTCAATTGGTCGCCTCGGTCGTGCGATTTGACGCCGTTAGACTATTTTCTGTGGGGCTACGTCAAGTCTATGGTCTAGGCCAACAAGCCAGCGACGATTGATGAACTTCGTACGAATAGCGAACGTGAAATTGCAGCAGTATAGGCCGATTTATGCTTGAAAACCGTCGAAAATTGGGTTCAGCGTCTGGACTTCTGCAAGCGTACCCGTGGTGCCCATGCAAAAGAAATCGAATTCCATCCATAATGGCATCGAATGTACTTTCACAGGAATAAAGAATTTAATTCATATCCCAAACCGTTTTTGTTTTATTTAAAAAAACGTTTGTGCGTTCCTATTGCAAGACCTACAAATATATATATATGTATGTACCTAAGCATAAATGTATACATACATACATACCGACATACACACATACATATATATGCACGTGTTTGCACACATGAAAAGGTGAACGAACTTCAAAACGCTTATTTCGTATTATTGATTTCCGACTTGAAGACATCATCTATGTATGTACATATGTATGTGGATTAGTTCCCTCGTGTATATACATATTTACACAAATCTGTTAAATTCTTCAAATAATGTGTATATTAAAATTTTATACATCTCTACGTGTAAGTGTTGGTACATAGTATTGTACATAATCGTACCTACTTATTAGACACAAACGTCGGTAATGTTTGGTACTTTTTTCTGCGCGTGTTGTCAGATTTTTTTAGTAATCGATCTGTTTAATCCAAATTTAATTATAAAGTATGTGAGAATATCCACCTAGACACACACATACAATCTTATCTATTAAATAAACGTGCTCACAACTGATCGGACAAATGAAAATAATACACTATAAAAACGTGTAGTATGAACGAATGTCTGTCATCCGCCTCAGACTAGTTGCGATCACTTGTTTCCAATCGAGGTAAACATAACTATTAAACTATCCTTTTTTCAAGGTTAGGTAGCGTATTTAAATGGCATTAATGTCAGTCGTTTCGAGACAGTTTTTTAAATATTGCAAATCATTATAAAATTTCAAAAGAATTGCGCGTTCGTGACTCAGATTCGCACGAGCTGCGCTTCCGCTTTATTTTCACCTATAATTTGTAAACAAAACGTAACTAACAATTTCATTACAATATACTGAGACAAAGAAAATCCCACATTCCAGTTATTGCTGCTTAAATATATACATATGTATATACTTAGTATATTTATAAGGAAATTGAAACTTGTTTGCTTCAAAGGAAATTTCATCAAGAAAATAACGGGATCTTTAAAAAACTAATAACTATGTATACATGTACATACATACGTATATTTACAGTTGCCTAAAGCGAAACTCGTGCAATGACTTTATATTAATATTTACAATTTACTTCATAAAATATATTTTTCATTAATTTTCTAGAAATATAGTTAGCAAGCCATATAAATCAAAATTTCAAACTTTATACAAAATTCACATACATCCAAAAAGTTATATTAGTGGTAAAATTCTTGAAACAATCCAAAAATATTCACTTCAAAAGAAAATATTTCCATTATCTTGATGGAAAATAGAAATTGCTATATTTTTGCAGCAGAAAAATATGTAAATTCCGTAATAAATAAAAACAAGACCCGAGTGGAAAAAGTGAGAACTGTTTTCGAAAACTTCGACCTAAAATTATCTCATAATAAGTGCTATCGGTCTGCAGATTTTGACTTTTAAACAGTTTTACTAAAATTATATCATAATAACTTTATTTGGAGCATTTCAACCCTTCCAGGCCTTTTTGATTAATTTTGCTATACTCAGTTGTCTCTCACTCGCGTCATTTGTGTCACTTTCGAAAGTTTTATAGTTAATTTTTGATTAATTTTGCTATACTCGGTTGTCTCTCACTCGCGTCATTTGTGTCACTTTCGAAAGTTTTATAGTTAACTAGCTGGCAACGGTTGTTTATGTATGTAAGTATATGTTCATTCGAATTGCTCATATATGTACATATATGCTCATTCGGCTCAACAATGATCGTGTTGAATAAAAAAAAAAGTCAAATGAGCAAACTCAACACGTATGAATAAACTCATTCAGTTTGAATATGTGCGCAGTCATAAACACATAAACAAAACTAATTTTTGTATGGAAGAAAATGCGCAACACCGTAAGCAAAACAATAAAAAACTTTTAAAAATTCAGTAGTGCGATTCACTAACTTATTTTAGAGATATTCGTTTGGTTAACTCAACTTAACCAAAATTTTAGCGACCCTGCTATTCAGTAGCCATTTTTTAACGATTTTCGCATTCGCCGAATCAGCTGTTGATGTTAGCTAGTCGATGACCGACAACTAAACGACAACAAATTTTATGTTGTTAACTCAATCGAGAAAAGTGAAATTCGTGATTTCAATTTAAATAAAAGAAAAATTTTAAATTCAGTGATTTGTTTTCTTGTAATTAAAAAAGGAACATTAAATAATGTCGTTTAAATATTTGGCATATGATTTATCACGGGGTGATGAAGAAGTAAGCGCTCCAACAGTGGATCGACGTTTACTCCGAGATGTGGACAATCCCTTTCATTTAAATGCAACAGACTTTCAAAACCTGTATCGGTTAACTCCAGACTTGGCTGAATACCTAATTTATCAGCTTGATAACCAAATAAGAGGATCCAGAATAACAGCAATATCAACTGAGAAACAGGTAGCTCGTGCAATCTTTAAGCCTGTATACAATTTTAAATTTTACTTTTATATTGGTAGGTTCTAGCGGCGTTAAGGTTCTTCGCAACTGGTTGCTATCAACGACTCGTAGGTGAACAATGGGGAATATGCATGAGCCAGTTTTCCGTAAGCCGGCATTCATCGGGTAACGGATGCAGTCAATGATTCGTTGTTTCACCAGGAAGTGAGCTTTCCTATGACCCAAGTGGAACGCCATTCTGCTAAAGAAATGTTTGCTTCGGCCTCGTCTCCCTTTGTGGGAGGCTGTATTGGAGCCGTCGATTCCACGCACATATGTATCAATTTTGCCACCAAGGAATCATGAGGAGGCTTATGCCAACCACCGCATCTACTATTCAATTAATATGCAAATGGTAAAAGCAAACTTTTACAAGGATCCATGTATAAAAACAGAAATATAGTTTAGTTTTAATATATAGATAAATGATTATAATTAAAAAAAATTTAATATAGTATGTATGTAAATCCTAAATACGCTGGAGCACAACGCGAAGTTTGAAAACGATAACCATGGCATATTTGCAGGTTATTCCGCATATTCCTTGGAGTCGAGTTGATGACAAAACACTCATAGAAGAGTCCGGAATTCTGCTACAATGGATCATTGCAATATACATATGTATATAAAGAATTTTAAGTGTTTGTAGTTTGAAACAAACTAATATCTATTTCACTTTCATGAAATATAACAACATCGCTCAAATTTTATTTATTTGGCAGCAGGCATTCGTTTGTTTTTTTTCTATTCCTCTGTGCTTTTCGCTTATTTTGGCATTTAGTTTGACTGAGATGCCACTCTTTACCACTTTGAATAAATACAACGAAACAGCTGTTAAGTGTCGTTAAGAATAAGTTAGTGAATCGCAAAATCGTTAGTGCAAACGGCAAATATTGCCGCTAAAAATAACAATTGTCGTACCGTTTAAAGTTAGTGAATCGCACTACAGCTGTAGTTTCTAGTTTCTTGTATGATGACAAAGCATCTGAAAAACAAACATATGTAACAGTGTGGATCAAAGTTATCACTTCGCCTTGCATCGGCTTATCAACGAAGTCAACAGCACAGCTCTCTGCGCATAGCCGAACGAAGTAGTAACGAAGAGCAGTTGATTTACTACCCACACAACTACACATCTTCCCGCTACGGCACTGATTTCACATTCGGTTGTAGCATTGCTGTACTTAGTGTAAAATTTTTTAAAACTTTACACTTAAATATTTCAGAAATGAATAGGCTAATTTTTAATTTAAGTAGCTATCATTGTAGTGCTAACTGCAAGCATTAATTTAAAAAAAGTTGCACCCCAATCCGTTCAGTAGTGCCCGAGATTAGCTCTTTCTAAAATTTTAGACTTTGTTTTATAATATGTATAGATAATTGTTTTTAAAGAATAAGAAAAAGTAAAATAAGAAGAAAATCCACTGAAAATGTATTTTGTTTACTGTTAATTTAAAAAAATTTTACTTTATAGATTTACCTATCCCAATTCGGTTATCTGCCCGCTTCAGCTCGGAATCCTACCAACGGCGGTCTTCTCGACGCCAGCACCTGGAATAAAGCTGTACAAGATTTCCAGAGTTTCGCTGGCTTAAATATAACCGGGGACTTGGATGACGAGACTTTGGAGCTAATGTCACTGCCTCGATGTGGAGTGCGGGATAAGGTTGGTTTTGGAACCGATAGTCGCTCAAAACGGTATGCTCTACAGGGAAGCCGCTGGCGTGTGAAAGCTCTGACTTATAAAATTTCGAAATACCCGAAACGTCTGAAACGTAGTGATGTCGATGCCGAAATATCCCGCGCCTTCAATGTATGGAGCGATTTTACAGATTTATCATTCACTCCTAAAGCTGCTGGACCAGTTCATATCGAAATTAAGTGAGTTATTATCATTTTTACTAACTAAGTGCTCTGACTTCTTTCGTAAAAAAATCAAAACGCGCAAGAATGCAATTTATTTCGTTCTTACCTTGCAACTCAATGAATTTAAGAAAATGAGAAATGCAGTCTATCAAACATTTGATATAACCTACATATATATGTATGTACTTTTATGTTCCCGACTGAGTGCCTTATACAATTTTACTTATTTAGGTTTGTTGAAGGCGAACATGGAGATGGCGATTCATTCGATGGTGTTGGTGGTACATTAGCGCATGCATATTTCCCTGTATTTGGCGGAGACGCACATTTTGACGACGCCGAACAATGGACTATTGGCTCACCCCGTGGAACGAATCTTTTTCAAGTAGCTGCACACGAATTTGGTCACTCGTTGGGGTTGTCGCACTCAGATGTACGGTCGGCGTTGATGGCACCATTTTATCGTGGATTCGATCCCGTATTTAAGCTCGATTCCGATGACGTTCTTGCTATACAAGCTTTATATGGTAAAAAAACGGGTGGAACAGCCGATCGTGGCGGATTCCCAAGAACTACCCAAAGACCAGTATATACACCACCAAAAGTTCCACGAGATGACGCTATTTGCAAAGATCCCAGAGTTGATGCTTTATTCAATTCAGCCGATCAACAGACATATGCATTCAAGGGCAATAAGTACTACAAGCTCACTGAAAACTCTATTGCAGACGGCTATCCCAAGCTCATTTCGGAGGGCTGGCCTGGCTTGCCAGGTAAGGTTTCGAATAAAATGTGAATAAGCTGCCAGATTGGGCATACATACTACTCCTTCATTATAAATAGGTGATATTGACGCAGCTTTCACATACAAAAATGGAAAAACCTACTTCTTCAAAGGTACGAAATACTGGCGATACAATGGACGACAAATAGATGGTGATTATCCAAAGGAAATCAGTGAAGGCTTTACAGGCATACCAGACCATTTGGACGCTGCCATGGTTTGGGGTGGTAATGGAAAGATTTACTTCTACAAAGGCAGTAAATTCTGGCGTTTCGACCCACTAAAACGCCCGCCTGTCAAATCGAGCTACCCGAAACCCATTTCAAACTGGGAGGGTCTACCAAATAATATTGATGCTGCGTTACAGTACACGAATGGCTATACATACTTCTTTAAGGGTGATAAATACTACAGATTCAACGACAGAACATTTTCGGTACATTACGAATATAAATTTGAATATAATTTTTTCTTTTCATACATACATATATACATATGTATGTATGTGGATTACAAAGCAGATTTACTTCTATCAAGTAGTAATTAAGTATCAATATTTACAAAAGTTTTCCAATTCCACAGGTCGATGCAGCAAATCCGCCATTCCCACGACCATCTGCGCACTGGTGGTTCGGCTGTAAAAATGTTCCTTCATCAACAGGTAATATTTTTGACAATACCGATGAATCATACTTGGACTCTGCGTACAACAATGACGATAATAACGAATCACTACAATTCGATGCAGGTGAGTGGAACCGACCTAGGAGCGCACTGTGAGAATTAATAAACAGCCGATTATGAAATATACATAACTTCTTATTCAAAGTTAAAAAAAAAGATCTCTTATAGAAATTAATTTAATTAAGAAAATTTGAATAATTCTGAACTGTTACTTTACGGATCAATATGGTATGTTACATAACTTCGAGTTAAAGCTTTCCATCTGTATAAGTTCTCGTAATTCATTAGTTAAGTACTTGTACCCTTTTTTACTTTGTTGTCATATGTTAGTTTGTTTTCAAATATAGACGAATCTATGCGTATCAATGTGGTCGTTTGCGTTTTAGATCTTCGTTGAAATTGGTCATTTGCTAATCCCTCAAAAAACGTAAATATTTCATTAACGCTTTTATATATCAAACATTTACATCATCAACTAACTCGGTTGTTTATATTATACCTTTAATTCTATAAGATTGTTATATGTATGTATGTACATATGTACATATCGCTTGTTTGCTGATTACGTTTAAATACTGTAGAATCTGTTCATAACGACTCCGGATTTAACGGCCGACCGCTTATAGCGACTTAAATACAATTTAAAATTTGGTTTTTATACAAATCACTATGAAAGTACATTCTTTAATACAACTCCCCTTTTAAATGACCAGCCACTTTAAGCGACCTAATCTATGAATAAATTGTGCGATTATAACTACGAACATCTTGAAAAATAGAAGATTCGCTGTTACATGTTATGCAGTGACTAAAAATTGAAGACCCATAAATAAGTATTCAATTTTGGATTCACTTGCAATAAATTTTTGCAATTTTACAAACGCGCGATATGTATTGTGCATACATATGTACATATTTATTTTGGTTTAAGTATATCATTATACATACATGTGATCGAGTATTTTACATTTTCAAACAATTGTATACATACCTTAGATCAATAGAAGTTATTCTAATTTCATACAAAAATGTAATATATATGTACTTATGTACATAAATACATATGTATGTATGTATAATAACGTGGTGTATTAAAATAACATTTATGTCCTAACATTTGTTCTTTCAAAATTTAATAGTACGATTGTAAATTCTGTAGAAATAACAAATTCACATCAATGCTTTAATGTAATAGTATTTTTATATGCAAATATTTTCACATGTGAATAAATGTAAGTATACCCTTACTAATGCTTTCACAGATGTGATCTATAATACACTACTCAGATAGATAAAAATAATCAATAATGCAATACTCGTACCTCTTCATTCAATAACCTGATGTTTAAATAACGCTTGGCAATATTTTAAACAAATTGGTATTTACATACATATGTATAACCACATGCCAGTATATAAATGCATGCATTGTACATTTATCCTGCAGTGAAATTTACCAGTGGCTTAGCAACTCAATTATTTACATAAGTAGGGTACTTGATCGTCTATGTCTTTTCTAATGTATTTAAGTAACTAGTATTTTTTGCCTCATACCAGTTGAGAAATTATTTAGCCTCTGCATCGGTATTATACCATTTGAATGAAAATTAAAATTATATTTAAACGAATTATGTAAACTTATGATTTGGCTAGCGCTATTACAGCATTGGCAGGTCAAAAGGTTTTCGACACCTTAGAAGAGGAACAAAAATTCGTGTCATTGATAAAAACTCAAATTATTATATTAAATTTGTTTATTCGTTTCTTATTATATTTTTAAACTATCGGAAATTTGTTAGTTCACAAATTGTTCACAAATTGTTCAATTGAAATATTATAGAGTAACTTACCTTTAATTAGGTTGAAAAATTCACATATCCTCTCATCCCCTCGAACCAGAGTCAGAAGTTACACCATCGTCAACATTTGCAAAAAAATTCGCCTTAATTGTGGATTTGGAACTTCCGAATTATGAAGCAAGATAGTGTTGAACCGTAGTCACTATCGACTGATAAGATAAGACTAATAACTATTAGATTGCAGTTCAAATAAACTGTAATAGACCCGTTTCTTTGTACCTGAATTGTAAAAGAACGCTCCAACTCGGATGCAATTTGCTTTAGTTGCAAAAGCAACTCTTCGATTTGTTTATTACTATTTGAGGACAGAAAATAGTTGTTCAAACAATTTTTAGGTTGGTGTAGTTATATATTTAAAACTACTATGCAAACAAAGCGATATGGCTCTTTAACAATAGCACAGTTTATTCACTTCCCAATACTACATCGCAGGTCGGATATCATTTTACCGAGTTGGCTCAACTCGCATATTTTTCTGAGTTAGTGTTGTTGCTTTACATGCAATTCGGTTTCCTGTCTAGTGTTCTTTTGCAGGTCGGTTACGAAGAAACAGGCCTAATGTTTGTTGGTTATTTAGGTTGGCTTATGGTGCCCACAGTCACCGACGTGTCCGTTTGCCGTGTCTGTTTGTCGGGAGATACACAAAATTGAGCAAAACTTGTGCCCGCGCGTATGTTTTGTAAACAAACTTTGCGTACACAAAACTGTGTTTGTATGCATCAACACAATGTTGCCATTCCTTTGTTTGCATACATACTTTTACACACATCCGCGTTGTCAATTACAATTTTTCATTGTATAATAAACCAAAGCCAAAAACCAACAAATGCAAATAGTTCATTTATCTATAATTAACATTATTAAACATCGATTTTAAATTAATTTAATAAAAATTTAAATTTTTATAAGGTTATTTTGTTAATGATTTTAAAAAGTTCTGCTTGGCAACACTGTGCGGTGAGAGAGCACTCAGCTGGCACGGCTTCACGGCAAAAATCTAAATTTCTCAGTTTACACACGTACACGTCGCGCGTACCCATCACACGTACACGTTGATGAGTTTGCATTTACATGGCGCTCTCATAAGTTTGATCGTGTCAGCTGACACGCAACGTCCGTTTGCGTCGGTGACTGTGGGCACCATTATCACTGCAGGATATATAAATATTTTGATGTATATGTGAACATACATATACTTATACATATATGTATGTATGTACATCAACCATTGGTGCTACCATCAATTAACACCACATTTACTTTATGCACATAAACTAAGACTTTAACATACCATGTTTAAGATTAAGTATACAATAATTATTAATACAAATTTTAATTCAACAATTTTTTCATGCAACACTTTTTGATAACTTGATCAAAACCAACAGAATACAAAACTCACAAGATTCTTCAGGATCGGTAACCTGGTCGGTTTCACTAATCTACATATAGAGAATAGTGGCAATGATTTTACGTATGAAAAATATGAAATATGCAATATACAACATTTCTAAATAATAGCAAGGCAATGAATATGTAGTGCATGCAGCTAAAATAATATTCGCACTGGGATTTGTAGCACTTTCTTTAGGCACATGCTTTACATATACACATTTACTATGCATACTTACCTAAATAGATAGATGCATATGGATATAATATATGCCTACACATGCACAGAAATTCTCTTAGATTATATATATATATATATATCTATCAACAAGTACTAACAGTAGTTGCAATAAATATTTAGCTGGATCATAAATTATGTGCAGATAAAATCACAAGTTCTAACATCTGACAGACTTATTCGTAAATCTAACATAAACACTACGAATTCGCTAATATTGAGGCATCAAAAGATCCTTTCGTTAATTTTGTATATTAAATAGCAGTTTCCTGAAGCCTTTTCATATTAAGAATGCAATGATTACAAAATTGTGGTATATGTATGTATAAATCGATGTTTAAGATTATTAGCTGTATTTAAGGCGCGAAAATGGGAAATGAAGGGATATTTCAACGGATTACTACAAAGAAAACGCGCGAAATCGCAGAAGAGAAAGCGTCTAATTAAAATGAAACCTAATTCGAATAAATACAATTTTGTATGCGGATATCTTAGTTTGTGATTACCTCCCAATTGAACAATGATACATGTTAAAATGCTCATGAGCAGTATACTGCTCTAATAGTTTGCAATTTGCGCACTCTCTATTTCAATCTTCTAGCTTAATTTATATAGGAGATATTAACGTGCAAGGAAAAAATGGGCGAGTGAGGCAATTTTTCGCGTGTTCACAGTATCTAATAAATTCATTTACAATGGCCTCTCAAATATTTAAAAGATAAGATAATTATTATTTATTAACTATATATTTTTTGTAAAACTAAATTATTCGCAATAATTAGTTGCATATTCTCAACTTTCAATTTATTGATATTTATCGATCAAGCTCGTATACGTCGTTTAATTATGTACCATTAATAAGTAGCGAGAAATTTATAGTATTCTACTTATAGTTTTAGTTTTAGTTCATTATAATAAAATTTATATATTTGTCTTCAGACATTTTTTTTGTATACCTAGAGGATAAAAGGATAACATATATATCGAAGAATGTTGCTAGTCTTTTATTACAGATTCTTCGTTTTAATTTCATATTATTTGAAATAGAAGGATATTGTTAATTCCTTTCATTATATTAACAACGGCTACAAAGACCATTGCAATGCTAACAACTTAACAAGAAATATTTGTTCCACTGGCGAACGTGCTTTTATAGATTATTATATTATGTTATTACTTTAAGGCGTTATATTTTTTGCAAACCAGTGGTAAATATATATCAATATCAAGTGCATCATAAACAAGCAGTTTCTATAGCCTTGGTGCCGTTAAAAAACACCACAATGATAATTCACAATAAGAAATACTAAATAGCTTGAGACCATTTTGACATCACGCGCCTGTTTGGCTTTTCGAATTGTGAGAGCTACGTGCTCCCAGTCAGTCTGCAACATATAATGAGGCACCTTAATAAACTCCTATATGGTATGAACATTAGAAAATAGATGTGTACGTGCTGAGTTTCCTTTAATTTGCCTTAATATAATATCAAGTAATGGAGCATGTGAGAGGGTCTATATAAATATACATACATATGGATCCTAGGCGAATCCATACAAGGTGGTGTTATAAATACAACTACAAAATTCCTATGTATTTTGTTTTTGTTTCTGCGTAAGAGTTGTCAAAATTTAAATACATTTTGTTTTTGCTTTTACTGCTTTTGAAAGCTCATACGCAAAAGCAAAAACAAAATACATGTAGGTGAATAAAAAAAATCAAATCAGCTGCTCTTATGCCATCACCTTCAAGAATGATAGAATACAAGATTGCGCCTTCCCGCGGTGAAATGACAGATCTCGCCTTTAGTAAACAAGAATACGGGAGAGAGAAAATTGAACAACTTCCAATATTTCATTGAAAAACGTGTTCTAAAGTGTAAAAGTATGAATTTATAGGCAGACATTTAATAAATAAATTCGCAAAATACTAAAAAAAAGTGTCTCTTTTTCTTAATTTGTGAAAAAAGCTTTGTCTAGTTGAAGTTGAGAATTGTCAAACCCGGCAAAACCAAAGTAGCGGTACTTCTAAAGGCGTCACCTTCAGTATTCAGTACACCGTGCATCACCTTCTATAAATTCGCCTTGTATGGATCTATGTTAGTATTTACAAATGGAAAAAATAATAACTCAAATTTTATTTTGTAATTGTGTTGGAAATTCGGTCACCCAGGTTTTGCTGGGGCATTGTATTTGCATAGATTCATATAAATTATATATAGAAATATACTTAAGTGTATTTATAAAGGTGGCTTATTAAAAAAGATATTGTTTTTCCACGAATAATGTCTTTAAGTTGATACTTATATATTATGAATTGATCCAAATTTCATGAAAGTAGAAACAACTGAACAATATCTTCGCCGATTTTCGTTTTCAATATTAATCAACACATAATGATAATTGTATCATGATGATAAATCAAATGTGAAAATTTGTACGGAAACCCGTTTAAACAGATAAATCTATTCAACAATTTTGGTGTGTAAGAATATAAACATCTCTTCAATGATATGTTGGAACCAAAAACTATTAAAGAATTTGTATAGAAACTGGAATTGTAATTAAATAAATCGAAATATTTTGATTAAAATCTTAAATTAGAAAAACTTGAATATTTTTGCAGGATACATGTGGTAAAAAATGATCGACTTCGTAAGAAGAGTGAGGCACCTTTATGCATACATGTACATTAACTAACTTATATATGTGTGCAGGCTTCAGAAAGTGGTCCCTTATAGACGTAGTGAAGTTTCCAATGCATGCTAAAAATACGTAATTAAGGTGTGTTTGTGTGTTTGTGGAAGTAATCCAAATAATAACATTTAATTATGTATGTTTGTGTGTGCACTATTAATAATTATGTATACAGATTCCTACTTAAATATGTATGTATGTGTGTACATATGTATATGTGGACATGGTATATGAACCTTTCTTTACGCACGAAAGCTGCAACTAAATAACTTTGAATATGGATTGCATTATAGTGCACTGTTCCTTTTTCCATTTTTAATCACTACAAAAAAATATTCTTGAATTTCATTTATTTGCAGGCATTAAAAAACATGGATGAGTATATATATACAAGTAGTACATATTTGAAAAAATAACTTAGACCACAATAGTAGTTTGGTAAACATCCAAAATGGCAAATGTACACCATATACAATATGTAATATATTTTGTACATACATACATACATGTATGTGGATATTTATGTATGTGTATTCCATTAGAAGCACATACCATTTATCTGACCATTACGTAGTTTTGAAGCCGCCCACATTAGTTCTATTATGTAGTTGGGGAAGGAGCGGTCCCACATTTGTCGCCTATGTATATTTCCAATTGTATGTTTGTATGTTGTTCAGAGTATACAAAGAAAGTACTTAGATAGTAACTTAGTGAATTGCCGTATATTTGCATCGCTTATTTTGGAATTGTAGCTTTTATTACACTCTTGCAATTTCTATGGTTAGCAATCAAAATATGTAATAATTTTTGCCTGCATTCTATGTATGGTCGTACATTTGTATAAGTTTATATTTTTATTCTTATGATTTTAACATTTCTTTCTGTTTTTTGACACAATGTATATATAACTTCCATGAAACCAAATTGAAACGGTTACGAATATGCGAATCCGATTATGATTATAATTTCGATTGAAAGACGAGAAACCGGAAAGAAGGAATATCCCCGGTTGGATGTGGAGCATAGCGAATTCGTTCTTTTAATTCAAATGTTTAATCATATTTGCCGCGTCATTTTAATACAAAGACATAATGATAGACCTACATACATAATTCATATTTAAAGTTTGTATAACACGAGTTTATAAGAACAATATTAAGTAAATTGTGTGCGTGAGTAGAAGAATAGCAGCAGATTATTTTTATGTGCCGATCAGCATAAATATGGAGCGATTACCCGACAATTATTGGAAGTGAATAGACGACCAGCCTGTCAGTTAGCCAGTATCATCATATCATCCAGCTTTGTCATTCATCAATCATATTGCTTTTTGTCTTCGTTCAAACGCAACACATGGAGGTCGTGCGTCCTCCTGCAGCAGTGGTAACAGTTAATCCGCACTAGCACTACGAGTAAAGAGTTTTTAAAGAAAAAAAATAGCGCTTGCTTCTCTGGTCGCACCGTCTCCATGCCGTATCCAGGCTAACATCTGTCACATACTCGTTTGCCATGCTCGATAAACTTCATCACACAATTCGAACGAATAATATAACATGTACGTGAGAGTATTTTCTTTTTAACAGTAGGTTTTAACCAAGTGTATATATGTACGTATATATGTATATGTGTATAAGTAGGTACATTTGCACATACCTCGTACATATGTACATTCGTACGGGTGTATATTTGTATGTACATATATAAAGCCTGGTTAGTCTATACTTAATTTTCTTAACTTAGCTTAATTTGCTTAAAAAAGTTAGAATCGATTTGAGTAATTGGCAAATCGTTCTACGTGTAAAATATTTTGTGCCTTTTTGGTTTGCCTTAAAAATTTCCAAAAATATATAAATTATATAACATATATGTATGTACATTAGTAAAAGATGATTGGTCATTCCGCATATCGGATTTATGCATTTCAAGTATTATGAATTTTGGATTCGTTTCAAAATATGTCATATAAATTATGTTTGTATGAAAACTTATTCGTGCATACATATTTTTTAGAGGAATATACAATATTTTGTCGATGGCAAGCGGCAGGCAGCATCTGACAAATTTTAAATTATTATGGACGCAATTATTTAGACGACACTAAAATATGAAATTCGAAAAAATTAAGTTAAGTCTAGAAAAAGTCTAGAATAACTAGCCTTAAAAACATCAACTATTTATTTTTTAATTGTCATTGTACAAACAAGTATTTCACTAAAAGGCTTCATAATGATTTTTTTAATACATCCATATATGTACATTAGGGTGGTCAAATTGTATGGCGCTGAAAAGTTCAAAGCATCATTCGATTCTGGTACTATGAATCGTAACAAGTATTTTTGCCAAAAGAACCAAATCTTTAAAATGAATTTCGAGTTCGCGGATTTTGTTTGGCAGTTGTTTTAAAAAACACTAAACAGTTGATATTATTTTTTATTTATTATTGGTTTATTTTCTTATGATTATTTTTTTATTTATTATTATTTAAATAGATCGACTTTTTAGTATTTTTGAAATCATTTCAGAGGTATGGTTCCTTGGGCAAAAATACTTGTACCAGAATGGCGAGGATGATTTGAACATTTTTAATTGGCCCACCCTAATGTAAATTTATGACCGATTTCTCAGTCACAGTTCAAAATAAACTCAAGTCAATTTGGAGCTCGAATAGTTATTCGAAATTGATTTGTATTTTTAGTAAACGTTTAACGCCGAACTCTCTTTCAAATACGTGGAAAAAGTGGAAACCACTTGGGTTTGAATGTCAGTTTTGAATGACGTGTAACTCATAAACCGCTCATAAGCGTGAATTTCTGCGCTGGTTGTTTAAATCCTGCGGAATAACGAAATTTCTAACCATTTTTAATTTATGAAATCTATGTGAAGTCTTTTAATATGAGAAATATATATGTAATTCTCCAAATATATAAGTTTTAAGTCTCAACGTTTATTTTTACATTTATTTTGAATGTTTTGTTACCAAAATTGGTAAATACATAAATACATATTTTTTGGTCCCTCCTCCCACCTTTATCCTTTGGAGTGTTCCTTTATATTGTCCTTATATGGTCCTTATATATTTATGAAAGATGTGCGTCGAATATACGCATAAAGTTCAGTTTCGTCCGAAATTAACATATTTCTATTTATTGAATAGGCTATTATTATTACATTCAAATTGACACCATTGAACTGATGACAATTGGTAAATCAGTTCGTAAAGCGTTACTGTTGTTTCTCATCTGCAATCAATGTTCTAAAAACACTCAATTTATTGTGGGTATAGAAGGCTCCGATATTTCCGCAGCAGTTACAACATCTGTATGGCTTAGTAATTTTTTAATTCCGACACCCTCATATACTTACATTCCTTTGCCGTGTGTTGATGTACATACATGCATACATTTGCGTCAAATAACACAAGTTTACAGAATTCAAAAAAAATTGTCTAACCTGGCCTAATATAAAGTCACCCGCTTAACCGAATATAAATTAGAATATAAAAAAGTATAGCAGTTTTTGAGATATAGCTAAATTTAAGGTTTTTGAGATACAAATATGCCTCTGAATATTGTTGACCGATTTCAAATTTCTTTTTATTTATATAAAGCTTATACATTTTTTTGTAATTTGTGTGAGCAACATTTTCAAATAAGATTGTTAATTTAGGAGCTATTTAAAGGTTTTGCACAGTTTTTCATAAAAATCGTCTTTCGATGTCGATGTCAGCAGAAAGGAATATAGTTTAATTTTATATTAACAGGCTGGTCTGATCTACGTGATTTGTGTGAATAAAACTGAATTATTCTTCTTAGTATTTCTGATTATAAGAGGCCCGTTTCTTTGTACCCGAGTTGTAAAAGCTTCGCTCCAACTCGGATAAAAGTTCCTTTAATTGCAAAAGCAACCCTATCTTTCATGAAAGATGCGATTTGTTTAGTTTTATTTAGGAATGGAAAATAGTTGTGCAAACAAATTTTAGGTTGACGTAGTTATATTTTTTAAAATACTATGCAAATAAAAACGAATTAGGTCTTAAATCTAAATTTTCCATGTATTTTTAACCGGCTCATTCACAGCGCAGTTTTTTCGCTTCCCAACACTACATCTCAGGTCGGATATCATTTGCTCTACATGCAATTTGTTATCCTACCTAGTGTTGTTTTGTAACTCGGTTACAAATAAACGGGCCTAATGTAATTTTGGTATTTCACTGCAAAGTGTTTTAGCAAAACGGCTAAAAAGTGGTTTTATTCGCACAAATCTCGTAGTTTATACCAGCCTGTGAACATAATTTGACAATTGCAGCAAGACCCATATTTTTAAAAAATTTTAGTAAAACTTAAGCTCGTAAAATTTAGTTAATTTTGCTATATCTCTAAAACCATTATATTTTTTATATTCTGACTTCATATTCGAGTTCGGCAAAAAATCATGAAAATGATGATCAGATAACGTAGGTCGTTTGTCGGCTAGTCGGCTAGTGTGATCATTCAACAACAACGTAAAAATCAAATTGAGGATATCAGTGTGAAAGCCTAGTTTATTTCATGATTTTGCTCCAATGATTTCATATGTATTATTTACAAATCCAAATTTGTTTCAGTTACCTATCAAAATTAATTTTTTGCCAAAGCACCTAATATAATATGTATATATATAATTATATATGTACATATATACTACTTGCTTATTGACGATTGATATACAAGTTATTCCTCTTGTACAGCAAATTCGGGCATGTTCTGCAATTCACTTCCGAGTGAATTCGCGTTTTATGCGCATCTGAAACTACCATATGAAGTGGAAATTTCCGAGTGAAAGTGAATTGCAGAACATGCGCGATTAACTAGGAAAATTACGTCTTTTAATTTCGTACATCTTTACTAATATTCATAAACATTTTTAAATAATAAACTTCATAAATAATACATGCGAAACTTAAAATGCAATATGGGAACATGAAATTATTCTCTTCTTACAATACAAATGTCGATGGATTAGGAAAGATTCATATATTTTTCATATGTACATAAGTATTTCATTATTTTGTAGGAGGTCAAAAGGTTTGACAGAATGACCAATAATAATTTCAATTCAGTAGTACTCCTATGTACATACATATGTACATATGTATGTGCATATGTAGGTAATCATCATGTACATTAAACTCTTTGCTTATACGTAGTCAAACTTATGCAAGTATTCAAGTTAAGAAAATATGTATATATGCTTGAAGATCAAAAAGAAACATAGAAACACAGTTTTGAAAAAATGTTCTGTTGCCGAAATAACGTAGGTAATAAATAAGTAAAAAGTAGTAAGTAAATTGGGTACAAGAAGTAATAAAAGATATGTAAATATTAAGGAACATACCTGTTGACTTTTGACACAACAACTTATTTGAATTTGGAGTTTTTATTTTCAATCTAATAAATTTTGAGCTTCCACGGAAAAAAATTTCAATACAGCTATTACCAAGATGACGAGCTAAAGTACTGCTTTGCGTAACTTATCTTTTAAATATTTCATAATAACATTGGCGCATAATCAAAGTGCTGAGACAGAGCATACTTTACTTAGAGTAATTCTAAAAAGATAAAGATAAACTTTATGTCAGTTTAGCGCCATGCTGCATCAAGAGTCTACTTTACGCCAACTTCTTTTACTTCACAAATCTATAGATCTGTCAAATACGAATCTTGACGTTTACCCAGCTCATTTTTACCTTAAATTGGTAATTTGATAATAAATTATTTAAAATTATTTAATCAATGTATATATTCTGTAAAATTGCAGTATCCAAGAAAACCATATATTTACATACATATGTACATATGTGCATATAATTTAAAGTAAATTTATTTGAAATTTAAAGCGGCTTTCGAAATCTAAAATAGCTGCTATATAAGTGTTCTTAATATAAATCGAAGGGATCAAGTCGTTCCATATACTAATATTTTGGAAATGGGGCATAACCATAGTGAATCATTTATAACATCGAAATTCTATTTAATTTCATCAAAATAGGACATATTTACGCTATTTAGTCAAAATTGCAGCTTAAAGGCTGCAATCACACACAGTAATTGAAATTTCGCTTGATTTCACAGATTTTGTAAAAGCTTTTCGCCACTTTAACTTTAGCGTTAGCTCTAAGTGAAAAATTACACTCTAACTTGAATATGAATAAGATAAACTATATGTTTAAATTTAGCGGCGGCTTCAATTTGACTATGGTTATGCCCCATTGTAGTTTCAGTATTAACAAAGAGAAAGTCTTGAGAACCAGATGTGTCAATCTGCAAAAAAAATTTTTTTTGAAGTTACATAGGAAAAATGAGCCTGCAAATAATAAATAGGGGTTCTTTATAAATAACTCATTATAGTTATGTGTAGATTTTTGGCAATATCTACAAAGTTGTTTCAATGTTAGTTAGGCTAATTAGGTTTCCAGTGCCTAATATACAAGGTGGCGCAAAAGTAACCTTCCGATGTTTTTTGGCTGTAATTTAAAAAAAAAAAGAAAAACTTTGATTCTTCTTGTGGATTATTTTTATTTGGTCTTTTAATTTTTTTTACATCAAGTCGAGAATATGATGTCATGTAAATGGCCGCCGCCACAGTTGATTGTCATTTGAGCCCTTTTTATGGCATTTTCCATCACTTTGGCCAAAACTTCCGGCGATAGGTCCTCACATTCTTGACGGATATTCTCTTTAAGAGCTGCAAGAGTCTGAGGCTTGATGACATAAACCCGCAACTTCAAAAAGGCCCACAAAAAGAAGTATGGAGCGGTCAAATCAGGCGATCTTGCTGGCCAGTGCAAATCGCCAAAACGGGATATTAGGCGCCCGGGAAATGCATCCTTCAGCATATCGGTTGTGGCACGTGCAGTGTGTGCCGCTGCACCGTCCTGTTGGAACCACATGTTTTCCAATCCCAATTCATCAAGTTGCGGCAAAAAGAAATCGTTGATCATTGCTCTGTAGCGCTCACCATTCACAGTAACCGTTTGGCCCGCGACGTCTTCGAAGAAAAAAGGTCCGATGACTCCTCCAGCGAAAACAGCACACCATTTAGTGACTTTGAGCGAGTGTAATGGCTCTTGGTGGGTTACACGCGGATTTTCAGTGCCTCAGAAGCGTAAATTTTGCTTATTTACGTACCCGCTAAGATGGAAATGGGCCTCATCACTCATGATTATTTTTGATGAAAAATCATCTTCCTCTTCGTGGTGATTAAGGTTGGCTTGAGCGTATGTTAGACGCGATTGGCGGTCAGCAGCTAACAGCTGATGCACCGTCTGGATTTTGTACGGAAACATCTTCAAATCTTGTACCAAAATTCGCTGTGAAGACCGTCGACTGATACCCATTTGCGTGGCACGTCGTCTGGTCGATGTCGACGGCGCTTCCATGACATCCTCGGCTACAGCAGCAATATTCTCTGCAGAACGGCTACACCGGGGTCTGCCACGCCTGGCAGCATCTCGTGTTGTGCCAGTCTCTTTGAGGCGAGCGGCTAAACGACGCAGTGTTTCACCAGTAGGCGTTGGACGGCCAGGAAATCTGCGACGAAATTCACGTTGTGCCAAAGTCACCGACCGATTATTGGTCAAATAAATAGTCAGCAATATTCCGCGTTCGGGAGCAGTGTAGCGTAACATTGTTTATTAACGTGCATTTCGCATGTGTTTACTACACAAATGTCAAAACAGAACTGACATTAGGGGCCAATCGCAAAATTTATAGCATTTTCTGATAGGATACCTTTGCGCCACCTTGTATAAGTACATACATATGTATATCGTTAACTATAATGTGTTCAAATGCCTTATATAACGTTTATCCAACTCCACAGTGTTCAAGTTAAGCAACTAAGACATTTTGTACTATTTTATCTTCATGTAGAATATTTTTATCTTATTGAAATTCTATTGACTCAGTTTAGGATAAAGGATTGTATACGAGATTTATTCTATACTAATAAATTTTATATCCATGAAATTGTGTATTTATCGATCGCTCAGGCTCTAAAATAAATTTATTCAGGTTAATAAAGTTAATTCACGTCAACCAATTCCCATATTCATACGAATGTACATTCTTGCGCTATTATAGGTGTGTAACTAGAAAATGCTAACCCCTATGGTAACTAAAGTTGCGTCTATTGCGAATATTAATTGTAATTATACCCCAAAATATATGCAATAAAATTTATATATATTACTACGTTTAAGCGCAATGCGCCATCACTATAAGTAGTACCGGTTTGAGCACGAGCGTAAGTCGGCACACTTCGTACTTTCACAGCGAATTAAAATTCAGCTTATGCAGATGTTCGGAGTCGGTTTGAAACTGATTTCCCTGCACTCACGAAATTCTTAAAGTTCGGCCAAACATCAAGCTTTGACGTAAGCGCTAACTTATCATTATTATTATGCAAATATAGTAACACAACAAATTAATCCTAGTTATAACGATAAGCCAAGAATTAGTTAAACTAAAACTGAACATTTATTTTGTCTACAACAGCAATCGACAATCCTCATCAGATTTCTCTCATGACTTCACCGGTATGTGAACCCACCTACGACTTGTTGGGCAAATACGTTCCGAATAGACCACAGTCGGGTGGTGAGATGCTGTTGCTTTTTACCACTTTCCTTATATCCTCAACACTATTCAAGTATGACAGTCAGCCGCTATTACAATGAATGTTTGACTATCGTTGTTGGTTAACACAAAATCTATTTAATTATTATCGTTAGAATTTATAATGGTTGGTGTGATCAACCATTACATATGTACATATGTGCATATATACATACATATATTATTTTTTGGCCTAATTTATTTAAATTGATTATAATAATTTTTGAGCTCAAGACCAGTATGAGGAAATATTTGCATACAACCGCAATAATTTCAGCACAGTGATTTAACAAATATCAGTTTTAAGGTAATAGGGAAAAATTAAGTGCTTACCCGATTTATTATTTTCTTTAGTCATGGCTATGTGTTTTACCCAATAATTTTGGAATACAATCGGTCATGTTCTGCATTTTACTTGCACTCGGAATTTCTTACTTCGCCTATCAGATACAGATTGTTGCTTTGTCACTTAAACTTCTACGATACACGCAAAGGCGGACAACCAACTTAAGACATAAGTTGTGGCGGGGTTAAACATAAGCAGATTCAGTCTTTAACTAAAACGTAGATTCTAAATAGAATATGCCTAAGAGAAATACGATATTTGTATTTATTTTAAACTTTAGTTAAACATAACGAAATCGCCTTATATTTGATTGGCTTATAACTAGTTTAACTACAAAAAGGAAGGCCTTGCATTGAACTCACTATAATAAAAAAAGTTTTTTATCGGGTTCCCCGCCAGTCAGGTTTAATGTTAAGACATTATTGCTCCGACATGGATGTTAAGATGCTAATTTTTCATATTAAGATATTCTTATTAATTTATCTACCGGTTCGTTTTTGTTTAACCTGTAGTAAATAGCTATCCATCCATATATCTAAGATGCTGTCAGCTCAATGTATTGAGTACCTCGAGTTCAAATATTGTCTGGGGAATGTCGCATCAAAGAATTAATAGTGGTCAGCACTCGGCCGGCAATATCAAGCCTTCTAGTGTATTTCTGCCATAACGAAGCTCCTCACAAAAATTATCTACCACCAAGTAAAATAGTACGTACCCCAATTTGTGATATATCATTAAGTTTCAGTCCACATTCTGTCAAAATCACTAAGAGAGGGTCACCTTCTCTATTTAGTCCACCGTGAGACAAACTGTTATTTAGACGTTTGGTAATTTATTTTTTGATTCTGCTCAATTAAGTTCAAGCAATTCATTAGTGAATGAAATTAAATACAGAACAAACAAAAAAAACTCTTTAATACGTCTAGAGGACGAATAAGATGCTTTCGTTGCTTTTTAAAAGCATTGATAAATAAAAGCCAACGCCCAACTGAGAAATCAGTACACAACGGAAAGTGGAGTTAAGAATAGATATAAATTTTAAAATTGTTGGTAATCTACAGCCAATAGGTGTTAACTTCGAAGATTACTAAAAATTTCCCAACAGTATAGATAGGATCTCTCCAAAACCCATTTCAATTCCCATTAATATACATATATATACATACATACATATACATATGTGATGTTAGGTATAGAAATGATAATTCCATTCACTTTTGAGCATTTATTCAAAATTTCCGGTAACCAAGCGTTGGTTTGTTTTTAAAACGTAATCGGGTTGCTATCGCGAAGTTTATAAATTGAGAAGTTTTTTCATGGCAGAAATACCCTCGGAGGTTTGCCCTTGCCTGCCGGGGGGCGATCGCTATTAGAAATAACGTTTCTATAATTTTTGATGTTACTTGCCCCGCCCAAAATTCGAACCCAGACCCACCGAATGAAGCGCACTCCCGCTAAACACTCGGCTACGGCTACGGTGACCGCCAGCACAAATATCTATATATGTACATATATAAATTTCAGTGTCACATAGATACGATAATTTTAATCCGCATTTTTGTTTTTTGTTTATGTGTTTCCCTTGCGTCATTTTTCATGACAAGGACGTCAATAGGCCTCATTGCGATTTGACGCTAAATAAATACTAAACATGCTAATACTTCGGGTTATATTTAACCAGGCAGAAATATGCATCCATATAAAAATTCGAGTTATAGTTATTGGAAGTACAATAATACCAATATAAGCTAAACAGTATCGATGCGGGACTACATATTAGGGTAATTCACGTTTTTTTTGTATTCTGCCTTCTAAATTGTAAATGTTGTATTTTTGGTAAATAACAATAACAAAATACATGCAACCCGTGTTAAATGGCGTTATAAATCTGTATTCGTTTGTCATAAAAAAATTAAATAAGTAAATGATATATCTAAAATAGTCACTTCCTATATTTCTTTCTGACAATTTCATCATTAGAGTGAAGAATATTATTAAAAAAATTATTATCAGTGGTTTGTGCTCTAAATATTTAGCGAATTTTGCAGAACTAAATCGGCTGCGGTGAATACATGAGGACATACTTTGTTTGAATACGCTCACGATAGGTTTCATTTATTGTAATTTTAACAAAGAATACAACAAATCCTGACTTGAAGTATTATATTTGAAATAAACTATTTTAATTTGTCGTATTATTCGCCCTCGATATTTATGAAATTTTTATAGAGGTGCATGTGCTCTCGGGGCCCAACATAGGATATACATAAATTTGGAAAGGTGGGCGGTTTCACGCCCCCAAGGAAGAGAAAAGTTGAATTCGTCTTATAATCGCAACTATTCGATACAGGTTATATAATATTTGTTGGGAAAACTGGCGAACTTACGTAACAATACGTCATAAGCTTCCTAACTAGAAATTCAAAGTATACGTAATGTGGTAGAATTTAACAAAGAAGTTTTGGAGATATACCCATTTGCTCTAAGGTGGGGGCAATTTTGTCTATCAAATTTGAGCGATTTTAACGATTTTCCGAATTTTGCTTATTGCCTTGAAATACAATTTGGTGGAGTTTGGTAGCACCGTAAGAAGATATACTTATTTGCTCTAGAGTGGACCGTGCCACGCTAATTTCCAATTCTTTGTGATTCGGTGTATGTATTAGTGTAGCTCCATTTTATGTTTTAAATTTGAGCGAATTGCCTTTAGTGCTGACCTAAATATCGCGTTTCTTTTATTTTTTAAAACTACCGACTTGAAATGCAATATGTGTTCCAAATTTGGTAGAGTTTGCGAGGTGTTTTCGGAGATATAAGTTATGTTATAATGTGGTCTGCGCCACTCCCATTTTTCCGAAAAAAAACATTTGCACACGTATTTCTTTCCCAAACCCAATTGTATGTATCAAATTTGAGCAAATTATCTGCAACAGTTGCTGAAATGTCGCGGTCTTTTGATTTTCACAAAAAACCGTTATGTGACCGAGGTTATTATCCGATTTCGCCCATTTGCAATACCAAAGTATCTGGGGTCCAAGGCAATGTGTTTACCAAGTTTCGTTAAGATAGCTCAATATTTACTGGAGTTATCCGACTGACAGACATACAGACAGACACAAAATTGGTTTATCAATTCCGCTATTAATTCTAAGAATTTTGGTATACCTATGTCAATATCTATCTGGGTTGTTTTATGCTATTACCGTTAGGTGAACAAAGTTATAATACCCTGCGCATCACCAGTGCGCTCGGAGATAAAAATATCTGGAGTAATGTTAATCAAAATTCATAGCATAATAGACTGCATCCGATACAATTTAAACTATCTAATAGTGATAGTACATTTTTTGGGCTGCAGTGAAACTGCACTCTTGAAAAATATATTCGGTGTTTCAAAAATTTCATATATACATACATATTTACATATATGAGTCCAACCTAATCTTTCAATCGTCAGTTAGGTCATTCTAGTACCGATTTATTTGTTTTTTTGGCTTTGTAAGCTTTTTAGTGCACATAGTTTTCACCATTCTTATTATTACTCACGAATATTTTAGTACGAAGATATACTTATAGACATACATTTTATATACATATGTACATAGTATGTATTTATATTAATAGATAATATTCACCTTCGTTGTAGTTCATATTGTAATCTCATAATTAAGATTTCAATTTGAAATTAAACTAATGATTATTTACATAATATTTTTTAAATAGGAAGTGATGACCATCAAGCACATGACGAGTCTCCGGAAGCTGATGCCTCAAGACAAAGCAATTCTGCTATTAAATGCCACGGAACACAAAGCTGGATAATGTTCTTGACGATGGCGCTGATGGTGAATATACTACACAAGTTCAAAAGCAGATGAAACATCTAAAAGTGTAATATTTAAGTCATTATATATTCAGGCACATATGTACATATATGTATGTATAGGAATTATCAGTATACTTTATATGTATATATATATATATATATATATAAATATATATAGTCTGAGTTCAATAATGGAAGCATCCATATCTAAATACTTCAATGTGCACTAATATCAAATAAAGAGTCACGTCAAATAAGGGGTATGCTACACATATGCAATTCATAGGAATATCTTAAATAGCTCCTTATGCGTTTTGAACACTTGTACATGGAAATTAGCTTTAACAAAACGCATAGAAAACTTTATTCACATACATACATAAATACATATTTATTATTTAGTTATTAGTTAAGTACATTTCTTAGTTTAAGTTAAACGTGCAGCGAATTGGAACATTTGGGTATTTAAAACAACAGTGATATTTAGAGAAGCAATTGGGTGTTGTTTTTGAAGTTATGTTAATAACAGCAGAGAAGAAGTTGTTCCAATTCCAAAAAAGTTCAAATTTCACCAGTATTGTATTTCGGTATATCTATGTAGGTTCCGAACACTACAACCGACCGCAAGAAACCCGAAACGATATTCAAAGTCCACAAAAGAGAATCAAGTTCTTTTGAAATTATTAAATCCGAAATTTGAGTATTTACCAAATTAAAAAATATATAATCTTCAAAAAATACAAAGAGAGATTATTAAGGAGCACACACACATATTTAATTATAAAGAATGTATTGTATATAAACTAAAATTTAACATTCCACAAGCAATTTCCTATTAAAACATAGTTGAAATAAATAAATATAGAAAATCTGCCCACTTAGTCATGCACATAAGTATGTAGATACATATATACATACATACATATCTTATGTACTTCAACTCAGCAATTAGAGTGTTAGTTTGAAAAACAATATTCTGCCTTAAATTCCTTGTAAAGTAGGTAAAGTGTAAATTATATTTTATAAATAAGAAATATTTTTAAGATCTGATTTGTAACAACATTTTTAATGTAGAATACATATTTATGTATGTATATATTGCATTAAGAATATTTGTAATTTTTTATATAATTATGTACATACATACTGCATACTTATTTCGTGTGCAGATCAATTCGAATAGCGGAATTAATATTTAACTCCGGATACGAGTATTGTAATCATTGTACATATGATTTTGTGCACATATGTAAATAAGCTTAAATAAAATATATCCGTTCAAAACAATGTGTTTTATTTTTACATATAATATTTAAACAATAATTGTATATATTTTCGATACATCAAATCGTGTTTCAAAATATTTCATTAGGGTACACTATTCAAAAAATGTGTATGCTTATGCATTTTTTGCATCTACTAATAAATTTATATTATTCTATATAATAATTGGTCACGTTTGTGGCCAAGGTGGATCCATAGAAGGCGATAGAAAGATAACCAAAGCGAGTTCGTTGTATATCTTATATGTATGTGTAATTTTGCGAGTAAAATGTAAAAATCTTAATTTGCCCAGTTTTGCTCATGTATTTTGATTCGCCTTGTTTGTGGTTTTCAAATTTTCTGTAGTTAGCTCTCTGAAAATAAATTCACTCGGAATACAATACAAGGCGAATTCATATAAGGTGGTGTTACTATAGCAGCCGGTTTGTTTTTTTAATTCAACTAACATATATTTTGTTTTTGCTTTTGCGTATGAGCTATAAAAAGCCGTAAAAGCAAAAATGTATGTAAATTTTGACAACTCTTACGAAAAAGCAAAAACAAAATATGTGGCAAGGCGAATCTATAGAAGGTGTTTTCTTTTCCGATCAGCTGATTGCTTCTTCTTTTTTCGCCTTGAATGGTGAAAGTGTCAACTGGTTTGTTTTTTGTTTACATCTTCATTTTCTGTTTACATTTTCATTTAAAAATATTTTTAAATTCAAATTGATTTGAATTTATATATTCAAATATTCAAATATTTCGCGAAAAAATGGGAAAGTGTGTATTATGCGACAAGATAGTAAAGCGTGGAACGGGTCTGTTTTTCTTGGTACCAAGTGAAGAGTCGGAGCGGTGTTTTAGCAAAATAACTTTGAGCCAATCAACTACATTTGCTTTTGCTGCATTAATTGTGGCAGTTCATTTACTCGCATATTGCACTGGCACTTTATGAAGAGTAAGGTTTCAATTGCGGTCGCTATTGTAAATTTTAATTTAAATATACATATGTATTTACAAATATAGTTTTGGCCAACTGAATCAAAAATAAACAGTTTTGTTGTCAAATTCGTTCCTATTTTGGCATTCTCTCTGTTCAAAATTATTGTTCTATATTTCATTTATCTGACATTTTCACCATTCAGAAGCAAAAACAAAACATGTGGAGTTTGTGTGTATGTGCTCTTGCGACCACCTTGATTATTGAATTCGCCTTGATATGTGGGAATTTTGTAGTTGTACTTATAACGCCACCTTATATGAGTTCGCCTTTATACAATATATTTAACGCACGATGCAGCGAATACAAGGTGACGACAAAAGCACTTCCGTTACTTCGTACTTGCTTCCAGTGGACTTATATTAGACAGAGAAGCAGCATCTCGCTTCATTCCCTGTCTCGTACCGCGGATTTGAGGGGAACTGTATTTTTTGGCTTATCCCACCATCCGATATTTTTCACCTACAAGGGGCAAAATTTAACATCGGTTGAGCGAAAACAACAATTTTAGAGAAAATTAATGTACGTTCTCTGTTATCAGCTACATTGTGTGGTTGCAGATGTTTTTTGGCGAAAATTTTCCTTTTGTTTTGATAAGGAATTTTCGCAATTCTATTTCCAACATTTCAAAAAAATAATAAAAATATGCATTCTTCTATAATTTCAATTTTAGTGTTTTATTTTATTCTACTAATATTTTCCATACATAACTTTCAATAAATATTTTAAGTGGTTAAACAAAATCTTCCAAAAACACTAAAGAAATTGCATTTATTGTTTATCATATGTATGTATGCACATGCATGCATTTATTTAAAAAAGTCATATTTAATCGAATTACTTCCATACAAAAGGGCGCGTATAAGCATATGTGTAGATACATATGTAAATAGAATAGAAATAATTATCTATGTAAGTACATATGTTTGTTCACATGCGCGCACATTCAACCGAACTCCAAGTCTGCGCGCAAACTTTGACAAAATGTCTTATCTCCAGTTAGACTTCAATTTTTACCATGTCAAAAATAACAATGTTCTAATGAAATATTTATACAAATAGTTAAACAGAGCTATAGTTCCACAGGCCATTGTGTTAAAAGTTTAATTTAAATATTAAATGGTACGTTTATTTGCAATTTCCGGTTGAGTCTTTTGTATAGGTCATTGACCCAGATTGTTGGTTCAGGAAGAAGCAAAAGTAGTATAATTAATTAAAGGTCTCACAAAATACAATTAATTATAGCAATGTTTGCGTTTAATTAGACAATTGTTGAAAAATATGTTAAAAGGTAGTAGATTTTCGACTCCTAAATATATAATTCTGCTACTTGTGCTACATTTGTGATAAGACGAAAGCTCTGGAACAAATGCGACCAAAATTTAGACTACATATTGGCATACATATGTGTAATGTACATATGTATGCAAGTAAGCGTAGCGGTAAGGCGTTTGGTTGCGCCGATTTGGAATAATTAGGGCTTTAAATGACATACATAAATGACATACATACATATATAACAGACCCCCCACCATGTCACACTTTCAGAAAAATTGTTTTTATTAATCGTAAAATAAAATACAATGTTAATTAATATATGTATGTATGTTATATATTAGGCAAAGGGAAATCACATGTCACACTTCGTCACAAATCGCAAACCCCCGCCGCCCCCCTAGCGCGTTACGTAATATGTGCACGACCCCTAAGCAAACATAATAGATTAATAAAAGATGAATTTCTTCATGAAATATTTTACGGGCACAAGCGGGCCAAAATAATATCTATATTCCCATTTGAAGTTGTGAGCATTTGGACCAAAATTACAAAAATCTTCAATTTATGATTTTTAGATTTTTGTCTTCGTCGCGAAAAATGTGATGGATGAATTTTTTGTTGCTGTACTGCAGTTACGCTGCGGCAGAGAACGTATATGAAATGAGAAGCTTCATGACCGAATTTCAGTGTGAATTGTCAAAAATCGAAAAATTTTCAATAGACCCACTCATGAAAATACACCACGTTGAGAGCGGCAAGTTAACAGAGCTGAGCAGAGACAATATTTCTTTTAACAGAGAATAAATTCAAATAAAAGTTGATTGTTCTTGTTCTAATTTTAGATTTCGCAATGATATAAATGAATTAAAGGAAAAATTGAAATAGTTATATTTTCATATTTAACGAGACATTTGGTTTATTTAAATATGTAAATGATAGCATTGAGTCAATTTTGATTGTATGCAAGCACGCATATGCCAAAACAACTTGGCTCATTTGCTGTTTTACCGACGGCATTTCACATTTGCATGTTGTGTAGTTTTATGGCTTGTTTGAAAACATATCTAAAATTTAATATAAGAGGAAAAAGCTTAAGAAATTCTTAAAATAAATTACTTAAAATAAAAGAGAAAAATTTGGCTTAAATTAAAATTATTTGTTGAATTTATTAAAAAATGAAAAAATATGAAATATTAAAATATCCAAGCATATTCATTCTTTAAAGTGAGTTTTTATAACATAATAAATATTACTAAGAGTTTGCTCCGAATTTAATATTTCATTTGGTTTCCTATGTTGATTTCCTTTTTCTGTAGATGCGAAATAATATATTACAAATTTGTTCATTTGCATCAAAAATTTGTCTTGGCAAAAAATATTCACGCGAAACTGAATCAAGTAGCGATTAAGTTGAAGCAAACCAATTGTATTCTGTGGTGCAGTTGCTTCAAGAGGCGCCGCAATATTCTTTATGCTTTCGTTTTGCGCGTGTTCGGAACCGGACCACGCGATTTTGACTAAAAATTTATTTAAATTTTTACTTTTTTGTAAATTCTTGCACTAGCATATGTATGTATGTATACTTCCCGAGAATACTACATGCATAACTAGTACATTTGAATGTAAAGTCGCAAATAACTAAAATGTCATCAAGTATACAATCATATATGCACACATCCATAAATATTAATATCTATGTACATACATATGTATGTATGTACATATATAAATACATAAATTCATATGCATCCATGTACATACATACACACATATGTATGTACTTGCGTACATGTGCATAAATTCAACCTTGACCTACGCTAAATAAAAGTCAAATCACAGCGCAATCACAACCGCAGCTGCACTTGTGCCTGCGCTGGCGCCAAATATTCTAAAATATCTGAAACTACATACAACAACAAAAAATTCATTCATAAACGCAGGCGCGTATTCGTGCAAACAAATGTCGGTCATTCATAAGCGCAAGAATTTCGTCTCCCCGCGCACGCAAATGTTCCCCTCAACGATCTTTTTCGCGACGAACACAAAAATGATAAAATCTTCAATTTTACAAACCATCGACGGTCATTGAAAATTTCAACACCGCAATATCAGACAATAATGCAATTCACCAACGTACTCTGACAAATTGCTGGCATTCTAGAATGTTCTAGAACATTCTAGAACATTCTAGAACATTCTAGAGCTTTTGTCCAAATGCGCATCAATTCATTTGCGTACACGTGCACGCGCAATTGGCGAATTGACACAAAAATTGCCGAAAAACAGAAAAGAATATTCTCCCAATAAACCTTTCCATAAGCGAACGGCAATAGAGTTATAGAATAAGCTTATTGTAATGATTTTTCGAAAACATTTAATAAGCATATTTATGAAAGGTTTATTTAATTATAAAATAATAATACTTTTATAAACGTGCTTGAAAAATGATTCACATAGTAACAACATAACAAATATGATTGTAATTGACTTAGGCCTCGCTATAGTTTTGTAGCTCTGTTGTGTACATGAAACTTACAAAAAACTTACGCTCGCTACAGTTTTGCAACAACACTTGCAACAGACTTAGGCTCAATACAGTTTCCAAAGCTTACTGTTTCGTTTACCGTTATTCTGTCGCGCCGTTGTTTTTCATTGTCATTGTAAAATTTTATACGAAGTGAATAAGGTGAGAGTGAACATAATATCTTAAAATAATTTAAAATGCCATATAAAATAAAACAGTGTGTTCGTAATGAGTCTAGTGAAGTTGTTAGTTTGTTATTAAGTGCAAAAAAGAAAAAAAGAATAATGAAGATGAGGATATTGCAACCAGCTCCAGTCAAAATGATTTTAGTGAAGCAAATATTATTTGTGATGAAATCAATGAAACAGAAAATGAAATTTACAGTTCTGAGGAAAATGATAATGCTGAGCTCTTAATTAATAACGCGGATATAAAAAGAGATCTTGCTATTTGGTCAGTTAAGCATACTATATCAAATAGTGCAATCAATGAGTTACTGATTATCTTACGAAAAACTTTTCCATATCTACCACGGGATGCAAGAACTTTAAAACAAACACCTCGTGATGCACCTATAACTCAAATACAAGGCGGCAATTATGTTCATTACGGCCTAAGAGATTGCCTTACCGATTTTTAAAGTGAAACAACATATTTAAATGATATAATTGATTCAAATATAAACATAGACGGACTTCCAGTAGCGAAAAGTTCCTTAGCGCAGGCCTGGCCAATTTTAATTAACATTAATGGTACGGAGGCAGTACAAACTGTTGGCATTTATAGTGGAAACAGCAAGCCAAAAGATGTTAAAGAGTTTATACAACCTTTTGTGGACGAATTAAGAGAATTAATGAACGAAAATTTTGCATACAATAACAAAATATATAAAATTTATTGTCATGCCATCATATGTGATGCTCCAGCTAGGTCGCTACTAATGGGAATAAAAAGTCATACAGGTTACAGTTCTTGCCATAAATGTAACCAACGAGGTGAGCACATAAATCACCGTATGGTGTTCAAATTTCAAAAAAACAGCACATTGCGGACGGATGAAAGTTTCAGACAAAGATCGGATACAAATTTCCACAAAGAATTTAATCACATGGCCATAGAAGACTTATCCGTAGACCTTATAAAATCCTTTCCTATGGATTACATGCATGTTGTTTGTTTGGGTGTTGTGAAAACATTGATGAATGCTTGGATTAAAAAAAAAAACCAACCATATTCACTTAAAAATCAAAATATTGTTAACCTTAACGATCAGATACTGTTTTTAAAAGGAAAGCTACCACGCGAATTCCGGAGAAGTACGAGAGATTTGAAAGAGTTCGAAAGATATAAAGCGACTGAATTTCGAACTTTTCTGCTGTATGTTGGGCCGTTTGTATTAAAAACTGTTTTAGACGAAAAACGGTATTTGCATTTTCTGCAACTCAGTTTATCCATGAGGATTTTATTGGACAGTAAGCAATGCCAAACTAACAATAGGTGTGCTGATGAGTTATTGCAGAGTTTTGTGAAGTTATTGCCTGAGTATTATGATGCATCTATATCAGTTTACAACTTTCATTGTCTCACTCACCTGGCTAATGATTGTTTGCTGTATGGATCAAGCGAATCTATCAGCGCCTTCAAATTTGAAAATAAACTTGGAATATTAAAGAGACTTTAAAAAAAAAAACAACATATCGGTACAACTATATAATCGTTTGGTGGAGCAAAGCATTAATCCCTCAAGTCAAGGAAATTTTGAAAAAAAAAACAATTCCTTTTTTGTCAGAAACCAACCCAAACAATTATTACAGCGTTGGAAATAATATTTATAAAGTCTCATCAATAATAAATAGCAAAGTTATTGGTCATCAAGTTTTGAATTTGAGATCTATGTTTCAAAATCCGCTAGAATCATCTCTTCTCAACATATGGGAAACATCAAATTTAACACTTTCGCAAGACACTTACGAACATCTTTCTAAAAATATTAATAAAATCTGTGCTCTTTCCAATAAAAATAATGAGTTCGGGTTTTTTTCAGTCATTCATGATGGCGGACAAACAGAATAATAATTTCAACAACATCTTTCAACAGACACAAAATTTATCTACACTCCAAGCAGTATATAACGATTCCATTAATGGAAATCAAAACACTTTACAAGTTGAAGCTGTGTCATTTGATGGTAAAAATATTTGTTTATAATAAATTTGTATGCACTTTCTAACTTTTTTTCATTAATTTCTAGAAATATCTCGAAAATTTGCTGCGACTCTTGAACCCATGTTCATCAGATTGACGAACGAGATAACTTTATTGCGTCAGGAGGTCAAATCTCTGCGTAAGGAAGTCAGTGAGTTAAAACAGGACAGATATAACATAGAATTGGTCATCCCACAACAGCCATTTCAAACAATGGAGGATTTTTTAAATTTTGAAAAACAGCTACAGGAAGATCCAAATTTGTTTGCTTCATTCGTAAGTTTACTAAAATACTAAATTAATTTGTTCGATAATCAATCATTTGTTTTTTCTTATTTTTAATCAAAGGAAATGGAACTCAAAACTGTTGGAAAAATGCCCAACTTTACCAAAAATTGTTGGAGAAAATTATTGGTCGATGAACTGGCGGAAAAACTGTGCTGGAAAGGGACGGAGCAAAAAAAAACTGTACGCAGCCTAAGTACATCGAAATCAATTAGAAGTAAATACTTAAATGTTTTTTTGAAATGTATATATTAATTTATTTTTCACAATTTTTTCAGATGCTGCAATTTCTATTGGAATCGGAGAGGATGAATTCATCCGGAACACAAAGTCTTTCTTCCAATTTGCCAAAAACCGCCAAGAAAGCAAAGAAAAATATAAATAAAAAAAAATCAGCTCAACTGTAATCTCAAATGAAATGAAATAAATGAGAAATAACAATACAACAATTTAAAAACGCTTACTATTTTAAATTTTTCACAAGCTTATAAAAATGTTGCTAAACTAAGCTTATTGTAAGCATGTTTAGAAAACTATTCTTTCAGTAAGCTTGTTCTATAATTAGACTTCTAAGCTTGTTGTATACTTCGACTACTAAGCTTATAGCGAGGGATCGTTTTTCTTTATTCTATAATTATTAAAAAGCCTTTCACAACAGTAGTCACTACAGTTTCCTAAGCATAAGGCTTAGGGCAGCAAGCTTGTTACAAGTTATTTCCAAAGCGTTTTGGTATGTTGGGCTTTTGCTTACCGTTCCCTTTCCCTTTCAACCCTTCTCTTATCGACAACTGTTGCATAACTCCTCTTCCGTCTCTACTTGCTCCGCTGACAATCAAAAAAACAGATTTTTTCTCAGGTTACTACTTTTTCTTCTTTGCTTCATTTTTAGTTGGATTCGTAAATTGCTCTTCTTTTTTACGCACACATTGCTATGATTTGCATAATTAGCCGTTTAAGCGGACTCCGACAAGTGTCTGCTGTGGCTTAGCGTGTTTAGTCGCCGGCCACACTATCATATTGCATGTTTTAGCTTTTGCCCCATAGTTCGAATACCAGCTTTTTCGTGCCATGTCTAATTTTTATGCATTTTTTTTTTGAATTCAATACGATATAGCTATTTATTAACTTTCATAAATTTTTGGAAATCATTTCGTTACGAATGAATATATGTACATACAAAAATATTGAAAAGTTTTCATTTACATATTTAAATAATTTAAGATGTGCAATATAAAGAAATTGCATTAAATTATTTTTTTAAACTATTATGTTTATTATTATTTAATATTAGAAAAAAGTGTTTAAAAAAAATATCTTAATTAAAATTAAATTTGAATTTTTTCACATCATCAGTTACTAGAAAACGGAAATTTTGACATAAATTTTAATAAAAAGATCCATTATATTAAATTCGTTTATATTACATTATAAATAAAAATGGAATTTAAATAAAATATTTATTTATTTGCATGATAATAGACAATTTTTATATTATTAAAACCAAATTGATCACCTGCAACACCAGTGATAAGTTACATTATTTTTCTCTCTAACTACAAATTCACTCTCTAGCACTGTTAATATGGGTCTCTACTGTTAAATTAAGTGGGTCTGCTGTGTATTAGCGGTGAAAAAAAATGAGTGTGGTGTGTACAGCAGACCCCCCTGGCACGGAACGAATCACGGAATGGACTGGGATGAGGCTTCTCTATAATATACGTTCTCTGGCTGCGGTTGACAACAGACACGCTGGCGGAGTGTTGAAACAAATGCTGTATATATGTATCTACATAACAATAAATAAATATATGATGATGATAGATATAATGCATATGAATGCATGTGCACTTGTTGACGTTTTTTGGTACATACATATGTACTATGTACGTACATACATGTGCATGAACATGTAAATATATATATGTACGTACATACATACATACTTATATTTGGATATTTATATATGTATGTACTACATATTATCCATATACATATTTACATATGTACATATGTATACTTAGTATGATTACGATTGTTACGCTTATAATATAAGTACATACATAGATATATTATATTGACATATGTATGTATGTATATAATGCATGCATTTCACGTCAAATTAAATATTTAGATGTTTATATCAATTCGTTAATATCTTAGCAAAATCTAAAATTCGAGCCAAAACAATAAACATTTATCAGAAATCATATTCTGTTAAACAAATTTTGCCTTCGCTCAGCTCTGTTAACTTCCGACTCTCGGATTTCCCCAGCCGCCATTGCAGTGGTGAGGTAAGCCAAAAAATATTGATGGATTTTGACAATTCACACCGTCATCCTAACATAGGACTTCTCTGTCTAATATAAGTTCTCTGTTGCTTCGTTTGACAGAATGACGTAGCAGGAGGTTCTGAGTGTTTGTTTACGAATACAGACTGAGACACACGGATTGTGCGACGTGTTGTTTATGATAAAAGTTAATTTTCAAATATTTGTATAAAACTATCTTAAAAATAAATAAAATTAAGTGCAGCGTTTTGAATTGTGCAATCAACAGCAAAAACAAAGATAGAAAATGCAGTTTTTTCAAATTTCCCGCTGATGTAATTCTTTGTAATTGCTTTGTTATTGTCAAATTATCACCATCCTTTTTCATTATTCTTGGCAGAGGATTTCTGTGACGTGTACACTGCCGGCGTTGTCGTAATCTGATCTTCTTTCATTCTTGTATTTAACGTATTTGAATACAATTGTGAAAAAAGTATGAATTAATTGCGTTTAATTTATTTTTGAGAGTGCAAACAAAGTCACACTATTAGCATATTTCATGAAACAAGAGATTTGTTTAGTGCTATTTAAGAACGGAAAATAATTGTGCTGGCAAATGTTTAGTTGATGTGGTTATATATATATTTAAAAATGCTGTGCAATTAAAAAACGAATTAGGTTCTAAATCTAAATTTCCCATGATTTTCTTAGGGCTAATTCACAATAGCGCAGTTTTTTCACTTCCCAACACAACATGTCAGGTCGGATATTATTTTACCGAACTGGCTCAACTCGCATATTTTTCCGAGTTAGTGTTGTTGCTTTACATGCAATTCGTTATCCTACCTAGTGTTCTATTGCAACTAGGTTACAAAGAAACGGGTCCATTATCTACATGTTGTAAAACTCTTGGTTTAAAGACGTCTCTAAGATTTCCCCCGCCCCCCCTTGTAAATTGGCACACATTTGTATGTGTGTACATATGTATGTACGTAAGATAAAGTTAAAACAATACTGCCACAAAAGCCTGATATAATAATGAGGAATTAGGTATATCTGGATGCCAATAACAGCTATTGTGAATATAAGGTAAAGTTATTGCAAGCAAAGGATGAAAAGAAACAGTTCAACCCAGGGGCACGGTGGACCGTGAATTTGGGGGCGGTGAGTGACGACTAGCGCAAGGCTAAAAATGTCCTAAACATGCTTTTTAAATGCCTTTTTAATATGCTGCAAAAGGAACACAAATAAACCAATTATTTGTATAAAATAAATTAGGTTAGGTTAGGTTAGAGTGGCAGCCGCCTACAGCGGCTCACTTAGGCCAATATTAGGCCCATTGTGTTACCACAAGAAAAGTTTTGTACCATCCCAAAAAGAAAAATTACCCCTTACTAAACCAGTTAGCCTCATTGATAAACTTCAACAGACAATTTACCTCGGTGCTAGAAACCTTACTAAGGTCATCCAGAAACGGTGAATTAGAAACTATCAAATTTTGTAAATAAAAACTTAAAAAATATAAATAAAATCGATTAATTCAATTCATTGTATCTTAATACATACAAAAGATGCGTTTGGTATCCACAGATGTAATCTAAATAAAAAATAATATATGATTTAAAAAATTAGGCTTATTAGGCTCTTCGTCTTGACTTAAAACGTCGATATACATAGTTAACCATATGTCGGTAGCACTGAAATAGAAAGAAATGCATTTGCAGTTTTTGCCTTGCCCTAGTGACGATCATACCATAAATATGTCATCGTTTGCATTATGAACCCATTAGTCGGGTTCTTTCTTATTTGAAAGTTAGTCGAGGGCGACTGTTTCTAAATGAAAGAGTATTTTAATATTAAACAGAATTTTATTTAATAAGTATGCGAAATTTTAGAATCACCTTTAAATCGTGTGACAATTTTAGATGATTTTGTGAAATTGCGGAATTAGATGTTGAGAACGAAGACTCATTGACAATTAAAGTTTTTTTACAAATTTATATTTACGTGATACATAGTTTGTCGATAGTCGATTTCAGTAATATCGAATTAGTTTCTATAACCCATGAAATGTATGAAAATATCACACGCGAGTTAAGTAATTGAATAAATTACCGACAAGTGAGCTTCAGCTTCTTGTTTATTCAAAAGTGATCTTAAGACTACTAATACAACATTTTGCTTAACTCTATCAAACCTTAATATAGACATAAAAGAGAGTAAAATATTATAGTACTGTTACTTATGTCTAATACGAGTATGTACATATGTTTAATAATATTTGGTTTAACAAAGAAAGTGAGAGTGAGAGTAATGTAGTGTAGTGTTTGTTGTTATTAGAAGTGTAATTAAATAAATTAGAGAATCATATGGTTGTAGTAGTTACATATGTATGTAACTTCCCCCTCGTTAAATTGACGAATACCGAGAGAAAAAGTAAAAAGCTAGAACTATGTACGTATTAAAGCTAAATTCGTAATAATTATGTAATTTTATATATATATACATATTTGCATATAAGCTTAAAATTCATGTCATTGGTTTATTTATAACTAAATTAATATCTTGAATATTAAATTTGTCTGCATATTTATTTTTTCTTTTAATATTTGTAATATGTACACTATCCAATTTACTTTTTACAAATTTCGGTTGTTCTTTGTGACGTACATTTTTATAATTTTTGATATAACCCTCTTTTCGGAATTCGTTATAGTTTTCTCTATGCAAGTTTCTTCTATTTATATATCTTTTCTTTTCGTTTATTATATTTATATGTATATTTGACTTATTACAATTTCCTGATTCTACGTTAATTGGTTTTTCTTTTGTAATGGAATGGTATGAGTTATTATAATATTCAATAGATTTACTTAATTTTTCTTTAATGGTTAGTGAGTTATTTTCAATATTCAAAATTCTAATTTTTTCAGTTAATGTGTTATTCAACCTCTCAATATCAGAGTTACCCGTATGACTGTTCGACTTTGTTAAATGCAAAGTTATATTTTCTTTTTTAAAGTAGTCTCTAATATTTACACTTCTGAACTCATTATCTGTTATCAGTACTTAAAAATATCATTTTTGTGATTTGTATTGTCTTAGTTTTTCAATTATTGTTTGGTTTGTTCTGTCTTCAAGGTAGTAAGCAGTAGCAAATTTAGAAAATCGATCTATGAAAATTAAAAAATTTGATTTTGTGTTAGTATATATGTCCATATGAATAATCTGGTTGATATCTTTTGGTGTTTCAGTTAGAATAAATTTAGGTTTTATCAGATTACGATCGTATTTTACTCTATTACAAATGTCGCAATTATTAATATATTTTTGAATTAGAGTCTTTAAATTTGGGTTATATATATATTTTTTCAGTCCTTGATAATTTCCGTTAATGCCAGTGTGTCCTGTTTCGTTTCTGTGGTACATGTCAATTTGTTTAAATGTTTCATCTTCTGAATTCATATCTTTTGCCATGTAAGAGCACCTAAAAAACTTTATATTTGGTTCATATTCTTATAATTTTATTATTTTTTTTTGTAAAATATTATATTTGCTATCATCAAGATCTGTATAAATTCCTATTTTTCCATTTGTTATATGTTGTCGCAATTTTTCTTCTAAATCACTATTAAGATCTTCTAAATTAATATATATTTTTTTCTTGTCATTATTTATTTCAAAGTCTTTTATTTTTGTATTCGTTAATATAATTTGTATCGGAAATCTATTAACTACTGTATCTAGAATGCCAATATGGTCATTTAAGTCTTCTTGTTGAGAGTGGATTGTCATTGCATCGTCGTTTACGTTATTATACAGAGAATTTGAGCTATTAAAACTACCTAAATTTATTTCGTGGGTATCAGAATTTATTCTGCTTAGGAAGTCTGCTACGTGATTATCTCTCCCTTTTATGTAGTCTATATTCATATTATAGTCGCTTAGCTTAATTAACCACCGGTAAAGCCTTGGACTTGCGTCATTTCCTTGCGTTTTCGTATACAACCACTTGAGTGGCTGATGATCAGAGGAAACGGTAAACTTAACTCCGTACAAGTATGGTCGAAAATAGCCAACAGCCCAAACGATGGCTAAGAGCTCTTTTTCCGTGACGGAATAATTACGCTCATGATCGTTTAAAGTTCGGCTGGCAAAACATATAGGGTGTTTGTCTTGTTGCAGCACTGCTCCTATTGCGAAAGAACTTACGTCAGTGGTCAACTCGGAACGTTTATTAAAATCAGGATACTTAAGTACCGGAACTTCCGTAATGATTCGTTTCAGCTTTTCGAATGAATTTATAAAATTTGAATCGTTTGCATTAATTTTAGCGTCTTTCTTAAGAAATTTTACCATTGGATATGCTACATTCACAAAATCCCTAATGAATTTTCTATAATAACCACACATACCCAAAAATGATTTAATTTGTTTGACGGTTTTTGGAATCTTTAGACCCAATATATGTTTAATTTTTTCCGGGGTTGGCTTTACACCTTCGGTTGTCAAAACATGACCTAAATAAAGAGTTTCCTTAGAGAAAAATTTGCATTTATTTATTTGTATTTTTAATTCTGCTTCTCTTAATTTTGACATAACTTTTTTAATGCTTTCAATATGTTCGCTCAAACTTGTGGAAAATATGAGTATGTCATCTAAATAAACAACGCATATTTTATTAATAAAGTCTTTTAATACCCGATTAATTAGTCTTTGGAACGTTGCTGGAGCGTTTTTCAAGCCAAAAGGCATCCGATTCATAATGTCCGTAGGGTGTGGAAAAGGCAGTTTTCAACCGGTCTTCTTCCTTAACAAGAATTTTGTGAAACCCTTTTGCCAAGTCCAATGTCGAAAAGTATTGTGCTCGTCCAAGTTTGTCTAGTAAACTGTCAATATTTGGAATCGGGAATTTATCGTCCGTTGTGATCTCGTTTAACTTCCGATAATCCACAACAATTCTCCACTTTTTTCCTCCATTAATTTCTGTCTTTTTAGGTACAATCCAAAGGGGACTATTATAAGGGGAATTACTGTCTTTTATTATACCTTGCTTTAGCATATCTTTTATTTGTTTACTTACTTCTTTTTCATGTATTTGTGGATACCTATATATTTTTGAATAAATTGGTCTATCAGTAACTGTTTTTATTTCGTGCTGTATTAGGTTTGTATTAGTTAACTTTTGTCCTTCAGTGTAAATTAAATCTTGATATTTATGTAATATACTTTCTAACGCATTTTTTTCCTCACAATTTAAATTTTCATATAAATGTCTTGTAAGGGTTTCATTTAAATTAATACTATCTAATTGGTGAATTTCATCTATTTTATAAGGATATTCTTTTTTAAAATCAATTTCACAGTTATTTATAGTAACTTTCTCTTTATCCATGTTTATAATAGCTTTAAGCGGTTTTAATATATTTTGTCCAATAATTGCATCAAAATTTGTCCCTTCAAAATTAGTTAACTTCCATGACATTGTTGCATCTTTATGAAATTCTTTTGGTAATTCAGTAATTATTTCAAAATGTATTTTAGTTTCGCTATTAAGAGATTTAAATTTCAAAGGAATTTTTAGTGGAATTCTTTTATAAAAAGGTAAAATATTTTCATTAAGAAGTGAAGTAGAAGATCCAGTATCTATTAAGCATAAAATTTTGTCACCTTTTATATTTAATTCAACTATTGGAAGCGTTCCCTTGAGGCCTTCATATGAAAATTTGACACCTCGTTTCTTTGAGCTTCATCGACTTGTACATAATCTGTATCCATTGGTTCCACTACATTTCTTCTCAAATTTGTGCTATTATATCGCTGATATTCATTAGAATTTTGTGATCTAAATTGGTTTGAATGCGGTGCATATTTATTCCGCCAAGAATTGTTATTTTGCCTAAAATTATTGTATTGTTGGAAATTTTGATTAGTTGTATTTAATTGTTGTTGTTGTTTATTAAAATTTTGTTGATATTTGTTGTTGTAATTTGCATGTGGCTGTTTATTTTGTTGTACATAGATATATGTGTATTTATCTTCCTTACTCATACCATTACCAAATCTACTATTAATGCGAATCAGACCTTCACTTTCTAATAAGCTGTAAGCTTCTCTTAAACTATTTACTTCTCTGTTAATTATAACAGAAGCTAAATTGGCCTCAATATTATTCAAAAACGTACGTAAAATTATTTTTTCTGTATAAAAGGGGCTAAATTCTAAGGGTTTGGTAGCATCATACTCAAATTTTTCATTTAATTTTGATAATATATCTAACAAAAGTGTATAATAATTAGTAATATTAATACTACGAGCTGCAAATGCCTCCTGATAAAGTTGGTGATACGACTCCTTAATGCCGAAGTTCTCAATTAGGATCGCCTTAATTGCTTTCCAATCTGCATCTGCTGGCAATGTTCTAATTGTATGTAATGATTTACCTTGTATTTTGTTTAATATAATCCTCCGAAAAACGTATTCACACGCCCCTGCATTTGTGTACAGCAGCGACAGTACAGCGTCAACTTCTCTCAAAAATGATGAGAGAGCGTATGTTCCATCACCACTGAACTCACGTATTCTGTGTGCGTCCTTCATCAAGTCATTCATTGTAAGTTGGAACAGTGGGAGAGAGCTCTCACTATTTGCATTTGATTGTGCCATTTTGCTTTGTACTTGGAATGTAACGGCTTTTTTTCCTTTGAATTAGTTTTCGCGAATAGCGGAAATTTCCGAAAACCACGTTGATAAATATATAAATGTACGCACTTTTAAGTTGATATTAGTTTTTGTTTTTTGTCTCCACTACACTTTATATAGCTTTCTATAATTTATTGTAATTTTTATAATTTAGTGTAATTTTACATATATTTACATATACATACATATGTATATATACACTTTTAAATTCGTAGATAGTTTTACAAAATTTTTTTTTTTTTTGTCCTTTCTTATTTTACACTTATACATATATGTATTTATATATTTTACGCTTTTCTTATTTTGCACTAATTCGGTTCTTTTTTTTTCCTTTTTGACTGCGCCAGTTAAGTAATTGAATAAATTACACAAGTGAGCTTCAGCTTCTTGTTTATTCAAAAGTGATCTTAAGACTACTAATACAACATTTTGCTTAACTCTATCAAACCTTAATATAGATATAAAAGAGAGTAAAATATTATAGTACTGTTACTTATGTCTAATACGAGTATGTACATATGTTTAATAATATTTGGTTTAACAAAGAAAGTGAGAGTGAGTGTAATGTAGTGTAGTGTTTGTTGTTATTAGAAGTGTAGTTAAATAAATTAGAGAATCATATGGTTGTAGTAGTTACATATGTATGTAACTCGCGTGACATGAAAAAGAATAAACGTATGAGGATGACGATTTGACGATGACACAAAAAATTGTCTGACCTGCAACGTTTGTATATAAATTCTGATATAAAATGTTCCACTAAATCCGAATATATAATCAAAATATCAAAAAGTGTAAGAGTTTTTGAGATAGCGATATCTAGATCAGAAAAGCAGATGGGTCACTTAATTGGCTTTATGTCTGATAATCGGATTATTTATTTAGGAGGTATTTATTTATTTATTTATTTATTCGGTCTAATAACTTAAGTTCGATACAGACTATTAAGATTGCTTAAAATCAAAATTAGTTAAAGTAAAAAATAACAGCTAAATACATACATATATGCAGTAGCATTTATGCCGGGTTATTGGAAAGATGAGCCATTACCGTAGTTCTTAATGTGGTCCTAGAAACATCTAAATCTAAAGAACTTAAAATCAAGTTGAGTTCATTTAATGTTCTTTTTACTGGCGCATTCAAACTATACGTAGTTTTGCTGAGGCCAACATTAAATAAGTCAAAGTTGCGCAAATTTCTAGGACCAACATTAAAATAAATTTTGCTCAAAAGGTGAGTGCAGTCTATCTTTCCAGATACGATATCGATCATGAAAGTATAAGACAAAAACGCTCTTCTGTTACTAAGCGTCATTAGATTAATTAATTGACAGCGAGAAAAATATGATGGCTTCGGTTCAGAAAAACGAATAGAACGGAGGGCAAACCATATAAACACCTTTTGCACTGATTCAAGTCGATTTATATAAGTTTGATGGTGTGGCCTCCAAATAAAAGCGGCGTATTCCAATTTGGAACGAATAAAAGCTGAGTAAAGAGTTTTAAGAGTGTAGGGGTCATCAAATTCCCGACTTATTCGACGAACGAATGCAAGCACTAAATACGATTTGGCGACAATATAATTAACGTGCCCCTTGAATGTGAACTTTGTGTCAAAGTAAAGTCCAAGGTCTTTAACCTCATTAACCGATTTTAATTTCGTGTTGCAAATATAATACGAAGTTTGTAAAGGCGTGGTCAGTTTCACAAAGGTAACTTTGTAACATTTTTTTATGTTCAAAAATATAAGATTTCTGGCACACCAGGTCTGCAACTTATCTAACTCAGCTTGAAGCGCAAGGGAGTCGGTGTGGTTTCTTATAATTGAATAAATTTTCAGGTGATCAGCATATAAAAGAAATTTAGCTGATGAAAAGCAAGACTCAATGTCGTTTATAAATAAAAGAAAAAATAAAGGCCCTAAAATGCTTCCTTGCGACACCCCGGATGTCGGTATAAACAATTTTGAGCAAGTTCCGTCTAGAGATACGAAGTTTTTTCTATCCACCAAGTAAGAACTGATCCCCTTAAGGAAAACGGAATGAAATCCAATTTGAGAACGTTTAAGAAGCAGAAGTTTATGCGATATTCTGTCAAATGCTATGGAAAAGTCAGTGTAGATGGTATCTACTTGGAAACCGTTTTGAAATGCAGTTAAGCAGTCATCAGAAAAAATCGCGAGATTTGTTGTCGTAGACCTGCCGGGTGCAAAACCATGCTGATTCAAACAAACCAAATGCTTAATATTGGATGATAACTTGTTTTTAATAATCCATTCAAATAATTTCGAAACAGTGGACAGCTTTGAGATGGGTCTGTAATTACTAACATCGCCTTTATTCCTACTTTTGATAACTGGAGTAACTAATGTTATTTTCCAATCATCAATAAAAAACCGGACGCAAGAGACTTATTAAAAATGGTTTTTAAAGGTGCAACTAATGAGGGGCAATTTTTGAGCAGAACGACCGAGAGTCCATCTATATCTGTTTGTGTCGAACTCTTTACAAAAAGAACCAGGGCTGAAAACAAACTGGTCTTTATTGATTATTCTGTAATTTTACTTTAACATAATAAAAATGCTTAGCAGCTAGTTTTTATTAAATGTCCGCAATATTGCTCAAAAATATTACGGTTCTTGGAATTTTGTCTGTATGTATTTAATTTCGCTTTATTTCTTTTGGCCAAATTTATTGCCAAACTACCGGAAGTGGTATTTTGTTGCATTGCTTGTTTTATTTTATTTATGAACTCATCATATTTGTCGAGTTCATTGTCTGGTGCACTTTCGTAAGTACTTGCATATGTAACTTGCGCGCTCCATTCGGGGTATCATTGGTTCGAAACCTACCCGGAGCAAGTAATATCAAAAATTATAGAAAAACTGTTTTCTTATAGCGATCGACTCTCGGCAAGCAAAGGCAAACCTCCGAGTGTATTTCTGCCATGAAAAAAACTTCTCACAAAAATCATTTGCCTTTCGCAGTCGGCATCAAACTGTGGGTCCCTCCATGTGTGTTACAACACCAACACACCCACACACCACAAATTGTAGGAGAAGTTCGGCCAAATTCATGCTATGATTTAAGTGCCAAATTGTTATTATATAAGCTTGGTTTGAGCATGTGTACTGATACGATATTTAGTTTTGGTAATATTAAAACATAAGAATTACCAAAAATATATGGATTGAGCATTTTGCATGGTGTGAATGAACCGCAACATAGCACACAGGCTATCCTGTTCGGCTAGCCACTCCCACATCAAGACCGGTGTGCGTAATGATAATTCACATACCTCAAGAGGAGACCCTTTTTCCACCAAATGCTATGGATCTAGACTAGGAGGGCGTCGATCCTACCCTATTCCCCTAATCCTGGGGGTCATGCGTCACCTTGCTCATCAACGTAAAAATCCACTAGAAGGCTGATCAAGAAATGGATGCATCTGACAACGGCTCGAGGGTGGGAAACGCTGCCGGAGGACCAACTTCTGGCCTTCGATCCAGAAGAGGCGGAAAATGACACCACTGTCAGAAGGGGAAGGGTTCGAAGCAATGGACATCGCCCGCTCTGAGAATGATACAAGTCCTACAAATTAATCTGCACCACTCCAAAGCTGCCTCGGCAGCCCTCATTCTTCGCCTCAGCAAAAAAGCTGAGGGCATCGTCCACAAGATTTGTGGACTGAACTCTGATACCTATTTAGTGGCTACAGCCCCAGTAGCAGGTAGGATCTGATCACCTTAAGCACCAACGTTCAACTAAGGGAGCGCTATCTGGCTGGCAATCGCTAATATATGGCCCATGATAGCCAAGTTTGTCCACCCAACATACAGCAGGATGCTGTGAAGGGGGGTCGACTCTAATTCTCACCACACAGTATAGCGCACAAGTGATTCCAACGAAAGAGGTGAGTCTTTAATTGCCTTTCTACCAGCATACAGGAACAAGAAACGAACCGACTGGGCAAAATATAAAGAAAAACTGTCGGTCTTTTTAAGTATGAACGCTTCTCACGATAAGTCATGCTTATCGTTAAAACTTGATGAATGACTCTCCCGGAAGGTTGTTCCGCTCGCTGAACTGGACTCATCGTCAAAAATTTATGAAGCAGAGAACTTTCTGACAAATTTCTGTAACACTGCTTTTAAGGCATCCTGCCCAAGCACCCTCCCGAACGGTAAGAAGAAGCCTCACTGGTGCAATCTGGAGATTTCACGATCAATTCAAAAGGACAGGTTTTCAGCGACCATATTCAAGGATGCACCCAAATTTTCAGGAAGACCATAAAGCACTTTTGCTGTAATATTGAAGAATACTCTGGGGTCAACAACTCCTGCTAGGGCAGGCACCTTGACGTAGTGCAGGGGCTTAATCGAAGCTCAAATCGTATCCTAGCATCCAGATAGGGCACCGCCGGATGGGTGATGCCTCAATTAGATGGTAGATACCACTTGAGCATACCTCCAGTAAGCGCTCCACATCCCCAGCGTCTTCCAAAAGGCACCGATCTCCCTGTTTAACCCCTAGCGAGTCTTTCAGGGTGGTTAGAAGGCGCAGGCCCAGAAGGGCAGCTGGGAAAACCTCCTGAAATAAAACGCAAGATGGCTGGATTGAGGATGAGGTTAGAAATCGAACCCGCACCCGTAGAAAAGCGGAGTAGCGGGAAACGAAGGGCTCAGCACAGACCCGCACTCGCTGTAGAGCTGAGAAGCGGGAAACCCTAAAATACAAACAAACAACCTGCACCCGCTTTTAAGCGGGAAGCGGGCAAATAACACCCTAGGCATTTAACTCCAAACGGCAGCGGGCCCACCCACCTCCTCCACAATTGAGCTCGGCAGGTCGCGAGGGAACTCGGGATTCGGTGTTGCCGGCGGATGGGACTGGACAGCCCACCAGCTACTCGGATGCTCTCAAAGGTATCCGGCTGGCGGTAGCGCTGAGTTCAGAGGACCTAAACATTCTGCAGGAGGCGATAGTGGATGAGGTCTTCAAAGGATGGACCCATCCGCTGGCTTTTTGTGGAGTTTATTTTCGTCCAGGCTTTTGGTCGATTATAAGCTTGAGAATTTAGATCTGTAATAGCTCTTTTTACATGGAATAAAATGTAGTTTTTTTCAGGTAAAGCATTAAGAATTGGTTTAATGCAAGTATAGAGTGCAATTTTAATTTTTCTCCATCGTTTTAGTTCACAGTGTTAACGGTGTTCAACTTAACTCAAAATTAAGAAAATCAATAGAAAAATATAATCTTCCGTTTTTCAAGTAATATAAAAAAATTGTAGTCTTATTTCACCATACCAGAACGAATTTAACTTATAAGTAAAGCCATGTCAAGTGGGACCCCTAAAAAACCGCTAGGTCACCGATTTTGGAAAAAAAATATTCTATCGTGTAGTGGACGTGACGCATATATCACAGTATTAATATTTTTCAGTGATTTGTTTATGTCATTGTCGGTCAAAGTTTTGCACACACTTAAAAAATAGATATATCTGAAAACAACTGTATATAATTGAGTGAAATTTTACATGCGTGCGTAGTTATGTTTGGAGTACAAAAATAGCAATAAATCGATATGAATTTGTTTAAACAAATGTATTTTGCATAAAAAAAGAAACTACTACCATAATACGCGCGAAATGCCCCCCCTTCAAGAATATGTAGTCAAAAGTTTGCTTATCATATGTCGTTTCCGAGATATTCGAGAATTAGTCACTCGGTGCGCTCGCCGGAACGCTTCGTGCCACACCGCTGCTCGTCTGTACCAGTTCTTGGTTCTTTGCTCTTGAAGTGCATTCAATTGAAAATTCAATACATAAGGTGAATGATTTCGTTATCAATTAAGTGTATCAATTAAGTGACTATAGAAAATCATCCAGATCGGTTCACTATAACTTATAGCTTTCATTCAAGTGATTGTTTTAGACAAGAAGTTATCCGTAATAACTGGTACACCAAATCAGCCAAGGACATGAAACTTAGCATTCCTTTTACTTATAATGAACAGAAACTATCCACGGAAAATCGTTAAGATTGGGTCATTATACATAACTTATAGTCCCATAAAACAGGTTGTTCATATATGAGGATTTATTTTAAAGGTCCTATATTTAAACAGTTAAACCCGTAAAATTGTGGATTGTGGAAATTTATTTATCAATCATGAAAGGTAGGAAGGCAGGGCCGAAGACAGCAATTCTTTACTTGTTTTTTACTACGTATATTCTGGACAATTAAAGGCTCTTTTTTTGTTACATAATATGTACATGGCGTATGAGCTACTTACACCAGTGACAAAACTTACATTGGACAAAGGACGGGGTTGGGCTTACCTGGCAAACCTGCGAACTGACTTATTAACACTTACTTCGGAAGTAATACATGCGACGCTACATAATTAAATATAATTATCTCAGTAGATTAGTAGCTAGTTCATTTTCGTGATATCTCACTCTTTGAAGATAGTTTGGAGTTAATCTGACGATTTCTTCTCTGACAAAAGGAATTTTGAGGTCTTGATGAATGGCGTAATTGGAGACATACCAAGGAGCATTAACAATACTTCTTAGGACTTTATTCTGATACCGTTGCAGTATTTCAATATTTGAATTACACGCAGTACCTCAAAGTTGCATAGCGTATGTCCAAACCGGCTTAAGCATAACTTTGTACAGAAGTATCTTGTTTCCTAAGATCAGCTGTGATTTCGCACCAAACAGCCAGGACATTCTTCGTGTTTTTAGAGCAAGTTGAGTTCTTTTCGCTTTAATGTGAAATTTCCACGAAAGTCTGCGGTCTAGATAGATCCCCAAGTACTTGACAGAATCAGTTTGTGGTATCTCGATTCCTCTGTGATCAACGCTTGTTGCTATAAACGCAGTATCAGCAGCATACGTTGCTACATTCATGTCTTCTGAGATTGGCATGTATGCTGTGAATAAAGTGTATAGAACTGGACCCAGCACACTTCCCAGAATTTATGTCATGAAGGGCAGACGATGAACTTTGTTGCTGCACGTAAAAGTATCGATTGCTAAGATAAGATCTAATTATCAAAAAGTACGGTGCAGGGAGGAGTTTCTTAATTTCATAAAGGATGCCATCGTGCCATACTCTGTCGAACGCTTGCTGGATATCTAGGAAAACGGCTGGGCAATACAGTTTTTTCTCAAATGCGTCAGTTATGATATTAACAATTCGGTGGCATTGCTCTGGTGTTCCATGATTTCTTCTAAACTCAAACTGATGTTTTGGTATAATGGCGAGGTCATCCAGCACCGGTAATATTCTTCTTAAAAGTATTTTTTCAAATACTTTAGAAAAGCTTACCAGCAAGCTAATCGGACGGTATGCCGACGTGTTGCTTTCCGGTTTATTTGGCTTAAGTATCATTATAACCTCTGCGTATTTCCATTGGCTAGGATAGTATTCCAATCTTAGCATTGCGTTGAAAATATAATTTAAGTACGCATTTAGGTGGAAGATTCTTCAACGTGCATCCGTCAATTTTGTCATACCCAGGCGATTTTTTATTTTTTATGTATTTTATCTCAGCTTTTACTTCTGCAAGCGTTGTTTGAGGAAAAGGCATACTCATTTGGCAAGGTGACTCAAGGAATTTTGATATGTCGTCCTCAACAGTCGCGTTGGTAATTTCATTAGGCTGGAAAACTGAGGGGAGGTGGCTAGCAAAAGGGTCTAGTTGCCTTAAGTCACTAGCAGTGCTTTCATTTTTAATATTCTGGAGTTGCTGCTTCAAATCGCTGCTTGCTGGACAACGGGTAATTTGCCAGATATTTCGGAACCTTCTTTTGGTTTTTATTAGTTGCCTTAACTGAATCGGTAGATAAGGTTGAGACTGCATCGCTAGCTCTGTTCTTTCAGATTTAGTGAAGAAATTTCCTGCTTGATGGATTGCGTTTGTAAGGTTTTCTACCGCTACATCGATTTCATTTCCATTTTTAAGTGAAATATCTAGACTGAGGGAGTCTTCCAGCCAGTCTTTAAACGCAGTGAGATTGGTCGATTTTGAAATAGTTTTATATGGCTTTTCTTTGGGATAAAAAGAAGTACCATATGTTACAATAAATAGAGAGTGGTCAGAGCTTAGATCAAAGCTTTCTGCTATTTGAAAATGTTGGGGACTGAGCCCTGAATATACAATAAAGTCTAGGAAGTCAGGAACTTTTCTGATATCTGTAGGCCAGTATGTAGGCTTTCCTGTGGATAAAGTCTTAAAACTATTGTAGACTAAGCACTTATAAAGCTGTCTTCCTTTTGGATTAGTTAATCTTGAGCCCTACCAGGGGTTTTTGGCGTTGTAATCTCCACCAGCAATAAATATTGGGCCAAGTCTTTGGACAAATCTTTCATATTCCGTCGAGTTAAGCGTATATCTCGGCGGGAAGTAAAGTGCTGTCACTGTTAAAGTTTTATGCATACATTGAACTTCTATACTGGCAGCCTGGATAGAGTTGTCAGCAACACTGTCCAAAATTTTGAATTTTAATCCGTTTTTAACGATTACTGCAGCCCCTTCATGAGCTTTACCGTCAGGATGCTTTGCATGAATGACTTCACAACCTGGTATATACACATATGAGCGGCTGGTGAAGTGCGTCGCTGATATCAGCATTATATCGAAGTCGTTAGACTTAATAAATACATAGTACTATTTCATTAATATGATTGGAAAGCCCATTGGTATTCCATACTGCTATACGAAGATCTACTTGCATAACTTGTTTATAAGAGACATTATCATGGTTAACATATTATTTGTAAGTTCGTATTGCTTTGCTAGAAGCTGTTCAATCCTTTCAAGCGCACTATTTAGAGCTACCTTCAAGAACTTGAGCATATGTTGGTTGCCTTTCAGCATGTATTGAAGTTCCGGATCTGTTTGGAGGTGCAAAGTTTGGCAGGTTATCAATGTCATTTTTATTAAATTGATGAGGTATTCGGAATTTTTTTTTTTTGCAGTTATTTGTTGGTAAACTTTGCAACCTTTGTAGCTAGCAGCATGATTTCCAACACAGTTGGCACATTTAGCTGGGAGCTCTTTATCGTTGGGACATGTACTGGAAGGGTGACTTAGTACGCATTTGAATTTTTTCGTGCAGTATGATTTTGTATGCCCATATTCCTGGCACCGAAAACACTGACTGACATCATTTACCTTTCTTGGAGGCTCAATTTTAATGATAGCATTGCCAATTTGTCTTAATTTGTAAATTTCAATGTGTTTGTTATCTGGTTCGAGATCCACAAAGAAAAGGTGTAGCGGCTCTTTGGTTATACGGCTTCGAATATTATTAACACTTCTAACTTTATAGCCTAGAGTCTCTATCTAATTTCGTATCTCTTCGCAAGGGGTAGAAAAATGCAAATTTTTAATAACTACTCTAAATGTTCTCTCCTGTTTATTTTGGAAAGTATGAAATTTAATTTTGTCATCTCTTAAGATTTGAACTAGTCTTCTATAGCCCTCTATTGTCTTAATCATTATTCTAACATGACCATCCCTTTGAGACTTATAGCTATAGTTTTGCTTACTTATTTTGGGCGTAATATAATTCAGCATACAGTTAATGTCGTTTACATCGGGCTGAAAAATAAGTGGTGGCTTAGCAGCTTTTTCAACTTCAGCATTTGCAAGTGGATTGCCTTCTTTGTTGTTTTCACTTTTCTTCGCCAGCTCAAAGTCCAAGTCTTCGTTGTCATCACTCAGCGCTTGATATTGGTTAGGATACTTTGTTGATTCGGAGTCTACTGCTGTTTTTTCTTCATTACCTTAGGTGACGTAGTGATCGATCGTTTTCTCGTTGTTGGCATTTGCCATGCCATAACGGTATCGTCCTCATCATCGTCGCACATTCTCAATGATTATTTACCACTGCTTCGCTTTTTGTTACTGCTGTAGGCTGCAGCTCAGAAATATAACAATGAATGTATGTTGTTGTTGCTTATAGCAGAAACGTTTATGTACAGCGAAAATATCACTTTACTCAACCGCAGTCAGTTAGAGATGTTATTTCTTATCCTACCTTGTGCTTCTTTGTAACTCGGGTAAAAAGAAACGGGCCTAATGATAGGTATTTAAATATGTACATACTTACTTCCTTACTTACTTAATTGGCGCTATAACCCCTTACGAGATTTTGGCCGAGTTTAGCAAATTGTACCAGTCATTCCTTCTTCCTGCGAACTGGCGCCAATTGGAAATACCAAGTGGTAACACTAACGCTGATAGTTTTTTTTCGGGGATTTCCCAACACACTTGTAGCGTATCATTGTGTTTCTCTTTCCTTTTATTTTACTTTTAACATCGTCAGTGAACAGTTAGTACCTACCTACTCGACCACAATCTAATATTGTATTGTTTAAATAAATTATAGATAAAAGGGAGAAACCCAGTGGTGCATTTAAACGCAAGCAACGCCAAAAAAGAGAAAGAGAAGATAGTAAACAAAAATTGCCCAAAGTTGACAAGTTTTTTAGTCAGCCTTCTGCAAGTACATCTGGCCAAAATATTTCTATTGATAGTGACTCAAATAATGTGGTAACTGCAGTGTTGGTTGAGAAGCCTACTGAAGAAGATTCGACAATTATTGCAGTTGGAGATACCTCCCCCGCCGATCATGTGATCCACGTTGTTTTCATGACACACATAAGAGCGGAGGGTTTGCAGGAACCACAGACCTCTACATTTTTCGAAAATGTGTACGACAAATCTTTTTATGGCTTATGAAACTTCACGAACAAAATATTAAGTGATAACGAAAAACGTCAAATTCTTGATATGGGGCATTTACAGCCTTCAGGACCTTTTACAACAGACATCAACCAGAACAATAGGTGTTTTTCAAAATCGTACTACGTTTCGTGTTCTAAATATGGACCAGTTAATCGTTTTTGGTTGTTTTATTCCATAATACTAGACGCTGCCTATTGTCAACCCTGCTGGTTATTGGCTTCACAAAGGAAAAATGTTTGGTGTACGGGAATTCAAGATTGGAAGCATTTATCAGAAAGATTTAAGCAACACAGTTGTTCGAGTGGCCATTCGGAAGCATGTGCTGTGTATGAATTTTGGAAAAAAAACGATACTAATACTATCGACAAGGAACTTGAAAATGAAATTCGCAAGGAAGCATCATTTTGGAAAATGGTTCTTCAAAGGTTATTTGATATCACGCTTACCCTAGCAAAGAGTTCTTTGGCTTTGAGAGGACATCAAGAAAACTTGAGTCAGGAAGGATACCACGGAAATTTTCTGTCCTTTGTAGAGCTTGTCGCCCGATATGATCACATTTTGCGGTAAGTTTTGGATATGCCCAAAGGTATTAATAATTATTTCTAAGTTTTTTATCGTTTTGTTTTGTTTATAATTATTAACTGTTTAATATCAGGACTTTTTTGAAATTGTGTATTTTTATGTTTTCAGGATCTAATTGAATTGATTGAAAGCTTGGGGACCAAACTCGAAACCCATCTACTAGAACAAATGAGAGCGTCACCGTTTTTTGCCATCATAATGGAATCGACACAGGACATATCGAAGGTAGATCAGCTAAGCATTGTTGTGAGGTATGCAGTAATAACCAGATCGGAAAACAGACAGCCAATTGATATAGAAGTAAAAGAAGTGTTTCTAGGCTTTTATGCAGCCATCAGCCATGGCGCAGTAGATTTAGTCAACCAAGTGACATCATTATTTATCGACAAAAATATTGATTTAAAAAAATATGTGGGCCAAGGCTATGATGGAGCCAGTGTGAGGAGTGGTGTATATAATGGTGTACAAAAACATATTAAGGATATCGAGCCTAACGCAGAGTACGTACATTTTGCCACTCATAATTTAAATTTGGTGATAAATGATGCCGTTAGCAGTTGTGTGGAAATACAAATTTTTTTGGCAACGTTGCAAGATTTGTATAACTTTTTCGGAAACAGCATCAAACGTTGGGATCTACTGTCAAAATTCACTGGCGAATCGGACACCACTCTAAAAAAACTAAATCCGACTAGATGGTCCAGTAGGGTCAATACGATATCTGCAATAAAATTTCGATGTTTTGATATTATCAAAGCATTATCAGAAATATTTCTAAAGAGTCCTAATAAAGATGAGCGTAGTGAAGCAGAAATATTAAAACAAAAATGGTAAATTTCGAGTTGGTGTTGCTTTGCGAATTCATGTACAGTGTATTGCACGACATCAATTACGCATCCAAAACTGTACAAAATTGCGTCATCAATTTGGGCGAGGCGAGTAAAGTTTTATCAGAGACCATAGCAAAGTTGCGAATTTATAGAAATGATTTCGAATTATTCAAGTGCAAAGCCAGTGAAACTGCAAGAAAATATGGTATTGATACCCTTTTTCAAGAAAAAAGGCAAAGAAAAGTTAAAAAACATATTGATGAATTAGCTGCTGATCACCGATTTCCAAACCAAGAAAAAATATTTAAAATTATTATATTTATTAAAAACACAGTAATATCTCAATTAGGTAAACGTTTTATTGGTATGAGTGCAGTCTGTCATATATTCGATTTTCTAACACCAACATTTTTATTACATGTTGATGCGACTTTATTACAAAATTGTGACGAACTCCAAAGAAAATATTCAGATATAATAGGCCCTAGTTTTTCACTTCAATTTATTAATATTTATCACCTAGTTTTACCTCAACTAACTCAAGCATGGACTGTTCACCAATTATGTAAGGAAATAATGAGCAAATATGGAGTGCTAGAATACGGCAGTATTTACATCAATGTTATTATTCTTTACAATTCCTGTCACTTCTGCATCAGCTTAAAGGCATTTAGCAAATAAAAAATTATTTAGGAAATAATATGGGCCAAACTAGACTCCGACATTTATCGCTAACAGCAATTGAAAACAAAACCGCATCAAGCCTGGATTTAAACGAAGTCATTGATACTTTTGCGAAAACTAAAGCTAGGAAAAAATTGTAAATATAATTGTTATTTAGTCAGTTGGTTGGCCCGACCTTTATTAGCCAAACCTGCACCAACTATTAATTGTAATTTATGTTGTTACTGTTTAATATTTTTATTACCTGCCCTGCAGTGCACAAAAAAGAACTTAAGTAGCTTAGCATTTTTAAAGTATTTGTATACTTCATATTTTTATTTGATAAAACCTAATCAGTTTACATAGCAGTGAGCCCCCATTTTTTAATTTGCCCCAGGGCCACTGGTTCTATCGAGCGTATTGTGTGAAAGACTGACGCTACCTGACTGGCACCTTATCAGTGTGCCTTTACTACCATCGACCAGATGTTCACAATTGAACTGGGCAGACACCATTTTTTATAATAGTGTGCAACTGCTGGCGTATGTCTATGACATCGACATCATTGGCCTCAATATGCGCGCCGTTAGTTCTGCATATCCCAAGATGGATATTTAAGCGAAGCTAATGGGTTTGGAGGTAGACGAAGGTAAAGCGAAGTACCTCTTCTCATCAAATGAACAGTCAGCGCATTCGCGTCTTGGCTCCCGCATCACTGTTGACAGTTACAATTCTGACAAAATACTGTATTTTGCAAAAGCATGGACGCTGTCAATATCAGATTTACAACGGCGAATATATCAGACGATGGAACGATGAGCTTTACCGCGGCATAGAAATACATACTTCAACGGCTACGCAAGGTACGCCGTGTTGTACGTATGGAAGAAAATGCTCCAGCGTTGAAAGTATTAAACGCGGTACCCGCTGTTGGAGGTAGCGCAAGAGAAAGCCCTCCTCTACGTTGGAAGAACCAGGTGGAAAAGGCTGACCAGTTAGCAAAGCAGAGGAGTGACTGGCGCGCTATTTTGAAATCGGCCAAGATCGGCGTGACGGTTATAACATCAGTTAAGAAGAAGAAAGTTGTTTTAACGATTCTTGTATGTCCATTCTCTCCATGGATCTCGTTTGGGTAATTGCTGATAATATTGATTCCGTCATCGATCAGGTTGACGGTTTCATGTGTGATTGGAACTTGTTGAGCAATTGGCCGTTTCTTCCAAAACGAGCTGTTGTTCGCAAGTGTTTATTTAAGACTTTACAAAGCATAGCAAACGTAGACATGGGCCCCATTCTCGCACGCGCAGCTTTGTTAGTATCTCCGAAATGTATTACCCGTCCTTGATGGGGCACAGCGAATAACACAAGTTTCTTACAGATAATTTAGAGTATTGTATATTTTATTATAAAGTACAAACTACATAAATTCGCTGTTCAAAAATTTAATTTTCGACGACCCTAATATTTCCATTGTGGTTTCACTAGTAATTGATTATTTTATTCATAACAGTGCTACCCAACATTACATAGCTTACTAAATTTAGTTTAGCTAACGCTAATGAAGTTATAACAGATTGTAGTTCCAAAATTATTGCTCTGTTTCTTATTTCGTCTCGTCGTCAATAGGGTTGCCCTTTGTTTATCATGTAAGGAAAAATAATTGTTTGAATAGTCTGACCATTTTGCTGAGAAACTATAGGAAAAGACTCTAAAGATAATTATGTCTGAAGAGAACGATGTTATATTATGAAAAAAGTACTCAGACATAAAATCTCTGGTGGGAAAATAGTTATTTAGACAAATAATTTTCGAGTTATGGGGAAATACGCAGAAGAAGAAAATATTGTAAGAGCAGGTTCTCAAGGTATTTTAAGATTACCCTTAAGATTATTCTTATTAGAACGGTGGGGCCTAGGTTTTGTTCAATTTTTCCTTTTACATATAATTCAGAAAACTTATTTCCTAATCCCTTTCACTTTTCTCCAACCGCCAAGGAAATCGTTTACCAGTTTCTTTTTGTAATATCAAAATATTTGATATTTTACTAAATCTTTTAAGAAATTCGCTCAACCTTGGTATTAATTGGATTTATTGTATACAATAAGTACTCTTTATTTGATTTCACCCGGTCTTAGACTCTTATTTACTTATTAAATTTTATTTATTTTAATTAATTTAAATATTTTAATTAATTTTGTTTTCAAAAGATAAAGGCGAGTTATGTATGCCATCGTATATACAATTGCATGCGTGTTTGAAGGCCCCCATCTCGCCAGCTGGCCCTGTTGGTTTCCCCATAAAGCTACCATTACAATCCAAATGTATACAACTATTTTTCTCAAATTCGGGTTTTTCTACTTAGGCCTCAATTGTTTGTGACCACAGATACATATATGTATTGTTCTATGTATGTATGTTTTCTAAGTTCTTTGCGCTACCTTTGAAAACGAACGTATCAATGTTTTGCTCAGTATGCAAATAGGACAACAACAACAAAAACAAAGGTGAAACCGATTAAGCAGAACAATTGTTCATCTCCTTAAGTCCATGTTCCCGCTGATCCGCTACCTATAAAAGCGATCATAGCAATGCTTTGCTCAATGTAAAAATGTGTAAATCTTTCAACGCAAATATCTAGTAAGTGATTTAAGGAATCATTAATCTGAAAACTTTGTACAAAACTTTGGACCACGGCATTTAATTTGCCACTTCGTTTCACCCACTCTGCTGTCCTAAGTACTGCGAAATGACTTCACGATCGGATCACTCGACTGAGAGTATTGCTACCACACCTTGAGCTATTCAATCAAAGAGTGGGTGGATTGGATTGGATGTTCAGCAAGGGGTCTAACGAAAGCGGACAAAGGCAATACCACAGTACTTATTGAAAAAGGAGAGTATGAAATATAAAAAAGACGACAAAATGATTGAAGAAATGAAATGCCGAAGAGTAGGTGCGGACGACGAATAATAAACAGAGGAGATCAAAAAAGCCACAAGTAAGGGCAACCGCAATAATAAATTTGGGTGTTGCATACACGTCAAGTCAGATGAGCCCGGCAGCTCCACCACTGATAGTGCTACCAAAGATACACAAGCCGGATGGAAACTACAAATTTTCACCTGCTTATAGATTATCCGAATATATAACGACGATCGTGCAAGATAATCTGGGGATGGGCAACGAGCGTACAATAACGAACATAACGCAACTATTTGACAAACTGAGGACCCTAAAATTCACGAAAGACAGCATTGGTATCGTTTGACATAAAATAATTATATTCTTTCATATTTCAACCAGAGACAATAACCATGGTACACAAAACACTACTGGAAACCCCCAAAACTAACACTAAGGTTGCACAGATCACAAACATATCAGAAACAACGCGATAATGCGCGATAATGCGCACAATCAAAGCGTTCAACGAATATCGTCGACGCCAGTTGCGACGGTGAAATCAAGTCGTGTGCCTGCATTTCAATTAGTAACAACCTCTTTTTTGGTTCTTTCAGCTTCAACAGCCAACAACCAATGACTTTTACCAGAGAACTTACAAGTATGAGAAGCTGCAAATTTGTGGACTGTAAAAAATGTTGTCTGAAACGTTTCCAAACTGGGTTTCCCCACAGCTATTTAACATTTCCACATAACATTCTAACAGAGAGGTCAGTAAGAAAATGTCGAGAACATATATTTATTATGTTAAGATGTGACAATTAACAGCGTGCCTACCAATATTATTATTATAATTTTGCTTTTTTTAACTGATGTTGTAAAAATTTTGAAATTTCACTTCGGAAATTTTTTCCTTACTTAGTTTTAGAGTTTTTATAGTATCATATTCATTTGAACCTAAATAGAAACAGATCAGAACTTTTGTGAAGTGATGCAACTGTTTTCAGGGATCGGAGTAAGTAAAAAAAATGCACGGATAGTTAATATTTTATTTTATATCCTATTGAATAAATAAAATATGTAATATGTTTGCATTTGGCTTTTCAAACTATTCCAAAAAATTCGACACGTGAAAACTCTTTCACGATTTTGTATATTCATTTGTAATGAAATAAAATCAGAGCAGAAATTTAAATAAAAAATGATTTCCATAAAATGAAGGATAAGTTGTATGATATTTTATTTTCTATTGAATTAGAAAAAATATAAAAATTAGACATGGCACGAAAAAAAATCTGGGATTCGAACTATGGGGCAAAAGCTAAAACGTGCAATATGATAATGTGGCAGGCGACTATACGCGCTAAGCCACAGCAGACATTTTATGCAGTTCGCTTATACGGCTATTTATGCAAATCATAGCAATGTGTACGCAAAGAAAAAGAAAAATTTACGAATCCAACTAAAAATGAAACAAAGAAGAAAAAGTAGTAACCCGAGAAAAAAACTGTTTCTTGCTTGCCAGCGGGGCAAGTAGAGACGGAAGAGGAGTTATGCAACAATTGTTGATAAGAGAAGGGTTGAAAGGGAAAGGGAACGGTAAGCAAAAGAATATTCTTTTCTGTTTTTCGGCAATTTTTGTGTCGATTCGCCAATTGCGCGTGCACGTGTACGCAAATGAATTGATGCGCATTTGGGCAGAAGTTCTAGAATGTTCTAGAATGTTCTAGAACATTCTAGAATGGCAGCAATTTGTCAGACTATGTACGTTGGCAAATTACATTATTGTCTGATATTGCGGTGTTGAAATTTTCAATCACCGTCGATGGTTTGTAAAATTGAAGATTTTAGCATTTTTGTGTTCGTCGCGAAAAAGATTGTTGAGGGGAACATTTGCGTGCGCGGGGAGATGAAATGCTTGCGCTTATGAATGAACGACATTTGTTTGCACGAATACGCGCACGCGTTTATGAATGAATTTTTTCTTGTTGTATGTAGCTTCAGATATTTTAGAATATTTGGCGCTGGCGCAGGCACAAGTGCAGCTGCGGTTGTGATAGCGCTGTGATTTGATTTTGATTTAGCGTAGGTCAAGGTTGAATTTATGCACATGTACGTAAGTACATATGTACATATGTATGTGTGTAAGTATGTATGTATGTACATGGATGCATATGAATTTATGTATTTATATATGTACATATGTATGTACATAAATATGCACATAGAGATATGAATACAGATGGATGTGTGCATATACATACATACATGTATGTATGTACATATGTATGTATATATTTTTTATTTTTTTTTTATTTTATTTTTTACTTTACATTCAAATGTAGTAGTTATGCATGTAGTATTCTCTGGAAGTATACATACATATGCTAGTGCAAGAATTTGCAAAAAAGTAAAAATTTAAATAAATTTTAAGTCAAAAGCGCGTGGCCTGGTTCCGAACTCGCGCAAAACGAAAGTATGAAGAATACTGCCGCGCATCCTGAAGCAACTGCACCACAGAATACAATTGATTTGCATAAACTTAATCGCTACTTGATTCAGTTTCCCGTGAATATTTTTTGCCAAGACAAATTTTTGATACAAACGAACAAATTTGTAAATATGTACATATGTATAAAGATCGCATATTATTTCGCATCTACAGAAAAACGAAATTAACCCCAGAAAATAAATCAAATATGTATTAAATTGGAACCAAACTTATAAGTTATAGTTATAATAGTACAAAAAATATTATAAATATTTACATTGAATCGTATGGAATTTTCATATTATATACATACGTATGTACTACATACATGTATTAATCCTTTACAATTATAAAAAACTTGTCTTGAGCTTAAAAATTATTGCTGATATTTGGAATTTTCTAAAAATTTGTTAATATTATTGGCAAACCAATAGAAGAATTGTTTCAGATTGAAGGATGTTGAATTTAACATTCAATGTTAGAAATATAAAATACTTTATAATGTAGTGTAAGAAGTTTACGATTAAGTAGTGATTTAGACGCGCCAAAATAGTATGTGCTGTGGCGCTGCTGGCATAGGCGCGGCTGTATCACTCATTTCACAACTTTTTTCTAGGTTCAAATCACAGTTGGGCAAAAGTATAGATATATTTTTGCCAGATTTTTTTAATTTCATATTTTATTTTTAATATTACTCTTGATTCAGCATCAGTCTTTTGCTTTAAGTTTTAAGTACAAAATATTTATTTTCTTAACCTGCATACATTCATACTACATATGTATTGACGAACATTTTTCCTGTATATGTATGTACATATGTATGTGCACACTCTCATTTACACAAATTAAATAACTAAAAACATTTATTTGATAAACACATTAAACTCTTTATTTCGTTCTGAATATCAGCACAATCTTACTTTCATATGTAAGTTTTTCTATTTATTCTCATCTTCATTCGTTTGCATATTTGTTAACATCAAAATTTATATTTTTCCCTGCTAACATTAAATTTAACATTTTTGGTGGCTTAAAAATGCTAATTTAACAGTGTGCTGCAGACCCAGTTTGGAAACGTATCAGCCCTGTTAACGACCATCGCCGAATAGTTTCCACTTTCAATTTGCAGCTTCTCATACTTGTAAGTTCTCTGCTTTTACCCTCATTACAACGTTATTTTATATCTATTAGTCTATTTGCTGCATCAGAGATGACATGTCTTAGAAATTTATGAGCCAAATTGTCCTACTGCGTAGTTGTATCTAAGATTTTACAATATTTTAATTTTAATTTTATTTATTCATGTCCATACCTTACAGACTAGATGACAAATCGCTGAATTATGAATTATGTGTAATTAATGCATTTTTAAATTATACACGGTTAGCAAAAACATCTACAGTCTTAACTTTACTTAATAAATCCAATTCTTGAGATTGTCTCATTCTGAGCATAATTCGTTTTACAAAGTTCTAGAGAAAATATGTCATGGTGGCGTAGAGATTTAATCGGAACATTGAAATTTATGAGCTGTAAAGACAAGGATAATCAATGACAATAAGCACATCATGTACAAAAACCGCTCTTGATATTATTCTTGTGCTATGAAGAGTATGCAAACTAATCAGTTTGCAGCGCGAAACATAAGCTGATATTAGCAAATCGAATCTTACTTATTCGACACAAAGTTATTATTATAAATTTCTTTTAAACGCGTTCAAATCTATTGGAATAAGCCTTCTATTGTTTCATATTTAAGAGACATATTCTGATCTCGATCTTACAAAAGCATTATATACAACTTTTTTTTAGTGTATGGGTCCTTAAATTCAAGACTATTTCGTTGGAATCTGGTCAACAAAATTGAAAAAAGAGGCAAAAGCGATTTTTATCACAAGGACGGAGAACAAAATTCGAAAGAGAGTAAAAGGGAAAAAGAGGGGCTCGGTTTTTACTATATGTCATAGCGAAGCATTCTTCAATGTTGATTTCTAACTTATTTTGGCGCCACCACTAATAGAAAACACTTAGCTCATTTTGAAGAAGGCAAATATCAGAATGATCTATTTATCTTCTAAAATATTTTTAAATCGTCTCCATAGAGGAGGTACCCACAGTGCTTAAAACATTCGCTGCAGTCATTTATAACAATCGCATCGAGAGTTTATCACTAATATCGTTTCAAATAGTTTGGCAACGCTTGTGAGCTTGGAAACGCGACGATAATCAGAAATATCACTTTTGTGTCCAGCTTTAAATAAAGGGATAACAAAAGTAATCTTCCACTCGTCCAAAAAACAACCGGGTTTAAACAATAAATTAAATATACGTAGAAGCGGCTCAGAAATAATTTAAAAAAAAACATTGTTTTTGAAAAAAGCTTAGATTTTATCAGTATCCTATTCTAATTCCATCGATGACACCCTCCTCAGTTAAAACTAAAGTGTTAAAAGAAGACATAGTATTATTTCATTAGATGCATCACTCAATGTGGTGTCGCTTACAAAATTTGACTTAAAAAACTACGCAAAAAAGAGAGGAGGGGTTACCGTTTTTAATATTTTAAGTTTTAAGGAGAAACGAAGTAGAGCTTTTTGTTTTAAAACCCCCCGGTTTCAGATGAGCAGCCTTCCCTCCTTTTGGTAGAAAGAGCACCCTCGCCCTTATTCACTCGTGTGTACTTTAGGGATAGAAAGATATTATAGTCAATTCGACCATAACGTAACTTAAGATGTCGCTTACAGAGTTACCTACTGAAGAGTATGTCTTAAGGTCAGTCGATGTATAAGAGAGGTCATGTGAGAACCCATTGAAATGGGTGGTCACAATGGCGCATACAAAAAAATATTTAGGAAGGCGGGTTGGTTTTAGGCTAATTTCAAAACAAACAAAAAATTAATTTCACTTTCAGTATCATCGTACTACACTTTTAAGATTTTAATAGGGGTTTGAACTTCAAAACCACCTTGGTGGTTTGGATGCGCCAATGGGTGTTCATAAGTATCTACAGCATTTCGGTACAAGATGATGTCCAGCCCCAGCTAGGCTTCTGGATAGTTCATAATTAAGGCATTCTCCGAATGAATTTTCCGCAGCCTGTTGGCCTCAGAATATTCTTCAAAATTGTTATAAAAGTTTTGCCAAGATTAGCGTTGCGCCTTCTATGGACATTTTGAGTTCATCCTTGTAAGGTTATCAGAAGCCTTTTCTTTTGGATTAGTTAAAGATAATCCTGCTTTTCTTCCTCAATGCTGAGATGTCCAGATTCCCTTTAACTTCGGGAAAGTGCATAGGCAGCATGCTTTAAAAGCTTACCGATAGAAACAACATCCGTGTTCGGGTGAGTCGCTTCATCGGATAAGAGCGATAAGCATGACTTATCGTGAGAAGCGTTTCTAGTGTTCTTTGGTAACGTGCCAATCTTTTATCTGGTCAGAAAGTCTGCTCCATACGAGGATGATGTCCAGCACTTCTCTTCTGACAGAAGTCACAAGGTGGAATCGTTCGCGCGGTGCATATATTAAAATCACTTAAAAAATAATATCAAGAAAAGACTCACCTCTTGCGTTGGAGCCACTTGAGCCTCATACTTTGTGGTGAGAATTAGAGTTGGCCGGGAGGTTTCGCCTTTTTCAGAGAATCCTGCAGTCTGTTGGGTGGATAAGCTTGGGTGTCGTGAGTTATGTATGTGGTCACCAACCAGACAGTGACCTCCCTTAGTTGAATGCGGATGGTCACGGTACCCTCGCTATGTTGGGAGAGTAAAAAATAAACAAATAGTTTTTTTAATAAGAATGCAACGCTGATCCTGCCTACTACTGGGGTTGTAACCACCTGATAGTTATCAGAGTTCAGTCAACAGACCTAATTTCCGGCGTCCCAAAGTTCTGAATCTGCACTATTCTCAGAGCAAGCTATTGTTTATTGCCTCTAATCCTTCACCTTCTGAGGCTGCTATGACTGTGGTGTCATTTTCCGTCTCTTCCGGATCGAAGGCTAGAAGCTAGACCTCCGGCAGCGTTTCCCACCAAGTGTAGACCGACCCTAAGTATGCTGATACTGAGTCCGAGTTGCTCTTAGCGGTGGCTTATTACTCCACCCAAGCCGCTAGAACTGGGAGGGAAGCATCGTCGATAACATATGTACATAACGCTACTTCTCCTTGGTCTCGCCAACACGAACTATCTTCCAGTCAGTAGTCCACGGTTGCCAAGTCGAAAGAGCTCAAGGATCTCCTATGGTTTTGACGGCTCGCCTGCAACCCATGGTCAGGCTCTCAGTCTGTTAACGATTTCCTCCGTATGAACAGCAGCTAAGTCTGCTTCGCACCGCAGCTGTCTTACCGTGGAGATAATCGCCTTGTAGAGCTGTATCGAGCGCTCGTCGGCACAAGTTATCAAGTTGACCCATCGTTGATGCCACCACTAGTACGCGGCCGGGATGCTTTTCGAGTATCCCTTTATAAACCCTGCGTAGACCCATTTGCACGGAATTCCAATTGTTCACAGTCCGTCCACCTGGAGTGACTTTCCCTTTGGGGCCTTAGCACTAACAGTTTCCCTAGAAGATGGATTTTCCTTTCGTTTGGCGGAAAAAGGTAAAGAGGAAGAAAACGGCCGATCAAGGCAGCGCCCCATGCCACATCAAGTCCACCGTTCCTCCCGGAGGTGGACGGGTATCTGGGAGGGACCATTAGAATGAAGTAGGAAAAGACGCCTGACTGCAAATCATCCAATGGCCCCGACGACGCATGAGACCCTGGATTAGTGGAAAAGGCTGCCCTTTTCGATCTACACCCTTCGAGTCTAGTCCATAGGATTCGGTGGAAATAGGGGCATCTCTTGAAGGATGCGAGTTATAATCGTGAACTACGGTCTTGATGTGGGGAAACTATATGCTATATACCCCTGCGAGATATCATATACAGTGGAGTCCATTCAGATTCCACAAAGTGAAGAAACCATGTCATCGAAAACTTGACCATATCTGAAAACCTGATAATACCTAGCTACATCATGTTTATACCAAGCAAAGCAGTAGTTTAGTTACACTACCGCAGTACTGCTTTTCAAAAGTTGGCCAGCATATAATATTAAGTCCAACTGTTATGTAATTTTCTTAAAACAACCTCAATTGATAATTAATGTGATTTTTAAAAGAAAGAGTGGGAAATCGTCCCTCACCCCTGTTGATACCTCAAGCAAGAGACCTAACTTGCCTCTTGTAGTCAGCTTCAGCGGACTAAAATCATTTTTGCCCTTCACCTCAGGACCAAACATTTATATTTGTATTTGTTTAAAGTTTAGAGTTTCTCAATGCAACATACATATTTATAATATGTAATGTATCTCGTACCAATTTATTTTTCGAACGCATGAATCACGCGTATGGCGCATCAATAATTTGTGTTATGATCAAACTGAAACAAAGCAGCTGTATATACTGTGCAGATATTTCGCATCAATGCAAAGCAACACGTAACTTAGAACTCGCCCTTTATGGCCAATATGTGAAGGGTCACGACACAATCACCCAACAGCGAGCACATCTAACACATTTTTACCGATCCAGCCGCGTCAAAACAGCCATGAAGATACGTCAGATCTCTAAATACAAAGTATGGTGTATGTAAAGACACAAATATATACATATGTCGGATCGGAGGAAGAGGGGTGTGAGGTGAGTTGGTTTGAGAGGGCATGTGAATAGGTATTTGGTATCTGGCGGAGATTTTCCACATACCGGGCATGCGTTTGATAAGTCGAGGTTGATTCTGGATAAGTAAGAGTGAAGTCTATTACAATATCCAGGTCTTAGTTCGGCTTGAGTAGCGTGTGATCCGCAAGGTAGCCGGAACTCCCCGTCCACAATAGGTGGTAGCTGGCAGTGGCAATCTCTCTATGGATGTTGCCTTAAGCGTGCCTGTACGCTGCCAGATCAAGTGGTTGAGTCCTATCCGACAGGATCTTATCCTTCAATTCAAGGAGATGCCTTCTGATGTGCTGGGCGATGTCTCGTCGCCAAGCAGATGCCTATTTACAGCAAGGAACTGCTTGCTGAGCATGTGGTCAAATGGGACCCCAAATTCAGTAGAACCAACAACCAACTTTCCAAATGTCAGAAATGATAAATGTGGCCATAAATAAGTTGAGTATCCCAGTATGGAACTCAACTCCCGCGGGTCCCAAACTTTTCAGCATCAACACGCCTAGCCCATCTTTCACATTCCCGATAACCTCCTACGCTATCGCAGTCGCTTCAGCCGGGAAATTGGGGCGGATCTTAGGGATCCTCTCTTTCGGGATGAAGCGAGCCGCAGCAGTCTTGACAGCCTTGCGGAACTTTTGCTCGCCCTTGCGAACATAGGTAGGTGTAGAAAAAGCAATAAAGACATTCTGAGTAAACTCCGCGAAGCCAACCCAATTAGCTTCTTTAAAGTTGAAAAAGGTTCGATGGTCCGCGGAGACAAAGTCGGGAGGCCAGTCCATCGCAATGATTATGGGTGAGTGGTCAGATGGAAGTGATAGCATAGTCGCCACGTTATGCTATTTATCAGACATATGCTAGCTATTGTTAGGTCAGGCATAAACCCATAATCGTAGTGAGAGTGTCTTTGTGTATCGTGCAGAATGTCGAATCGTCTATATGTCCTGCCAATTCGTTTCCCCTACGATATTCTAGTAGGCTTGAATGCCTGTGATGCGCACTGAAGTCACCTACTACCAACCGGGTTTCACTTTAAGAAGCGAATCTATGTCAGGGTGATATCCTGCCGGGTAGCAGGTGCCAGGGGATATATAAACATTAAATATTATGAGCTCGACTTCACCTGATCGGAGACCAATTTCCTGACATTCGGTAGTGTCCCTACGTTCGATGTCTTCTTCGATAAGATGATGCTGCACTGTGTGTGCCATTACCTCTTTCGCGATCCTTACGAACCACATTGTAACCGTGGTAACTCAACTTTGTTGTGCTGTGCAGTTTTGTTTCATGGATTGCAGCTATCTACATGTTATGCCGACTTATATAGTCGATTATCTTTTTAATCTTACCCTGAAGCCCGTTGTAGTTGTAGCTGGCTGTAAGAGTCTCATCTCCCTCAATAGAATCGGCGAAAAAGCAGCACGGCAGGCTGCCTTGAGATATGGCGGTGCAGTGCTCGTAACCTTCTTAGCAAGAGGTCAGGTAGTCACCCGATTAGTCGCATCTGGTGTGCAGGCGAGAACTTACCCGAAAATTGCACCATCCTTGACATGAGTTACACCTGACAGATGCCACATTTCGGTATATCATGGCTTGCCGCACGGTGCTTGTAATCACTGGTGCACTAGCTGCGATTATGGTGCCCGTAGACCCTATAGGGGGTGTAGGGCACGAACAACATGGTGCCACATAGCTTGTGAACCACTCCTTATGGGTTCTAAGGCCACAGCAGACCTTAATGTAGTTCCATCCGTCGCACATATTAACAAAATTCAACGAAATTCTCCTCGATCTGTGGTTTTATGTAGGACTTTGGTTTGCCGGTAGCTTTAACTATTTTGCCCCATAGACTCAATTACGGAATGCCTTTTGTTGTTGTTGAAGGCTTGCTTTGTTTTAATTTCTTTCTCTTTCGCCTTCGTAGCTTCCAGATCAAAGTTCTCTCGAAACTGGTCATCGCCAATTCACAAAGTGTTGCGTATTTTCTTCCCCATTAACAGCTCGGCGGGTGACAAGCTATTTGGTAAAGGGGTCGACCTATATTCCAAGAGGCCTAAACACGCAACTTGGTTCTTCTTCAGATTCAAGGAAACCGTTGCTTTGAGAATAACGCGACGATGATGTTATGTGCTTAAATCCCCAATACCCCAATCTTAGCGAATTTTCCAAACTCCGAAAAATTTATGGTTTGGAACTGCCCCCCATTATCAGGCCTCACAACTTCCGTATGGACATTCTGGCATTTCATGCTGCTTTCGGTAAAACATTTTGTATGCATATCGCACGTTTTTTGATAAAAATTTTAAAACATCTTTTGAGCACCATGGCCACCAAAGTGACTCTAGCTTACCATTTTCAAATCCCATTTGGCCGACATGAATCCTTTCGAATGTGTCTGGTGTAACTAGTTTAGAATAACTATTCATCATAAATACATAAGAACGTCTTTGTTTATTGACAAATTTTATCGATCGTTGTTGAGCTAACGAATCTATGGCTCAATTTTATGTCTCTGGTCAACCGTTTATACGGAACTTCAGAACTTTCAATATGGTTGGATCCTGGTTTTGAGATTTCTTTATGATCTCCACTTTCGGTTAAGAAACTGGTAGGTTGCTAGCTATTGTGTTAACAAAGGTAGACAGATCATTGTTACTGTCAATAATTGAGACTTCTTCTTCCGGAAGAGGGCATCGAGAATGCCTTTGACTTCTTCAGTATGGTGTTCGAGCATCAGTTCCGGACGTAGAATAACACCATACACCTCCGCTCCTTGGATCAAGGATACTGCACTCGCGCGGTAAAATCGCAAATTATCAAATTAATTCGTCCCACGCGCATCCACGGTACGCTCTGTAGTGGTCCTAATAAGGCTAGCTAGCACCGTCGCTTTTATCTCCAGCCTCTCGTGACAACCTTTTAAGTCAAAAAATGCAGACATAACCCTTTGTTATCAGGCACGCCCTGCCGGTAAAATTCTTAATCTCGAGCGGGCCAGTGAAGTTCACACCTATATTGGTGAAAAGTCGGGATAAATCCCTTTGTTACTTACGTTGACTACGCTTTTTTATCAAATTTTCCAATATTCGCATTTCAATAGTCTCAACATGAGTTGATTTCCCCCGTGCAGAGAAATTAGATGTGAGAATCTGACGAGAAGTCGGGAAAATTTCCAATTGCATGGCAAAATAACAGGGTAGCGTTCGTCGCATGGTAGCCCAGCTAGCGCAAGCCTCCCCCCACTCTCATGGATGAATTCCCAATGAGGAAGGGATTGAGAGTGCGGATAGAGCTTTTTGCGCTCACTGGCATGGATGCCACGAGTGGTTGATACTGGTTGGAGTGGCACTGTTTTTGCGCTAACAAAATAGGGCACGTTTTTGCCTTTCGAATTTCTTCCGCTGTTATTCCTGAAGTTTCCTGTCATTGGGCTGATTTGTGGACCGGATGTGTCTCATAGTAAAATTGGCCCCGGTGAACGAACGTCTCGCCACGATTCCCATCAAAAGCTAGAATCTTTAACATCTCGCGGATTTGCGCCCACGCCCCTGCGGAAGAGAAGGACGATGTGACCAAAGATAACTTCTATGAGTGCCTTGAGCGCGCGAGTTATATACATATATGCATAATAACGCAGATATAAGCAATCAAAAATCAAAATGATATTCATGTAAATGCACCGAGCAGTACACTCAATAAAAAAATCGATAAATTGCTAAAACAAATTGGCACAACAAAACATATAACCGGCACATGCCGATCATAAACTGCATAATTGACAAAATGAATTGGCACATCAAAATATGTAATCGGCACGTGTAAATTGTAAACTGCTTACCTAAGACCATGTGAAAGCACTAGTCAAAAATTAGTAAGTAAGCTATTTTTATATATGTAATTTTAGGTTTCTTTGTACGAAATTGATTAAATAAAATTGAGTTTTTTTTTGTGGCCTACACAGCGTCAGTTCGTTGTCAATTAAAATATTGCCATTGGCTTTTTTAAAAAAACCGCAATCGGTAACAAATAATTAAAGTGGCGCAGTCGGTAGGATTATTTTCAAAATAAAAGAATCCAGTGATACGAATCCTTATAACACCCTAATAACACGTATTCCGTAGCCAACTCAGGAGTTGACCGGACCCTCCAGAGCATAATTAAAAAAAAAAAAATTATATATAAAGGCGCATTGACTTTCCGAAATCGATTCATCACAGAAAATTAATCATAAAATTAGTGCAGTGACTTTATAAAATCGAATCACCACAAAATTTTTGTCGACAAAATCCGTGAGGCGGCGTGTGTGAAAGTGACCAAAAAAAAAAAGCGGCAATATTAATAAACGACAGAAAATGATTTAGAAAAAATTATTGAAATAATGACAAGGCGACGTTACGACAGCTGCCTACGGGAAGAATTTAAGGAAAGCAGAAAAACAGACGGACAATTTAAAGCGTATAAAGAACAGCACAAGAATAAACAAAATGAACAATTCACAAGAAAATTTAATAATGAACATAATCCACGTCAAATGTGGCAAAATCAACAGCTCCCTACACAAAGTAGAGGCAACGGAGAAAGGTACTCGGGTCAAATGAGACAAAATATTCAGGGTTTTTCATTTAATAGGGGATATAGAAATAACAATTCAGGTCAGATGAGACAGAATAATTATGGGCTTCCATTTAATAGAGAATATAGGAACCAACAATTTTTCAGAGGTAATAATTCGGCTCAAGTAAGGCCAGCTCGTAATGGAGGTAGATAACGTTGAAAGGGAAGTTAATAATGTTCAAATGGTAGGACTCCCTACGTACTACCATATTAGGCAAAACAAAGAAGAACAGGAATACGATTCAGGTATGGAAGAAGTTAACCATACCTCGTTTTTTATAAACCAGCCTCGGGTGAGACGCCCAAAACGCTAATAACAATAAAAAAATAAGAAATATAAAGCACTCGTTGATACAGGAGCTCCCATAAGTCTAATTGACGAAAATGTATTGGATTTTAAAAAATTAAAATTGCAAAATCCTGTACATTTTAAAACGATCACCAGCAGGGGGCCCCTAAATTTCGAACTACATACAGAAGCACCTGAAGAATTTGGCTTACCAAATTCTGCGAAAGTAAAATGGGGAGTTGCTAAACTTAATAAAGATTATAATTTCATGACAGGTATGGACATCCTAGATTTTCTAAATACACACATTAATATTGAGCACAAAATTATAGAATTGAATCCGAAATGTAATTTCACTAAAAATGGCTATAATTATAATGAAATTTGTACACTGGAAACTACAGATCCAAATCTAAAAAACTAACGTTGGATCACCTTAATGCCGAAGAAAAGGAGGAAATCACTAAGTTATGTATTAAAACGGTTTAGTAAATTAATGTTTAAAGAAGGGGATATGTTGACTAATACAACCGAAATCCAACACGAGATCAAGACGACAACACAAGAGCAAATAAATTCAAAATTGTATACGAGTAGGTATCGTCCACAACACGAAACAGAGGTTAGAAAACAGATTAAAACTATGGAAGAACGGGGAGTCATTCAGAAAAGCCACTCAAGATATTCAAGTCCATTAATAGTTGTCCCTAAAAAGATGGATAATTCAGGCAAAAAAAAATATAGAATTGTGATAGATTATAGAAAACTAAACGAGGTCACAGTAGACGACAAATACCCTCTTCCAAATATTGATTCCATTCTAGATAAACTAGGAAGAGCCCAGTATTTTAACACGTTAGATTTGGCAAAGGGATATCATCAAATTTTAGTAAAAAGGAAAGATCGAGAGAAAACTGCCTTTGTCACACCACATGGACTATATGGGTTCATAAGGATAAGGTTAAAAAAACGCGCCAGCCTCATTCCAACGGCTGATGAATGAAATACTTAGAGATTATATAAACAAAACATGCGTCGTTTATTTAAACGACACTTTAATCTTCAGCACATCATTAAAAGAACATATTAAGGCAATATCAGACATTTTTAGAGTCCTTGAAAAAACTAATTTAAAGATCGAAGTAGATAAGTGCAATTTTATAAAAAAAAACAGAGTTTCTTAGGCATATTCTAACGAAGACAGGAATGGAACCGAATCCTAATAAGATTACAGTCATTCAAAATATAAAATTGCCGAAAACGGAAAAACAAATAAAGAGTTTCTTAGGATTAACGGGATACTACCGAAAATTTGTAAAAGACTATGTTTACGCCGCAGCGTAAATATTTTCTAACCGCCCTAATGCGCGTGTATGTACGCATACATATGCAACTGCGAATTACTCCGTATTTCCCGCCGGATAATTCCTTTTGCTAACATTTTCCAATAATTGCTTTCCGATAAAACTGCGGTTGACGGCAACCGTACGTTTTTTCATAATTGCACTCGTTCACAGGATTTCAAGAGCGACACAGGTCTACCAAGGATTCACACCACAGGTAAAGCAAAATTCATGTATATCTACATATGTATATGCAATTGAATAAATTCCAATTACATTTTAAAACTAAAACACAATCTTTTTCATTTCTATTTCCAAATATCCAACCGTGCGTCTGGACATTTGTACATGGTCCATCTGCGCCGAGATAAAGATACAGTCCACTTAATTACCAAAAGCAAACCAAAGCCCGGAGAAAAAATCAAAAATTTTAAACAAAGCCGCACAAGATAAAAAGCCGCACAAGACACAGCCGCACAATCAACCACCCTAACAAGGCGCACATATACACAAGCTGCACATTTATACCAGCTGCATACACACCAACAGCAAACGCAATCAATTGCCATCACCACAAATCACAAACATTAAGGTACGTGTTATATTTTCCAATAGCATTTATAACACGTTAATCAATTTTTTTGGTGAAACAACGCCTTACAAGGCAAGTGATTTTTTTTTGTGAAAACGAAATAGTGATACAATTCAAGTAAAATTAATACAGTGCTAATTCCGTTTGTCCGCGAGCGACAACAACAAACACTAACGGTCGTACACACACACGCACAACAGTGAACAGTGGTACGGTATTGCAACAGTTCAATCCAACGAATTTTAATTTAAAGTTTTATTTTGGATTTTTCACTTTTATTTACTTTAAAGTAAATCGGCATAATTTCCTTGTTCAATACTGTTCATTGGCTTAGCACAATTGTTTATTTGCAAGTCACTATTTCACTGATTCGAGCAACACTATTTCTATTGCACTATTGCGTTTTCACATTATCACTTTTGAGCTTTTGTTGTAATTTTGTATATATACATAACTAACAAGTAAATCACCAATAACACTGGTACATAATTAAGTACCCACTTTACTTGTTAAAACACAGTTATATACATGTATACGTCGACACATTTTGGGTGGCAAGTGTTTTTTTCTTTTGCATCAAGTGCCATTTTCACACATTAGGGTGGCACACACATTAAAAAAAAAAAAATTAACCACTTGACTGAAATTAAAAAGAAAATCATTAAATAAAGATACAGACAAATAAAAATTTACTAGTGATTGTCATTTTGTGGGACTTTTTTAAAAAATATCAGATTTAAATCCTTCTTAGCTTTCATTATGGATTCATACATCCGTTTAGCAGAATCTGTCGCAGAGTTCGATGCTGACTTCAACAGCACTCCCGCCTCCGAACAAAATAAGCACGGTCTTGCTATCCAGCAAGACGAATTAAAAGTGTTATGGGAGAAGACGAAGGCAGCGTACGATACGCTAACGAGCTCAGAAGGTTTAAGTAAGGAAGATGTTTGGGCGATAAAAAAGAAATATAAAATATGTTTTTCGACATATGTGAAATGCATGTCTGCTATGGCGACTCAAGCAGAAGCATTAAATAACGTACAAAAGGATGTAGCGGAGCAGTCCGTCCGCGAACACAATATCCACCTTCCACCGTGCGATACAGACGTGTTCAAGGGCGACTATCTTTCATGGCCAACATTCCGTGATATGTTCACGGCCATCTACATCCTCAATAAGCGCCTCACCCCGGTTGAGAAACTTTTTCATCTCAACCACAAGACACAAGGGGAGGCCAAAGAAATAGTCAGAAAGTGCCCCCTAACGAATGAAGGCTTTACTACAGCGTGGAAAAACCTGTGCGAACGCTATGAAAATAAGCGTATTTTAGTCAACACGCAACTAAAACTATTGTTTAACTTAAAGGCAATAGAATTTGAGTGTGGTAGCTCAATAAAAAGTTTGCAGCGGGAGATAAACAATTGCTTATCAGCCCTTAAGAGTCATCAAATTGACATATCGAACTGGGACGCAATTGTCGTTTATCTCTGCTCGACGAAGCTGCCTGACAGTACATTGGCTCTATGGGAACAAACCATAGACCATAAAAACGACATACCCAAGTCAGACATTGTCAGGGTTGAAGGATGGTAGAGCTGTGAGAGTGCCAAAGCCGCCACAAATCACACGTCATCCTTTCGAAACCCCAACAAAAAGAGTTGGCACCTTCCAAGTAAGCGTGACCAATTTTACTTGTAAAATGTGCCATACAAACGAGCACAAATTGCGCAGCTGTTCCCGATTCCTACAGCTAACACCTACAAACAGACTGAACTTTTTAAAGGAAAATAATTGTTGCCTGAATTGCCTTAGTTCCGGACATACTGTGTCAAGATGCACAAGTTCATACAATTGCAATACGTGTCACTCGCGACATCACACGCTCCTGCATCTAAATGCAATTCAGCCAAAGGCAACGACGCGTTGGACGTCTTCAAGGCCTGCCGATAATTCTCCATCGACATCTAGGCAGGCGCAAGCACAACGTGATTCCGATAAAGCAACAGAAAACGCAAACAGAAATTTTAAGTCCTGCTTTGCGAATTCAAGTACAGGTGTGCTATTAGGAACAGCTCGAGTAAACATACGTCTCAATGGCACAGATTTTGCTGCACGAGCACTGATTGATTCTGGTTGTGAGTGTTCCTTTATAACAGAGAGGCTCAAACGCAGAATCAATCTATCTGCAAAAAAGATCCATGCCCAAGTTTCGGGCATCACAAACTCGGTAAATGCCCAGGTTAAAGAAGCATGCAACATACAATTGCGGTCCCCCGTCGACCCATTGTTTAGCTTGACTGCAACTGTCCTGGTTTTACCACAACTAACCGGAAATCTGCCGACAACAAATATAAGCGCGACGACTAGGCAAGAATTTCCGGACCTGGTATTAGCGGATAAAAGGTTTTTTGTTAATGAACAAATAGACCTCATTCTTGGTGGAGACATTTATCCACAAATCATATTAAGTGGGATAAAGAAAAACGTCTTGAGGACACTTCTAGCCCAAGAAACCGTATTCGGTTGGATTATAACCGGTAGTACGGATACTACAAAGACCCACAGAAATATAGTTTCGTGCTTCAGCGAAGTTTCGCTGGATAAGCTACTTACGGCATTCTGGGAGTTAGAAGATTTACCCAAAACCAAAAGCCTCAATGAAAATGATAAATATTGCGAAGAGCTTTATAAAAAGACCACTATCAGAACTAATGAGGGAAAATACATAGTCTCGTTACCATTCCGACAGGAATTTCCAGTAACCATACAACTAGGCCCTTCTCTTAAAAAAGCCTGCTCTCAATTCTTCCGGAATGAGACACGGATAGCCAAGGATCCCGTCCTACAAAAAGAGTATAATAGGGTGTTAGCAGAGTATGAGACACTAGGACACATGACGAGAATAAATAGTAACATTTCAGCGGACTCATGTGAAAATTACTTCCTGCCTCATCACGCCGTTACAAAGGCAGAGAGTACCTCAACTAAAGTTCGCGTGGTTTTCAATGCCTCAAGTGCAACCGCTAATGGAAAAAGCTTAAATGACGTCCTCCTACCAGGTCTAGTACTGCAATCAGATCTTCCGATACTGATTCTACGCTGGAGATTATACCGATATGTTTTCAACAGGGACATTGAGAAAATGTACAGACAAATCTGGATAAACGATAACCAGTCGAAATATCAGCGCATCGTTTTTCGGGCAAACCCGAACGAAGAGAACCAATTAATGCTGCGTCTCATTCGAACGCAATACTGGATTCCCCGAGTCAAAAATATGGTAAAGTCCGTCATCCATAATTGTAAGGTCTGCACAATCCACAGAAAACAAACCCAAACGCAGCTTATGGGAGTGCCCCCTCAGGAACGCACCTCCTATTCGCGTGCATTTACAAACACGGGTGTAGATTTCGCAGGACCTTTCGATATCAAAAACTTCCGCGGCAGAGGTTGTCGCATCTCAAAAGGTTACGTCTGCCTGTTTGTGTGTTTCGCCACTAAGGCTATACACTTGGAAGCCCCCAATGACCTTAGCACTGCATCTTTTTTGGCAGCTTTTGCTAGGTTCATAGCCAGGAGAGGATGCCCAAAAAATGTTTACTCCGACAATGGCACCAACTTTGTCGGAGCTTCGCGATCTCTACGATCAGAATTCAAAGCATTTATAACTGAAGCGCGAAATAACACCATGATTAAATATAGCCATCAGATAATCACATGGCATTTCTTACCCACTGCAGCGCCTCATATGGGCGGATTGTGGGAAGCAGGGGTAAAAAGTTTTAAAACCCATTTTAAAAAGATCGCTTCCGGCTTCAGTTATACATTCGAAGAGTTCACAACTCTTTTATGCCGAATCGAGTCATGCCTTAACTCCCGTCCGTAAAGCCCCTCTTCGAATGAGCCTTCCGACTTGGAGCCTCTTACCCGCGGTCACTTCCTAGTAGGTGGACACCTATTAGCTCCACCTGAACTAGAAATCAGCGAAAGCCCTGCCTCGATCGTAAACCGATGGCAGAAACTTAAAGCCCTACTTCAAACATTTTGTAAAAGATGGAAAGCTGAATATCTGCTGGAAATGCAGAAACGTACAAAGTGGAAACATCCACAAACTAACATCAAAACAGGAGATCTTCTGGTTATAAAAGAGGATAATCTACCGCCTAACATGTGGAGACTGGGACGAGTCATCAACTTACACCCAGGCTCGGATAACTGGGTACGCGTCGTCGACATCTATACTACGAAGGGACAAACCAGCAGACTAATAACGAAATTGGTTTCGCTGCCCTCCATCGAAAGTACCGCGACTTCCCCTACCCAAGGATAAGTACTTAAAAAAAAAAAAAAAAAAAATTCGTAAACAGTACGGGAAGTACAAGAAAATAAAGAAATCTGTACTGCCATTTTTTCTAATAATATAAGTACTTAACTTGAAAATGTTCCGATGGATTACCTACGACGATGGCGTACAGAAATAAATAAATCTGCGAAATCATGTGTTTTACATACATCAAGTAGTTATTCGGTACCCGATACCCATACAAAATTAACTGACAAACTAAACAATAGTTTTGAATTAATTTTGAAAAGTGGTCACTTAATACCCGAAACTTTTTCAAAACTAACCGACAAACTAACCAATAGTTTCAGTTAACTTTGAAAAGTGGTCATTTGATATCCGAAACTATTTCGAAATTAACCGACAACTAACCAATAGCTCGAGTTAATTTTCCGGAATTTATGACCGATTGTCAAAAATCAACCCGGTCCAACCCTAACTCGGTTGGATTATAACACGTATTTTTTTCGGGTGCTTAGCTGGAAGATTCCACGCAATGGAAAACTAGCTAAGCATACGGAAAGACGCCCATTCGGATCATATTTTCCTCTTTCCAAAACGATGAAACAAAATTCTGCCCACGTCGCTGCTTCAGCTGCCGTCGTATGAAAACTCAGTTCGCATTCGAGTTTTCATTAATTCGTGGCGTCTTGCTAAACAAAAACTTCTTCACAATTAAACACTTCCACTTTTTCTATTTAATTAATAACTTTAACTTTAATTTAATTTAATTTAATTTAAATTATTCACAAAAAAAATTGCCACTACCACTCGCGTCAAAAATTCACGTTCAAATAATTTTTTTTGGAGCAGCCACTGTGGTCAGCAAATTAAGCACAGTGGCATACAAACTGTTTGTGGGTGGTAGGCCAGATTGCTGGATGCCAGATTGCTGGCCTACCTCACCACAATCAAATATCTAATATGCATACATACATACATAAACCATACAAAAAACAGAATGTTGAGCCATTTCATGGTGGGGGGGGCACTTTCCGCGATTACCGAAATACAGGAATAGGTAGTTCATATCAATTTTTTATTTCTTTTTAATATTAAAAACATCATATGCAATCAGGTGTTTTTACGATATATTTGCATATCGTTCGCAACAGTGGAACATAGCCAAGTCCACCACCCTCAAGATGCGATCACACCCAAATACCATTTTTACAGTGGGTGATGAAAGTTTTTGGACACTTGGCGCATTAATGCACCAAATACATAATAAATACATAAATACATAAATACATAAAATTTACAATAAAATACATATATATATATGCATACAATTTTTGTCATAAAATAAAATCATTTTTTTTCTTTGGTTATTTTGTTCCATATCACTTGCCACCCAATATTACGACCACTTTCAACGGGTGGCGGCTCGGAAACCTGTACTTTCCGACCGTCACTGCAGCATGAACGGCGAAGGCGCGGCTCGGAAACCAGTCCTTTCCGACGGCCCAGGCAGCGCGGCTTTGGATCCCGTCCTTTCAGACCGTCTGCTCAGAAAAAAGAAACGACGAGCGACTGGCGTGGGAACTCGTCCTTCCCGACCAGCTCAGCATCAGCGAACGGATGGCTCGGGAACACGTTCTTCCCGACCATCTGATATCCAAAAGAATTGGCGGCGAGTTGACTCGGGAACACGTCCTTCCCGATCACTACGACGAAACGCCCCATATAATTACCCCAACTAGCGCGACAACACACGGCTCAAGGAAACAACAAGCAAGCGGCTCAACAAACAAACAAACAGAATAATATTTTTTAATCAAATATGTGATGTGGTGTGAACCAGTAGTAGACTGTTGTCAACGCTCAGGATTTTTGCTTACCGCAAGGGGGCCGGCATGTTTACGCCGCAGCGTAAATATTTTCTAACCGCCCTAATGCGCGTGTATGTACGCATACATATGCAACTGCGAATTACTCCGTATTTCCCGCCGGATAATTCCTTTTGCTAACATTTTCCAATAATTGCTTTCCAATAAAACTGCGGTTGACGGCAACCGTACGTTTTTTCATAATTGCACTCGTTCACAGGATTTCAAGAGCGACACAGGTCTACCAAGGATTCACACCACAGGTAAAGCAAAATTCATGTATATCTACATATATGCAATTGAATAAATTCCAATTACATTTTAAAACTAAAACACAATCTTTTTCATTTCTATTTCCAAATATCCAACCGTGCGTCTGGACATTTGTACAGACTATGCCAAGGTAGCTCAACCAATCACTAAATACTTGAAAAAAGGAGCAAAAATCAATTTTAAGGATCCAACCTATATCGAAGCAATCGAAAAATTAAAAACTTTAATAATTACCCATCCAATATTGCGATATCCCGACTTTCAAAAGCAATTTACATTGACAACGGACGCATCCAATTATGCGATTGGTGCAGGCCTGTCTCAAGAAGGACACCTAGTGTGTTATGCTTGAAGAACTTTAAATAGTCATGAAAGGAATTACTCCGTGGCAGACAAGGAATTTCTGGCAATAATGTGGAGCGTAAACTATTTTAAACCATACGTTTATGGCAAAAGATTCAAAACAGGAGGAAATAGTTAACAAGAACAAAACACAAGTTATCATAACGAACAATAAAACAGAAGAATGCAAGGTATTGCATGGAAAAAGGATCATATTCATTACAGAAAGCGATTGTGAAGAAATGGGAGATATATTCAGGAGATATATTACAAAAGGTAAAGTCGGTATCTATGCTGAAGTTTCAGATCATAATTATAATAAAGTGCAAGAAAAACTGATTGAAATGTATTCAAACGACAATCAGACAAAGTTCACAAAATGCACAAAAAGGTCACAAGACATAGAAACGGAAGTCGAAGCGGTGAAATAGATTTCCTTCTATCATGTAAGAGAAAGTGCACATTCAGGAATACAAGAAACGTATAATCAGTTAAAAAACAAAATTTACTACCCAAAGTTAATAGAGCTAACCCAAAGAGTTATAAATCAGTGTGAGATTTGACATTTTCTAACTGTAATTGATAAATGTTCGAAATTCGGCACTGCCTACCCATTAAGCGATCAAAATCAGATCACCATAATTGAACAACTAGAGGACCATTTTACAAAATTAGGAAACCCGAAGAAAATAGTTGCCGACAATGAATTTAATGCTGTAAGAATAAAAGAATTTAAAAAAAATAAGAATATAATATTGCACTTAACCAAACCTAATACGCATACGGGAAACGCAGATGTAGAGCGATTCCACAATACTATAGCGGAAAAATTTGAGGAACTGTACAAGTTCAACAACGAAGTTTCGATCAAACAGTTAATCCAAAAACCAATAAAAAACTATAATGATAGGTTTCATTCAGCAATAAAATGCACTCCGAACGAAGTACACAAAAATAAAGGCAACTTAGATGTCGTTAGAAATAATCTGGAAGCTATAAAGAAATAAAGTAATTACAAAATTAAACAGAAATAGAGAAGACTATACGGAAACAAGGACAGAAGGATTTATAAAAAATTACAAGGCAGTGAGACATAAAGACCAACCTAAATATAGAAAAGGAAAATTGGAAAATATTTACCCATGCAACACTAAAAAATTACACAAATTTACAGGTATTGAGGATAATATTATCGATATTGATATGGACATCAACAATTAAAGGAGAACTGATCACAATAGAATTAATCGACCAGGGAGGATTCATCGATTTACAAACCCGAGCACAAGAAGTAGTTAAAGATACGGACATAATTTTACACGCAATTGATTTAAAAGAATTAGAAAATATTGTAAATGAAAGGACTGGCAATAAGGTTTTAATGAAAATAAAAAATAAAAATTTGCTACAGACGGAATTGCTAGAAGTCAGAAATAAATTATTAACTCTAATGCCAAATGAAAAAAGACAAACACGAGGTTTAGTGAACGCAGTAGGAACTATGACAAAGTGGTTATTTGGGACTATGGACGAAGAAGACAGGCAAGAGGTACAGAAACATTTAATGAAACCAAACTAAATTTTAGAAAATGTTAATCAACAAACAGTAATAACTGATTATTTTAATGTAACGATCACACATTTAAAAAATATTGTTAAACAAGATAGAGAAATTATTAAAAATGAAATAAATTCCATAAGTAAATTTTTAAATGAAGAACAAGAACAGACCGCGTACTTGGAGCAGTTAACTAGAATTCAACTGTTAAAAAATAAACTAGATCACATACAAGACAACGTAGTATCCGCCAAATATGGAATAATCTATCCTAACATTTTAAAAGATAAAGAAATTATAAAATATCAAATAAATTTTAGTAAACTTTAGCAATTAAAATAAGGCACAGCATATGTTAATAAAATACCGAAAAACTTAATTAATGTCAATGTATGAACAATTATTCCCATTCCAAATAAGGATAAAAATGAAATAGACTCTAAGCTGGAAGAGTATTTGTTTATGAAAATATATGTAACATATTCATATGTAAAAGATAAGCACCTAAAATATTTCAAACGCAGTACACATTGTATACTAAATAATAAATGTAATTATATAAGAAACAATTTCACAGAAATACTTGAAATAGATGCCGAAACACACACACTAAGTGCGGTCAAAAATTCGGAAATTATTGCAAATCAAAGCGAAAACAAAACAAAATTTATTATTATTCAACGGAGCAGGTGTGTGGTGGTTGAACTTGTCGTACAATGGACAAAAGGTGCGACAAATGCAAAAGTGCGATACGAGGAGAAGTGGCGACAATTCGTTGTGAAGGGGTATGTGGAAAATATTACTGTTTAACAACAAAATGCTGTGGCTTGGACCGGTATAGCGTGGATAAATTAGAGGAATTGGCAATGCTGAGATTTATGTGTGCTGATTGTGTGCAATATATACATAATGTAGATGACATTGTTAAAGACATGCGAGTAGTGCTAAAACAAAACGGTCAACGGTTAGCTGATTATAGAAGCGAATTTGATAACGCACTAAATAAAAATAAGATGGAAATGAGATAATTATTGCAAGCTGTAGAAGTAGCATTTGGTGAATGAATTATAGCAATGCAGAAAGCTCAGGAGACATGTGAATAAGTGTGAAGGAAGTAAACAAGATTCGTGAAATTGCTGAGTGTTTTAAACAAAGTTGCGGGCAGGTATGCAGTGAAATAAAAGAGCAACAAAGAAGATAATAAGAAAATGATTGAAACAATTAGTAAGCAGAATGAAAAAATGTGTGCTGAAATGAAGAAAAATGTAAACAGTGATGCCAAAGTATCATACGCAAATGTAACAAAAAGTAGCAAAACCAAAAGAGAAGCGTTGCCAAAGTTAAGAAAAGTACTTCCTCTAATACTGAAGCCGAATAGTAAGCAAGATATAGAAAGAACTAAAAATGATTTAAATTCAAAAGTTGATCCTAAGGAGTAACGAATCATGAATATTGTAGCCAGCCAAAGCGGAGTAGTAATTGTTGAAAGTGCTAATGCACAAGAACGTGATAAAATTAAAAATGCAATCGAAAATAACCATGGAAATAATTATCAAGTGAAGATTCCTATAAAAGTGAATCCAACGGTCCTTGTAACTGGTATAAATTACAAATATGGAAATGATGAGCTCGCTCAGAGAATTAAAAGACAAAATAATTGTCTTAGCGAAAAAGATGTAAAAATTGTAAAACAATACGAGGTCAAGAAAAATGGAAAAAATGATTACAATGCAGTACTGGAAGTGAATATAGAGGTGTTTGCGAACATACTAGCTGAAGAAAGACTCAATGTAGGATGGGAACGTTGTAAAGTGTATGACGCGGTGCAGGTATTGTGCTGTTTTAAATGCAAAGGCTTCAATCATAAAGCGATTGACTGTAAGGGAAAGGAAGTATGCCCAAAATATCATGGTGAGCATAAATCTATAGAATGCAATAAGGTAGCAATAAATAAATGCATTAACAGTATAAGGGAGGCAAATAAAGAGATAAATTTGGGACTAGATATTAATCATGATTCCATGGATAGAATGTGCTCTGTATATCAGCAGAAGCTAAATGCAAGAAAAAGGAAAATAGGTTACTAGCAACCAATAAAGGAGCCTGTGAATACAACAAAAAAATCTAGCACATATGTATGTATATAAAACGAAAAAACAAGGGAAGCAACTTGGAGTGTATATATCTTAATATCAATAGTAGGCCCGTTCTTTTGTAACCTAGTTGCAAAAAAACACTAGGTAGGATAAAAAATAGCATGTTAAACAACAACACTAACTCGGAAAAATATGCGAGTTGAGCCAACTCGGTTATATGATATCCGACCTGAGATGTAGTGGCTCTGGAAAAATACTTGGGAAATTTCAATCAACTGTCAAATCTTGTTTGTTTTATGGATACATAAACAAAATAAAAAAAAAATGGAACAAGGGTAAGAAAAATTTGCGCTTCGTATATTTCACATAAAATTATGAATTAAAACATGTTTGTTATTTCAGAATGCAAGAAAAAAGGCCGTCAATGGCGATCACGGTAGGTTCAAGAAATAAGTATATGTTTGAACAAATTATATTTATTAATCCACTTCCAGGACTTTGAAAGAATGCCGCTGTGCTTGGACAACAACAGCAGAACTGACGCCAGCCCGTGCTTTGCCCCCTATATGGAGGGGTTCATGTGGGTTACAGACCGTTTGAAACACTTTCGGTAAATGTGCTGTCTGGAAAAAATAGCTAACAGAAATGACTCTGTCTAGCAACAACTTTTTAAAACGTAACAGTGAGTTTCAGTGAAAACCATGTAGTGAATTTTTTGCAATGTTTTTGATGTAAATTCTTTGCGCTCGTTTTTTATAAAATCCGTGTACATGCGGAAGAGCATCAACTTTACAATTTTTCAAAACACATTTTGCTGTGCGAGCACGAAGCATTTACATCAAAAACATTGCAAAAACTTCACTAAAATGTTTTCACTGAAACTGGATTTTTTTTTTTTTAATTTGCTTTTGGTTTGTTATTTTATTTGTAATTAGAATAAGAAGTGATCTGAATTGAATTTTATTTTGAATGAAATGCAATGAATTCTTGTAAATATTTTTATTAGTCAGTATCGTTCAGGCAATCGCCGCGTAAGCATCATTGTCGACCGTCGCGATTACTATACTTCCTCGCAGCTTGTGCGTTAGTTTTCTATTTTGTGCAAAGCTAAGCTCGACACACGTTCATACTTTCGCGTAAACGCACTACAACAAAAGTGCAAACCAATAAACAAATAGAACATCCTAATAAAACGGTACAACAGTTCAGCACTGAAAGGGCGCACACGTGCAAGGATGAATGGGGTCGACCCCCCCAGCACCAACAGGTTTTCGGAACGGGCCTAGTATAACAGCAAATAAAGAGGAACTAGAACGTCTCATTGAAGTAAAAAAAACCTTGCATTGTATTGTATTCTGAAACGTGTACAACAGATCAAATTATGGATACTGAATTAAACATTTCTACATACAAGCTAATCCGTTGCGACTCACACAGTAGACACACGGGTGGAGTACTAATGTAAATACACGACAATGTAGAATTTAACATAGTTTGCAATAAATCTATCAATACGAATATTTGGTGTATCATTGGGCCCGTTTTAATGTAACCTAGTTGCAAAAAAACACTCCAACTCGGATAAAATTTCTTTTTAGTTACTTCACAACACTGGCAAAATCTGTCATTAAACATATGATTTGTTTAGTGAAATTTTAAAGAAGCAAAACAAAATGAGTAATTCTGAGGATTTTGTGGTAAGTTATTAAATTTATTTAAAAACATGAAATAAATGCATTAAATAACCTTTTACTTTTGTAGGTGGTGTCTTTGTACACGGGTTAGCATTGCGAATCACGTCGCAATAGAGAGATGCAAAAAGTACTAGAAGTATTGGAAACGATGTATGCAAGCTCCAACTCTTCTAAAGACTCGTAGAGGTAGATTTCAAAATGCACATGAGGCTAAGACGCCAAACGGTGGAATATCTAACAAGTAATAACAAAATGTGTGCAAAAGAAATGCATAAACTTAATGCTATTTTATTTTCAGTGAAGTATTCGGAGTCTTAACTGTGTACCTGCCACATCTGGTGGTGGTAATACGCGTATTTTACCACAACAAAATCCGTGTATATGTACATTTGGTATGTAAGCAATACAGTGGCATTTAGGCAACTAGCAAATGTATGCGATATCAACGATGTGAGTGATGAAAATACGTTTGCACTTGATGAAGGTTTTGAAGAATGAAACCAAGACGCAACCCTTGACAGAAGGCAAACCCTTTTTATTTATTTAAGACAACAAAATATTATTCAAAAATTTCACTGCATATACATATATGTATGTATATTTATATCTTTAAATTCACTAATAAAAATATTTACAAGAATTCATTGCATTTCATTCAACTTAAAATCTATAAAACTAAAACAAATTCACAAGGAGTATCACATATAAAATTATAAAATTCAATACAGATCACTTCTTATCCTGATTGCAAATAAAATAACAAACTAAAAGCAAATTTAAAAAAAATCCAGTTTCATTGAAAACATTTTAGTGAAGTTTTTGCAATGTTGTTGCTCGCTTTTATAAAACCCTTGTACATTGTACAGCAAAATGTTACCGATGTTTTTTTTTCAAAAATTGTTAAGTTGATGCTCTTCCGCATGTACACGGGTTTTATAAAAACGAGCACAAAGAATTTACATCAAAAACATTGCAAAAAATTCACTACAAGGTTTTCACTGAAACTCACTGTTACGTTTTAAAAAGTTGTTGCTAGACAGAGTCATTTCTGTTAGCTATTTTTTCCAGACAGCACATTTACCGAAAGTGTTTCAAACGGTCTGTAACCCACATGAACCCCTCCATATAGGGGGCAAAGCACGGGCTGGCGCCAGTTCTGCTGTTGTTGTCCAAGCAGAGCGGCGTTCTTTCAAAGTCCTGGAAGTGGATTAATAAATATAATTTGTTCAAACATATACTTATTTCTTGAACCTACCGTGATCGCCATTGACACCCATGTCTTCTAGCACGTTCGCGTAGGCCAACCTCTTTCTCTTTGGGTGCTCGAACACCGCTTTCCGGGCGAGGTAGCATCTCAAAAACCCTGTTGTCTCCTCACGGAACCATCTCTTTCGCCTTTTTTTTAGCATTCTGAAATAACAAACATGTTTTAATTCATAATTTTATGTGAAATATACGAAGCACAAATTTTACTTACCCTTGTTCCATTTTCATTTGTTTTGTTCATGTATCCATAAAACAAACAAGATTTGACAGTTGATTGAAATTTCTCAAGTATTTTTCCAGAGCCCATTCACAATAGAGCTGTTTTTTTGCTTCACAACACTACATCTCAGGTCGGATATCATATAATCGAGTTGGCTCAACTCGCATATTTTTCCGAGTTAGTGTTGTTGTTTTACATGTTATTTCTTATCCTACCTAGTGTTCTTTTGCAACTAGGTTACAAAAAACAGGTCAATTATAAAAATTAAAAAAGGAGCTCTGAAATGGCGAATTGGAGTGCTGTATCATTCACCAAGTAGCAGTGATGCTGACTTTATCATACATTTAAATGAACTCATTAATGAATATTTCACAGAATCAGATAATAATCTAATAATTGGAGACTTTAACATAAATATGAATATATCGTCAACATACTCAAACGAGCTAGCAAACTTATTTGCACAAATGGCTATGATACAAAGAATTAATTTTAATATGAGAATAACAGAGTATTCCGCTACAAAAATTTACTTGTTATTCAGTAATAATTATCAAATCAAAACAGAAAGTGCAAGTGAATATAGAATTTCCGACCATGAGACAATTCATTTGAAAGTGCCAACTAGAAAATATTATAAAATGAGAACATATGTATATATCTGTAGTCTGTTGGGGGAACTATAGCGCTGAGAATCCTATAAACCTGTTGCGAACGTACGATTTTAGCCCTATGTCTAATAATGGAATAGAAAATAGATTCCAGGGTCTGAATGACACACTGAATCAAGCCATGCAAACGTTAACATACGAGAAGAGAATCCATAAACAATTGAGAAATAAGTGGTATGACCGTGAGCTGACAGTACTTAATAAGAGAAAATTTGAATTCTACAATGATGCGATAAACACAGGCCTATGGAGTGATTATTATGCCATTAAAAAAATATATAAATATATAAAAAAAACTGTAATATTTAAAAAGAAGAAACATATGGAAAGTCAAGTACTCAAAAATGAGGGAAACATGAAATTGATGTGGAAATGTTTGAAAGATGCTGCGGAACTGACAGACAACAGGGATTGTATCACGAAAATAGCATTTAATGGTGAATGCTTTGAGAATCACAACGATATAGCTAATGTATTAAACGTCTTTTTTGTGCAGAGCATAGTTCAAATTAATGATAGTATTGAAGAAAATACTGATGCTGATGAAATATTCCTAAATAGACCGCTAGCAACATTTGAATTCGCCGTTATCGAACTAGAAGATATAATGAACATCACTAAAGCATTTAAAAACAAATATGGTGGGGAAAAGCGTCTGACCGAGGGTGTTTTCAAAGACTCGATGACGTATATTGCTCACTTATATAAAGACATTATAAACGAATCTCTTAATAGTGGCATTGTTCCTAATTGCTGGAAGATATCAACAATAGTACCGGTGGAAAAAGTTAAAAGTACAATGAAGCCTGAAGAACTACGCCCAATTAATACGCTACCTGCAGATGAAAAAATTATGGAAACAGTGGTAAACAAACAACTATTAGCATACTTAGAAAAACAGAATATAATAATACCAGAACAATCAGGGTTCAGAAGGAGCCATTCATGTGAAACAGCACTGAACATGGTAATCGCGGAATGGAAAGAAGATGTAGCCGACAAAAAGGTGGTGGTATCTGGCTTTTTAGACCTAAAGCGGGTTTTTGAAACAGTTGACAGAGTTGTATTATTGGACGTCATGTATAAGATTGGTATCAGAGGTAAAGCGCTGGAATGGTTCCGAAGTTATTTGAGTAAGAGAAAGCTGAGAGCGGTAATTGGCGATGCAGTATCATCGGTTGCTGATGTAAATACTGGCCTACCGCAAGGCTCAGTATTGGATCCGAAATTTATATTAATGATATTAAAACCTGCCTGAAAAATTATAAAATACGTCTGTTTGCGGATGACTCATTGGTAACCATTAGTGGAAACACTGTAAATAGTGCCATTTCTAAAATTCAAGAGGACTTAAATTCTTTATATAAATGGCTATGTCGTAGAAAGCTGAAACTAAATGTAGATAAAACTAGATATATGATATTCTGCAAGAACCACAAGATTATTGATAATAATGAATTAAGCAATATAAGTCTGAAGATTAAAAACAATGAAATTCAAAGAGTGGATAAAATGAAGTACTTAGGAGTTATAATAGATGAAAGACTAAATTTTGGAGAACATATGTGTATGTTATTTAGAAACCAAAACTGCGATGAAAATAGGTTTTATCTATAGAACATGTAAACATATTAATAAACATCTTAAAATATTAGTATATCGTTCAATTATAGAGCCTCACTTTATATACTGCCCAACAATAATATTGCTAACAAATGATTCACAAATTAAGAGACTACAAATACAACAAAACAAAGCAATGGGATTAATTTTAAAATGCCCTTCACGAACATCAAAGAGTACCATGTTAAATATGCTAAATTGGCTTAGTATAAAACAATCAAGTAGCTATTATACACTGAAATTTATACATAATATTAAATTAGGAATGTTGCCAAATTACTTAAGTGATAGAATACATTATAATTATGAGATTCATAATTATGGAACTAGAAGTAGTAAAAACATAAGACTGCCTACAGTAAGAACGGAATTCGCAAAGAAAACTCTAGAATACGTAGGTTATAAAATCTATAATGAATTACCTACTGAGATAAAAGACTGTGAAAACATTGTTAAGTTTAAAGGAAAATTATTTTCATACTGTAAGACGTTAAAGACGTAATATTTATGTAACATTTATTTTACTTCAATTAGGTCTGAAAGACCGTAATAATAAAAAAAAACAAAAAAAAAATCATAATCAAAAACGCCAATACATTTTACATAAATCAAACATGCAATAGAAATCAGTTAAGTTTAGATGGAAATTTTAATCTACATTTTAATAATTGCACCATAAGAGTGAATAACTTGTACTTTTCTAATAATCTCGAAAATATTGAAGAATAAATTGTATCTGCATATGTAACGGACAATAGTAATTTCGCAAAAAAATTATCTTTCGAAGAAATAATGGAAAGTAACCAGCATAACACAAAAAATATTGAAATACTCAAATTACACAGTAATATTGCACACGGAATCAATGTATTAACAATAGTAATAATATTTATTTTAATAATTGTAATAATTTGGAAACATAAATACAGGTAAACCTCCTATAACGCGGTTTCCTATAACGCGGTTTCGCTACAACGCGGTTCACAAAATGCGGGCATTTTCTTACAACGCTACTCTTACAACGCGATTTTTACGAACATTTTTTCAAATATTTACTATTTTAATTTGAGAAAGGTTTTCTTGCCCAAATAAAATTCTTTGCATTTTGTCCATACTTTGATACTTATCTTTTTTATAGCATTGCCACCCTACACTTGAACGTGTGTTTACAAAGTGACAAACAAATACATACGTAATTGTGTAGTCAACGACAAAATTAAAAAAAGGGGGTTTCCCCGCGGTTCTAACATCACACAACGATTTATGCTACTTTCATTTGATGTAATATTTTTTTTGTTAGTTTGTTGTCGGCATTGCAAATAAAAGCATCAATCTAAAGCGTGTAAAAAATTGCGAAGAAATATTCAGTCTAATTCCAGTCAAATTATAAAAAATTTGTGAAACAGTTGTTGTTTTTTTCGTAAAAGAGTTTTGATAAAATTATTTTAAGGTGAATAAGTAAGTTTCTTTTAAACCTTATTTATGTATATGTACATATGTAACTTTATTTAAATGCAAACAAATTTTTTAATTTAGCCACAAAAATGCCGAATGAAAAAAAAACGCCGTTAAAACGAAAATTTTTATCCATTGAATTAATAATACAAATTTTGGATCGACTTCAAAATCAAGAGAGGATAAGTGATATTGCCAGACATTTTAACTTAAATGAGTCAATAATAAGTACTATCTAACAAAACGAAGAAAAAATTAGAAGTTCGGTAGCATCTGGATCCTCCGTGGTCGCGAAAGTAACTGCTCGTCCTAGACCGCAGTGGTGTGGATAGAAGACATGACAAAAAAACGAATGCCCTTAGATGGGAATGTAATTAAGCATAAAGCACCAAAAATATTTAATTATTTAAAGGAAACAGGACAATCGTCAATCGATGAAGACAATCGTCAATTTGTAGCTAGTAATGGATGGTTTGGAAAATTCAAAAAAAGGCATGCACTTCACAAGTGAGAAAGTGCAACCGCAGACGCAGATGCAGCAAAAAAATATCCAGTAGAATTCGAAAAAATTATTAAAGAAAATGGTTGTTTACCTGAACAAGTGTTCAACGCAGATGAGACAGGCTTGTGGTGGAAAAAAATGCCTTCAAGAACTTTTATTTCGGAAAACGAAAAAAGAGCTCCTGGCTTTAAAGTTTCGAAAGATCGAATAACATTATTGCTGTGCAGTAATGCGTCTGGTGGTTTTATGACCAAGGCAATGTTTATTAACCGATCAAGATGTATGAAACAATGCAACAAAAACAACCTTCCAGTGAATTGGAGAGCCAACAAAAAATCATGGATGACTGCCAGTTTATTTAATGATTGGTTTTATCATTGCTTTGTTCCTGACGTAGAAAATTATCTTAAAAAATATAACTTAGCATTTAAAGTTTTACTACTTTTAGATAATGCGCCATCCTATTCGACTGATTTAAGTCATCCTAATGTTCAAGTCGAATTTTTACCGCCCAACACCACATCGCTATTACAGCCTTTAGATCAGGCCATAATAGCAGCATTCAAAGCTTACTACATTCGGAAATCCTTTGAGGTAATATTAGAGAAGATAGAGTCAGCAAATATTACGGTTGAAGAAGTCTGGAAATAATTTACAAATTTAAATTCTGTTGAAATTGTTGATGCGTCGCTTAAATAAACTCGTCCTTCAGCACTAAAAGCTTGCTGGAAAGCACCAATACCGGAAATAGACGTTCAGGGCACTGTTTCTACACCAATAGAAGATGAATATAGGAACATTGTGAGATTGGCGCATGCAGTAGAAGGTGATGGATTTGATGAAATAACAATGGCTGATATTCAAGAATTAATTGCGGACGACGAAATAAACGAAGCAGATTTAGTGGCAATCACAAATGAAGAATCAGTTGGAGATAGCTCTGACGATCTTTCCGATGTTGAAAATAAAAACTTTTCACTAAAAATATGGAGAAAGTTTTAAATATGGCAAAGCAGTTGGAAGAATACATATTGGAGATCGACCCTTTAAGTGACAGAGCAGAAATATTTGAACGAAATCTTCAAAACAATTTAGCTCCCTATCAAGAAATTTATAAAGATTTGCGAAATAAGAGCAAACAAGCTTCAATGCACGATTTTTTCAAACCAATAATCGTCGAAAGGATGCCCGAATCTGATAGTGGATCAAGCTCAGATTTTGAACAAGTATGTACGAACAAAACGTTCGAAACAAATCATACTAAGTGATGAGGAGTAGAAAGTTATCGTTCTATTTTGGCTTTAATTTATTAAATCTTTCAACTTGAATATTTTACGTAGAATTGAAATTTTATTTTATTTTATTTTGTTTTGTTTTTGTTTAAATAAATGGAGTGTTATTAAATTACATAATATGTATGTTCTTCTGAGTCAACAAATAAATACACAAAATTATATTAAGCACATATTTTCACTAAACAAATTCCAATATTTTATTGAAAATTTTTTTACTTTTAAACCAAACTCTGATTTTCGTATGGAGTTAGAGTCTCCTACAACGCGATTTCCTACAACGCGGAATTTTTCAGGAACCTATTCACCGCGTTGTATGAGGTTTACCTGTACATACGAATTGTGTCAAATAGGCGAATTCTGGAGAATTCATATCAAAAGGGGAAGAAGTTACATATATGCATAATAACGCCGATAAAAACAATATCGAAAATCATAATGATATTCATGTAAATGCACCGAGCAGTACACTCAATAACAAAATCGATAAATTGCTAAAACAAATTGGCACAACAAAACATATTACCGGCACATTCCGATCATAAACTGCATAATTGACAAAATGAATTGGCACATCAAAATATGTAATCGGCACGTGTAAATTGTAAACTGCTTACCTAAGAACATGTGAAAGCAGTAGTCAAAAATGAGTAAGTAAGCTATTTTTATATATGTAATTTTAGGTTTCTTTGTACGAAATTGATTAAATAAAATTGAGTTTTGTTTCTGGCCTACACAGCGTCAGTTCGTTGTCAATTAAAATATTGCCTTTGGCTTCTTTAAAAAAACCGCAATCGATATAAAACTCGTGCTATACGATTTTAATGCCAAGGTGGGAAGGGAAGAAATTTTTGGTCCCACAGTCGGCAAATTCTGCCTATACGATGAAACATCCGCTAACGGACTGAAGCTGATCCGACTTCGCCAGGGCCCGAAACATGGTAGTATGTAGTACCAGGTTTAAGCATAAAAGGATACATCAAGCTACATGGCTATCTCCTGATGGAAAAACACTAAATCAAATTGATGATGTTGTGGTGGACGGAAGGCATGCTTCCAGTGTCTTAGACGTGGGCCATATTCGAGGAGCTAACATCGACTCGGATCATCATCTTGTCCCAGCCAAGATTCGCACTCGCCTCTGTGCAGCAAAAAGTGCGCACTTAGTGACACGAGGAAAGCTTGACGTCCAAAAGCTGCAATCACACCAGATAACCGACCGCTGCGATCGGGCGCTGCGCGGACCGTGCGGGAGAGATATCGGGAGTTGAAGAAGGAAGCGAGGCGCATTTTCCGAAAAAAGAAGAGAAGGCAATTTTCTGTAAGTATCAAAACGGCAACCTGATGACCGATATCCAGAGAACACTCAAACCGTGGAGGGAGCACTTCTTCACGCTGCTTAATGGTAGTGGCGCGGAAAAGATGATGAACCCGAACCTCCAATCAATAAAGAGGGAGTTGAAGAACCGTCACCCGACCTGGACGAAACTCGAGCGGCCATTACGCGGCTAAAAAATAATAAGGCCGCTGGTGCTGACGGCAAAATATGGTCGAACGAACGCATGCCTGCTGATTGGAATTTATATGTACTCTACCCAATCCATAAAAAGGGTGATTCAACTACCGCGGGATCAGTCTTCTTAGCATAGCGTATACGATTCTGTCGAGAGTATTGTGTGAACGACTGAAGCCCACCGTGAACGAACTGATTGGACCTTATCAGTGTGGTTTTATGCCTGGCAAATCTACCATCGACCAAATATTTAAGATACGCCAAATCTTGGAAAAGACCCGAGATTTAAGAATAGGCACACACCATATTTTTGTCGACTTCAAATCCGCTTTCGATAGCACAAGAAGAAGCTGCCTATTTGCCGCAATGTCTGAATTTGGTATCTCAACAAAACTAATACGGCTTTGTAAAATGACGTTGAGCAATACCACCTCATCCGTCAGAATCGGGAAGGACCTCTTCGAGCCGTTTGAAACCAAACGAGGTTTCAGACAAGGTGACTCTCTTTCGTGCGACTTCTTTAACCTTATGTTAGAAAAGATAGTTTGAACTGCAGAGTTGAACCGTCCAGGCACTATATTTTATAAGAGCGTGCAACTTCTGGCGTATGCTGATGATATCGATATCATCGGCCTCAACAACTGCGCCGTTACTTCTGCCTTTTCCAGACTGGATAAAGAAGCGAAACGTATGGGTCTGGAAGTGAACGAGGGAAAAACTAAGTACCTCCTATCATGAAATAATAATAATATCAAAAAACCTTCAGCGAACTCCCGTCTCGGTTCCCGCATCACTGTTGACAATTACAATTTCGAAAAAGTGGAGAACTTGATTTGTCTGGAAACCTGCATAAACACCTACAATAATGTCAGCCTTTAAATACAGCTTAGAATCTCTCTTACCAACAAGTGCTACTTTGGGCTGAGTTGGCAATTGCGCAGTAAAGCCCTTTCTCGACGAACCAAAACCACACTCTGCAAGTCTCTCATCATGCCCGAGCTATTGTATGGCACTGAAGCATGGGCACTGTCAGCATCGGAAGAGACGACCCTTGGAGTGTTCGAGAGAAAGATTCTCCGAAAGATTTATGGATCTCTTAGTCTTTGCGACGGCGAATACCGCAGACGATGGAACGATGAGCTGTATGAGCTTTAAAATATACCAGCTGGTGCTAGTAGACGAAGAGGACGGTCTCTCCAAGTGGAAAAGAACTTGACGTCACTTGGTATTTCCAATTGGGGCCAGTTAGCAGGAAGAATGAGTGACTGGCGCAATTTGTTAAACTCGGCCAAACTCTCTTAAGAGGTTATAGCGCCAATTAAGTAAGCAAGTAAGATTCGCCACAATTGTGGTCCAGTAGCAAGGGGGCTTCCTTAGGCAAGAAATCACAATGGTGGAGTCAGTCCATTGGTAGATCACTGGCTGGCCAACGTCGAACTGTGGAAATGGATCATTAATTAACTCTGCCAAAAAAGTACCCCGCACAATTCTAATCACGGTAGAGACTGTTTTTACTGCTGCTACTTTCAATTTACCCACAAGTAAATTTACGTATGGGGTCCAGTCTGTATTTTGTTCTCGGAGCCATCACAAAATAAAATTTAATTGCATTCCAAGGTGTGGAATTAATCCACCTTAGGATTTTGATATTCGAAATATGAACATGATTTTTAAGAAAATTCTGCCATCGTAGATTTAAACCTCGAGGTAGATTATCATTCCAATCTATCTTAGCTAATCATATGGGCTGCATTAGAATTTTTGCCTCCACGACGATTGGGCCCAAAAATCCTGCTGGACCAAATAACTTGGCAGTACACGATGGTATAGCTTGGTTAAATGGGGATTTCTTATACGCTAGATTGGAATATATCGTGCGCAGTATGCCACCGGATGCCCAACATTCTGGCTTCACCGATGTGAGAGGTCGTGAGGAGCTTAATTGTTGTTTTTTAACGGCTTGGTCTTGTCTCATACTATGGTTGCCTTTTCCAAGGTTAAATCGGTGACTAACTCAAGTTTTTCAGATAGCTTACGAAACCCCATAGTTAAATATTTTCGGACAAGAAATACACGTCTGTGATGAAGTCATCCACCAGATTACCCTCCATCTGGCTTCTAAGGTTCAATTTAGCTCTCTCATTTATCACGTTGTTTTTAAGTATAAAGTGCTTTGTAAAAGCCTTAGAATAAACCTTAGTTTCTGCCGCTGACAACGTGAAGAAAAAATATGATCTGCCTGATCTCAAATAAGATAGACCAATGTGTTAATTTGTGGCAGAGCACAGCTGCTGGTGTTGGTACCCGCAGTGACACCTCCCATGCCGGACCCTACATCCTTCGCCATTATGATTTTATTTTTATTTCCACGCTATCTCGGTAGCATACGATTTGTGTGATTTACTTTATTTTAGTTTTTTTTTTCTTTTGAGTACCGCGTTTTGGTTACTTAAACCGCTGCCCCATGTTATGATGAATAATCAACCGCACATACTGAGTTCTATTTTACAACTATCTTTACTCAAATGCAATAGAAGAACAAGAGGTGACGAATGTACTTATGTGATAACAACTATACATTAAAGCAAAGAAGGAATCTATGATATATATTTACGTATACCAAACAACGCCTACAACGGCGCTGCTCCTATTACAATCATCCTGCTCAACGGCAAGTTGAATTGAGGCAGGGTGGGCAGCCCTACCTTACTACTTATAATTTATTTATGTATATCATAATGCCGTGCTTGCGTGGTCTTACAAAACTTCGAAAGAATTATTCATTTAGCAAAATAATGCGTCGGGGTAAGGAGAAAAAGTCGTCCAATACTGCATTTTCATCAAGGTCTTGCCATTCTTAAGTGCAGCCAATCCGTTTAGTCCATTTTCACTCATGGTAGCCCGCAGATAATTTTTCAGTTGACGCAGTCTCTTCGCCAAAGTTTTCTTCGTCGAGTATTTTACCGCAAAAACGGTCTTCAAGATGAGTTATGAATAAATCCTGATATGGTACGTACGTAAGTAGAAATCCGCTAGTCTCCACATTGCATCGATGAATCTTCCGATAAGTTATTCTGCGTTTCTTCACATCGATATCGTATTCTTTACAGATCTGGCCGACTTTTTGAAAAATCTTGATCAAATATCCTTCTGCGTTCTGCCAACTTTATAGCTTCATCGAGATTTTGATTTTCAGTTTGCAGAACTCGACTCAATGATAAAGCCAGAAATGAGTCTTTACGAATGACCATTTTTAATGAGTTCCATTTAGCAAGATTTGTTTGACACTAATTGAATATTATTACTTTACGGGATATCTAGTGATTCTAAACTTTATTCATAAATCGTAATACCGCAAATCCAGATCTTTCGCCTTCGAGACTGATGGTAGAAAAATTTGCGCTGTTGTGGGCGCAGAATGAATGAGTTTCATTTATTTTTCCAATGAACCGTTTTCGAGATTTAGGCAAATTCCCTGTTTTCGATATCCGTTTGCAGTTATTCCCAAACATTTCGGGATAGTAAATCAATCTTACCTTTTTCCAGGACCGGATTAGGAATGTGGGGGCCCGGGACTGGGATAATTATATACAATCTATTAAAAAACTGCTCATCACATTATTTTAACATGATCGTTGTTTATATAGTCAGATGGGTCGTTGCATTAGTAATATAGTAATCAATACTTTGACGTTTTTACAGTATATAACACCAAATATATTAAAATGATACTACTGGAACGACTCTTTAAGAGTTTTTTTCTGCTGCGAATACTGCAACGATATCGTCAAAGTCTAGTTCACGTAGTATCTCTCTCTCTGAACTCAATATAACTAAGTCAATAAGTCGGTCTTCCCCCATACATGTTCGGAGTCGATTTGTGATCAATTTCATCTTGGAGAAGGCTCTTTCACTTGTGCAATTCGTTACCATCATATACAGATATAATCGTAGAATAATTTCTGAATTGACAAATTTAGACTGTAAATTGTTTTCCTTTATTCTGCGGTACAAAAACATCCCAGTTGATTCGTTTTCTCCTTTTGTGTAGAGATTTGAAAAATGTTTGAGATCCCATTCCCTAAGGAGGCTTCTAAATCTCTCGAGTATGTTTCCACTAGTTTTTTTGCGTTCAAGTCGATATCATCTGATTTTATTTGTATCAGCTCACCAAGGAAATTAAATCGCTCGTAAACCAACTCGTAAGCGGAAATTTTGTCTTCGAGTGCACTAATCAATTCATCAATGACTGGAAGAAAAGCTTCCGCTGAAAGTTGCACTGCCGATGTCTTAGAACCAAGAGGTTGAAGGCGAACATTGGCTGATCTTACTCGGACAGATTCATAGTCGCTGATCGCGGAGAATTCTGTAGCAGTTTTTCGTACGTCTCGAACTCATCTCTCATGGATTTCACGAATGATTGCAAAGATAACAGACAGTTAGCAGCGATTCGTAGTGTAATCGTAAGACTTTGGAGAGATTTGATAGTTGAATCGAACATTTCAAGAATGTCATGCCAAAAGGTAACGCATATAGCTGTTTCAAGGGAGCCCATTTTCTTTGCCAGTCCTCGAGCTTGACTTCTAACGACATCTTTCTGATCACTGTCATCCTGAATTGGCATTAGCGCATTTCTGATAGAACGAAAACCAACTTTCACAGCTTTTGTAGCATCGGCACGACACGAGTACTACTCAATCGCTTGAGACTGTAAGATACTTTTAGTGAGGATAAGTTGGCAGTTAATATATTATATCGCGTCGTTGAACTCGTAAAAAATACAAAGAGCTCTTCTAAAAAATTAAAAAAGTACTGCATGCGCTGGCAGCCGTATTGTCTGCTAAATTCGAAGAGTGTCCCATGCACGAAATATAATCCGCATTATTATTATCTTCCAAATTCTTGCCTGCATTCCTTTGTACTAGCCACTCATGTTGGGTGCAGTATCGTACGACTGTACACGGCAGTCTTTTATGTCAATACTATGCTTGATTAGGAATTGAAGAAGGGCATTTGCCATCTCTTCCCCTGTGTGACCACAATTTGGAATAAAAGTTAAAAATCGTTCAACTGGATTCAAGCCTTCCATGCAACGGATACAATGTGCATCGTAAGGATCGCGAGCGTGATAATGGAGGTGGCTTAGCATTTATCACACTCAACACAGTGCAATATCGTCTTATCGAAGACATTAACCCCAAGGATACTACCCTTGAACGTCATGGCATCTTGTCACCTGCTGCCCGATAGGATATCACCCTGACATACATAGGTGCGCCCCTCAGAGGTGAAACCCGATTAGTAGTAGGTGACTTTAATGCGAATCACGATCTTTGGCATTCAAGCCTGCCAGCAGATCGTAGGGGAAATGAATTGGCTGAGCAGATAGACGATTCGACATTCTGCACGAGGAATGATGATGCCCCCACCAGGATTATGGGGAGTTGTAGCAGCTCGCCTGACCTAACTATAGCTAGTGCAGGTCTGATAAATAGCATAATGTGGCGAACTATTCTATCGCTTGCATCAGACCACATACCCATAATCATCACGATTGATTGACCTGTCGACTTTGTCTCCGCGGATTCACTGAGAGCTTTGGACCACCGTGAGGTACTTGTCCAATCCGGCGAAGCGGATGATGTTTGATGATAATGACCATGGTTGAACCGATCTTGCAGGGTACGGGTAACCGCTACAACAACAACAACAACAGACCGTCCATAACATATGTGACACTAAGTTTTGTCAAATTTTTTATCAATTTAATAGAAGATAGAGTATTTTTTAAAAAGTTTGTTCAATGATTATCAAATCACACTAAAAATATCTTTTGAAGGGACTTCTGTTACTGCTTAGGTATATACCCGCCGCCGAACTCTACGTGGTATCCGATTGATCTGTATATGTAGCACAATGTCTTGAAGGTTTTGACTTTGCGGTGTCGGAAATGCATCTATAAACAGGCTAAAAGTATTTTAAAATTTATAGAATTCAATTAATAAATAGTTGTAAGGGACAATGCCATCTGACATCGCCGACGTTTAATATGTGGAAAGCAACACTATCTCCTAACAATTCGTGGCGCTAGGGCAATTTATTAAAACCGAAGTTGATAAACAAAACGATAGTTTTCTTGTAATATGAGTTTTGGTAATATCCACAGTTTTGATTGTTTCAATTGTAGAAAAATTTTATAAAAAATGTAAAAAGACTATCTTTCCAAGTTTTCAGTTCAGTGCGAAGCCAATTATTTGATTTCGCAACTGAAAGTGACAAATGATGACTCTGGAAATAATGTTCGGTTATAATTAAATCGCGCAAGAAAGTAAGAAAAAAAAGATGGAAAAAAACACCGGGATAATTTTAAACCCCCTTACCAACATGGTAAACCCACCAGCGTGACGTCGCCTGACCGTGTAGCTATGCTCCGTCGGACCCGAGGAGATGCGAGAGCTACTTCAGCCGACAATTTATACTACATCCTTCGGTGGATAGAACCAAATGGAAGATGACCATTCGCAGAGTCCATCAGAGTACTTAACCTGTGGCGACGTGAAGGAGGCAGTCGGGAAGATGAAATCCTCTAAGGCCATTGGCCCTGATTCGCTCGGCTAAGGATCGACATGGCTTCCGGAAAGTGGGCGTAAACGTAAGACTTTTCGGGGAAGTGAAATATTTGGGTGTAACACATATATCAATTACTTGGAAAGCTCATGTCGAACAGTAGGTAAATAGAACATTAAAAGTTTTTGGGCAGTTGTCGCACCCCGTAAAGAGCGGATTCCCCATGGTCGTTGTCGTCGAACTCATCTAGGGGGAGACCAAGGAAACGTGCAGTTTCGACAGGGTTGGACCAGAGGGAGAGGGGGGTTAGATGAGTGGGTTTGAGAGGGCATGTGAATAGGTGGTTGGTGTCGTGCGGAGAATCTCCACATGCCGGACATGCTTTGGGTATGTCGGAGTTGATTCTGGATAGGTAGGAGTTGAGCCTGCTACAGTATCCAGATCGTAATTGTGCCAGAGTGACGCGGGACTCACGGGGCAGCAGGGACTCTTCATCTGCTACAGGTGGTGGTTGGGCTCCGATGACTGCATTTGCCTGGCGGGAGTCAATGATGTTAGTGACTGTGTCTCTATGGATGTTGCTTAGGACCCGCCGGTACGCCTCCGGATCCAGCGGTTGCGTGATGAGTGGCTGGATCTCGTCCTTTAGTTCTAGAAGATGTCTTCTAATGTGCCTTGGGGGCAGCTCCACTGCAAGCAGGTGCCTATTTGGATGTGCCGAACGGTGACATCCAGCAAGGAACTGCTTGCTGAGCATGAGGTTGTGCTCGGAGCACATTGACCTCTTGGTGGAGATGCTCCTCAGACGACATCAGAAGACATCCCGTCACCGTGCGGAGTGCGGCGTTCTGGCAGGTCTGCAGCTTCATCCACTGTGTCCTGCTGGTTCCCGGCGACCAAACTGGCGCAACATAATTTATTACCGGCCGCCCAATCGCCTTGTATGTTGCCAACAACGTTTCTTTGTCTTTGCCCCAAGAGCTGCCCGCGAGCGACTTGAGGACATTGTTGCGGCTCTGTACTCTATTGGCGATTAAGGTAGTGTGCGCGGAGAAAGAGAGCAGGCTGTCGAAAGTCACCCCCAGAATCTTCGGGTGGTTAACCGTCGGAATGGGGGTGCCATCGATATGGATGTTAAGATCCAGCCTGACCTCCTTCGTCCAGGTGGTAAAAAAGGTCGCCGAGGACTTAGCAGAGGACAGTGCCAGGTTTCTGCTAGTGAAGAAATGGGCAAGATCGGAGAGATACCCGTTCAACTTCAAACACAGATGATCAATTACATTGCCGGTTGCCATTATCGAGCAATCATCAGCATAGGAGACAATCGTGACTCCTTCTGGCGGTTGAGGGAGCTTGGAAATATAGTGATTAAACAATAATGTTTTATCTCTAAACCATACTGATGATTGACGACCACACAGGTAATTCGCGGTCCACCGTTTCAGTCCCTATCGGCCGGTTTCCCTGGTTTCAGTAGTAGGACCACCCTCCCAACCTTCCAGATGTCTGGAATGACGAGGGTGGCCATGGACAAATTGAGGATCCCTGTGAGGAACTCAACTCCCGCGGGGCCTAAATTTTTCAGCATCAACACGCTTAGCCCGTCAGGGCCAATGGCCTTGGAGGCTTTCGCCTTCCCGATGACCTCCTTTACCTCGCCACAAGGGTCGTCGTCGTGCTTCGTCGGGTTGGATAAGGACTTCACGGTAGACCAGAGCTTACCAACACCCGTGACCAGGTTACAGGACTTCAAATGCTCTTCCCACTTGTTCCGCTTGTTTTGGTCCACCAGCCTCCGAATCTCCACATTTAAATCCTGGATGTTCGGATTTCGGGGATCGGAGCGGCGAAGGTGGTCGCGTTCGTTCGCTAGAGCGGCCGCTTCGGCCGGGAAGTTGGGACGAATCTCGGAGATCCTCCCTGCCGGAATGAAGCGAGCCGCAGCTGACGCAACCACCTTGCGGAACTTCTGTTCGCCTTTTCGAACGGCAGTGGGTGTGGGAAGAGACCTGAAGGCATTTTCGGTGAACTCCGCGAACCTGACCCAGTCAGCCTTTTTAAAGTTGATATAGGTCCGGTGGTCCGCGGAGACAAAGTCAGCAGGTCTGTCAATCGAGATGATTATAGGTAGGTGGTCTGATGCAAGCGATAGCATAGGTCGTCACGTTATGCTATTTATCAGACCTGCGCTAGTTATTGTTAGGTCAGGCGAGCTGCTGCAACTACCCATAATCCTGGTGGGTGCATCATCATTCATCGTGCAGAATGTCGAATCGTCTAGCTGCTCTGCCAAATCATTTCCCCTACGATCAGCTGGTAGGCTTGAATGCCAGAGATCGTGGTGCGCGTTGAAGTCACCAACTACCAATCGGTTTTCACCTCTGAGGAGCGCACCTATGTCAGGGTGATATCCTGCCGGGGAGCAGGTGACAGGGGGTATATAAATATTAAATATTTCGAGCTCGACATCGCCTGACCGGACAGCTATTCCTTGACATTCTAAGGTAGTGTCCCTGCGGTCGATGTCTTCTTCAATAAGACGATACTGCACTGTGTGATGGGTGATGAATGCTAAGCCACCACCATTACCTCGCTCGCGATCCTTACGATGCACATTGTAGCCGTTGAAACCCAAAAGGGTTGAGTTGCTGTGCAGTTTCGTTTCTTGGATCGCAGCTATTGCCAGATTATGCCGACTCATAAAGTCGGTTATCTCCTCAATCTTGCGTCCATGTTGTTGTGTGCTCCTGCGAACCGTAGAGGTTCTGCCGGTGCTAGGCACCGGTGCACTAGGTGCAACTAGGGGAGCCGTAGAGGCTATGGGCGCCTTAGGGCGCGAACAACATGGGGCCACATAGTTTGTGGACCACTCCTTATGGGTCTTAAGGCCTGAGCAGACCTTAAGATGGCTCCATCCGTCGCACGAATTACACCTTACCGAAGTGGAGTTCGGATGGAGCTTTTTCTGGCAAACGCTGCAAAAATAGGTTTCTGGACCAGGGTTAGGCTCGATGCCAGCCCTGATCAGAAGGAGGTGAAGCAACCCTGCTGCAAGGAGTTGCTCCAGGGGAGACAGACAACTTATGGGGTAGGCCGATCTAAACAGGGCTAGATCGCCGAAACAACAGTCCTTGGCCGGGTGAAACCCGGGTCATTCCGGTACGTAGAACCGACTGTCGTGAGAATGACTAATCATAAGGTATTCTGCTGTTGTTTGGTGGCTTAGAACCATATTTAAACCCACGGTTTACTAATCGGTGATGGCTATAATTAATGCCGCAGACTGGATATTTGGCGCAAGGTTGAGTTGACAGTCAAGCTACATTAAAAGCTTTGGTGACTGCTCATTCCTCTTCAAAAATTGTCCATGAAACTAAGTTGAGTTAAGACGAGATCCATTCATACACAACCAATGTAATAGACTCTGAAGCGTCCCCAAGACAGTCGGTTCTACGATACCGGAACGACCCGGATTTATATCTGACCAAGGACTCACTTCAGCAGCATTCCCCAAAATTTTATGGGCAATGTTTTGTTGTCTAATTTTTTTGTGTTTGGAACAACTGTTCGTTTTATATAGTAGTTTCAACATTCAATATATTTGCCGCAATCGATGGATGCGGCTAACCTTTTCAACTGAGAGTGGCATATCGTCACCCCAGAGGTGTGAGGGAAGGGTGATGTTGTTGTGGTCTTTGCCGCACATGAAGCTGCACGTCAGCCTGCCTTGAAGTCATGGATGACAGAACCACTACGGGCGTGTACGGCTCCACTGTTCTACAGCAAGGAGCCAGTGAAGGTGACGCCAGCCTTGACACGAATTGCACCTGACTGATGTCACAATCCGATATATTCTGAAGCCGAAACAACAACCCTTGACCGGGTTAAACCCGAATCATTCCGGTACGTAGTGTTTTGGGAATGCTTAATATTGGAATATAAGATAATAACAAAATCGGCTAAAATCAGATTTTTTTCAAACCGGTAATAATCTTGTTTGTTAAATTAAGCAATTAAGGCTAGGATTAATATTTAAATTCCATATTTAAAAACGTTCAATCTAATATTAGAGCTTAAAAAACACCTCTACTTAAGTGCCATAAATATATAACCATGTTTATTTAAAATCTGCCGAATAAATTTGGTTTCACTGTTACTCTACTTCCTTAAGCATTTCTTCAAGTTCATCAAAATCGCTACGTACTTCTTTTTTAAGTACCCTAGAGGAGTTTAACTGGTCGTACAAATTTTCAATATATTTCTTTTCTGATATCGAAACTCTTGATGACAAAGAACTTGTAGCTGACGTCATTTTTAAATTATCTCCAACTGGAGTCATTTTACACATTTGTGCCCCGGCATAGTTACATCTTTTCTCACAGGATTCAGATCGCGAAGAACCGCTGGAAGAGTATTTCATATTTTTTCCCGCGCACTCTCTATTTACTGAAAGTAAAAAAAAATTTAATAAGAACAACTTTGCTCAATCTACAAATATGAACATACCACAATCATGACAACTTTCGAAAGTTAAAGGTCCACTACAATTTGCATCGCACGGCTCGCAATCATCTGTTTCTGATTTAATATCTGTTTGGTCAATATCATTATAAGGATACCCACAATATGAATTAGAGCCTTCATCTTCATAACTGTACTCTGAGTCGTAGTGTTCCTCTTTAATATGTTCTATAGCATCGGGAATATTTTCATCTGGATAATTTATTTTTGAAATATATGTATTAAGAGAAAGTGATATTTAAATTGTAATAATCAATCCGAACTTAACTTACCTTCATGGCTTTCATTCTTCACTATGACCTCACCATTAGAATTGGATTCGGGCGGTTTCGTCCTTCCTTCAGTTGTTTTGGTAACGTTATAACCATTTTCCGTCGTTAAATCTGTTACGCAGGGAACACCTTTATTATTTGACTGAAGTTTGGCTGAAGACGGGGTATTTTCAAGAGGGTAATTAAACTTTGCCCTACGAAAACGTAGGACAAGCGAGCGTCCATCAACTTGCAAATTCATTCCATGTTTAAATGCAACTATTGCTTTCTCTATACTCTCAAAACGAATAAATGCATAACGAATTGGTTTTATTTTTGATTTGAAAGCCAAATCATATCTTGATGCTCCTGGAAAATGTCTCTTTATTGTTTCGACTGACACTGATAAAGACAAATTCCCAACATACAAAGTATATGGATCTACTTGTTCCGGCTTAGTAGTTGGTGGTGGCTTTGTCGGATCAAAGCGTAATTCGGCCGACAAATTACCCATTCCAAACCGTATTTTCGATATATCCTCTATAACCTTTTTAGCATCGGCATCATCCTTTAATCGAACAAAACAAAAACGTGGTGCGGAGTTTTTTTGAAAATGAACTGCTTCGATTTCTCTTGAAAATCCTTTAACCATTTCAGAATCTAATGGTGGATCTGGAAAGCGCACAACCAAATATGGAGCAGTAGTATTCCGTTTACACAATTCTTCTTCAAGATCGAGGGCCCTTATAGCGTCTTCCCGGCACCATTTCCTTTTAGGAGGATCATTTTGTTGGCGAGCACGATTTGGAATATTGCTCGTTTGTTGGAAATTTGTGCCGCTTGGGTACGGAGGTGGAGGGACAGAAAAATTGGGTATATTACTATACTGAATTGGACGAGTCTGATTTGTGCAAGAGCCGTTGACAGTATGCGGATATTGAATATGTGTTGGGGGAACATAGGGCGCCATTGGAAATTGTGCTGATGGATGCATCGGCCATCCGTTACCCATATTGTACATATAACTGTTACCTGACGCCTGGGCCCCAAATGTCATTTGGTTATGAGCAAAGGGATGCGCTACAGGAGCAAAATTTTGATTACTTTGCTGACTATTTTGTTGAGGATATGGTGATCCATTATAAGGTGGGTAATTCGTAGGTGCACTTCTTTTTGGTAAACGGTAAACCCCGTCTCTTCTATTGTTACGCTTCATGTTGAAAATAAAATACAGTAATATATATTAGTACTTTCACGATTGTTTAAAATCGCAAGTTTTCTACACTATGGTTTTTTATACACAAAAGTCAAAACAAGCAGAGTTTTGAGTTGCCAGACTACTTCAAACGCATATACGCAATATTGTTACACACTTATTTTTTACGGGTGCCCTGTAAGAACATCCTAATAGAATTACCAATCCACCCTGCATTAAAAGTGGCCATCATTTTCTAATACAATCAGTGCTGCAAAAATTTTTCAGCTCTTAGAACAAAGTTGATATCAATTTCTTTGGGGCACTATGTAAAACTTGATGTCAGCAATGATCAATAACTTTCACTCTAGACATCAATAATACGGAAAACACAAGCATAAAGCTCTACTGTTCGCTCTCGTTCATCTCACTGGCGGCGTATGTATACATGCTGCGTATAAAACCTCAATACTGAAAATTTTCACGATTGACGTTTAGACCTGCAACAAATGAATTTTCTTATTTGTTTGATTTTATTAACAAGCTTTTGTGGGTTTTGGCAATTTATTTTTATTTACACGCTAAGTAACAAACGAAACTCAATCCAAAAACAAAACTGAAAGTGGAGTGAAAATTTCTGGCCCTATAAATGTTATGAAAACTGTAGGTCCTGTATCGCTTTTTGTGGGCAATCGATTAAAAATCTAAAATAAATACGTGCATAATTAATTGTGTTAATATAATGTTGTTTCATTTAATACTTATATTTAAGTACGTCGATTTGAAACATTAACACTGAACTATGCACTTAAGAGTTTTCACAAATAAAAAAAATGAAATGAAAAGCTCTTATGAATTTGCACGGTAATTTTACAGTCTCTGCTGATATTATGAATAAGAGTGTGTTGGTAATTTTATCAGCATGTTCTTGTAGGGCACTCTCATTCATAATAGTTGTGTTTTCTTAATCTTCAGTAAAAACTATCCAGTAACGAAATTCTGAGCATAAGTAAAATTTGCTCTCAAGCTGAGAAACATGCAAGAAAGTACGAAACCGCAAAACCAGCCAGAAGTTTCACGTTGAACTGTCTGCGTCAGCGTTTTCCCACGCCGGACGAATTGCATACTGACCAGCATTTTCAACAACAACTTTACCACCGAAATTGTGCCAAGCATAGGGACAGATAGAAAAGTAGAAAATACATAATTTAAGTTTAGTTCTAATCACCTCGTGAAATAAATAACAGCGCATAGCGCTTAACAAACTTCGGTAGTTTTTTATAAGCACATAGTGCTTAACCAATAATTGGCGCCCAACGTGACAAACCTCGCCTAAAGATACTTTTAAAAGTGCAAAAATTGAGAAATCTAATAAAATCCAAAAAAAAATTAAGGTAAGAAATATTAACAGCGTGATTATAAAAAAAAGTGTTTATAAGTGGGATTTTTTTTGGAAAGCTTAATAAAAGCCAAAGCGGACAAAGAGAAACTATTTTTTTGCTACTTTTCGTGTGAACAATTTGCCAACTGCACACTAAGAGCGAAATCCCTTAGGCGGAATCCTGCGATCGGAGTAAGGACGAGTCAGCGAAATCCCTCAAACGGAAAGTTAAGTGGAATCCTGCGATCTAGTGGTTTAAGATGTTTAGTAATTTTTGTGTGTAAGTATTCAGTGAGCAATATTAAGTGGAAAAAAGTTAAATTGAATTGCGGAATTGAAATTGGAAAGTTAATTAAATTAAATTCGCGCTTAGAGTTAATCTGAAATTTCCAAATAAGCCGTATCCAGTGTTTAGAAAGAGAATTTTAAATTGAATGAGGAACAGTTAAGAGTAATGATGGCCGCTGCGATCAGCGCTGCCACGGAACGGACAAGAACTGCATTTGAATGGACAATAGAACAACTGACGGAAAGACTTATGGGCCGTTTACATAGAACTTTCCTCGCTTTGCTTGACAGTTCGAATTTTAACAACAAAGCGTGAGGCGTAGAAGGTCAGCTACATAGAACGCTTTGACAGTTTCTGCTGTTTTGTTTAAAGATAGAATAAAAAAATGAATTTTAATGATATGATGGAAGTAGTAGTAGTTATGCTACTAATGTGTGAAATTCGCGAGTGTCTGTAGTGTGTATACGCACGCCAAAATAAAAATAAAATGGAAATGATAACAGCTGATTGCCAAAGCGTACAAAAGTTAAGAGTTGCCCATAATTTTGCTTCGCTTTGCTTTGCTCTACTTTTCTCGCTTTGTATTTAGCAGGACTCATATAACCTCATATATTGAACTTATCTGTCAAAGCGAAACTCTGAAGCAAAGCAAAGCAAAAGTCCTATGTGAACGGGCCATTAGGGTTTTAGAGATGCCAGTCGATATTGAGTAATACAGACCAGTGACCATAAACCAGTAGTGCGATTCACTAACTTTAAACGGTACGACAATTGTTATTTTTAGCGGCAATATTTGCCGTTTGCACTAACGATTGTGCGATTCACTAACTTATTCTTAACGACACTTAACAGCTGTTTCGTTGTATTTATTCAAAGTGATAAAGAGTGGCATCTCAGTCAAACTAAATGCCAAAATAAGCGAAAAGCACAAAGAGGAATAGAAAAAAAACAAACGAATGCCTGCTGCCAAATATAAATTTGAGCGATTTTGTTATATTTCATTAAAGTGAAATAGATATTAGTTTGTTTCAAACTACAAACACTTAAAATTCTTGATATATGTATATTGCAATGATCCATTGTAGCAGAATTCCGGACTCTTCTATGAGTGTTTTGTCATCAACTCGACTCCAAGGAATATGCGGAATAACCTGCAAATATGCCATGGTTATCGTTTTCAAACTTCGCGTTGTGCTCCAGCGTATTTAGGATTTACATACATATATTTAATTTTTTTTAATTATAATCATTTATCTATATATTAAAACTAAACTATATTTCTGTTTTTATACATGGATCCTTGTAAAAGTTTGCTTTTACCATTTGCATATTAATTGAATAGTAGATGTGGTGGTTGACATAAGCCTCCTCATGATTCCTTGGTGGCAAAATTGATATGTGCGTGGAATCGACGGCTCCAATACAGCCTCCCACAAAGGGAGACGACGCCGAAGCAAACATTTCTTTAGCAGAATGGCGTTCCACTTGGGTCATAGGAAACCTCACTTTCTGGTGAAACAACGAATCATTGATTGCATCCGTTACCCGATGAATGCCGGCTTACGGAAAACTGGCTCATGGATATTCCCCATTGTTCACCTACGAGTCGTTGATAGCAACCAGTTGCGAAGAACCTTAACGCCGCTAGAACCCACAAATATAAAATTTAAATTTAAAATTGCATACAGGCTTAAAGATTACATGAGCTACCTGTTTCTCAGTTGATATTGCTGTTATTCTGGATCCTCTTATTTAGTTATCAGGCTGATAAATTAGGTATTCAGCCAAGTCTGGAGTTAACCGATACAGTTTTTGAAAGTCTGTTGCATTTAGATGAAAGGGATTGTCCACATCTCGGAGTAAACGTCGATCCACTGTTGGAGCGCTTACTTCTTCATCACCTCGTGATAAATCATATGCCAAATATTTAAACGACATTATTTAATGTTCCTTTTTTAATTACAAGAAAACAAATCACTGAATTTAAAATTTTTCTTTTATTTAAATTGAAATCACGAATTTCACTTTTCTCGATTGAGTTAACAACATAAAATTTGTTGTCGTTTAGTTTTCGGTCATCGACTAGATAACATCAACAGCTGATTCGGCGAATGCGAAAACCGTTAAAAAATGGCAACTGAATAGCGAGGTCGCTAAAATTTTGGTTAAGTTGAGTTAACCAAACGAATATCTTTAAAATAAGTTAGTGAATCGCACTACAGGGCGTGCGATGCGAGCAGTCCCTCTACACTGTAAAATCGCTGCCTGAGTTCAATGGCGATGGGACGCGTTATGTGAGCTGGCGGCAGGCTGCATTTGCTGCCTATAAGTTGTATGAAAACTACGAAAATAGCTCTAAGCACTACCAAGCGGTAACGATTATAAGAAACAAAATTGTCACAAATATGGACTGGATTCTCTGAGAATTTTTGTGTCAGGTTTGCGGAAGCCAATGTGTGACATTATGTTCTCTTCGTGGCAAAGGATATGCCTAGTGCCTTAGCATTGGCCCAAGAATTGCAAGCAAATCATGCTCGATATTCTTTTGCGAACTCTTTTTCCAATAGGTTAATAGACAGCCTCAAAATAGGCCAATCCCTATGGAAGTCGATCCAACTCTTTCACATATTAGACAATGAACGAACTTTAACCCGAATTGGAGAGCAGAACAGGGTTCACACAGGACTCGTCAGGCATCCCAAAATTTTAACCAAAGACCGATAACTTACGCTAACCAACAATTTCAGCGCAGGGAAGCGGTTAAGAGGCAGCGCGAAAGTAATATACAGACTTTTCATAAAATGCAGAGAATTAACCACTTAACCCAGAATTCGGCTGAGGAACATTTTTCCGATAATGCGTGTCAACATAACTTTTTAGAGGAAGTTAATTTTTTAGACCAAGGTCGCTTCTGCCCTATGTAAGTAAAACACTGGCAGGGCGACCAATAAAATTATTAATTGATACGGGGGCGGGAAAAAAGTTTATTAAACCTAATGATAATTTAAAAGGAGTAAAGGAAATTGACAAATCTTTCAAAATTAAATCCCTACACGGTACTGCTGAGATCGACGAAAGGTGTTTGATAAATATTTTCGGGAAGAATGCGCCTTTCTATCTCCTTTCAGAACTAAAAACTTTCGATGGAATTATCGGATTTAACTTTTTAAAGGAGGTCAATGCAAAAATAGACTTTAAAACAGGAATCTTACACTATAAAGGGGGAAAAGAAAAAATTGAATATTACGATTATAGGGATGTGAACAAAACTGTGGCATGTGGAAATTCTACTAGGATACCAGGTGTTAGTAGCAGAATTTCATTAATATTGGAAGAACATTCCAAAGTTTTCACAAATCCTAATGAGGCTTTGCCATTCAACACTAATGTAGTTGCCACAATAAGAACGGTTGATAATGAACCAATTTATTCGAAATCGTACCCTTTCCCTGTAGCCGCTTCAGAATTTATAAACGAGGAAATTATCAATTTACTGCGAGATGGAATTATTCGCCCTTCTCGGTCACCATATAACAATCCCATACGGGTTGTCGATAAAAAAGGGTTAGATGGTGATCGATTTTAGAAAATTAAACGGGAAAACAATTTCTGATAAATATCCTATTCCGGATACTGCAGTCATTCTAACAAATATGGGGAAATCCGCCTTTTTCACCACACTTGACTTAAAATCTGGATTTCATCAGATTAAGTTGGCGGAGAAGGACAGGGAGAAAACTGCGTTCTCGGTGAATAATGGAAAATATGAGTTCTGCAGACTTCCTTTTGGATTGAAGCATGCTCCTGGAATATTTCAGAGAGCAATTGCCGACGTTTTAAGAGATGATATAGGGAAATGTTGCCATGTTTACATCGATGATGTAATTATATTTTCAAACAACGAAGAACAGCATTACAAGGATATAGATAGAGTTTTGACAAAACTATACCAAGCAAACATGCGGGTTTCAATGGAAAAATCCAAATTTTTCAAGGAAGAAGTAGAATTCCTGGGATTTATTGTTTCAAAGGAAGGAATTAAAACGTGTCCCGACAAGGTCAATGATATTTTAAATTATAAAACCCCTGACACTCTTCGTGGTTTACGATCATTTTTAGGACAATCCGGTTACTATAGGAGGTTTATTAAGGATTATGCCTCTATAGTAAAGCCCCTTACAAGGTATTTAAGAGGAGACGATGGTCATGTGGGAACCAATCAAGCAAAAAATGTTAAGATTGAGTTGGACAACGATGCATTGTTAGCGTTCGGGAAAGTTAAAAGGATCTTATCCTCAGAGGATGTACTTCTGTTATATTCTGATCACAATAAACCGTTTGAGCTAACAATGCATCGGCGCATGCTCTTGGCGCAGTCCAGTCGCAAGGAGGGAGACCGATAACCATGATTTCTAGGACGTTATCGGCTACCGAAGAAAATTATGCTACTAACGAGAGGGAACTGTTAACGATTGTATGGGCACTTCAAAAACAGCGAAACTATTTATATGGAGTAAAACGGTTAAACATTTTCACCGATCATCAGCCTTCGACCTTTGCTGTTTCGGATAAAAATCCGAATACAAAATTGAAGCGCTGGAGAGCGTTCGTTGAAGAGTTCTCGCCCACATTTTTTTACAAACCCGGTAAGGATAATTGTGTTGCCGATGCTTTGTCTCGACAACACATAAATGTAATAGAGCACTCAAATGATTTGTCATCCGCTACAGTGCACAGTGAGGAATCTCGAAATGAAGTAATTCCCACTGTTGAAAACCCGGTTAATTCATTTCGAAATCAGATAATCCTGTAAAAAGGTAACACTACAACCAAGGTTACAAAAATTATTTTTAAATCAAGGATTAGGCATTAAGTTACATTTAAAAACATTCGGGACCTTCAGCCATTAGTTGATGAGTGCGTTAACCCTGATGTTGTCAACGCTGTTCATTGCGATTTGCCTACTTTAGGGAAAATTCAGAATGAGATTATAAGGAAATTCCCGTCAATCAAATTTCGCCACACAATGAAACAATTTAATGACATTTTTAACGAAGATGACCAAAATGAAATACTGATAATGGAACACAGTAGGGCACATCGTTCTATCCGGGAGAATACAAAACAAGTACCAGAGAACTTATATTAAATGAGAAGCTTCATGACCGAATTTCAGTGTGAAAGTCGAAAAATTTTCAATAGACCCACTCATGAAAATACACCACATTGAGAGCGGCAAGTTAACAGAGCTGAGCAGAGACAATATTTCTTTTAACAGAGAATAAATTCAAATAAAAGTTGATTGTTCTTGTACCAATTTTAGATTTCGCAATGATATACATACATTGTATGTATGTAAATGAAAAAAATGAAAAATTGGAATAGTTATATTTTCATATTTAACGAGACATTTGGTTTATTTAAATATGTAAATGATAGCATTGAGTCAATTTTGATTGTATGCAAGCACGCATATGCCAAAACAACTTGGCTCATTTGCTGTTTTACCGACGGCATTTCAGATTAGCATATTGTGTAGTTTTATGGGTTGCTTGAAAACATATACATATGTATAAAATTTAATATAAGAGGAAAAAGCTTAAGAAATTCTTAAAATAAATTACTTTAAATAAGAGAAAAATTTTGCTTAAATTAAAATTATTTGTTGAATTTATTAAAAAATGAAAAAAAGTGAAATATTAAAATATCCAAGCATATGCATTCTTTAAAATAACTTTTTATAACATATTAAATATTACTTTGAGTTTGCTTCCATTTAAAATATTTCATTTGGCTTCCTATGTTGATTTCCTTTTTCTGTAGATGCGAAATAATCTGCGATCTACATACATAATAATGTATATTAAAATTTGTTCATTTGTATCAAAAATTTGTCTTGGCAAAAAATATTCACGAGAAACTGAATCAAGTAGCGATTAAGTTTAAGCAAACTAATTGTATTCTGTGATGCAGTTGCTTCAAGAGGCGCCGCAATGTTCTTTATGCTTTCGTTTTGCGCGAGTTCGGAACCGGACCACGCGCTTTTGACTTAAAATTTATTTAAATTTTTACTTTTTTTGCAAATTCTTGCACTAGCATATGTATACTTCCAGAGAATACTACATGCATAACTACATTTGAATGTAAAGTCGCAAATAACTAAAATGTCATCAAGTATACAATCATATGCACACATCCATATGTATATATTTATATCTATGTACATACATATTTATGTACATATGTATGTACATATATAAATACATAAATTCATATGCATCCATGTACATACATACACACATATGTACATATGTACTTGCGTACTTGTGCATAAATTCAACCTTGACCTACGCTAAATCAAAGTCAAATCACAGCGCATTCACAACCGCAGCTGCACTTGCGTCTGCGCCGGCGCCAAATATTCTAAAATATCTGAAGCTACATACAACAACAAAAAATTCATTCATAAACGCAGGCGCGTATTCGTGCAAACAAATGTCGTTCATTCATAAGCGCAAGCATTTCATCTCCCCGCGCACGCAAATGTTCCCCTCAACGATCTTTTTCGCGACGAACACAAAAATGCTAAAATCTTCAATTTTACAACCATCGACGGTCATTGAAAATTTCAACACCGCAATATCAGACAATAATGCAATTTGCCAACGTAGTCTGACAAATTGCTGGCATTCTAGAATGTTCTAGAACATTTTAGAGCTTTTGTCCAAATGCGCATCAATTCATTTGCGTACACGTGCACAAAAATTGCCGAAAAACAGAAAAGAACATTCTTTTGCTTACCGTTCCCTTTCCCTTTCAACCCTTCTCTTATCGACAATTGTTGCATAACTCCTCTTCCGTCTCTAATTGCCCCGCTGACAATCAAAAAAACAGATTTTTTCTCAGGTTACTACTTTTTCTTCTTTGCTTCATTTTTAGTTGGATTCGTACATTGCTCTTCACATTGCTATGATTTGCATAATTAGCCGTTTAAGCGGTCTTCGACAAGTGTCTGCTGTGGCTTAGCGTGTTTAGTCGCCGGCCACGTTATCATATTGCACGTTTTAGCTTTTGCCCCATAGTTCGAATCCTAGCTTTTTTTTCGTGCCATGTCTAATTTTTATGCATTTTTTTTTAATTCAATACGATATACATATTTATTAACTTTCATAAATTTTTGGAATTCATTTCGTTACGAATGAATATATGTACAAAATTATTGTAAAGTTTTCATTTATTTAAATAAGTTAAGATGTGCAATATAAAGAAATTGCATTAAATTATTTTATTAAACTATTATGTTTGTTATTATTTAATATTAGAAAAAAGTGTTTAAACAAATTATCTTAATTAAAATTAAATTTGAATTTTTTCACATCATCAGTTACTAGAAACCGGAAATTTTGACATAAATTTTAATAAAAAGATCCATTATATTAAATTCGTTTATATTACATTATAATTAAAAACGAAATTTCAATGAAATATTTATTGATTTGCATGATAATAGACAATTTTATATTATTAAAACCAAATTAATCTCCTGCAACACCAGTGATAAGTTACATTATTTTTCTCTCTAACTACAAATTCACGCTCTAGCACTGTTAATATGGGTCTCTACCAAGATTGATAGAATAATGCTATATCAATCTTGGGTCTCTACTGTTAAATTAAGTGGGTCTGCTGCAAGAATGATAGAATACAAGATTGCGCCTTCCCGCGGTGAAATGACAGATCTCGCCTTTAGTAAACAAGAATACGGGAGAGAGAAAATTGAACAACTTCCAATATTTCATTGAAAAACGTGTTCTAATTGTTCTAAAGTGTAAAAGTATGAATTTATAGGCAGACATTTAATAAATAAATTCGCAAAATACTAAAAAAAGTGTCTCTTTTTCTTAATTTGTGAAAAAGCTTTGTCTAGTTGAAGTTGAGAATTGTCAAACCCGGCAAAACCAAAGTAGCAGTACTTCTAAAGGCGTCACCTTCAGTATTCAGTACACCGTGGGTCTGCTGTGTATTAGCGGTGAAAAAAAATGAGTGTGGTGTGTACAGCAGACCCCCCTGGCAGCGGAACGAATCACGGAATGGACTGGGATGAGGCTTCTCTATAATATACGTTCTCTGCAAGTACTTAATGATTATTACTTTCCAAATATGCGTAAAAAATTAAGGGAAATTACATTGAACTGTAATATCAACGCCATCCGGCGAAACCAGAGTTAGGTAAAACCCCGCCCTGGGGAAATGCTACACCTGGATATTTATTCCACTGATAAGAATCATTTCTTAACTTGCGTAGATAAATTTTCGAAATTCGCCACTGTCATTCCAATTAAGTCTAGGGTCATTATTGACGTTATAAGTGACACCACCGACTTGATATTTCTTGCTACGGCAAAATACAACAGATCAATTCACTCAGTAACAGGTTGGAAACCTATTGAGTTAAATTTTTCGATGCCATCAGATCTTAAGGCCGAGATAAAAGCAAAATTAATTAAAGCCCAGGAAAATGAGTTGGAAAGGGACAATAAAGGTAAACTCACCAAGTTTTTCAAGCCAGGGTATGTAGTTTATGTTAAGACCAATAAAATGATAGGTAATAAGTTTTCTAAAGTATATATAAGAAAGTTAGTTCAAAAGGATTTAGGAACCGCTGTGTTAATAGATAATAAAAAGTTTCACAAAATCAACCTGAGGCAATAGGTTTTTATTTTGTTTTTCTTTTTTCAGATTGGTACTACTACTTTTAGGTACTCAGGGATCGAAGAGTAAAATAATAGATTTTTCTAAATCTAACTTCATACCAGTAATTGACGGAAGTGCAGCAATATGGGACAAATATGATTACGTAACGCACCGTACGAATCTGACGAACTATCGCAACGTTTTGAGCATTGTGAATAATTACAAGTGAAAAATCTTAGCCATAGACGTCAAAATTAGGCCCAGCTGAGATCACCTGATTTGGGAGGATGAATTTTTGGCACTGCACACCAATTTTACACAGAGTTGCTTTCACACTGTCCAAAAAAATGTGTAGTTTAAACTGTTGGCGAAGTAGCAAATATGAAAAAAAGTTCAATTGTATTGAAAAAATTGCAATATAAAAGTGCGTGGCATTGAAGGTTCATGTGTACATTATAAATGTTGTTAAAATTCGAGTTGAATAACATTTTTCATTCATTTTACAAGTATTTTCTTAGCTACCACACAATACAACATTGTGTTCACAAACTTTCCCAAAACTACATCAAAATACAACAGTGAAGTTGATGTTTTTTCATATTTCTCTTTCACAATTTCTTTCGTGTAAAAATTTCTGCTGCTCAGTAAGACAAGGTAAGATAAATTTTAATTTTGCTTAAATTTAAACCATAAATTACCATATTTCCCCCTTCCCCACAATAGGGCTACTCAACCTAGGCGATTTTAATGGAATAATTTCCACGTGTGGCTGTGTCGGCGGCGGTGACGGTGGTGGTAGTAGTAGTGGTCAGGAGCTTTTCTTCTCCATGACGAATCAAGGCTAAGGGCCGGTATTACTAACTAATCTTAAGTTCAACTTAAGTTCTAGTTTAGACAAATCTTAGCTAAGAACAGTTTAAGATTTCACTCACGATTGCGTTTCACAACGGCTACTTAAGTATGGAAAATATTTAATTGATTAATATGGTAGCACCGCAACGAAATGCATTGTTTGTTTATTCGAACTGAACTGAACTGAAAAATAGAATATATCAAAATAAAATGTATGCAAATAAAACAATGTTTATTCTTACGGTGGTTGGGAAATTATAAAATTATATTTGTGTAAAAATCAGAACAGTTTGGAGTTACATTTCAAAACTTTTCTCGTAGCAGTGCTATATGGTGCGAAGTACATGTTATGACTCGAGAGGCAGTAGCTTTTGAGACTCCAAACAAGTCGCCAATAGTTTGCAGCATCCCTCCTGTTGCAAAAAATCGCAACGTAAGTAAAAGCATCTTCTCCGGGCGCAAGGCATGGTTTCTGTGAAGAGTCAATGTAATTTAGATTACTTTATAAATTAGTTAGTAAAGCATTCACTTACCTAGCAGTTTTATGCTTTATTTCATCTTTTATCAAATTAAGGACACTCCAAGCTGTTTGTTTATTGACTCGAAACAGGTCGCGAAAATCTTTCACGTCGTACAATTGAAAAAATTGTGGACGATCTCGTATTACTTTACTTCTCCTCAGTACAATGATATTTATTACTTCCTCGTATTCTAAGTCACTGTCTTCATCACTACTCCAATCAAAATCCATATTAAAACAAATATCCTTTATATTTTCTCAGTTATCAATACTAAGGCCTTTGAAATTTTACTTTGCAACAATTGATCAGCTGTTCACAAAGTTAAGAACAACTTAAGACGTCAAAATTGGCGACTTAAGTTCAACTTAAGTTGAACTTAAGATTTGCTCCAAAAATGGTTGGTGAAACGCAAAATCTTAGACTAGACTTAAGTTCAACTTAAAAATGCATTGTAATACCGGCCCTTAGTGGAATACACAACGAAGTAAGACTCGAATCATGATCCGAGTTATAAAAATAATATGTGCATATTTGGTCCGCTGACACACCAAGGTAGGTGTAAGCTAAATTATTGTATAGCAATGTATTTAATAAAAATTATTTGCAGCCCCTTGGCTTATAGCGTGCTCATACTTTGGAAAACGTTGCATTGCTTGCTATAGCATGCACGAACTATGCCATGGCTGGAAAATAAATGAGGATTTTAACAATTTTTGTCAATATTGGTATTAAATGGAATAAATTTAAGGCTAATTACATCTTTTTTGCAGTTCTTACAAGAAATCGACGGTATTATGTTCAAGAAGCTCACTGAGAAAGGTTCACCGCTGCAATATATGTAATTAATTTAACTGTTTTAATACCATTTTAGAATCATAACTTTTTAACAATTTCTTAATAATAAGAATTTTTAAAAGTTTTATGAATTTGCGTGGATGTTTATTGCACATGCATAAGGCATTGTTTGAAAATGAAAATTTTTTCCAAAACATGTTAAAATGTTATTTATTAAATAATAAATAATAAAATTATATATGTGCATATATAAAAGTAAATAACATGATATTGCTTGACAATAGCTCCAAATACATAAAAAATATAGATATTAGTATTGGTTTGAATTGAAATGCCCTTCTCCATGCAGGGTTGCATTACAGTGGTAACTTTGCAGAAACTTTGTTCATGATAGTTTGTACAAATTGGTGCAAATTCGTGGTGGAAAAATGTTCACTTGCAACAAATTGAGAAGTATAGCTAATCCCAACATTCTTAACCCAATGAACATATAAAATATTATTTCTTGAACTAATTTGATAAAACAAGAGACAGAAAAACGAACTTGAAAAAGAAAAGATGAGTTAAAATACATAAGCGGAAATTGCATATTACTATAAGTTTCTGTTTGATTCTTAAGAGCATTACGCATTTTCTGACTGAAACTGACATATTCGGGTGATAATCTTTTCAAAGCATCAATTTCACCATGAATTATGGTCAGAGATGACTGAATTGACTGATCACTTTTGCATTTGCATTTTCAAGCAATTTCATTTAAATTTAATTTCTTCATAGCTATTTTCCGATATAAATATAACATATGTTATATATTGCACTACGTATATACTTTTGGAACTATTTTAGCATGTTTTACCTTCCTTCTATGTGGTTAATACAAATAAGTCATATCAATTGTGGATGTCTACTTCAAATATATGAATGCCTTCAAATAAAATTAAAAGCGGGACAGGAAAGTACAACAATTTGCAAGCAAGCAATTTGTAGAAATAATTATCATAAAATTTATTAAACTTTTGTTTTTGTATTTTGTAATCAGAAATAATATGTAATCACAACACGGCAACCCGTACTGGCTTTTTTTATTCAAACGGGGTTGCCTTTCGGGAAACTGTGATGAAAATCAGTATTCGGCACCCTGGTTTTCCTGCCATTTTATTACTCGAATTCTTGTATTCACATATTATTTATCGTGCAATTTCTATGTGTGGCAGTTCTTATCAGCCCTTATGTGACATCCCATATCAGCTCTGACCATTCACAATGAGAAGACTTTTCACTTGTATATATTCACAATGGCCTTGAGGGAAACTGAGGACATATTTCATATTTTTCCCCAATCCCATATGACAAAACCCCTTCAGGCAGACATAGACCAAATTTATCGATTACTTGACACTGTACAAATTCACCACAGGCATGCTCGGAGCATAAACATAATTGGTACTGCGCTGAAGTACATAGCTGGTACTCCAGATTTTGATAATTTTAATTAAGTAAAAAATTAGGAGCAAGCACTTATAGAGAACAGTGACTGTCAATTTTTTATCAATACTAAAATACAGCAACAAATCGACAAACTTACGGAGACAGTTAACAAAATTATTAAAAACACAAAGAAAACGGAAATCGACACGGGCCATCTTTTTGAATTATTAATGGCTAGGAATAGAGCTGTTATAACAGATTTGGACAATATCATCTACTCAATAGTTTTGCGGAAGTTAAATGTTGTTAATCCTATCATTTTGGATACAGAAGAAATTTAAAAAATATTGATCACTGAGTACAGTTCTAATGTAAGCATAAGCGATATTGTAAATAACTCTAAGTTGAAAATCTTTCAAAATAATGAAATAATTTACTTTTTTATTAAGTTCCCAAGAATACAGAAATTAAGTAGTTTAGTTAGGGTATTTCCGGTGGCACACGACGAAAGAATAATTTTTTTTGGAAACCGACACGGTTGTAGATTGCGGTAATTCAACAATTCCTGTTACAAATTGCACGGCGGCGCTATCTACTACGTGTTTCTGCAAAATAAAGACAGATGCTACATGTGTGCAACAACTATTCAACAGTCCTAAGGCAACATGTAATCATCGAAGTTGACAGTGGCTTAATTGTCTTAAACGACTAAACAGTCGAAATTCGAGAGACGGAAACTTAATCGGCACTTACCTGATAACCTTCGAAGGGGAAATCTGCATAAATGATACAATTAAGAAGGAAGGGATGCTAGCCAAGATTATAAAAGCGACCGCGGACGGCCTCAATTTAGAGGGGGGGCAGTTAACGCATGAGTTCCCTCGCCAACTCGATGCCGCGGAATAGACACTGGCAATCTGGGAATCTCGCCACGCCAGTCAGCCAGCGCGATAACTGACCGCGTCAGTGTTTTCCCATGCCGGACGAATTGCATACTCACCTGCTTGCGCTGCAACAAGTCAGCCAGCGCGAGAACTGTCCGCGTCAGCGTTTTCCCACGCCGGACGAATTGCATACTGACCAGCATTTTCAACAACAACTTTACCACCGAAATTGTGCCAAGCATAGGGACAGATAGAAAAGTAGAAAATAATTTAAGTTTAGTTCTAATCAACTCATGAAATAAATAACAGCGCATAGCGCTTAACAAACTTCGGTAGTTTTTTATAAGCACATAGTGCTTAACCAATAATTTGTGCTTCTATATATTTACTCACTTTTTCTATTTTTCACCTTTTTTTTAATGAAAATATTTAGCAATAATAATTGTTGTCTCTTTCCTATCAACTGAATAATTTCAATCAGTTGTATATCTTATTGGGAAATGCTTGCTCGCAAAAATTTATCCAGTAAAAATCCAATAAAACTATCGCAAAAAGGACAATTACCCAAAGTGTTCGTTTGGCAGAAAACTTGTACAAGTTTGTAGCGACTTACATCAAATCCCGTTCGCTTCACAAAAAAACCTGCACAACTTTCAAGGAGAGAGCGCAATTTTGAAATTTCATTTGAAAGGGAATTTGCTAATTCGTGCTAGGAAAATTTGTCTTAGCACAAACAGCTGATTGTGACATTTGGTTGCATTTCAGTCAACAAAACAATTCGATATTTCAAATTATAAATATGCAAATCTCAAACATGATTTATGAACGAAAGAGGAAGCGATTAAATGACAAACAAGCGGAAAACAGAAAAACAAACTGTATAAGTAATAAAAGGATAAATTCAAATGCAACTGTGCGGGCTTCCTTGCAAATTTTTACTAAATCCTGTTCGCGAAAAACTAAGTAAGTTTTTGTATTTGTGAGAGTAAGACGTCTTATTCTCTGAATTATTTTACTGACTAATTTTTACTTGGCTTTTGTATCGAACACTTCTACCATTAGACTAATTTCTCGTACGCAAAAACGAACAAACAAAAATATTCATTGGAGTTTTGCAAAAGCCAAGCATTCTTTGTGAAACTCTGAAGGGCGTAGTTCAGTGTTTATTTAAAATTGGCGTATTTTTACGGAAAGAACTAAAATATAAGTATAAAATGGATATTAAGATATTTAATTATGTACGCATTTATTTTAGTTCTTTAACTGATTGCTTAAAAAACGGTACAGGAACAGTAATTTTCAAGACATGTTTGGATAAGCAATTTACACTCCCCATTTAGTTTATTTTTGAAATTTAATGTTTTGTTACTTAGCGTGTGAATAAAAATAAATTAACAAAATCCACAAAAATATGTTTATAAAGTTAAACAAAGTGTAAATGTCAAATCTAAAAATTTAAAGTACTCATGGTTTTTTGTTGTGCACCACTAACCCAGTAAAAAGAATGAGAGTGGCCAGTAGAGCTATATGATTGTATGTAAAGGTGTTTTATTTAACGTGATAAAATGTCCAATAGTAAATGCGATTGAAAATATATATTTGAAAATGAAAATGTAGCTGCTACTGCTGTTGCTTCTGCTGCTGCTGTCCATCTGCTACCTACGGCTGCCAACTTGCTACTACCCGTTACTCACCGATACCCTCGTTCGCTGCCTACAGTTATGCCTCTTTTACACTCAGCCAACCTGATCATCATCTGACCCGCATAGGTCTCGACGAACTTCCATAACTTTATATTTTCGGCGTTTGTAGATGTACGGTTTGGACCTTGAAAGTCTGCTGCTTTGAAAATGTCGTATCTGCAATTGTGTTTTACCTAGACGATTTTGTATGGGCCTATGTACTTGTTGGTACATTTTTTTCCTGCGATGAATTGCGTATACTTAATTGCTGCGAGATCTGCGACTCGATATTCATGACTGTCTTTTCTATTTTTGTTGTATTGGGATTTATATATTTCCTGAGCTTTTGATATTTGAACCCTAGCTGCTTGCCTCATATCATTACGATCATCGTTAAGCGAATTGATAAATTCCTCATCAAGCATTTTGACCAACTCTGTATTGAACCCGTGTCTCATTTTGATATCTGTTGATTTCGTTGTGAAGAGCCAAGTAAACTTCGAAAACCCATCGCCGACTGCAAATATAAATTTATAGCCTTAAGATGTCGCATCTAATGGCCCGAGGTGATCGATATGAAGCGTGTGCAGAAGTACTTGCCCTTTATCGATACAATGAGTAAAATCTTCTTGCTTGCCCAACTTTCTGTTGTGAGTTATACACTGTATACAATTTGCGATATGCTGCTTAACTTTTTTCTCCAAATGAGAGATGAAGTATTCCTGTTCGATTCTATGCATTGTTTTTACGGCTCCCATATGACCAAAATGACTATCACTTTGTAGTCTCCATATGGACGGCTTTCACATGCTCGTCATTCTGCTGTGCGTTATATATTTGCGCTTGTAATTCGGATGTGATTACCATTACGGGGAAAACGACTTAACGAGTCTACGTGCTTCATTCGATTTCCAGCTCTGTGCTCGACGGTATATGAAAAATCTTGCATGTACATTATCCACTGTGTCACTGTGTCTCCAATAAATTACTGGATGCCAGTTGCCTTCATGCTTTTGCACATGCGTACCACCAAACCCATGCTTAGATGCGTCGACGTGCAGTTGGGTATCGGAATGTTGCGCAAAAATTCTGAGAACTGGTTCTCGTGTTAATACACGCTTCAACTCCGTAATCTCTTGCATTTCTGCTTCACCGATGTTAAATACTATTCCTTTCCTCAACAGGTTTGTTAGGGGTCTGGCAATGATGGCGTACCCCTAGTTGTGAACTCCTGCCTTGGAGTTCCATTTCATATATGTATTTCATTTCGATGTTCTGATTTCATTTTAAGTATTTACATACAAACATATGTTACTCTCATTATTCTGTATACATGTACATATATAATGAGTGTCATCTGTATATTTGATTTGCCGCTAAGCCTTTGCACGTACGTATGTGCAAGCGTATGTTGATCTTCACGCAATGGGTAACCGTCAATGCAGTATTACCTATTTCGCTTTGTTCTCTATTCACGCATATCTATATATGTACATATGTGTATGCAAAGCATTGGAGTTGATCTAAGCGGAGTTTTGCATTTGTAAATATGTATATGCAAACCGATGTTAGTTTATGTACATATAGATACCGCAATGTGTCCTTTGCTTATTCGTCACGCCATAATTTGGTTGATCTGCAAACGCAGTCGCTGACCAACAAGAAGAGATAAAGAACACACTGCGAAATAAACCAAGCCAAGCTAAGCCAAGAAAGTGCTTGTGTTAAATTCGCCAGCGGGTCAGCGACAAATCTTTATTTCGCAGTGAAATACGCCAATTATTTCACTGCTTGATTGCCGTTTATGGAAAGTTCTCGCCGTTCTGTTCCGTTCCGTTGGAAATAATTGTATGTGTGACTGAGACATCGAACTTTCTATTTGCCAAGCCTAACGAGGAATTAGGCACATAATTTATTGCCAATTTAAGGAGTTATTTGCAACTCACCTATTTTATTTTACCTGCAATTGGCCATATTGCAGTGCAATTTCCCATATTGCAGTCGCGAATTTCGCGCAGCCATCCACGACTGGACTTCGACATGGCTACACCAGTCAATACGCCCTGAAGCTAGTATCGGATGCCGGTACTGAGCCTGAGTAAAGTCGATTTGCATTGCCTTGGGAGATATTTAAATGAACTGCCAGTTCAGCCGTACACATAAGCCAATCCAAAGCTGTTAATCGGACTTGACCACTGCCACCTTGGTTTGCCATCAACAAGTCTCCAGCTAAGCAAGGGTGATCCATTCGCCGCGAATACTGTGCTGGGATGGGTTGTGTTTAGGCCAACAACCAATTCATATCCGGCACAGCCATCATGTTTAATCGTTAATTGCCACACTGACCAGTCTTTACACAATGTGGTTGCCGAGTACTTCGAGACAGAAAGCTTTGGAGTTCGAGCTGCGCCTGCCATTGATAATGATGGTGATATCCGCGCTCGAGAAATCTTGAAGTCCACCACATGCCGTGTTGAAGGAAGATACCAGACTGGTCTGCTTTGGAAGCATCCCGACGTACAGTTACCCTCCAATTATACGATGGGTTGAGGATATTGGCGGGTATTGAAGCCAAAATAAAGCGCAATACAGATTTCGACACTGAGTACAAGCGCATCATGAATTCCTACGTTCAGAAGAACTACGCAAGAAAGCTGTCGGCAGAAGAAGCCGCCATGTCTAACGATAAGACATGGTACCTGCCTCACTTCGCTGTCAGCAATCCCAACAAGCCGAGCAAGTTACTCATGGTGTTCGACGCAGCTGCTGAGGTGGATGGTGTATCCCTCAATTCACAGCTCATGAAAGGTCCGCAGGAATATCGGTCTTTGCCCGCCATACTATTCCACTTTCGTGAAGGAGCAATAGGTGTGTGTGGTGACATCAAAGAGATGTTCCACCGAGTGCTGGTTCAACGTGGCGACAGATGTGCGCAGCGATTTCTTTGGCGTAATGGGGACGTCACCAGACAACCCGAGGTGTATGAGATGCGCGTAATGACGTTTGGAGCAGCATGTTCGCCTTGCGCAGCTAACTATGTGAAGACGATCAACGCATTGGAGTATTCAACCAAGTTCAGTGGTGCTTCCCGCGCCGTGAAATCGATACTGGATTAGCACTATATCGATGACTATGTCGATAGCTTCGACACAGAGGGAGAAGCAGCTAACGTCTCGAAACAAGTGCGAGCAATACACAAGATAGCCGGGTTTGAGCTCTGTAATTTTACCTCAAACTCGATAAAGGTGACAGGAGCGCTCGGTGGGGACGGAGCTACCCGTCAACTAGCTAAGAAGGAAGGAGTACTCGTGGAACGAGTTCTTGGTTTGTTCTGGCAGGCGTCGACCGACACCTTTGGATTTAGATTGAAGTTCAACAACGTAGACTCCAGCGTAGTGAGCGGAGTGCGTCGTCCGACGAAGCGAGAATTACTCAGCGTGGTAATGTCGATTTTCGACCCGCTGGGATTTCTAAACAATTTTGTAGTCAGCGCTAAGATCCTTATGCGGGAAGTGTGGAAGCATGGCATCCGGTGGAATGGAGGTCGCATTTATCTCCGCAAAAACCAAATGCGCTCCGATGAAGTCATTGACGGTGCCTCGATTGGACCTTCAGGCAGCCGTGCTAGGTACGCGTTTGATGAGCTGCGTCCGGGAAGAGCACTCCTTGGTCACTGATGACTGCATTATTTGGAGTGACTCGAAAACTGTGGTCCAGTGGCTTCGTAGTGAACATCGGCGCTATAAGCCATTTGTGCAACATCGGGTCGCCGAGATACTAGCCGCAACTACTACCGCAAATTGGAGATGGTTGCCTACCGAGCACAATGTCGCCGATGAGGCCACTCGAGCTAACCATTTTGTCGACTTCAGCTCATCTGCACGTTGGTCCTGCGGTCCACCATTTCTGTTACGAGAAGAGCAGACTTGACCTTCAGAAGGATACGCACATAATCATCAAGAGGAAGCTGACAGAGAGCTTCGCTCTAAATTCGCCCTTACGATCGTAAGTTTAAGGTTTTTAAATTATAACCGATTTTCTTCATTCAGCAAACTGGTGCGAACGACAGCCTGGGTCCTGAGATTCATTGACATTTGATGCCGCCGTAATCCGCCAGACCGATGCCATGGGCTAACTGCCAAAGAGGTTGAGACTGCTAAGCTTTGTTTATGTCGTCTTGCTCAGCATGAGGTATACGCCGAGGAGTTTCAGCACATCGAAAGCGGTCAAGATATACCACGCACCAGTTCGCTGATTCAACTTTCGCCTTATATTGACAATGATGGGGTTATCCGTCTACGAGGACGCTTAGATGCCGCCAGCTGGCTCCCGATAAGTTCAAGACGCCCTATCATATTGCCGCCAAAGCATGATTTGACGAATCTGCTCGCCATACATTACCACGTCAAAATGCATCATCAAAATTTGGAATCCACTATTTGCAATATACGTCGCTGTTACTGGGTGCCAAGCCTCAGAAGTTTGTTACGCAGTGTAGTAGCCAGCTGCACTGTTTGCCGTCTAAACAAAATCAATGCTGTGCCACCGTTTATGGGTCCGCTTCCGATTGATAGATTAACTCCTTACGTCAGGCCGTTCAGCTATACGGCCCTTGATTACTTTGGGCCAATAACAGTAACCGTACGTCGTGCCACCGTTCAACCCACACAGTGCGTCAAGAGGGTACTATGCCACACTTTGAAGGAAACTTTGCCCCGGGAGCACACGCTCAACTGTTTCCTCAACGAGGCAAAAAACACCGAACAGCCGCTGACGCCCAATGACCTACTTCTGGGTGAAGCCAATACGCCACAAACTCCGATTGCCAACGAAGTCATGGAAAGGACGAGCCTTCTTCGGCAACAATGGCGTCTTGCCCCACAACTGAGGGACCATTTTTGGAAGCGATGGGTAGTGGGATACCTTCCCATTTTGACACGCCGAGTCAAGTGGTGCAAGAGAACAAGGCCTTTGCAGATAGGTGTCCTTCATATGCGATCCCAATGTACCTCGCCGGGAGTGGCGCCGAGGCATGGTGGAGCGTGTGTACGCAGGATCAGATGGAGAGATTAGACGAGCTGACATACGCACTTCCAGTGGATTGAAGCGACGAGCTGTCTCCAAACTGGCTGTTTTGGACATTGATGGTGGTGAATCAGGTTGATTCACGGAGGCGGGGATGTTGGGAACTCCTACCTTCGAGTTCCATTTCATAATTTCATTTCGATGTTCTGATTTCATTTTAAGTATTTACATACAAACATATGTTACTCTCATTATTCGGTATACATTTACATATATAATGAGTTTCATCTGTATATTTGATTTGCTAAACCTTTGCATGTGCGTATGTGCAAGCGTATGTTGATGTTCACGCAATGGGTAACAGCCAATGCAGTATTGCCTATTCCGCTTTGTTCTCTATTCGCGCATATGTATGTATGTACATATGTGTATGCAAAGCATTGGAGTTGATCTCCGCGGAGTTTTGCATTTGTAAATATGTATATGCAAACCGATGTTAGTTTATGTACATATAGAAACCGCAATGTATCCTTTGCTTATTCGTCACGCCATAATTTGGTTGATCTGCAAACGCAAATCAATTTCAGAATCAGTCGCTGACCAACAAGAAGAGATAAAGGACACACTGCGAAATAAATCAAGCCAAGCTAAGCCAAGAAAGTGCTTGTGTTAAATTCGCCAGCGGGTCAGCGACACCCTCAACAAATTTACGGAAATAACCTGACAAGCCCAGAAAGGACTGCACGCTTCTGACATTCGTTGGAGTTGGAAAGTTTTTTACGGCTTTAATTTTGGATTCATCTGGCCAAATCTTGCCGTCGTGCACTGTATGGCCGAGGAAATCAATTGTTTCTTTTAAAAATTTACACCCCTGCCATTTAATCTCCAGCCCAAATTGTTGCGATTGACTCAACACTTTCCGCAGATTCCGTAGACACCCTTCTGCTGACTGGCCGAAAACGACAATGACATCAATGTACAACTCCATAACGCCTTCGTTTATTAATTGATTGAAAATATATCTCACATATCGTGCAAATACTGTTTCGTTATTAACGGGCACATGAAACCCCCCGTTTTTCACATCCATCACTATGAATACCTTTGACCCTTGCATTCTTTCCAGCACTTCATCAATCAAAGGTACTGGATATCGGTCTTTTAGCACACAGGAGTTCAGGACGCGATAATCAATACATACTATGTACGACCCATCTTTCTTTTTTGTAAGTACAACCCTACTTGCTACATCTGAACTTGATTCTCGGTTTACGCCTTGTGCCATCCATTTGTTGACCTGTTTTTCTACTACAGCATGCTCCATTGCCGACAACCTTGTTGGATTTTGCCGAAAATTAATATTTTCGGTGCATGGTACAATCTTTAAATGTATTGAGCACTCTTGCTGTGTTACCGCCGGATTATATTCATCAAACATTTGTTGGATAACTGCATTGTACTGCCCTGGCGCATCAATATCACCCATTGTACTAACCATACTGTAAACGTTGTTGTATGCTATTTCAGTTTCTTCTGCTTTTGCTTCTCGCCTCAAAAATGTATAGCCGCCGGAATTTAAAACAATCGTAAATTGTTCAATAAAATCGTAGCCAATTCTCACGCTATAATAGATTTTGCTATCAGGTACAATCAAAAATTTGTGTTCGCATTGTGAATTATCTACTTTTACTGTAGCTGTGAAGGTTCCCTCGACTGAGGTAGGTATATTCCCTAACCCGTATAAAATTGCAGCGCTTTTTTGTAAAGTTGTGCCAGCAAACATCTTTTTGTAAATGCTTTCTTGCATTAACGTTACGTCAGCGCCTGTGTCAATCAGACAAGAGAGTTGTTTATCATTTATTGTCACAATCTTTACTCGCTCTTTTTTAGCAATGACGTTTATTGCGCTTCTTTCAACATATTTATCGCAATTTTTCGCCATGTGTCCGCTGCCGTTGCACTTGAAACATTTCGTCTGCGCTTTACATTCTGCTTTCTTGTGGTTTAGCGATCCACAATTGAAGCAGTGCTGTTTCCGTTCGTTTGTTTTTTGCTCCACTTCATGCCTGCTCTTCTGTATTCCTTTTTCATCGCTTCGCCGTGTGGTCTGCTACTCGCTGGTTCTAATAACTCGTGTTTTCCTCGCAGTTCTTTGAGTGTTGTTGCGCTATATAATTGGAACGTTAGCTCTGCATTCAGTGCTAATCCATCTACAATGTAGCGAATGGTTCATTGCTCGTCAACTTGAGCCATAGCTGCAAGCTTTCGCATTTGCAGCGAGTACTCGGCACTGCTCAGTTTTTTGTCGAATTCGTCTAAGAGAGCCATTTTCAAACTTTCGTAGTTAGAAACAGTCACCGACTCCACAAACAATTTTGCCGTTCCACTCAGCTCGTTACGCGCATTCACATATTTCTGCTTTTCGTTAAGTTCATATGCTTCGGCATTTTGTTCGAAGTTTTCCAGCCAGTGTCTCACCGTAATCGACAGGCCATTAAATTCTTTGTCCAATTTCTCTGCGAAAATTTTTATCAGCTCACCTAAATTGTCCATGATTGCTTTGTTACTTGCGGTCGTTACTTGCAGGTGCACCTCTTCACCAGAATCGTCTTCCTTTTTGCTCTGAGCCTTTCCCTTCGATCTCGTTTTCACCGCACTGTCCTCGACGTTCATAACAGCATCCAAACGCTTCTGCCGCTTTCGAAACTTTTTATTTTACTATGGGTTTATGGTTGAGCCCCCAAATGTAAAAGTGTTTTATTTAAAGTGATAAAATGTCCAATAGTAAATGCGATTGAAAAGATATATTTGAAAATGAAAATGTAGCTGCTACTGCTGTTGCTTCTGCTGCTGCTGTCGATCTGCTACCTACGGCTGTCAACTTGCTACTGCCCGTTACTCACCGATACCCTCGTTCGCTGCCTACAGTTATGCCTCTTTTACATGTATGATGGGTAATATTAGTGTGTTAGAGTGAAATACAATGGCATACGTACACATTTGGTTTTGCCAAAGAACATAGAACTATAAGAAGGGACAACACGTTACCTATTTTTTCTCGTTGATCAACAGGGTAGCTCCTTCTCTTTTCATTCAATCATATACGCATGTGGCGATCATCTTCGCCGCCGCAAAGACGTAGAGATCCATAAATCTTCCGGATAACCTTTCTCTCGAACACTCCAAGGCCTTTTGTTGTTGTTGTTGTCACGGTTACTCAGACCCTGCAAGATCGGTTCAACCATGGTCGTTATCATCAAAATCATTTAGGGAGAGGCCCAAGAAACGTGCAGTTTCGACAGGGTCGGACCAAAGGGAAAGGGGGTTAGATGAGTCCGTTTTATGGGACATGTGAAAAAGTGAGCGGTATCGTGCGGGGAGTTATCACATGTCGGACCCACATTGAGTATGTCTGGGTTAATTCTGGATAAGTAGGAGTTTAACCTGCTACAATATCCGGAACGTAGTTTCTGCCAGAGTGACGCGGGATTCACGAGGCAACTGGAGACATCAGAAGGCATCCCGTTGCCGTCCGGAGTGCTGCGTTCTGGGTAGCCTGTAATCTTATCCACTGGGTCCTGCTTGTCCCAGGCGACCAAATTGGAGCGGAATAGTTTAGAACCGACCGGCAATCGCCTTGTATGTTGCCAGCAACGTTTCTTTGCCTTAGCGCCAAGTGCTGTCGGCTAGGGGCCTGAGGACTTTTTTGCTGCTCTGTACTTTATTGACGATGTCGGTTGTATGCGCAGAGAAAAAGGCTAGGCTGTTGAATGTAACTCCCAAGATTTTTGGGTGGTCTAATGTTGGTAAATAGGGTCGCCGAGAAGTGAATAAACGAGCAAGGTCTGAGAGATCATCTTTCACTCTCGAAACATCATCATGATCAATTGCATTGCCAGAGGTTGAGGGAGCTTCGAGATATAGTGATTAAACAAAACCGGAGAGGACGCCACCCGGTGGTACCCCTTGTTTAATCCTTTTCGGTTTTGACGTTGAATCTCTAAAATATACTGACGTATGTCCACCATTCAGGTAGTTCGCAGTCCAGCGCTTCAGACCCGTGGGAGAGAGGGTGTCTCAACGCCTTCAAGAAGCATTAAATGACTGACCATATCAAAGGCCTTTGATAGGTTCAAAGCCACTAAGACGGTTCTCTCACAGGGACGGTTACGATTGAGGCCACTAATCATCTGGGTGTTTATGACGTTTAGTGCTATTGTTGTGCTGTGCACCTTCGCAGGGGGTGTGTAAAATAGGGAAGCAGCATAGCGTCGAGTATCTTTACCACTGGTGAAAGAAGGGAAACCGGTCGATAAGATTCTCCCTTCTCGGCCGGTTTCCCTGGTTTCAACAGTGGTATCACCCTCCCAGTTTTTAGACCTCTGTAATGATGAGGGTGGTCATCGACATGTTGAAAAGTCTCGTAAGGTATGCTCCTCCCACGACCAATTGTCTTGGTGGCTTTCGCCTTCACGATGGCTTCCCCAACCTCACCACAGGTGAAGGCAAAGGCACGCAGCCTTCTGGACACCTTCCGTTTAGTCCTATCCACCGAAGGATGCAGTATAAAATGTCGGCTGAAAAAGCTCGCGCATCTCTTCGGGTCCGACGAGGCGCGCTTACCGAATGAAATCTCCACTCGATCATCACGCTTCGCCGGGTTCGACAGGGACCTCACGGTTGTCCAAAGCTTGCCCTTACCATCCGCGAAGTTGCAGGACTTTAGGAGCTCCTTTCACTTTTTTTGCTTATGTTCGTCTACCAAGGTCCGAATCTCCGCGTTTAAATAACTGATGCGGGGATTTTGGGGATCGGACAGGCGATTGGCTAGTATTGCCGCTTCCGCTGAGAAATTCGAACGAATTTCCGGTATTCGTCCGGCGGGAACGAAGCGGGTCGTAGCGGGCATGACAACCCTGCGGAACTGTCGTTCGCCAGCGCGAACATCTGTTGGTGTAAGTAGGGCACCGAAGGCACTCTCAGTGAATTCCGCAAATCCGGACCAATCAGCTTTTTTAAAGTTGATAAACGTCTTTCGATCCGCGGAGACAAGGTCTGTCAATCGTGATGACTATAGATGGTCTGATGCAAGCGATAACATAGGTCGCTACATTATACTATTAACCAGACCTTCACTAGCTATTGTTAGGTCAGGGGAGCTACTGCAACTACCCCTAGTCCTGGTGGGGGCGTCGTCGTTCATTGCGCAGAATGTCGAATCGTATATTTACTCAGCCAATTCATTTCTCCTACGATCTGCTGGCATGTCTTGAATGTGCTTGAATGCCATAGATCGTGGTGCGCATTAAAGTCACCTACTACCAATCGATTTTCACCTCTGAGGAGCACACCTATGTCAGGGTGATATCCTGCCGGGCAGCAGGTAACAGTGGGTATATATATTTTAAATATTTCGAGCTCTGACATTCAGGGGTAGTATCCCTGCGGCTAATGTCTTCTTCGATAAGACGATATTGCACGGTGAGGTGTGTGATGAATGCTAGGCCACCACCATTATTACGCTCGTGATCCTTCCGGTGCACGTTGCATCCGTTGCAGTTCAACAGAGTTGAATTGTTGTGCAGTGAGTGCTCCAAGGCCCGTCTCATCCGATGCTGACAGTGCCCATGCTTCAGCGCTATACAATGGCACGGGCATGATGAGAGACTTATAGAGTGTGGTTTCGTCGGGATTTACTGCGCAATTGCCTACTCAGCCCAAAGTAGCACTTGTTGGCAAGAGAGATTCTACGTTGGATTTCGAGGCTGGCATTATTGTAGGTATTAATATCGTTCCAAGCTAAACAAAGTCCTCCTCCACTTTTTCGAAATTGTAATTTCAAGCGTGATGCTGGATCCAAGACGCAAGTGTGCTGACTGTTTATTTGATGACAAGAGATACTTAGTTCTGCCCTCACTCACCTCCAGTCCCATACATCACGCTTCTTTATCCAGTTTGGAAAATGCAGAAGTACCGGCGCGGTTGCTGAGGACGATGATATCGATATCATCACCATATGCCCGAAGCTTCAAGAAGGTTCAATTCTGTAGTTCAAATTATCTATTATAAGTCGCACGAAAGAGTCATCCTATTTGAAACCTCGCTTGGTTTCAAACGGCTGGGACAGAACCCTATATGCTATACTAAGGAGACTGAGCCCGATCTTGAAACTTTCGGCTAGCATCTCAAGCTCCTCGCACTCGCGCATCTTGGCCTCTCTCTTCTTTTTTCGGAAAATGCGCCTCGCTTCCTTCTTCAACTCTCCCGCATAGTTCGCGTTGCGCCCGATCGCAGCGTGGCCCTATAGGCGGCATCTTTGAACCTCTTCAAAGGCATTTCGTAATGAGCGAGGAATGAGGTCCCATTGCGCGCAGATATCCGCTTCTTGAACATTGCTCTCAGAGAGCTGGAGTGCAAGTCGAGTAATGAAACGGTCGGCTATCTGTTGTGATTATAGCTTTTTGGACTTCGAGTTTTAATAGTGTCACTGAGCGCGCGCTTTTTGCTGCACAGAAGATAGCCATGTATCTTGCTGTATCTTTTTATGCTTGAACCTGGTACTACATTCTACCGAGTTTCGGGCCCCGCGAAGTCGATCAGCCTCAGTCCGTTAGCGGATGTTTCGCCGTATAGGCGGAATTTACTGACTGTGGGACCAAAGATTCCTTCCCTTCCTACTTTGACATTCAAATCGCCTAGCACGAGTTTTATATCGTGAAGGGGGCAGCATTCATATGAGATGTTGAAAAATCTCGTTCTGATGCGAAACGTGGCGAGATGGTTGTCCCACGGAGTCAACGACAGTACTTGGCGACGAAGTCTCTCTCCCTCCACAAATCCAACACCAAACTTGCGCTCTTATATGGCAGCTATAGTAAACGTTCGGAGGTCTGATCCTCTTCGTTTAGTGTCCTGCCCATCGCATCTCTTGAATGGCGGTTATGTCAGGCTTTGCAATTAAGAGAACATCTACTAGCCGGGCAGAGGCACCTTCCCAATTAAGGGTCCGGACGTTCCAGGTGCATACCCTTAAATCGTAGTCCTTGAAACGTTTGCCATGCCCGTCATCAAAATAGGTGGTCTCGTCCGAGATTTTGGGGCATTTTTTAATTTTGGACACATTTATATAGCGAGCTGCTTGCTCCAAGTCAGATGCTTGCTCGCAGTCTCAGCTTCTAATGAACAGACGCTGCAAAACCCTTAAACCGAAAACGTCGGAGTGACCCCACCAGTAATGCGATTCACTAACTTATTTTGAAGATATTCGCATGGTTAACTCATCTTAATGAAAATTTTAAAGATGTTGCTATTCAGCAACCAGTTTTAACGATTTTCGCTATCGCCAAATTAGCTATTGTCGTGAGCTAGTCGATTATCGAAAACTAAACGACCACAAATTTGATGTTGTTAACTTAATTGAGAAAATAAAAATTCGTAATTTCAACTTAAACAAAATATAAATTTAAAACTCGGAGATTTGTTTTCTTGTTTTAAAAAAGGAACATTAAATAATTATTTGGAATATGATTTATCACGAGGCGACGAAGAAGTAAGGGCTCCAACAGTGGATCGACGTTTACTCCGGGATGTGGACAATCTCTTTCATTGGAATGCAACCGAATTTCAGAAGCTGTATCGGTTAACTCCAGACATGGCTGAAGACCTGATTTCTCAACTTGACAGGTTGGTATTGAGCCAAGTTAAGCTGCTAAAGAAATATTTGCTTCAGTGTCGTAACCTTTTGTGGGAGGCATTAATGAGACCGTCGATTGCACTCCAGTATCATTTTGGACAACATATCTACCATTGAATTAATGTGCAAATGGTAAAAGCAAACTTTTATGAAGGATTCAAGAGTAAAAATAGAAATATAGTTTATTTTTAATACATTGGTTAATGATCCTAACTAAATATTTTAAACATAAAACCTAAATACCCTGGAGCACAACACGATTCATAATGGAGTAAATTTTGAAAACGAAAACCATGTCATATTTGCAAGTGATTCCGGATATTCCTTGGAGTCGAGTTGAAGACTATTCTACCAATTTAGAGGAGAGCCCGAAATTCGGCTACAATGGAACATTGCATTATATAAAACAATTATAAATATTTGTAATTTGAAGGAAACTAGTATCTTATTTCACTTTAATCAAACATAATAAAAACGCGCTCAAATTTGTATTCGGCAGCACGCATTCATTTGTTATTCCCATTCCTTTTTGTGTTTTTCTCCCATTTTGGATTTCGATTGACCAAGATGCTACCGAGTTTCGGGCCCCGACGAAGTCGATCAGCCTCAGTCCGTTAGCGGATGTTTCGCCGTATAGGCGGAATTTACTGACTGTGGGACCAAAGATTCCTTCCCTTCCTACTTTGACATTAAAATCGCCTAGCACGAGTTTTATATCGTGAAGGGGGCAGCATTCATATGAGATGTTGAAAAATCTCGTTCTGATGCGAAACGTGGCGAGATGGTAGTCCCACGGAGTCAACGACAGTACTTGGCGACGAATTCTCTCTCCCTCCACAAATCCAATACCAAACTTGCGCTCTTATATGGCAGCTATAGTAGACGTTCGGAGGTCCGATCCTCTTCGTTTAGTCCTGCCCATCGCATCTCTTGAATGGCGGTTATGTCAGCCTTTGCAATTAAGAGAACATCTACTAGCCGGGCAGAGGCACCTTCCCAATTAAGGGTCCGGACGTTCCAGGTGCATGCCCTTAAATCATAGCCCTTGAAACGTTTGCCATGCCCGTCATCAAAATAGGGGGTCTCATCCGAGATTTTGGGGCATTTTTTAATTTTGGACACATTTATATAGCGAGCTGCTTGCTCCAAGTCAAACGCTTGCTCGCAGCCTCAGCTTCTAATGAAAAGACGCTGCAAAACCCTTAAACCGAAAACGTCGGAGTGACCCCACCAGTAATGCGATTCACTAACTTATTTTGAAGATATTCGCATGGTTAACTCATCTTAATGAAAATTTTAAAGATGTTGCTATTCAGCAACCAGTTTTAACGATTTTCGCTATCGCCAAATTAGCTATTGTCGTGAGCTAGTCGATTATCGAAAACTAAACGACCACAAATTTGATGTTGTTAACTTAATTGAGAAAATAAAAATTCGTAATTTCAACTTAAACAAAATATAAATTTAAAACTCGGAGATTTGTTTTCTTGTTTTAAAAAAGGAACATTAAATAATTATTTGGAATATGATTTATCACGAGGCGACGAAGAAGTAAGGGCTCCAACAGTGGATCGACGTTTACTCCGGGATGTGGACAATCTCTTTCATTGGAATGCAACAGAATTTCAGAAGCTGTATCGGTTAACTCCAGACATGGCTGAAGACCTGATTTCTCAACTTGACAGGTTGTTATTGAGCCAAGTAAAGCTGCTAAAGAAATATTTGCTTCAGTGTCGTAACCTTTTGTGGGAGGCATTAATGGGACCGTCGATTGCACTCCAGTATCATTTTGGACAACATATCTACCATTGAATTAATGTGCAAATGGTAAAAGCAAACTTTTATGAAGGATTCAAGAGTAAAAATAGAAATATAGTTTATTTTTAATACATTGGTAAATGATCCTAACTAAATATTTTAAACATAAAACTTAAATACCCTGGAGCACAACACGATTCATAATGGAGCAAATTTTGAAAACGAAAACCATGTCATATTTGCAAGTGATTCCGGATATTCCTTGGAGTCGAGTTGATGACTATTCTACCAATTTAGAGGAGAGCACGAAATTCGGCTACAATGGAACATTGCAATATATAAAACAATTATAAATATTTGTAATTTGAAGGAAACTAGTATCTTATTTCACTTTAATCAAACATAATAAAAACGCGCTCAAATTTGTATTCGGCAGCACGCATTCATTTGTTATTCCCATTCCTTTTTGTGTTTTTCTCCCATTTTGGATTTTAGTTTGACCAAGATGCCACTCTTTAGTGCTTTTAATAAATACAACGAGAAAACTGTTAAGTGTCGTTAAGAATAAATAAGAATAAGTGAATCGCGCAATCGTTAGCGCAAACAACAATACAACAGATATTGTTGACAAAAATTGCGATTGTGTGCTTGAACCGCATGCAGAAGAGTTGTTCTTGCCACACTCAGAGACTTTCTCCACTTGCGTGGACTTCGACACACGGCTCCATACTCCAAGTGGCATTTGAGCTCAATATTAACAAAATACAAAAGATTGGAGGAAATACAAAGTGTAGATAGTGTACAAAGTGATTTTTCCAGAAGGCTTGAATCCAGGCCCAGTATCAATAGAAATTCAATTCCTGAGCCAGTAGCATCCACATTAGCAGATGCTAAATATTTAATTGAGTAAGAGATACGAATCAAAGAAAAGCAGAAGACGGCAAAAGCACTTTCGTTACATCGTACTTACCTCGTTTAAAGGATTGTCGGCATTAAAGTTTCTTAAAAAGTTAATTTTTCTAAGTGAAGAGTGACTTGTACATTAAGTTAAACACAGAATAACAAATGCTAAGTGCCGAGCTTTGTATTGTGCCAGCTGCAGCAAAAATAAAACCCCCAAGTGCGGTTTTTTCTCGTTATTCATGTGGCAGAGACATCTGTGACGTCTACGCTACCAGCGTTGTCATTTGGTATTCTATCATCCTTGGGTAGGAGGTGGGTGAATTCGTAGAAAGTGATAGTGGTTCTGAGTCAGATGCTAAAGCATCTGTAGATGCCGACTCCTACTCCGACAGAAATATGGGCGGCAAGGAATAATGTGAGGAAATGAAATCCTGGCAGCTAGGAATAACATATCACAAAATGTGTTGGATGATTTATTACGTACGTAAGGATTGGCGTGAAATATTTGCCAGCATTTGCCAAAACTATTTGATGAACGAGCAGGGAAAAGATTAATATATCAACTATTCCTAGTCTAGAGTTTTTAAATGTATTTAGACATCCAAAAATATTTCCTTTTTCCATTCAAAAGGAATCTGATTTCGGAATGGTATCTCAATTCCTACTGGGTAACGGTAAATAAATTTGTTTAACTGTAGGAAATAGTTGGCAGAACTGCAGAAGAGAATAAAAGAAAAGGTCAAACTCAGCTGTGCAAAAATAAATAAAACATACATTTTCTTTAAATAAAAGTATGCATATAGAGAACAAATACCTAAAAACAAAAAATGTAAACAAACCATCGGCTGTTTTATGTTGACAAATCAAAACAGATGGATTTGTCGAAGCGACAGATTTTAACACTTGAGAAACGATCTGAAAAATTGTGTCACTAGTGATCAATATTATCATTTTTTTTACTATTATAACGCATTCAAATTTATTGGTTACTGGTTAAATGGCAAAATCAATTCGTAAACAAGTTGAATCACATGCTACTTGTTATTGGAAATGTAACCAGTTCAATCATTTCACATGTTTAAAAACCAGTTCAGCATATTAATTTATGCATTCTGCTACACACTTTTTGGCGCATCTTCAAATATGTAAAGAAATAAAAATCAGCTAGTACAGATGGAAATCATTAAAACACTCAAATTTTCTCGTTACTGCTGGCTTAATTTGTTCATTTCATATGGGTCCTTCTGTTAGAGTCTGTAAATCTATTAATTTCATATGGGTCATTCTGTTAACTTAAACACGAAAACTGTAATTTGAATGGCTGGAACCTGTTCCTCATTTATTAAAATGGTGGCACTTTGAACGTAGTATTACATAGTGGCCTAGTGAGAGGTCTCATATGTATTAGAGAGGCCGATACCGTCCTGAGCACTCTGCGCACTGCCTCATCAGAAACTTGATCTGCTTTAAGCTTGTCGTTAAGCTTTGATGCGGATAAATGTGAATTTTCGCGGTTGGATTTAAGTAGTTTGCGTTCTCTTTCATAGTTAGTATATTTGGTCGACCACGTATTAAGTTTTCTATACCGCAGCGCGCCTTATACCGTTTTACTACATTCTCTACCGTTTGACGACATTGGCATTTTTGATGCGTGCACTATCACAATTATAAACGAAAAGATTCAAATTATGATAATTTCAATAGAAATGCACCAGTAACCATAAATTCAACTGAAATTTGTAACAAGTAAACAAATCTGCCCCAAATAACGGATTTTAAAAATAAGCTAAATATTTTTGTGAGTTGCCTAATGATGCAAAATACTTTTGCGAGTTACAAATTCTGAATTGTTTACAGTTTGTTCCTATGTAAAATGACTGCTTATGTGTTAAAGAAGTCTAAACGAAGTAAAGAGTAGATATGTTATTGAATTGAATACATAATTTATAAATAAAACAGGAAGAAATGCAAAAATATTATCGTTTGGTTTATTTTCTTCTTATGCAAAATACTTATGTGAGCCACTGTATGTACTTATATGAATATTTAGGCGAGATAATTAAATGGTAAGTGAAATTACTTGCCACTCTCATGTCAAAGATTCGATGGAATTAAGCGATATGGTAGCATACAAATTACTAACAAAACGCCATTAATAATAAAATATATTTGTTTTAAAAACCGAATTATTCTATTGCAAATCTTCCAAGTGCCTTGAAAGCAGTTTATTACGCTCAAGCTGAAGGTTTATTAATTTCCGTTCCCTTAAAAAATGAAACTTACTTGTTTACTTAATTGGCGCTATAACCGCTTAGCGATTTTGGACGAGTTCAACAAATTGCACCAGTCGCTCTTTCTTCTTCCTAACTGGCGTCAATTGCAAATACCTAGTCCCTTTTCACTTGGTCCTTCCAACGCAAAGGAGGCCGTCCTCTTCGTCTACCGCCACCAGCTGGTACCGCGTTGAATACTTTCATTGATGGAGCATTTTCGTCCAATTTTAATTCGCTGGTGTATGTCTCTGGTGTTGTTTTGGTTCGACGAGAGACGGCTTTACTGTGCAGTTTCCTACACAGCCCAAAGTAGCACTTGCTGGCAAAAGAGATTCTTGGTTGGATTTCGAGGCTGGCTTTATTGTAGGTGTTAATCATTGTGAATAAATACAAGTGAATAATCTTAGCCCATAGACGTCAAAATTCGGCTCAGCTGAGATCACCTGATGTAGCCATTCACAGCATTCTTGTGTCATCCCCTGAGCGAATTTCTGTGTTTGACAATTAATATCGGCTATTTGTGACATTTATTATCAGCCGTCGCCATCTTGAATTTAGAAGACTTCTCACTTGTATTCATTCACAATGGTGTTAATGCTGGTTCCCAGATAAACAAAGTCCTCAATTTTTCGAAATTGTAGTTGCCAAGAGTGATACGGGACCAATACGCGAATGCGCTGACTGCTTTTTTGACGACAGGTGGTACTTAATTTTGCCCTCGTTCTCCTCTAGACCCACACGTTTCGCTTCTTTATCCAGTTTGGAAAAGGCGGAAGTAATGGCGCGGTTATTGAGGCCGATGATATCGATATTATCAGCATACGACAGACGTTGCACGCTCATATAAAATATGGTGATTGAACGGTTTAATTCTGCAGCTCAAATTATCTTTTCTGACGTAAGGTCAAAGAAGTCGCAGGAAAGAGAGTCGCCCTATTTGAAACCTCGTTTGGATCCAAACGACTCGGAGAGGTCCTTCCCGATTCTGACGGAGCTGGCGGTGTTGCAAACGTCGTTTTACATACCCGTATTAGCTCTGTTGGGATACCAAATTCAGACAATGCAGCAAATAGGCAGCTTCTATTCGTGCTATCGAAAGCGGTTTTCAAGTCGACAAAAATATGGTGTGTGTCTATTCTTTTTCCTCGGGGCTTTTCTAAGATTTGGCGTAACGTGAAGGTATGTAGGTTTCAGTCGTTCACACAATACGCTCGACTGGACCTTGAATGCTATGCTAATAAGACTGATTGCTCTGAATAGCTCTACTGGCAGTCCGTCAGCACCAGCGGCCTTATTGTTCTTAACCGCGGTATTTCCGTACGAGCTTCGTCCAAGTCGGGTAACATTACTTCGACTCTGTCTTCATCGATTGGAGGTTCGGGTAGTCATCTTCCATGATTTCCGCACCACTGCCATTAAGCAACGTGAAGAAGTGCTCCACTCACAGTGGGGTCATTCCGACGTTTTCGGTTTAAGGGCTCACCAGGGTTTTGCAGTGTCTTTTCATCAGAAGGTTCGGCTGCAAGAGAGCGTCTGACCTGGAACAAGCGGCTCGCTATATATAAGTAAATGTGTCCTAAATTATAAATGCCCGCAAATCTGGTTGAGCGCTGGGCTTGGTACTCGGCACGTAAAACAGTTTCCAATGAAAAATTTACATCAGCATTCGGCAGAATTTAATTAATTAATAATTTGTAACCAATACTTTTAACCGGCATTCTGGCAACTTTGTAACAAGGAAAAGTTCACCTTGTGATAAAGTTAAAATAATGGGCAGCACTTTTGACAGTTGATTATCGAAATGTTAATGCAAGTAAACAATGGAGGCACAATAGTAAGTATATTTTGTATTTATTTAGACATTTATACATGTTATTAAATTTGTTAAATATATCGTTTTGCAGACAATTTGAGCGCGCATCGACGATAGGTCCAAGATATGTATGTATGTATGTGGAAGGAAATGGCAAAAACTTGAATGCGCTGAATGGGCCCGCACGTACTCCAATTGAGTGGAAGGGTTTGCATTTATTTAGCAATAAATCGTTTTTACCTATTTCTTTTTATAGATATCGAAAATTAAGCCCTTGAAACGTTGGGCATAAAAGCAGTATATGGAATTCTTGCTCGGGAGATGGCTGTCATATAAGTATAGTAATTTTTTTATATATTGTAGGATACTGCATGGTCCGTGGCATATGAGGAAGTCCCTACATTGCAAGTTTTGGTAGGAGAATCCTGCGGCAACAACACATTTCGGGATTCACATTGGAAGTGCAATAAATGAATAATTGAAATATTTTACCTTTTTTTTTAAATTGCTTTGGTTGAAATATTCGTAGGAAGGCACATTTTTTTCTACGGTGTCCGACTTTGGCTTAGAGCAACTGTATCAAACCGACGTTGAAGTCGAAAAGTGAGAGTGTTTTGGTAAATTGAAAGGTAACTTGAATAAAAACCTGATCGTATAACTGCCGCGTTAAGTATTGAACGTGTAGCATTCATACGCTATGACAGGCACCTTGACATGGTGCAGAAGCTTAGTCGAAGCTCAAATCGGAACCGGTTGGATGGTAATCGAGAGGAGGAACCGCCGGATGAGCACGATGACCAAAAACTGCCACCTCCCAATCCAGGGTGTTAAGCTGCACGGTTTGCAGCCAGGAGGACAACTGGCTGCATTCGAACGGCGCCTCTTCGGCACTGGGCCGAATCGAGGATACCCCCACACACAATACTTGACTGTCAGTATTACCTTGGCGAGAAAGCAGTCGTATGAATATGGTGTAATCGGAAACAAAGTACAACAACAATAAGACAGAGAGACAGGAAAATTCCCTCCCTGTAGGGGCATCCTGGTTCGACGAGAGCGCTCGAGATGATAGTGACGGGCTCTAAACAGACAGGGAAGCAGCGAGACACTGGGTGAACATGAGTCAACAAGAGAGTCAGCTGTATCCAGTAATCGCTCCACATCCCCCGCAACAACCAAGAGGCACCGATCCCTTTGGTCCAACCCTGTCGAAACTGCACGTTACCTGGGCCTCCCACTAGATGAGTTCGACGACAACGATCATGGGTGAATCCGCTCTTTACGGGGCGCGACTAGCCGCTACAACAACAACAACAACAGGTACCGATCACCCAGTCCCAACCCTAGCGGGCAAATAACCCCATAGGCAAGGATTTCAGAGATAGACGAGCCAGAACAACAATGACCCAGCCGATGACAGTAACTCAGATCAACCTATACATCGCTAGAGCAACTTCAGCGATTATAGCAAGGAGGCTAGCATCGGAAGATCTGGGTATAATACTCACCCAGGAGCAAAGGCCAGGTAAGGGATCTAACAGAGTCTAGTAATAAGATAATATGGGATATATAATCTGAGATGCCCAGAGATTGTGCAGTGCTTAAGAACAATATTGAATTATTTTGCATTACAGAATACCTCACGTAGGTTCTAATAGAGGTGCAGACACGGTTGGAGGTGGACAAAGTCATGAACATCGTCTTCACGACCGCCTACTTTCTGGGGAGTGAGGCAGTGCCGACACCAACTGATGACGTGAGTCCCTATTAGAATTTGTAGTAAGTTGTGATCTAAGCATACACTACGTCAGGCCCAGGTCAACATTCATCACCAGACCCAAAGAAGAAGTACTTCACATCACTCTTGGCGACAAGCTGGCTGGCGATCTGATCTCGCGCTGGAAGGTCTCCTTAGAATCCTCGCTGTCGGATGATTTATTTATATTTGTTCTGTCTTAATTTTTATAACCCTTACAAATTACACAGTGTGACACTCAAAAATACCTGGGAAGTGATGCTATTTTTCTTGTAGGTCTTATCGAGTAGAACGAGAATCCAATTTTGGAATTTGTCAAACACCTCCAAAATCTCGACTTAACCTTAAAAAACCGATTTTTCGTACTTTTGCGCACTTCTTAGCCCATATCTTAGCTAATTAACAACCGATTTTCATTCTAAGAACGGTTTAAGAAAGAAGAAGACCTTTTGAAAGATATATAGACGTCTTAGTTAAGCTGAAGAAATTTACTTGTTTTTCACAACAAACTTAAATTTTGCTTTTTTCTTCTTTTTTTGACTTTGGCGATATTTTCATACACTATTTTATAAAAACACAAAATGAGTTTTGAATAGATTCACAGAGTCCGTTTAATACCGAGTTCAACGAATGTTTCGTTAAAAAAATAGGCAAAAAAGTGACTGAGTTATTTTACTTTTTATAAGAACGAAATTTTTGCAAAAATTTGCTTCTGTTCCCAAGGAAATTATCACTTAATTTTTGAGTTTTTACTCAATTTTGAAGTCTTTATAAATTTCCGTTATACTGATGTGCACGTGTTGCTTATCTTTTGTTGTGTTTGCTGTTAAATTGGATAAAGATCGTGGTAAAGTAAAACTAAAATGTGCGACAAGCGTAATAAGTTTTGCTACATTTGTGGCTTATTTACGGATACAAGTCATCGGCGTGATTTTAAAAATAATATTGGTGTTGTAAAAATATATAACAAGATTTTCGAAAGGTTTTATAGTGCGAGTCGCTGGTACGAGCCATTTATTTATTTGTGAATATTGCTGCACAACATTAAAAAAATGTAAAGTTCAACAATCAATTACTTTGCCCTTTTCTGTGCCTATGACTTGGCATCATCAGGCATATCATAAACAAGACGATTGCTATTTTTGCAAAACAAACGTTTCAGGTCACAATTTTAAATCGCGGAAAACCGTAAAGTATGCGAATGTTGTTACGGTTACAAAACCAAAAGACTTAAATGCTGAAGTGCCTTTGTGTTTTCATAAAATCTTCTTCTTAATTGGCGCTATAACCGCCTAGGCGATTTTGGCCGATTTCAATATTGCACGCCAGCCGCTCCTCTGCTTTGCTGCCTGGCGCCAGTTAGATATCCCAAGTGTAGTCAAGTCCTTCTCCACCTGGTCTTTCCAACGTAGAGGAGGCCTTCCTCTTCCTCTGCTACCACCAGCGGATACCGCGTCGAATACTTTCAGGGCTGGAGCATTTTCTTCCATACGTACCACATGACCTAGCCAGCGTAGCCGCTGAATTATGTCTATGTCGCGGTACAGCTCATACAACTCATCGTTCCATCGTCTGCGGTATTCGCCATCGCAAAGACGTAAAGGACCAAAAATCTTTCGGAGAATCTTTCTCTCGAACACTCCAAGCGCCATCTCATCCGATGTTGATAGGGTCCATGCTTCTGCGCCATACATTAGCACGGGCATGATGAGGGACTTATAGAGCGTGGTTTTCGTTCGTCGAGAGAGGGCTTTACTGTTCATTTGCCTACTCAGCCCAAAGTAGCACTTGTTGGCAAGAGAGATTCTTCGTTGGATTTCAAGGCTGCCATTATTGTTGGTGTTGATGCTGGTTCCAAGATAAACAAAGTCCTCTACTTTGTCAAAATTGTAACTGTCAACAGTGATGCGGGAGCCAAGGCGCGAATGCGCTGACTGTTTATTTGATGACAGGAGGTACTTCGTTTTGTCCTCGTTCACCTCCAGACCCATTCGCTTCGCTTCCTTGTCCAGCTTTGAAAAGGCAGAACTAACGGCGCGGTTGTTGAGGCCAATGATATCGATGTCATCGGCATACGCCAGCAGTTGCACACTCTTATAAAAGATGGTACCTGACCGGTTTAATTCTGCAGCTCGAATTATCTTTTCTAGCATAATGTTAAAGAAGTCACTCGATAGGGAGTCACCCTGTCTGAAACCTCGTTTGGTATCAAACGGCTCGGAGAGGTCCTTCCCAACTCTGACTGAGCTGGTGGTGTTGCTCAGTGTCATTTTACATAGCCGTATTAGTTTTGCAGGGATACCAAAGTCAGACATCGCGGCATATAGGCAACTTCTTCTCGTGCTGTCGAAAGCTGATTTAAAGTCGACAAATAGATGGTGTGTGTCGATCCTCTTCTCACGGGTCTTTTCCAATATTTGGCGTATCGTGAAAATCTGGTCGATGGTAGATTTACCAGGTCTAAAGCCACACTGATAAGGTCCAATCAGTTCGTTGACGGTTGGCTTTAGTCTTTCACACAATACACTCGATAGAACCTTATACGAAATGTTAAGAAGGCTGATCCCGCGGTAGTTGGCGCATATTGCAGGATCACCCTTGTGGATTGGGCAGAGTACACTTAGATTCCAATCGGCGGGCATGCATTCGTCCGACCATATTCTGCAAATAAGCTGGTGCATGCACCTTACCAGCTCCTCGCCACCATGCTTGAATAACTCAGCTGGTAACCCATTAGCTCTAGCAGCTTTGTTGTTCCGTAGCCGCATAATTGCTATTCGAACTTCATCGAGGTCGGGTGACGGGATGTTAATGCCGTCATCAGCGATTTGGGGTTCGGGATCTTCATCTTCTCCGGCGACGCTTTCGCTGTCACCATTTAGCAGAGTGGAGAAGTGTTCCCTCCACAATCTAAGTGCGCTTTGGACATCAGTCACCAGATCGCCGTTGTTGTTCTTACAGGAATTCGCCCCGGTCTTAAAACCTTCCGTAAGTCGCCGCACCTTTTGGTAAAATTTTCGGGCGCTTTTCATGTCGGCTAGCATCTCAAGCTCTTCACACTCACGTATTTCGGCCTCTCTCTTCTTTCTACGGACGATACGTCTCTCTTCCTTTCTCAACTCCCGGTAGCGTTCCCATACAGCTCGCGTTGCGCCCGATGGCAGCGTGGCCCTGTAGGCAGCATCTTTATTTTCCGAAGCGGCACGGCATTCCTCATCATACCAGTCATTTTTTCGGGTTCGCTGAAAGCCAACGACTTCTTCAGCGGCGGTACGCAGTGATCGAGAAATGTGCTCCCAGTGCTCGCAAATTCCGGTTTCTTGAGAAGTGCTCTCAGTGAGCAGGTGTGAGAGTCGAGTGGTGAAGTTTGCAGCTGTCTGTTGCGATTGCAGCTTTCCGACGTCAAGCTTTCGCTGTGTATTTACACGCACGTTTTTTGATGCACAGATGCGTATGCGCATCTTGGCTGCGACAAGATAATGATCCGAGTCGATGTTCGGTCCTCGGAGTGTACGTACGTCCAATATACTGGAAGCATGCCTTCCGTCTATCGCAATATGATCGATTTGGTTTCGCGTTTTTCGATCTGGAGACAGCCACGTAGCCAAGTGTATTTTTTTATGCTGAAACCTGGTGCTACAGACCACCATGTTTCGGGCCCCGGCAAAGTCGATCAGTCTCAGTCCGTTGGCGGAGGTTTCGTCGTGGAGACTGAATTTTCCGACAGTGTGACCAAAGATCCCTTCCCTTCCCACCCTGGCATTGAAGTCACCAAGCACGATTTTGATATCGTGACGGGGGCAGCGCTCGCAAGTGCGTTCTAAGCGCTCGTAGAAGTGATCCTTGATCACATCGTCCTTCTCTTCTGTCGGTGCGTGGGCACAAATCAGCGAGATGTTGAAAAATCTCGCTTTGATGCGAATCGTGGCGAGACGCTCGTCCACTGGAGTGAACGACAGTACTTGGCGACGAAGCCTCTCTCCCACCACAAATCCAACACCGAACTTGCGCTCCTTTACATAGCAGCTGTAGTAGATGTCGCAAGGCCCAACGGTTTTCTTGCCTTGCCCCGTCCATTTCATTTCTTGGATGGCGGTGATGTCAGCCCTTACTCTTACGAGGACATCAGCCAGCCGGGTAGCGGCACCTTCCCCATTAAGGGTTCGGTTATTCCAGGTGCATGCCCTTAAATCGTAGTCCTTAAAACATTGCTTGTGGTCGTCATCAAAAAAGGGGGATCTCATCCGAGGCACATTGAAATTTTTCATTGGGTATAGTTTTTTTACGTGGCGGGTCCCAAGCCCAGCGCACAACCAAATACTGGAGGGTTGTTTTGTTTTTGAAGACACATTTATATAGCGAGCCGCTTGCTCCAAGTCAGACGCCCGCTTGCAGCCGCACCTCCTGGTGAACAGACGCTGCTGACTTCAGTGAGCCCTTAAACCGAATATGTCGGAGTGGCCCCACTAGGGAGCTTCAGTCTCTTTCTGCCGTGACCCAAGGCTCCACACGGGTTGGTTACCATATCTCACACAAGGGTTGCTCACGTTGCCCAGAGTGCGCGACGAGGACTCAAGAGGAGGGATTGAGTGTAGCCACTCATCTGTAACTGCAGACCCAGAAGAGTTACCACACCCCATTCATAAAATAGTGCATGAAAATATCGCCAAAGTCAAAAAAAAAGAAGAAAATGGGTAGCAAAATTTAAGTTTGTTGTGCAAAAACAAGTAACTTTCTTCAGCTTTATTAAGACGTATATATATCTTTTGAAAGGTCTTCTTCTTTCTTAAACCGTTCGGAAAAGCACGAAAAATCGGTTTTTTAAGGTTAAGTCGAGATTTTGGGGGTGTTTGACAAATTCCAAAATTGGATTCTCGTTCTACTCGATAAGACCTACAAGGAAAATAACATTACTTCCCAGGTATTTCGACTTCATTCTTTTTGCTATGTTATATTTCTTATTCTAACATAAAAGCAGTTAAAAAAAACAGCAGCAAATTACACAGAACTTTTTTCCCAAATTTTTTATTTTCAAATTGCTATTGGGATCGAAAGCAAGTTTTTTTTATAAAAAATTTGTCCACCATGAAATAAAGAAACTGGCAGGAAAGGGTTGGTTGCAGCTGAATGTGATAGATAACTCATAAAAATTACGCGGCGCATTCGCTAGGGGCGGTCCAACAGGGAACTGCGATGTTATGATAATTATGTCAGAAAATATATTGCCAATGGAGACCACTTAGTATTCACATTCCCACGACAGTCGGTTCTACGCACCGGAAAGACCCGGGTTTTACCCGGCCAAGGACTGTTGTTTCGGCGATCTAACCCTGTTTAGATCGGCCTACCCCATAAGTTGTCTGTCTCCCCTGAAGCAACTCCTTGCAGCAGGGTTGCTTCACCTCCTTCTGCTCAGGGCTGGCATCGAGCCAGCTCCATCCGAACTCCACTTCGGTAAGGTGTAATTCGTGCGACGGATGGAGCCATCTTAAGGTCTGCTCAGGCCTTAAGACCCATAAGGAGTGGTCCACAAACTATGTGGCCCCATATTGTTCGCGCCCTAAGGCGCCCATAGCCTCTACGGCCCCCCTAGTTGCACCAAATGCACCGGTGCTTAGCACCAGCAGAACCTCTACGGTTCACAGGAGCACACAACAACATGGACGCTCCCCTCCCCCATCCCTACCTAGCTCCGCCCCTCGTATGGGGAGTAGCCAGCAGCTCCTGGTGCCCCACACAGTCTGTTCCGTGTGTCAGGCCAGAATATACCGGAATGCGACATCAGTCAGGTGCAATTCGTGCCAAGGCTGGTGTCACTTTCGTGTGTGTTCTGGCATGCGCACCACACGATGAATGATGATTCCTCCGCCAGGATTATGGGTAGTTGCAGCAGCTCGCCTGACCTAACAATAACTAGCGCAGGTCTGATAAATAGCATAACGTGGCGACCTATGCTATCGCTTGCATCAGACCACCTACCCATAATCATCTCGATTGACAGACCTGCTGACTTTGTCTCCGCGGACCACCGGACCTACATAAATCAACTTTAAAAAGGCTGACTGGGTCAGGTTCGCGGAGTTCACCGAAAGTGCCTTCAGATCTCTTCCCACACCCACTGACGTTCGTTAAGGCGAACAGAAGTTCCGCAAGGTGGTTGCGTCAGCTGTGGCTCGCTTCATCCCGGCAGGGAGGATCCCAGAGATCCGCCCCAACTTCCCGGCCGTAGCGCCCGCTCTAGCGAACGAACGCGACCACCTTCGCCGCTCTGATCCCCAAAATCCAAACATCAAGGATTTAAATGTGGAGATTCGGAGGCTGGTGAACCAAAACAAGCGGAACAAGTGGGAGGAGTATTTGAAGTCCTGTAACCTGGTCACGGGTGTTGGTAAGCTCTGGTCTACAGTGAAGTCCTTATCCAACCGAAGAGATGCGCGAGCTATTTTAGCCGACAATTTATACTGCATCCTTCGGGGGATAGGACCAAGCGGAAGGTGACCAGAAGGCGGCGCAAATTACCGAACAACAGCGCGCTTCTTGCCTTCACTTGTGGGGTGGTAAAGGAGGTCATCGGGAAGGCGAAAGCCTCCAAGGACATTGGCCCTGACGGGCTAAGCGTGTTGATGCTGAAAAATTTAGGCCCCGCGGGAGTCGAGTTCCTCACAGGGATCCTCAATTTGTCCATGGTCATCATTCCATCATTCCGGACATCTGGAAGGTCCCACTGCTGAAACCAGGGAAACCGGCCGACAAGGGTGATTCCTATCGGCCGATTCCCCAGCTTTCACCTGCGGTAAAGACACTTGAGGCCCTACTCCTCCCGCATTATACATACCACCTGGGGTCGGCTAAGCATCAACATGGCTTCCGGAAAGTGCACAGCACAGCAACAGCACTTAATGCCATAAACACACAGGTGAACCGCGGTCTTAACCAAAACCGCCCCTGCGAGAGAACCATCCTAGTAGCGTTGGACCTGTCTAAGCTTTTGACACAGTCAGTCACTCCACGCTACTAGCTGACGTGGAAGCATCAACTCTCCCGCAGGGACTGAAACGGTGGACCGCGAATTACCTGTGTGGTCGTCAATCATCGGTGTTGTTCAGAGACAAAACATCAAAATTAAGGAGGATCAAACAAGGGGTACCGCAGGGTGGCGTCCTGTCTCCACTCATGTTCAATCATTATATCTCCAAGCTCCCTCAACCGCCAGAGGAAGTCACGATTGTCTCCTACGCTGATGACTGCTCGATAATGGCAGCCGGCAATGTAACTGAGATCTGTGTTTTAAGGTGAACGGATATCTCTCCGATCTTGCTCATTTCTTTACTAGCAGAAACCTGGCGCTGTCCCCTGCTAAGTCCTCGGCGACCCTTTTTATCAGCTGGACGAAGGAGGTCAGGCTGGATCTTAACATCCATATCGTTGGCACCCCCATTCCGTCGGTTAATCACCCGAAGATTCTGTGGGTGACTTTCGACAGCCTGCTCTCCTTCTCCGCGCACACTACCTTAATCGCCAATAGAGTACAGAGGCGCAACAATGTCCTCAAGTCGCTCGCCGGCAGCTCTTGGGCAAAGACAAAGAAACGTTGTTGGCAACATACAAAGCGATTGGCCGGCCGGTAATAAATTATGCTGCGCCAGTTTGGTCGCCGGGAACCAGTAGGACACAGTGGATGAAGCTGCAGACCTGCCAGAACGCCGCACTCCGCACTGTGACAGGATGTCTTCTGATGTCGCCTGAGGAACATCTCCACCAAGAGGTCAATGTGCTCCGCGTTAAGGAGCACAACCTCATGCTCAGCAAGCAGTTCCTTGCTGGGTGTCACCGTTCGGGGCATCCAAATAGGCACCTGCTTGTAGTGGAGCTGCCCCCCAGGCACATTAGAAGACATCTTCTAGAACTAAAGGACGATATCCAGCCACTCATCACACAACCCTGGATCCGGAGGCGTACCTGCGGGTCCTAAGCAGCATCCATAGAGACACAGTCACTACCATCATTGACTCCCGCCAGGCAAATGCAGTCATCGGAGCCCAACCACCACCTGTAGCGGATGAGGAGCCCCTGCTGCCCCGTGAGTCCCGCGTCACTCTGACACAATTACGATCTGGATACTATAGCAGGCTCAACTCCTACCTATCCAGAATCAACCCCGACATACCCAAAACATGTCCGGCATGTGGAGATTCTCTGCACGACACCAACCACCTATTCACATGCCCCCTCAAACCCACTCATCTAGCCCCCCTCTCCCTCTGGTCCAACCCTGTCGAAACTGCACGTTTCCTGGGCCTCCCCCTAGATGAGTTCGACGACAACGACCATGCGTGAATCCCCTCTTTACGGGGCTCGACTAGCCGCTACAACAACAACAACAGCTTATTACTCACTAGCATCAATATTGGCCCGTTCACATAGGACTTTTGCTTTGCTTTGCTTCAGAGTTTCGCTTTGACAGATAAGTTCAATACATGATGTTATATGAGTCCTGCTAAATACAAAGCGAGAAAAGTAGAGCAAAGCAAAGCGAAGCAAAATTATGGGCAACTCTCAACTTTTGTACGCTTTGGCAATCAGCTGTTATCATTTCCATTTTATTTTTATTTTGGCGTGCGTATACACACTACAGACACTCGCGAATTTCACACATTAGTAGCATAACTACTACTACTTCCATCATATCAGTAAAATTCATTTTTGTATTCTATCTTTAAACAAAACAGCAGAAACTGTCAAAGCGTTCTATGTAGCTGACCTTCTACGCCTCACGCTTTGTTGTTAAAATTCGAACTGTCCAGCAAAGCGAGGAAAGTTCTATGTAAACGGCTCATATATGACAGCTACATAGCTTTTCATTTGCGAGAAAACTTCCTGACGGCAACATCGTTGGAATTTTGATACATACAAGAATGATAGAATACAAGATTGCGCCTTCCCGCGGTGAAATGACAGATCTCGCCTTTAGTAAACAAGAATACGGGAGAGAGAAAATTGAACAACTTCCAATATTTCATTGAAAAACGTGTTCTAATTGTTCTAAAGTGTAAAAGTATGAATTTATAGGCAGACATTTAATAAATAAATTCGCAAAATACTAAAAAAGTGTGTCTTTTTCTTAATTTGTGAAAAAAGCTTTGTTTAGTTGAAGTTGAGAATTGTCAAACCCGGCAAAACCAAAGTAGCGGTACTTCTAAAGGCGTCACCTTCAGTATTCAGTACACCGTGCAGTTTCTATAATATTTAATAGCGTTTTCTTTTCTCGAAAAAATGTTGCACTTATTCTACCCCGTGCCAGGGCTGTCAAATTTTCGTGTTCTTTTCTCAGCATGTTTTCAGGGTTGTTTGTTCTTTTCTCGAAATGTTGCCCTCTCGCCCGAGAAAAGTGCGACATTTTCTGCCCTTGTCAAATTGCAAGGGTGAGCGTTAACTGACGGATTGTTTTAAATCGTTTGTAATTTGTGTTTTTATAATGGATGTAAATTGGATAATTTTATTAAATTCTGTGAAAGAAGTGGTGAATGAGTTGGTGGATTCATCGTCGTCCTCATCTGAAAATGAAATTGAGTCGCTACTTCTTAGGAGAAATTCACGGCCTAGAGTAAAAAGGTTTTTGGAAGACGTTGTGAATTCTTATTCCATTACAGAGGTAAATATATAAATTTTAATGAAATGAAACTTCTTAAACATTGTAAATTACAGTTCAAGAAAAACTTCCGCATCAATCGTGATATTGCTGATTATCTCGTGGCCAAATTTTCTGCAAGCACTTGGTATAAAACCAGGAATTACAAAGGAGGAAGACCGCAAATACAAGCGGAATCTCACGTACTGGCATTTTTGTGGAAGGCATATTGCAATTTTGAATTAAAATCTGGATATAAAAATAACCATATATCTTATTTAGGTTCGCCGCAAATAAAACTACTTTCAGAGAAGTTGCAAATCTATTTGACATGACTTTGTCAAGTATGTACATTACTTTCAATAAAGTTTTGAACTTTCTTGTCAAAGATTTAGCGCCGGAGGTGATAAGGTTTCCAAATACAATCGAAGAAAAAGAAGTAGTCGCTAAATTATTTGAAAATGTAAATATAATTAATTGAGAAGTTGTAACATAATATAAAATTTCTGTAATTTGCAGATAGCTGGATTTCCGAATGTGTTGGGGTGCATAGATGGAAGTTTCATTACAAGTAGAAAGCCAAAACATAAAATTCGGTCCACTTATACGAACAGGCACGATTGCGTATCCATCACTCTGCAAGGCATATGCGACGCGAAGTTACGTTTCTTGGACGTATTCACAGGAGTTCCAAGCAAAATCCATGACGCTAGAGTTTTGAGATTGTCCTTCATTGGAAAAGAGTTGCAGAGTACATGTGCACCTAAATATTATTTGTTGGGTGACTCAGCATATCCCCTAAGAGAATACTTACTAACACCTTACCGGAATTATGGAAATTTGACTGAAGCTGAAAAATTTTACAATATGAAATTTTGTCAAACCAGGGTAAGAATTGAAAATGCTTTTGGGATGCTGAAATCACGATTCCGTCAGCTAATGCGCTTAGATTTTCACAACGTTCAGTCGATGGCAAAGTTTGTTATATCATGCTGCGCCCTTCACAATCTTTGCATCGAAAGAGACGACATTCTCGACTGCAGTACCATGGGTGATGAGAACGAAAGTATTTTAACGGAAAGAGGAGATAGGAGAGAACAACTGCTTTCGCAGTTAGGACATATTAAACGAAACGAAGTCAAAAATCAGCTATGCATTCAAAGAAACGTACAAATAGCTTAAATTTGTAATTCATTTATTTAGTTCACAGTTTCAGTTCATGTAGCTTCATCACAAATGCTTATCTACTAGTTTTAATAAACATACTTATTTTTATATGTATACATATGCAAAGTACTTCAAGTCTTTTCATTATAGGATTGCTTATGGGATAGTTAAAAAAAATTAGGTACTTCGTCGCTTATCTATAAAATTGTTTAATTTTGACCGTTTTGCAACAAATTCGCAAGAAGTTGTTGTATATTCCCGAGTGACTCCATTTTCTCCCTATGCCGCCTTTCTCGAGCATTTTCCTTTCTTTCTGCTATTTCGAGCAACGTCTCTTGCACTGATTTATTTTTTTTCACTTCCTTCGCCTTTGGGCTTGGTGTAGCCGATATTTTCATTGCTACTGATTGGCTGCTCATTTGTACTTCCGGCTCTATGGAGTCATCCATCGCACAAATATTTTCGAACTCTTGTGCGAATTCTATTCTTTGCCTTTTAGCGCCAGATGTGTGGTTATTTTCAACCGCTGATTTCCTTCTTTTCAAAACAGTTTTATATCTTTCTTCACACTGTTTTGCTGTTCTGCCTTCTATTTCTGTTGAGATCTTTTCCCACATTTCCTTCTTATTTCGAAGAGCCTTCATAGGTCCAATCTCCGGAAAATAGCTGGTGTATCTGTCGAGCAGAAGGCGGGTCTCACTGTCTGACCACACTACAATAAAAACAATAAAATGCTTGTATTTTCCACTGAGGCCATTTATGTATATTTAATTTGTATACTTACTTTGTATACGCTTCAAATACTGGTTTTCAATTGTTTGCTGTTCCATTTTTATATTGAAATATTATCATTAATCTTTATTTGAAAAGCAAATACTTCCACAGCACACTCGAATCAATTGTAATAGCAAAACAAAACAGTCAAACAGCTGATCAGTGGCAGGGTGACATTTTTTTTGTTCTTTTCTAATGGAGAACATGCGACATTTTCACAGGGTGTAGGGCAAAATTTTTATAATGTTGCCCCACAACTGGGCAACATTTTTTTCGAGAAAAGAAAACGCTATAAGTCATATTTGCACTTTAATGAAGTGGACATACTTGCATGACGCCATCTTGCAAATGGTTTTATCAAGCCATCAAATGCTCACACGCAAAAACAAAAAATCGAATTGCTCACACCTCACAAAAAGGTGATAGATGGAAGCCCATGGACGATTGTGTGTGGAGATGTGGGGTAAACAACATGCTCGAAATTCTCGCTTGATTTCTGCTTTCTCATTCGCAACATGTCGTCAAATAAGAATGTGCGGGAAAACGCTACGATATACGATGCTACCAAATGAAAAATTCTTGTGAAACTACAGAACTGAGAGCAAGTGAGAGCTCGCTTACCAATCGGTATACAAGAGATAGCATGCTTCCTACCTTTTCGCGGTCCTCTCGGTCGTTTCATCAAGTAAGCGACAATTTCAAGCAGGCTAAGGCCGCCGCTAGTACAATAGCACAGCACTGTGCTTTGTTACACATCTCTATTTTTTAATACTTAAACCAAAAATAATCCTATAACGATGTACAAATTATCACTGCAATGCAGATATTCAAAGTATATTCTTCTTTTAAAGAATGGCAGTCGGCAAGTCTCTTAATAGACAATTTGTAAATTTGTTAATTTTTGTCTTTATATTAGTTTGATGGGACATTCCTCTAAAAACCACTATCAAAACAGCAAATCAGCATTCTCGAAACGTGTTTCTTTAAATAAAAAAGATGTTTTGCCTCAAGAGTATGAGCTTATTTATAGGGCGCCAATGGAATCATATATTTCATTTGCTAAAAATATCTCCACAATCACTGCAATAATAATGTCTGCGGCAGCTGCGTATTCTGCAACTAGCCAAGATAAGCTTCCAGCACCCAGTTTTGAATCTTTTGGGCTGGTATCGCAGCCCAACGACATCTGGTATTTTTCATTCGGTTTCGTTTTGGTAACCGTCATCACGCGACTTTTTGTTAGCAAATACCCCTTGCGTATTTATCGCTCAAATGAAAAGTAAGTGACATGAATATAAAACTAAAAAAATAATTTAAAATTTATTGTTTAGATATGTTGCTATATATGACTCCCAGATACCTTTTCGCCCATCGAAACATGCCTTTTGCAAGGGCGAAGTAGTAGAAGTCAATAGTAAATTTAATCCATGGAGCAACTGCACTTATCGGTTGGGCAATCGATCTTCATTATTACTGAGTCTGTATTTCAGAACTCCAGCCGATTTTAACAAAATGCTCGGTTATAATTAAATATAATATGTAATATAATAAAATGATGATCGAATAAATGGAAAGGCGGGCCCACTTGACGTTCTCGTTTAATAACCTTAAGAGAAAAATGCACACAAATTACACTGTGTAACACTGAAAATGAACTTTGAAAGAGACCTAGCCTAGGCGTTAGGCCTTATAAAACTAAGAAAAACTGTATACTTGAAATTTGCGAAACACCCCCAAAATCTCATTCACTAGTCAATCATCAATATCTTTGCGAATTTTCATCCGATTCAAAAGTTGTTTATATATTTTGAAAGGTGACAAATCACTATTTTTAATGGCGTATAACTCATCAAAATCAAACGAGAACTGAAGAAGCTACGGAGAAAAAAAATCGTAACTTAATAAAAAAAAAATTATTTTGAAACTTTGACTACGATTTTACGATAGTCTTAATTCAAAAAGGTACCTATCAAATATTAAATATTATTAAAGGGAATTTAGTACTGCGTCGATTAAGCTATTTCAGTCGAAAATCGGTTGGAAATTGACAGCGAAAACGCCTGATCAAAATGTAAAAATAAATTAGGATGAATTCTTTTTGAAGAATTCTTGTTGGGAAATTTTTATAAGTACCTTCTTTAATCTTGGCGTCACTCAACTTGGGGAATACAAGTTTCAGGTGTAGAAAAGCCTCGCTGTTTTTTTCGAGTCGTTTAACAAACTGTTTCATGTACCCCAATTTTAAATGCAATGGCGGCAAAATTATATCATCAGGCTTAACTAATGCAATATTGAGAATATTATTTTTGCCAATTTGAAACTTTCTCGGTGGCCATATGTTACACTTGTAATGATTTTTGGCACGACTGTCCCATTCACAAAAGTAACAAGGATATTTAGTGTAGCCACCTCGCCAATCTTGTGGACAGTGCACGTGATCGAGTGCAGCAAACAATTCATCCACATCAACGCAATAAACTAGTTTGTTATTGGTGTCATCAGCTTTGAAAATGTGTTCGAACGAAGATAGGTGTCTGTCTCGTGCAGACGTTACTTTAAAGTTACTGTCTACTATATTCCACTGCTTTAATCTGGAGGCCAAAATCTCTGTCTGTCTTATAGACAGATCCATATCCCGCACAAGATCACAATAATCGTGATTTGACACGAAATGACGTTCCGTTTCTATTGCTTTGGTTGGAAGGTACGGTTCGTCATTTACCTCATTAGAAGATTTGTGGCCTGAATCAGGAAATGTAGCTGGATTTTTGTCTTCAGTTCGCTGATCTTGTTTTCCTCTTGGAATCGGTTTCGATACAGTCAACACATTGGCATATTCTATGAGGTGGCGAGTTTTATAGTGGTGACCAGTGATTTTTGTTTGGCAAAAGTAGCAATCCTCCGGCTTGTGATATATTTGATAATGCCAAGCCATAGGAGTCACAAACGGCAGACGCTGGTCATCACATTTACCGGTTTTCCATTGTTTTTGTTGTACAGCACATCGAACAAATATATTCGGGTTCATACCAAGCACTTTCCACGTATGAGCAACTGAAAAAGAGGTTGAACGCTTCAACCACAGCTTTATTTGTTCTTAAATCGAACCGATATTTCTTATCAACAAATAGACCGCAGGCGTAACAAAATTTGTTGCGCCTATCACACATTTTACCACACTTATCACACAATATAATTGCGAAGCGGTCGCAAGGTTGAATTGACGGCGTAAATTTATTAGATGAGCACTCAAAATTTTTGGAAATGAATGTGTTTAAAATAATTCCTCATACTTGCTATGTTTCTAGTAAAATAACGCAATGAAATGCGGTCAAAGTAGAAAAATTAAAACAAAAAGAAGCAGGCTGTGTCAGAGACACGGCCATTAAGTTTAACGTAGAATACGCCATCCGATAAGACAGAAAACATATGTAACAATAAATGATAAATAATACAAGCAAATGAATTTCTTTATTTGATAGTTACTTTGGATGATATACATACATAGGCTTTGCAGTGCTTGTCAACATTTTCTCTTCTTTTACTCTACTTTAACTTGCCCGCCTAAAATTATGCAGTACAAAGAAAGGGCTGCACGAGTACATTTAAATCGCCCAACAGCAAACACTCAACCAAACACCACACACATATTTGTGTGCATGTGTTTATACAATTTTCATTTGAGAAATTTAAATATTAGGAAGATATGTATCAACCAACATGAAATGTATGTCAAACGAAAACTAACATCTTCATTTGACTACAAAAAAAAAAAAAAAAAAAAATTAATCGAGCCGTTTCCTTATAATTAAAGAAATAGAGATTACAACAATAAAAACCTGACATTGGTGCCCATACCGTAAGGTAAGACGTATTCTACGCCAAAAACTTTTCGCAAGGTAAATTTATTTAATAGCAGAAAAAATTTAATAGCTTCGTCAATTTTTGTCCGATTTCATTGCATGAGCACTCAAAATTTTTGGACATGAATGTACTTTCAAAATAATTCCTCATACTTGATATGTTTTTAGTAAAATACTGCAATAAAATGCGGTCAAAGTAGAAAAATTTGAAGAAAAAACAAATTTTCCAAGTTTACCCGATGAAAACTTACAACACGCTAGCTCAAAAAATAGATCTTTCTATCTCAATTTAAAGGTATAATCCTTACCTTTCCAAAACATATTTCATATTGAAAATTGGTAAAGAAATGGCCAAGTAATGAAAAGATAAGCGCGTACACTTCCGAAGAACTTTTTTTAACGGTAAAGCAAGATTTTGAGGGTGTTACAAATTTTTCAAAAACCGTTTTGAGTTATATTCGACCAGGTGAACAATTTCCACTATGTCACTTTAAAAGTTCATTCAATTTTTTCCATTTTGTAACACTGCGTTATATGAAATGAATATTAGAGATGGGCAACCAAACTTCTTTTATTTAATTTATTATTTCTTGTATTAACAGAAAACATAACATAGCAATAGTAATAAGAAATGAAATTCAACAATTATATTGCTATAATATTGTACATGACTGCATTCATCCAATTTTGCACGTCATGCTTTATTTGGCAAACCAATAACGGTAAGGACGGTTACCGGCTAAATTGTAAGTGTTCAATCCGTGTCTCGCCGTATTGTGCTATGTGTAATGAGAATCAGTTGTGAAAGTGTAGTTAAAGCGATTCAAACGTATGCAGTTGCAGTTATTTTTTTTAAATCGAAAAATGCGGAAAATATCGGAAGAATTTGGATAAGTATTTGTGGGTTGACAAAAGATGGGCAATCATCACGAGATATTGCAAAGAAATTAAAAATATGTCACAGTACGGTCTTATGCGCACAAAAAAGGCGCAATATAAAGCCCGCTTCGAATGGCAGAGGTCGCCGTAGGTTACTCACATTCGTTGACATTAGTTATATCCCAAATATGCTCGAGTTATGGAACGAATAAGGCGTAATGATTACATAACATCAAAACTAGCTGCAGAACTAATAAACAAGTAGTATGTTAGTTCAGTGGACGGCGCGAAGAGCTTTTCGAGCATTGTCCGACAAGAATGTGAAAGCGGGGTTAAAATTTTGCAAACGATGTCAAAAATTGGAACGTAGAATACTAAAAACGCATATGGTCAGATGAACAAGTCAATCGTTTTCAATCGGATGGAAAACAGGGGAAATACTGCAAAAACATCAGGTGAAGCAAACCGTGAAGCAGGGCTAAGGTAGTTTAATGTTTTGAGGCTGCTTCACCTGGTGGCATCTTGGCCCACTAGTGAAAATTTAAGGAATTATAAAAAAGGAATATATTGTTATTTTGAAATCAAATTTGCCAGAATTCGTGGACATTAGTTATATACCAAATACGAAGTCATGTTCCAGCAAGATGGAGACCCAAAACAAACAGCCAGAATCGTGACAGATTGGTTAGCCGATCAACGTTTTAAAGTTCTAAAGTGGCCTGTACAAAGCCCAGATCTAAACCCGATCGAAAATTAATGGGCTCTTAAAAAAGGTTGGTTGTTTATGAAAGAGCCTCAAAAAATTTGGAAGAGCTTTGGCTTAGGGTTCAGACTAAGTGGGCCGAAATACTAAAACGTACAATCGAAAAACTGGTAGAAAGTATGCCAAAACGTATTAAAAGTGTACTAAAAAATAATGGGCTGTGGCCAAAATATTAAGTTTGCTTAATAAATATATATTTTTCACACGTGCAAAATTGGATGAATGCAGTTATGTAAAATGTTATGGCAATAGAATTGTACCATTTAATTTTTTATTTTGTTAGTATAATAAATAATAAATATAACGGATTTTATGAACAGATAAAAGTGTCAAACATTCATCCAATAATGTTCCCCATGTAGGGGAGACCGGGGTATCGTGAGCCACTTTTTTTTATTGCTAAAAAGTTGTTATAAAATCAATTTTTCTGTAAAATTTCAACGCCGTATGTTGTAGTGTAAAGAATAACCTTCCTTTCTGTCAAAGTATTCTTATCGAATATCCTCATATAAGATGATCCCCAGGCAATTGAAAAAAACTTGAATTTGCTTCAGTTTGGAAAATCTCGGGGAATCGTGCGCCACCTTTTAAATTAGGTAAATGAACAAATTAGGCAACTGAAATGTATGATATTTGTTAGAAAAGGTTTACTAATGTGTTTAAATCGCAATATATTTTTAAACAATAAGAAAAAATGTTACAGGTGTTAAAAATTAATCTGAAATGCAATGCTTGCAAGTCCAATAACTTGCGGTAATTTTGGCGCATTTCAAGTGAACTGCGCGATCGCAGACGTTGCAATGAATGGTGTTTTGGCGGTTCATCTTTTTCGGCATACTTTTCATACAAATTATGCAGAAATCAACATCCTCTTCCACGTCAGTATCGGTTGGAGACGGTTGTTTTTTCTGCATTGTCTTGGATTTGCCACGAACTTTCTGCTTCTTCGCTGATGGTGCATCGCCTTTTTTTGCTTCTCTCCCGCTTTTTCTCGGCCTTATCACGAAGCTCACATACAACTTCTGGCGATGTCAAAATAGCTGATTTCATTGATTTACGGCCGCGATTCGATTTCTTAGCTGGCGTGCCAGCTTTTAATGGTAAGACAGCCTGCAATGCGGCGAGAAGATTTTCTGTCGAAGTATCAGAGACTTTTGAAGATGCATCACTTGTTGAAGGTCCAGTGCTTGTTGAAGGCACAGGTATGGCCCCTTCCTCGTGAGCGGCAATATCTCCGTCAGCAAGAACAATGCGGCGCTGATTGTCGGCATCGTCAACGTCTTCACCCATCTTCTTTTCACTTAGTTGCGAAGCCTCAATTTTACAATAACAATGAAAAAAACATCAAACACGTAAAGTTATCTCGGTAAATGTCAAGAACCGAGTGGCTCACAATTCCCCGAGAAAAGCGGCTCACAATTCCCCGAACCCATGTTTTTACAAAATGGCCAAAAATAAATTTAAAAATTGTAACGGCATGCTAAATTTCTTTGTCATTTCGAAAGCCTGAAGTCAGACGAATATTATAAACATAGTTACCTGCTTCAATTCGTAGAACAAGGTCGCAATAATGAACGTCACACGGAGTAAAAATGATACATCGAGATCAATAAATTTCAATTTATTATCACTTCAAAGTATCAATGCGCGTGCACATGTTCACTGACAGTGAAAATGTTAGGTTATAATGAGGCAAGTCGATAACAGTTATTACAGCTGTAATGATTCACTAGAAAAAAAGAGATAGCGCTGGCTCACGATTCCCCGTGGCTCATAATACCCCGGTCTCCCCTATGTATAAAAATATTTCTCTTAAAATTTTGTTACCAATTCTATTACTTGTGAGATTTATTTTACTTACTAAAATAGAGAATCGAGAAATTTGTAGTACTGTGTAATCGGAGGAGAAAGTACAACACACTAAATCCAAGAATTTTTAATTAAAATTTGCAACAAAATTGCTTTAGGATAGCTTAAAGAAATTGACTCTAAAATGTCTTTAAACATGTATGCAAACAATACTGCCCTAATAAGAATAGAAACTCCGGGGGAATTTGTTGCCTTTTCCCATTGCTTTAAAAGGGAGAAAAATTCCCCAGGAATTTCTATTCAGAATTGGGTTGATAAAGTTTTATTTAATTCGAGTACTAGTTAAGTGTACAAAATATGTTTAGGTTCTCATGTATGTACATATATGTATGTATATTGGATATAATATAATATTGAAAAACAGAACTTTGGTTTTTTTTAATTAAGTAGTTTTCATTTATTCTACTTTTTTCCAATAGCCGCCACAATGACAATATAACCACCGTTGGCACCACGCTTTCATTGCCGCTGTTTTAGCTACGTTTTGAAAGCTATTTACTAATCCACACCTAATGCAGCGTCGGAGAGAACTGGCCTTAGCACCCAAATGCAGATTACTGACGCCATCTTTGGTGTCGCTGACAAATACAACTTCTTCGTAATTTATATCCTTTAGCCAACTTGGCTCCATTGCTGAAGCAAAAATAAAGGGATAGGATTTGTAGAGAGATAAATGGTTGTTTAATAAGGTTGCCGGATTGGTAAATTGCTTTTGTGGAATTAATACCTGCGTAGATAAAAGACTGCATTCATCTAATAAAAAATCATCAGGCTCTGCAGTGTTTTGCCCGAGACGGGTCAAAAGCCGGAACAAAGTGGCTAATACATCAATATTTTCCACCGATTTTGTATACGTAGGCAAACATTGTGGATTTAGTAGGCCCCATATGCGCGTCATTACTAACAGTTCCCTAATACTACTAATAGCAACACTGTCTCTGCTTATATCATATCCTTGTTTCTTACTCATCTTGGCTTTAATAACTTCATTTGGAAGTTTATTCAATATATTCAATGCTAAATCGGATACCCATTGTATTAGTTGTTGCAAGCTTTGTAATGTTAAGGGTTCCACTGCGAAATCCTTACCATCTAAACTGAATAAAACCTTATCAATATCAGTAGATGGATCGGCTAGTATCATAGCTAAATTATCTCCTGGGCCCTTATCCTGACAACTAAGATCTGCAGGTCGAAGGAGGCTCTTAAATGTGATAGATATTGTATGAAGAATTATTAAATTATCAAAATCTTGTTGTCGAGATTGTATTCTGCACATATTACTTTTCAAGCACAAGAAATTAGAGTAATAGAAATGTCGTGTTATTGTAGACTGTTTTGTAAAATTTTCCGTTAGTTTTTCAATAAGTATATCCAAGTTAGCCAAATTCAGGAGAAGTATATCGCTTGCGTCGATACCAGATATAATACAATACTCTAAAAGTGACGTTTGCAACGATAATGTATTCAGCTTGTAATTTTTATCTGGTAAAGGAGACGCAACTTGCATGGCATACATCTGACCGAAGTTATCAAAGAGCACAAGTATCTGATTCATATGCGTAACGTCAGCTGATACAAATTTATGTTGGTTATAACGATCATCAGACATGGAACGATCTGATATGGCCAATGCCACCTTTTTTAAGCCAGGTTCCACAATCTGTACAGTGTTATCTTTCAAAATTACATAAATTTGTGAAATTTGTGTTAGAAGCTTTGAGCTACATACGTCTGCTATGCCTGCTACGAAATGTACTTTTGCTATATTTTCCCATATCTCACTTTGCACAAAATCTCCTTTATTTTTTTGAAGTAATTTATGCACTGATTGATGTTTTTTACTTAAATGCCATTGCTCCAGCAAACTGCCGTCCATTGTATTATATCCGATATAAAGCACGTCTTCTTTATTCGAATTGATCCAGCCTATGTTGCATATTTCTTTGTAACTGACAGCATTAAAAAATATACTTGGAAGTGCTTCACTCTTAAGAAATATATTGTCATTGTCCACATTTATTCCAATTTTAAAGCAATAAACAATTTTGGACCTGCACCTGTAGTTTAATGCGACATTAAGGTGTCCACTAGCGCAATGTGTCATGCTGCAAAGCGAAATATAAAAGCGAGATAGTCCAATACTTTGCGTAACAGCTTTGAGTTCGAATACTTGAGGATTTATTTCGATGTTTTTTTTATGTGGAGTAATGAATGCCCCTACCAAGCCGGATGCCGTAATAATTGCTGCGCCTTCAACTGGTGCGTTTCCAAAATGTTCTACTGTCGGACGATGTTCTAAACGCTCAAATTTGTCTGCATAAGTCGGCAAATCCTTCTTCTGTGAGTGAAAGTAAACACTTTTTCCACTGTGAAAGAACTTGACTGATATAATGTCTTCGCCGGGGAAGTTCACTTTGTATAGTAGGAACCAAGAATTTAACTCCTTTTCTGTGCTCCATATCTCCACTAAACCATTATTGTAACCAGCTAATAATAATTCTGCATTGCTACTCCATTCCAAAACTCTTAAAACGTTCTTGGAATTCGTTACAGAATTTAATTGCCATGGTGAAATGAGATCACAGACAAATATTTGACAACCGGTATCCAAATCCTGTAGTGCACTAAACGCAATAATATTCCTTGTAGATATACTACAGATAACACGCTTACTTGCGTTCGGAATGGAATTCCCTTGTACCTTGTATATGATAGTCATTATATTTTAATTATTTAACAATATAGTCAAAGGCTCACACGTCTCGAACACCACCACGGACGTATTTTGTAAACAAATTAGCAAAAAGCATAGAGAAGAACATTCTATATCGATATATTGCTATATTTAAACAGAGCGCAAAAAGTATTGATCACTATCGCTGCTTTATTTTAAACCAATAGTTAAGGACCGTCCAGATATATCGTAGTATCGCTATGATATATGATAGAAATCGCGTTAGAAGTATGCCTGCTTCAATGACCGCTTTGACAACTATTGCTTTCTTTGTAATCACCAGAACGAAAATTTTGTAAAAAAAACTAAAACATGTTTACTTACGTTTGTTAAGGGAAAATGTAATAAATTAATCTCCGTCCTTATTAAATTTCATTTATATCCATCAGCTCATCATCCATTACTGTTGAAAGTTACAATTACGACAAAACAGAGGATTTTGTTTATCTTGGAACCAGCATTAACATCAACAATAAAGTCAGCCTCGAAATCCAACGAGTAGTCTCTCTTGCCAACAAGTGTTACTTTGGGCTGAGTAGCCAATTGCCCAGTAAAGCCCTCTCGACGAACCATCACCACACTCTATAAGTCTCTCATCATGCCCGTGCTATTGTATGGCGCAGAAGCATGAGCAGCGTCAGTATCGAATGAGATGGCCCTTGGAGTGTTCGAAAGAAAGATTATCCGAAATATTTATGGGCCTCTACGTCTTTGCGATGGCAAATACCGCAGACGATGGAACGATGAGCTGTATGAGTTTTACCACGACATAGACATAGTTTTGCGAATTAAAATACAGCGTTCCTTCGACAGTCGCTTCTGCGATACCGGAACGACCCGGATTTTTATCCGGCCAAGAACTGTCATTTCAGCAGCTGTTAGAACAGCAAAAACAACAACAGCGGCTACGTTGGCTGGGAAATGTCATGCGAATGGACGAAAATGCTCCAGCCCTGAAAGTGTTAAACGCGGTACAAGCTGGTGATGGTAGAGGAAGAGGACGGCCTCCTCTGCGTTGGAAGGACTAAGTGGAAAAGGACTTAACGTCACTTGGTATTTCCAATTGGCGCCAGTTAGGAGAAAGAAGGAGTCACTGGTGCAATTTATTGGATTTACCTAATATCGCGTAAGCGTTTATAGTGCCAATTAAGTAAGTAAGAAGTAACCATCAGCTGATTACCAACTCGCCAAAATATGACAGTTGCCTAAATTTTCATGGGCGTTGAATGGAGCCCTTGGCCAGAAACTTTTTTTGCAGTGTATGTCGAAAAAGGCTTCTCGGTGAAGTGTAATTCGTGGGACGGGTAGAGTCAACTTAAAGTCTGCATCGGGCTTAAGAGTCATATGGAGTGGGCCGCAAAGTATATGGCCCCGCACTCTTCAGCGCCTACGGCCTCACCTTGCGCACAATGCGCCGGTGCCAACTAGCAACCAAAGGATCCACTCGGTTCATAGAAGCTCACCACAGTTAACCGACACCCCAACCTTTCCAACCCGCTAAAACACACCAATCCTGCTTCTATTATGTGTGAGAAAAATTCAGCAGCTGTTGATGCCCCACAAAGTCTGTTCCGTATGTTAGACCAGAATGCGTCAGAATGTGACATCAGTCAGGTGCAACTCGTGCCAGAGCTGGTGTCAGTTTCGGGAGTGTTCTGGTATGCGCACCGCAAATGAGTGAACCGGTGACTGCCGTGCCTCGTGGTGCAGAGCTCTGCTACCGCCTACGCCCGTTGTGGCGCCGCCGATCACCTCCATCAAGCAGCAACCTATACAGCGGCCAGCGCAGCTGATAAACGATGGACAACCTCATCATTTCTTCACACCCTCACCCGCGATAATTCACCCCGGACAGAGAAAACATCGCCAATTTCACTGCAATGGGCTTTGTTTCGCACGCTTCAAAGTTCCTGCTGGCACATACAAAAGAAATGATATAAATATTGTATAGAGCTTACAAATTAAATTTTACAGAAATGAAATCCTTACATTTTGTATTCCTGTGCCGGTAATATTGATGCAGAAACAGATAATAAGTAATAATTCACTATGGAAGCGAGTTTGCAACATCCTACTCCCCGGTGAAGGGATGTACGCGTCACCCCAAAACGTCTTACACTTCCAGCTTGACCACTGGTCGTCGTAGCACGCCGTTCTCTGTCTCAACCTCAGCCAAGCGTACGTGTCCGTCTTTGGCTTTTGTCGTGGATGTCACCACACCCCTTTTGCACTCGCTGCGTGCAAGATTTCGTCCTTTTGGTAAACTTCGCTGAGCAATTGAATTTCAAAGTGATCCCTCCTTTTGAAAATTCGTTTTTGAATTAGGTTGTGTGGAAGACATCTCGTACTCTACGGAGCTCTCCATTCGCACCAACAAAGTTGGTACTCATATCCGACCGAATTTTCACTGGAACGCTACGATGATTAACAAAATTTCTTATGCACAGGATACAAGCAAAAGTGGCAAGCTCGAATAAAGCGCCCCACCATTTATTCGCTCTTCTACCAATAGTTAAATGCATAGGGCCAAACAAATCAAGCCCTGTATACGTAAATGGCCTTATATGCCGTTAAACGATAGACTAGATGTTGGCCCATCAGTGGAGGCCTTGGGATCGTTCTAACATTTTTACATTGTTGACAATAAGACTGAACGCGTTGAACTGCTGAACCCAGACGACTTCCGTATTTCACGACAATATCGTTTTTGTGCTAAAATCTTTTCTGGCATCACTGAATAACCAATTCAGTGAATTCGTGGAGGTATGACAGTATGACAGGTCTTCTCGTGCTTTCGTTAAGTGCGGCCGCGTAATCAAGTCGCCCTTGCGGCATGAGTGCGAGTCACTGTCCTTTGAAACGGAAGTATCTTTTCTCAACACCGCTATTTCGTTGGGAAATGCCTCTTCTTTAACTATTCGCCTTCCCGCGCAGATGTTTAGCTGCTCTTGTTACTAAATCTTCTGTATTCAACTTCGATGGACAAGAGCGCCATTCGTACTCTTGTGTCTCGTCCAATATCTAGCTTATCCGGTGCGTAACAAATGCCTTGTATTGCCGGTGGTCAGGTTTGATCCACATCAAAACTGTTTTGGAATCGGTCCAAAAAATGGTTTGGCTGGGTTTGACGGTATGGCTTTCAGCAACTGTTGTTTTCAATCGCGTCCCCAGCACAGCAGCCTGCATCTCTAAACGAGACACTGGCAGCTGTTTCAGCGGTGCGCACCTGGTGTTTTTCCACAACAAACCTGATTTTAACGCCTCCTGCTAAGAATATTCGCCAATAGGCTACTGCAGCAAAGGTAATAAAAATTCTGGAGCATAGCTTCGTAAAGTGTTTCCATATATCATAATGCCAGCTAGCATCCCGAACGGACCATAAACAGACGTCATCAATCTCAGAAATTGTCGTTGGGTATTTGTCCCCAAAACATTTATTTTATGTCAGCGCATATGCCAACAATACCGTCCCAAAATTGTAACAATATTCTAATCAATGACTGCATTTGATCTGGGACTTTGAGGAGAATAAAATTCAAGGGCACTTTGTTTATCATCGCTACCGGAGGTTACCCGGCTTATTTACGTTAAACCCTGCAAAATGCGGTAAATACCAATTTAAAGGTGTTTGCTTCATTGTTCATCTTTTTCTCAATTGAACGTAAACGGTTTAGAGCCATGTCAAAACTGTCAGACAAATTCACATCGTCTGACTTCCACAACAAACCACACTCGTACTCGCCAATTCCCTTAGTCGTCTCAAGCTAAATTTCTATAGCACGAACGGCAACGCCAGAGTATTCAGTTGTAAATAATCTGCAATCAAATGGTCTCTGTCTGTTATCGGTTTTTCTTCGTCACTCTGCTTACCATTAAAAAACGATTCAAATGCTGTTAGTATATAGGTGTTTTGAACGGTGGATTCCTGAGCGCAAGATTTAAACCTAACTGCAAAAAAATACCAAGTGGGTCAGTATTGATAAAGTTAGAAATAATTTTATAATAAAAGCGCTAATGACAACTAACCAAATTAATGAAAGTGATAAGCTCATGTATGACACCGAACAGGGAGGGCCATTCGTGGTTTATATTGACAACAGCAGTGTAGGCGAATGGAAACCAATAAATGCAATAGACATCTCGAATACTCTAAGATGACGTAACCAAAATAGGATTCGGCTGAGTTAAGGTAATTTTCAAGAGCGCAGTTACAGCCAACAAGGTATGTTACAATAGGCCTGTTCTTTTGTAACCTAGTTGCAAAAAAACACTAGGTAGGATACAAAATAGCATGTAAAACAACAACACTAACTCGGAAAAATATGCGAGTTGAGCCAACTCGGTTACATGATATCCGACCTGAGATGTAGTGTTGTGAAGCAAAAAACCCGCTCTATTGTGAATGGGCTCTGGAAAAATACTTGGGAAATTTCAATCAACTGTCAAATCTTGTTTGTTTTATGCAGAGAACGTATATTAAATGAGAAGCTTCATGACCGAATTTCAGTGTGAATTGTCAAAAGTCGAAAAATTTTCAATAGACCCACTCATGAAAATACACCACGTTGAGAGCGGCAAGTTAACAGAGCTGAGCAGAGACAATATTTCTTTTAACAGAGAATAAATTCAAATAAAAGTTGATTGTTCTTGTTCTAATTTTAGATTTCGCAATGATATATGTAAATGAATTAAAGGAAAAATTTAAATAGTTATATTTTCATATTTAACGAGACATTTGGTTTATTTAAATAAGTAAATGATAGCATTGAGTCAATTTTGATTGTATGAAAGCACGCTTATGCCAAAACAACTTGGCTCATTTGCTGTTTTACCGACGGCATTTCACATTTGCATGTTGTGTAGTTTTATGGCTTGTTTGAAAACATATCTAAAATTTAATATAAGAGGAAAAAGCTTAAGAAATTCTTAAAATAAATTACTTAAAATAAAAGAAAAAAATTTGGCTTAAACTAAAATTATATGTCGAATTTATTAAAAAATGAAAAAGTGAAATATTAAAAAAATCTAAGCATATTCATTCTTTAAAATGATTTTTTATAATATAATAAATATTACTAAGAGTTTGCTTCCAATTTAATATTTCATTTGGTTTCCTATGTTGATTTCCTTTTTCTGTAGATGCGAAATAATATCCGATCTATATATGTACATATGTATATGTAAGTACATCTTACAAATTTGTTCATTTGTATCAAAAATTTGTCTTGGCAAAAAATATTCACGCGAAACTGAATCAAGTAGCGATTAAGTTCAAGTAAAACAATTGTATTCTGTGGTGCAGTTGCTTCAAGAGGCGCCGCAACGTTCTTATGCTTTCGTTTTGCGCGAGTTCGGAACCGGGCCACGCGCTTTTGACTTAAAATTTATTTAAATTTTTACTTTTTTGTAAATTCTTGCACTAGCATACATATGTATACTTCCCGAGAATACTGCATGCATAACTAGTACATTTGAATGTAAAGTCGCAAATAACTAAAATGCCATCAAGTATACAATTATATATGTACATATGCACACATCCATAAATATTAATATCTATGTACATATGTATATATGTATGTATGTACATATGTATATAAATACATAAATTCATATGCATCCATGTACATATGTACATACATACACACATATGTATGTACTTGCGTACATGTGCATAAATTCAACCTTGACCTACGCTAAATCAAAGTCAAATCACAGCGCAATCACAACCGCAGCTGCACTTGTGCCTGCGCCGGCGCCAAATATTCTAAAATATCTGAAACTACATACAACAACAAAAAATTCATTCATAAACGCAGGCGCGTATTCGTGCAAACAAATGTCGTTCATTCATAAGCGCAAGCATTTCATCTCCCCGCGCACGCAAATGTTCCCCTCAACGATCTTTTTCGCGACGAACACAAAAATGATAAAATCTTCAATTTTACAAACCATCGACGGTCATTGAAAATTTCAACACCGCAATATCAGACAATAATGCAATTTGCCAACGGACTCTGACAAATTGCTGGCATTCTAGAACATTCTAGAACTTCTGCCCAAATACGCATCAATTCATTTGCGTACACGTGCACTCGCAATTGGCGAATCGACATAAAAATTGCCGAAAAACAGAAAAGAATATTCTTTTGCTTACCGTACCCTTTCCCTTTCAACCCTTCTCTTATCCACAATTGTTGCATAACTCCTCTTCCGTCTCAACTTGCCCCGCTGGCAAGCAAAAACAGTTTTTTTCTCGGGTTACTACTTTTTCTTCTTTGTTTCATTTTTAGTTGGATTCGTAAATTGATCTTCTTTTTTGCGCACACATTGCTATGATTTGCATAAATAGCCGTATAAGCGAACGCCACCAAGTGTCTGCTGTAGCTTAGTGCGTTTAGTCGCCGGCTGCATTATCTATTGCATGTTTTAGCTTTTGACTCATAGTTCGAATCTCAGCTTTTTTTTCGTGCCATGTCTAATTTTTCTGAATTTTTTTTTTTAATTAAATACAATACATTTATTAACTTTCATAAATTTTTGGAAATCATTTCGTTACGAATGAATATACATACAAAAATATTGAAAAGTTTTCATTTACATATTTAAATAATTTAGGATGTGCAATATAAAGAAATTGCATTAAATTATTTTTTTTTAATATTATGTTTGCTATTATTTAATATTAGAAAAAAGTTTAAAAAAAATTATCTTAATTAAAATTAAGTTTGAATTTTTTCACATTATCAGTTACTAGACACGGAAATTTTGACATACATTTTAATAAAAAGATCCATTATATTAAATTCGTTTATATTACATTATACATAAAAAGGAAATTTCAAGAAAATATTTATTTATTTGCATGATAATAGACAATTTTTATATTATTTAAACCAAATTAATCAACTGCAACACCAGTGATAAGTTACATTATTTTCCTCTCTAACTACAAATTCACGCTCTAGCACTGTTAATATGGGTATCTACTGTTAAATTAAGTGGGTCTGCTGTGTATTAGCGGTGAAAAAAAATGAGTGTGGTGTGTACAGCAGACCCCCCTGGCGCGGAACGAATCACGGAATGGACTGGGATGAGGCTTCTCTATAATATACGTTCTCTGGTTTTATGGATACATAAACAAAACAAATAAAAATGGAACAAGGGTAAGAAAAATTTGCGCTTCGTATATTTCACATAAAATTATGAATTAAAACATGTTTGTTATTTCAGAATGCAAGAAAAAAGGCGCAAGAGATGGTCGTGTGAGAAGACAATTGAGTATTTGAGATGCTACCTCGCCCGGAAAGCGGAGTTGGAACACCCAAAAAGAAAGAGGTTGGCCTACGCAAACGTGTTGGAAGACATGGTGTCAACGGCGATCACGGTAGGTTCAAGAAATAAGTATATGTTTGAACAAATTATATTTATTAATCCACTTCCAGGACTTTGAAAGAATGCCGCTGTGCTTGGACAACAACAGCAGAACTGACGCCAGCCCGAGCTTTGCCCCCAATATGGAGGGGTTCATGTGTGTTACAGACCGTTTGAAACACTTTCGGCAAAAGTGCTGTCTGGAAAAAATAGCTAACAGAAATTACTCTTTCTAGCAACAGCTTTTTAAAACGTAACAGTGAGTTTCAGTGAAAACCTTGTAGTGAATTTTTTGCAATGTTTTTGATGTAAATTCTTTGCGCTCGTTTTTATAAAACCCGTGTAAATGCGGAAGAGCATCAACTTTACAATTTTTCAAAACACATCGGTAACATTTTGCTGTACAATGTACAAGAGTTTTATAAAAGCGAACACGAAGCATTTACATCAAAAACATTGCAAAAAATTCACTAAAATGTTTGCACTGAAACTGAATTTTTTTTTTTTAAATTTGCTTTTGGTTTGTTATTTTATTTGTAATTAGAATAAGAAGTGATCTGAATTGAATTTTATATGTGATACTCCTTGTGAATTTGTTTTAGTTTTATAGATTTTAAGTTGAATGAAATGCAATAAATTCTTGTAAATATTTTTATTAGTTAATTCAAAGATATAAATATACATGTAGTATATGCAGTGAAATTTTTAAATAATATTTTGTTGTCTTAAATAATTAAAAAGGGTTTGCCTTCTGTCAAGGGCTGCGTCTTGGTTTCATTCTTCAAAACCTTCATCAAGTGCAAACGTATTTTCATCACTCACATCGTTGATATATCACAAATTTTCTAGTTGCCTAAATGCCACTGTATTGCTTACATACTAAATGTACATTCATATACTTAATGTTTTTAAATAAATTTAATAACTTACCACAGAACCCTCAGAATTGCTCATTTTGTTTGCTTCTTTAAAAATTCACAAAACAAATCATATGTTTGATGACTGATTTTGCCAGTGTTGTGAAGTAACTAAAAGGAAATTTTATCCGAGTTGGAGTGTTCTTTTGCAACTAGGTTACTGTTGGATACAAGAAGCGTTTTTCTTGTGCATATGTAACTTCGGATGTGGGGGTGTACAATCTCCAAGTCAAATCCTGACCCTTTCCAACCAAGATGTGGGAAATTATAAAACCGTATGTCACTACGCAAAATAAAACCAACGAGCTGCTTGGAGTGAATGCTAGATGTGTAGTGTTTTATTGGAATGAAAACGGAGTATGTACAAGCGAAAGTTCGAAAGAGTAAATGAGAAATTTGAGTGCAATAATGTGTAATGTTGTCTATGTATGCGAGTGTATGTGCAATTGCAATTGCAATGAGTAGATATTAAACTTACAGCATGAGTTAAATATAATAAGAATTGAGATATTTCAATAAATGATATTAGGGTGATCCAACATCCCGGCCCGGTTGAAAGGATCCACTTTCAAGCAACTGGTAAGATGGCAAGCTTGTGTATCGGCCGGCAGCAGGTACCATTAGCAGTGCGGAGGTGTACGACTCGGACATGACCGTCTCGCCCAAGCACAGTGGATTCTACGCGACCAAGTTTCCAACGTTGTGGTGGCAAATTGTCGTCGTGAATGACAGCTAATGTTCCTTCAGTGAGATTGGTGGCAGGTTTTGTGCACTTAACCCGTGCGCGTAGTTCATTTACGTATTCTGATGACCAGCGCCGCCAAAATCGTTGCTTTATAGCCGTAATCGTGTCGTAGCGATCCAAGTTTGACATGTTGGCTTGCTCGAGTGAGCGCTCGGGTAAGGCGCGCAGTGAGTCACCAACCAGGAAATGGCCAGCAGTGAGTGCTTCGAAATCATTCGGATCTGACGATAACGGAGAGAGCGGGCGAGAGTTTAATATAGCCTCGATTTCGACTGCGACGGTGGTAAGCTCTTCGAATGTCAATCTGCTGTTTGCCAATGTGTGATACAGTAGCCCCTTGGCGCTCTTAATTGCTGCTTCCCAGAGGCCGCCAAAATGAGGTGCCCTGGGTGGAATAAAGTGGAAATTAATAAAGTCAGATGAGCAAAATTTATTAATTTCTTTTTGGGTATCGTCTCTAAACAGAAATTGATTCAGCTGTTGGAGCTGATTGGATGCTCCTAAAAAATTCGTGGCGTTATCACAGAAAATGTCGCACGGCATCTTTCGCCGACCACCCATGCGTTTTAGAGCATTCAGGAACGACTTGGTTGAGAGGTCCGAAACAACCTCAATGTGAACTGCCTTAGTGACAAGACAAACGAAAACAGCCAAGTATGATTTGGTAGGCGGCTTTCCTCGGATACGCAGGTAAGTATTTATTGGTCCGCAAAAGTCGATTCCACAGCGTTGAAATGGTCGTGCAGGTTGCAGACGCTCCCTGGGTAGTGGTCCCATAACTTGCTGCAGCAGTGTAGGTTTGTAGCGAACGCAGTGCACACAAGTACGAACGATACGACGAGCTACATCTCTGGCATTGACTATCCAGTATTGGAGACGTATCAAAGCAATTAGCGCTTTAGGGCCTGCATGATAATTTCGAACATGTAGATGACGTACATATGTTGAAACAAATTGTGAGTTGCTGGGTAGAAGAATTGGGTGTTTTTGACTATCTGGTAAATCGATATATTCCAAGCGACCGCCGACTTTGATTAGTTCAAATCCGGATGAGTTATCAATGAATGGAGTAACAAATTTTAAATTACTTTTCAGCAGCTGATTTTTCTTTAACATTTTGAATTCTTCATGAAAGTGCTGCTGTTCCAAGTTCCATATTATGCAGTCTGAAGCGTGTCGTAATTCTTCAGGCGCAAGCGAAGTTTTGTTGAGTGCTGATTTCTTTCTGCACGAGTCACAGAACCGAAACAACCAGGCGACGAGGCGTAAGCAATGAGGATACGAACTAATGTCATTTATAACCTCGAGAATATAATTTGTCTCCTTCACTATTGTGAGTGCCGTTTTCCGCTTCTCCGCGTTGATGATGTCCACGTCAAGATTAGTTGGGGGTCTGCTGCTTGGCCATTTTAACTGATCTTGAAGGAGAAAGACCGGCCCGGAAAACCAGTTTGAAGATCTAAGTTCTGCAGTAGTGCAGCCTCGCGATACCAAGTCAGCAGGATTTTCGCGTGTTGGCACGTGCCTCCAATGTCCTACTGCGGTCAATTCTTGTATGCCGGATACTCTGTTTCCCACAAAGGTAGACAACGTAATTGAATGCTGTTGAATCCAGTGCAGCACCAGTTGTGAATCGGTCCAAAAGAAACTGCTCACGGTTCGGTCAGAGAAAAGGTGCTTTATCTTGCTGTGGAGTTGAGAAAGAAGGTGTGCACCGCAAAGCTCAAGCTTCGGAAGCGACTGTTTTTTAACTGGAGCTACTCTCGACTTTGATGTAAGTAACTGAACTTTAACATTACCACGGGAGTCTTCAGAGCGTAGGTATACACAGCAGTCATAAGCGCGAATTGATGCGTCGCAAAAACCATGTACATAGTTGTATGCTGCAAGCATACGGTTGCAAGCAATAGCGACACACAGCAAGTGAGGAGAGTGAGTTTAGAGAAGTTAAGCAGGTTGTCCAAGCTTGTTGTAGATGTTGCGGTATGGACTCATCCCAGTCGAGCCTCAACAGCCATAACTCTTGCATGATTATCTTAGCCTTGATAATCAGCGGCGATAACAAACCGAGTGGGTCGAATAACGAAGAGGCGGTGGACAATATTGTACGTTTTGTAACCGAAGTGTACTCTTGTTTCGGATCGAATCTGAATGAAAACAGGTCGGTTTGTTGGTGCCACGTTACACCTAATGTGCTGGTCACGAAGTTGTCGGTGATATTAATTTCCTTTGCTGTTTGACTTTCTATAAAGTCAGGGTGATTTGAGTGCCATTTTGATAATGGAAACTGTCCACGACTAAGCACTTCAACGACTTGATGTTTGAGTGTATGTAACGCGTTAGCATCGTCCGCACCGCACAGCAAGTCATCTACGTAAAACGACGACTTTACAGCTGAAGCACCAATTGGAAACTCTGACATATGCTGGTCCGCTAGGTAGTGTAAACTACGTACTGCAAGGTATGGAGCTGCGGCTGTTCCGTATGTGACCGTGTTCAGTTGGCACGTGCGAAGATTCAAATCTGGGGAAGCTCGACAAAGAATGTATTGAAATTGTCGAAAATTACTATCTACAAGTACTTGCCTGTACATCTTAGTGACGTCTGCTGTAATGGCGTAACGGTGCAAGCGAAAGCGGAGTAGTAGCATGTACAAATCTTGTTGAATGGTGGGTCCTACTAACAAAATGTCGTTCAATGATGTCTGCGTTGAGGTGCGACACGAAGCGTCAAACACAACTCGTAGCTTTGTTGAAGTGCTGCTGGGTTTAAGCACGCAGTGGTGTGGTATGTAGTAGTGCGACTCGTTCAAGTTGGGTTGTGCTACTACGGACATATGACCTAGACTTTCGTACTCCTCCATGAAGGAAATGTACTGCGAACGAATTTCGGGCGAATGTAAAAGGCGCCTCTCAAGTGCTAGGAATCGACGGCGAGCAGTTTCGAACGAATTTCCAAGAGAAGATGGGTTGTCCTTAAACGGCAAACTCACGACTATGCGGCCAGTGCTATCTTGGTGTGTAGTTTTCTGAAGTGCTCTTCACAAATGCGATGGCTTGGCTGAGGTAGTTTTGATGGTGTGTCTATAGCTTCCAATTGCCATAGGCGTTGCAAATTGTCATCGATGGAGATTTCATTTGACAACAGGCAAGCTGATGACGTCAAGCTACGCTCACCACGAAACCTACCGGAGACGACCCAACCAAACAAAGTCTTCTGAAGTGTTGGTAAATTGGGCCCCAGTCGAATTTGGCCAACAGCGAGAGCGTCAAAAAAGGCCTCTGTTCCTAATAATAGATCGATGCGTCGGGGTTTGAAAAACGTCTCGTCGGCTAGTCTGGTATTAGTGGGCAAGTTCCAATTAGATGTGTCGATTTCAGTGTCTGGCTGATATGCGATGTGCGAAGTTGTTCCAAATTGAAGCGACAGATGAAACTCTGTCGTGCGCGATTTTACTGTCGTGGTCGTACGGGCCTTAAGACTAGTCAGCGATTCTCCAATGCTGCGAACGCCCATGTGATGTTTTTCACGACGAAGGCGAAGTTTTTGCGCGAAGTCATCGGTGATGAAATTGAGTTGGGAGCATGAATCTAGTAATGCTCTACCCAATTTGTATGCACCTGTCGCATCCATGACAAATACCATAGCCGGTGCAAGTATCACCTGACCGCCTTCTGATGCACCCATATGCGAGTGTGTTGCTGCTGATTCTTGCGATGAGGTCTGCCATGTCGGTCGAGTAGACTCTGAGGGTTGGAATGCAGGAACTACTGCGTGCGTTGACTGAGCAGTCTGAGAAGTGTTCTCATGATGTAGCAGCGTGTGGTGTGCTCGATTGCAAGAGCGGCAGCGATTCTTTGATGGACATTGAGCCATCCTATGACCGTTACTTAAACAGTTGATGCATAGATCGTGTCTCTTGGTTGTATCAAAGCGTTGGTTCGTGTTCATATCCTTGAATTTTGAGCAACCGACAACCTTATGGGTGGAGCTAGAACAAAGAATGCAAGTGGGTTTAGTGATAGTGAACGAAGAACTTTGGTTTCGATTGTTTGAGCGATTATGCTTGACGGACTCGGGTTTGCGCAGCGTCGATGACTCGGATGAGTGCAAGAACTGGCAATGCCGTTCCAATACTTGCGTGCATAGCGACCATGTTGGAAGCGATTTGTAATCAAGTGATTCGTTCCACTTATTTTTCGTTTGCTGATCACACTTGCCGATAACAATGTATATCAACATTGCCTGTGCGATGTTCGTGCTTGAACCCAAGGACTGCAATTAACTAAATATGGCTGATGCCTTGTCTACTAAGCTGCGCAGTTGCTGAGCATTTGACTTCTCTGTTGCCTGTAGGGTGAATAATGAGGCGATGCTTTCCAAAAAAATTAAGGTCGGGTTGTCGAACCGTTCCTTAAGCCTATCCAAAGCCTTTGAATAATTTTCATTTGTGACTTGGAATGCCTTCACAGTTTCCAGCGCAGGACCCTTTAAACATGATAAAAGATAATTAAATTTTTCAATGTTCGAAATTCTGGGTTCGCGAGCGATAATCTGAACAAATGACGTAATAAAATTTTTGTAATCAGCATAATCTCCACTAAAGGTGGGCAGAGCCAACCTTGGTAAGTGCGACGATTGTGTTGAAGCAGTTGCTGAAGGCGGTTCGGGGTAGTGTACCGTGCTATTTGCATCTTCACCTAATTGTGATTGGATGCTCAACTTGACTGCAACATAACTATCCTCCAGGTCTGCACGGCCGTTGTCCGTGGGGTCTAAGTCTTCAATGTCAGCTTGAACAGACAAAGCTTGCTTGAAGTAAGACTCCAAAATTCCTAATCGGCATTGCAGTTCAGCATTAGAGAGTTTATCATCTGACGCCCTTGCGCTTTCGACGATTGATTTAATGCGCGAGATGTTTCGCTTAATATTAGAGCGCTGGCGCTTACATTTTTCGAGAGGCATGGCTGCCGGTAAAGGTAAACTACGTAAATTTTCCTGCTGGGTCATTGGCTGTTTGATGTGCTGGTGGTCAAATGTTGACGCAGTCGAAAGTAAAGCGAAGTGCACAAAATTCAAAGCAGCGCAGTTTCAATGTGCGAGAACAGCGAATGCAGCGCTGGCAAAGCAACTGTGATGTGTTAGCAGCGCAACGGTCTGCTAGTGACAGTGGCAATGCAGTCAGCGTTAATGAGACCGTTCGCAACAGCAACACTAGGTATAGGGCTGATGTACTTGCAGGCGTACGGAATTTACCGCAAGGACAGCAGATAGAAAAACTGTATTAAATAAGGTTACATACATACATACTTATATGCGTTTCCAGACCGGCAAATTTTATGTATGTGGAGTTTGCAAAATATATGGGCGAACGTTATCGAAGAGCTTATTGGCAATGTATCAAGAGCGAACGATGTGACTAACATGAAAATCCTCCAACGAACGGGATAATTGTTGTTGTTGATTCAGCAAATGACGATATCGAAGTCAAATTTTACTTGTCGTAGAAAATACACTGCCCCACGTTGGGCGCCAAGAATGTTGGATACAAGAAGCGTTTTTCTTGTACATATGTAACTTCGGATGTGGGGGTGTACAATCTCCAAGTCAAATCCTGACCCTTTCCAACCAAGATGTGGGAAATTATAAAACCGTATGTCACTACGCAAAATAAAACCAACGAGCTGCTTGGAGTGAATGCTAGATGTGTAGTGTTTTATTGGAATGAAAACGGAGTATGTACAAGCGAAAGTTCGAAAGAGTAAATGAGAAATTTGAGTGCAATAATGTGTAATGTTGTCTATGTATGCGAGTGTATGTGCAATTGCAATTGCAATGAGTAGATATTAAACTTACAGCATGAGTTAAATAAAATAAGAATTGAGATATTTCAATAAATGATATTAGGGTGATCCAACAGTTACATTAAAACGGGCCCAATATTTGATATCCCGATAGAGGTAACTGAAGGTGAGCTGAAGGAAAATATTGTATCATCCATTCCGATATTTAAAGTTATTAAAGAGAAAGAGAGACAAGGAAGATAAGGATAAAACAATACCGACAAGGAAGGTAATAATTCTGTTCAAGGGTCAAAATTTACGTAGCTCTATAATATAGGCATATACATAAATGGAGGTGAAACGTTGATGCAGTGACAGAGACACCTACTCAGATATAATCATTTTGAACAATAGAACGCGTAGAAAAATGTGAGAAGTACTTTCACTCTCGTGCAGCGGAAGAACAATGTAAAAATGTCAAGTGTCAACTGCAAGCATGCCCATCCTCCGATGTCTAAATATTTACCAGCACACGTAAAAGCATTTACATATAATAAACAGGACAATAACCTTGGAAAATTCCATATAAAAGAAAGCTCATAAAAAAGTTACAAATATATTGGGAAACCGCTTTGGAATGTTGGGAGGGTACGAATACCAATTCCCTCAATTACCTGATGATTTAAAAAATAGTTGAACAGAAACTGGAAGCGAACAATCGAGCCTTTCAATAATATCCGCATAGCAATTGACAAAATTTATAATATATATATTTGATAGCAATCTAATTGCAAATAGTCCTAATATCCGTATGTTTTGGAATAATACTATCAAACACATAATAATAACTATTAAACACAACAATAATATAGACATAGCCTTACTTTCAGAAATCTGGTTAATAAATAACTATAGTTCTGTTTTCGAATACACTATCCAGTAAAAACCAGCACGAACCAGTAATACTTTTACTGGATAGCGTTTTCGTAAGCCAAAATTAGCAAACTAATGGAAATTGGGAGAGCGAACATGACAGCTGAACTTGCATGTTTTACTGGATAACAGCTGACTGAAAGTATTCAGTTGATCACAAGTAGAAAACTATTATTAAAAATGTTAGTTATTTCCATCAAAAAGGTGAAAATTGGAAAAAGTAATCGTTGGTCTCCTTGGCGTGGGGATGAGGCTTAAGTGTTGGCATGGCTGTTCCTTTCGAGATCTTCCATGCCACCACGAACTAAGAGGGAGGCTCCATATAAGAATCAGTGTAGGATTCGTTCTTGCACTGATTCTTATGTGGAGATTACCGTACCAACATCTCTCTGTTTCCGCATACCTTGTATCCCTCCTAGTATCTCCCAGCTCTCCTTCCTCTCTAGCTAATCCCCCCCCCCTAATCCAGGGTGTCAAGCGTCACCGTGCCCATTGGTCGGTCTGCAGCCAGGGGGTTTAATTTCCTAGTGGCACTAGGCACTAGGGGCCCGCCAAACACGGGGCGGCTGCGAAGCCTAGTCTCGCGAAGGCAACGGTCTCACGGCCTGGCCCGAGTGGACTAAGGCGACAAGCAGCCGCACAAGATAGTATAGAGGGCGTGGCAGCGATGGAAACTACGAGCCACGCCCCTCTGATGTTGGAGTCGGAGCCGTTCAAATTCGCTGACAAGCGTAAGGCCGCGAAGACGTTAAAAAGATACGACGGGTCCCGTTGGAAACGTTGTCCCAGAGCGCGAAGGAAGCGGTGGAAAGGGCGAAAGCCCTGCTGCCTAACTTCCGGGTCACTGGGGCTTCGGTGGAAAACCGGGTGCCTCCGTCAAAACGACAAAGATCGGCGGAGGAACAAACTCCGGCCTCTAAGAGAATCCGGCCGCACTCGTGGGTGGGCAGGCCTAGCTTTGCCGAGGTTGCGAAGGACAGGATCCTTATTGGGGTCCTGGACCGAGGCAACGAGCTCGGGTCCATACCAAAGGACCAGTGGAGGTGGGTGAAGGCAGCTCTGGCGAACGTCATCTTTGACGTTCTGCTGAAGAACCCTGGAACCCCCCTGCCTGTAAGGACGCTGGTTGGTACCAGGGCCACATTAAGGTGGTCGCCTGTGAGGACCTGAGATCGGTGGCGCTGTATAAGGCCGCCGTTGCAAAGGTGGGCCCTGTCTACCCAGGGGCTAAGTTGGAGGTGGTAGACTGGAAGGACATTCCAGTCAGACCCCGGGCGAGGGCATGGGTTCCAGTGACCCCATCGGCACCGGAAAGCATCCTAAAGATGCTTCAGGTGATGAACCCGGCCCTCCCAACAAGTGATTGGAGGGTCGTCCGGGTCGAGGACGCGGAAGGCCCTTCGAGACAAGTGGTCTTGTCCCTAAACCAAAAGTCCATCGGACTCCTTGAGAAGAGGCAAGGCCGCGTCTGCTATGGCCTCGATGAGGTCATCATTAAGGTGTACCGCGGGGACGCTCAGCGTGCCTCTAGTGCGGGTGCAGCAATGGACGTGGACATTGAGGCACCCGAACCGGAGCCGGAACCGGAACTCTCCAACGCTGAAGGCAGCGTCTCCTCTCAGACAAACTTTGCACCAACAATGCACAGGATGTTTGCGGAGGAGGAGCTGCTGCTCAGCGAGTGCGAGGCTGATGTCACCGTCGTGGCTGGAGGGGAGGTAGCGGTTTTCTCGCATGAGAATTCTGCAGATAAACCTCCATCGATCTAAAGCAGCCTCAGCTGCTCTCCTAGGTCGCCTGAGCAAAGGCGACGTTACGGTGGTACTCATTCAGGAACCCTCGGTTTGTAACTCAAGGGTATGTGGCTTTTAAGCTTTTCGTGGAGCGCGGTAAAGGTAAAATTAGAGCCTGCATTCTGGCTAAAGCAGATTTAAATATCTTTCTTCTCCCTAATTACAGTGATGGCGACGTCACGGCAACTCTCGCGGAGATAGGGGGTATGTCACTGGTGCTGGCATCGGCTTACATGCCGTACGAAGCCGAGTACACCCCTCCCTCTATGGTGCGGAACTTAGTGTCCAAATTTGAGAGCGGACACATGTTGGTCGGCAGCGACTCAAATGCTCACCATGTCAAGTGGGGGAGCACGGACATCAATGATCGAGGTGAGTTACTCTTCAACTACCTTCTAACTACTAACCTACTTATATGCAACAAAGGTAGGGATCCCACCTTCATTACTAGCAATCGTAAAGAAGTTTTAGATATAACTCTATGCAGTGATAGTCTATCTGAATTGATCGAGAGTTGGAGGGTTCTAGATGAACACTCCTTCTCTGATCATCGTTATATTGAAATCGTATTGAACTTTTCTATTACCAGCCCAAAGGTGCGAAAAAACCTAAAAAACACAGATTGGTGCTCTTACAAAATGTTATTTGAGGATAGGCTAAACAGCGAACCTCTTATTGAACCTAATTGTATCGGGGATCTAGAGAACATGGTGGACGTTTTTACGCTGACCTGCTCAAATGCCCTAAATCAGGCTTGCCCGGAACCAAAACAGTGGGGCAAACGTAAACCCCATTGGTGGTCACGTGAGTTGGACTCACTACGAAAATCTTGTAGGAAAAACTTCAACAAAGCCAGGAGACTTAGACTCGAGCTGGTATGGCTAGAGTACAAAAAGTCTCTTCAGACCTATAAAAAAGCTTTAAGGGTGGCAAAGAGATCCTCGTGGAGAAACTTCTGCGACGGCATCGAGGGTGCTTCCGAGACAGCCAGGCTAAGGAAGATTCTCTCAGGTTCCCCTAACCAGATAGGTTTCTTGCAAAAGCAAGACGGTTCCTGGACCTCAACGGGAAAGGAAAGCCTTGAATTGTTATTAGATACCCATTTCCCTGGTAGTACAACTGCGGAGGAAGGAACTCCTCCGCTCATCTCCTCCAACCCCGTTAACATACCGATTTCGGAAGAAAAGGTTAAATGGGATATCCAAAGCTTTAAACCATACAAATCTGCTGGGCCGGATGGGATAATACCTGCCCAGCTAATTAAGACACTGGAGCTGTCTGCAAAATGGCTCTCTACTATTTTCAGGGCCTGTTTCAAACTAAATCACATACCGTTGGCATGGAGAAATGTCACGGCTGTCTTTATTCCTAACGCCGGTAAGGCCTCACACACTAATCCAAAGGATCTTAGGCCTATCAGTCTATCATCCTTTGCTCTTAAGGCACTTGAAAGGATTATTAGTAGCTACCTGCCCGATACCATCGACAGTCGACTACTGTCTAATGACCAACATGCCTACCGCAAAGGCAAATCTACTGAGACTGCACCCTATAGCTTGGTCGGCTATATTGAGAAGTCTCTCAGCGTTAAGGAATTCTGTCTTGTAGCCTTCCTGGACATTGAAGGCGCCTTTAATAACGTATTTCCAGAAGCTATAACTGGCGCCGTTAGGGATCTAGGGGTTGAACACTCACTGGTTGACTTTATCGGCCAGCTACTCTGTTGCAGAGTAGTAAGGGCTAAACTGGGTGCGAGCGAATTGTCACGGCACGTGTCGAGGAGGACGCCACAAGGAGGCGTCCTATCCCCACTCCTATGGAACCTCACCGTAAATACGCTACTGCGAGATACGGCATGGGGTGGCGCAAAAGTCGTCGCGTACGCTGATGACGTCGCGATTGCAATCAGGGGAAAGTTTCCGCAGACATTATGCGAGCTGATGCAACGAGCCCTTCGGGAGGTATCCAAGTGGTCCACCCACTGCGGGCTCAGGGTCAGCTCAAGTAAAGTGGAACTTGTACTTTTCACGAGAAAGTATAAAGTGCCTTCTGTGACTCCACCGGTACTAAACGGTACCCGGTTAAGTCTTTCTACAAGTGCCAAATTTCTAGGCGTTATTTTAGATAGGAAGTTGAGCTGGAAGGAGAATCTAGTTCAACGTCATGAGAAGGCTTCTGTAGCCCTCTACACATGTAAGAGAGCCATAGGCAAGAAATTGGGTCTAAATCCCCGGATCTGTCGAAGGATTTTCACAGCGGTCGTCAGACCAATACTCCTATATGGGGTGATCGTGTGGTGGCCTGCATTAGAAAAAGAGGTAAACCTTAGACTACTCACCAAGGTGCAAAGATCTAGTATGATCTGCATAAGTGGGGCGCTCAGAACTACTCCAAACGAGGCCCTGAACGTCATTTTAGACCTTATTCCTTTAGATTTGGTTGGACAACAAATGGCAGCGATGACTGCTTTGCGACTAAGAGAGACATCCCAGTGGCACCCTGAAAGCCAAGGGCACTCTTGTATTTTGAATAAGTTCTGCTCTATTCCGAGCAGCACGAATTTACTTACATTCTTTTAAATTGTCTTCTTGCTTTGCGCGCACGATTACCAGTTATTAATCGAATGACAGATCCAACGAACAAGTACGTCCAGTTAATCGATCACGACTCGCATTCCTGCAAGAAGTCTAACCTACAACTAACGGCTATATTAGCGGTCAAATTAACTCATACTAATGGTTATGTTAGGAATTAGTTTTGTAAGGCGCCGGGTTCCAAATGACCACTTTGCTACTATGCCTCTCTTTCTTGCACAGACGTATGCTCGATTGCCGTGCAGTAAGCTCACTCGCTCATACAAGTCACTTAGTTGGGGATGTGGAAGTGAATTTATTGGTCAATCTAAAATATCTGGTTAATTAGTGGTTTTTCTGATGCTAATCTAACTTCGGAATAATCGATGAGCTATCGAGGAGAATGACTAGTAAAATACCCAAATAAACATGAAAACAAACAAAACTATACATTTCAAATTTTTATTATTATTTTTATTTAAAACAAACTATATTTTAAGTATATATAAAACGTGTTTCACACAAATGTAAGCATCATAGGTACTTTTTATTACATAAATACATATATTAATAAAATCACATTTTAATAAGGTGTGGAAAAATGTAAGTTGTAAAATCTATTGTTGCAGTGCAAATAAAACACCGAAGTGCATTTATCACATTCCTCTTCTTTTCGCTATTCCTGTGGCAGGAACCACTGAGACGTGTTTGCTGCCGGCGTTGTCGTAATCTGATTTTCTATCATTCTTGAAAGAACAATAGGTTTATAATATATTTAAAGTTCAGAGCATGAAACTACAACTTCGCCACTTAACGCTAAAATATCAGATTTAGTGAAACATTTAGAAGTTTCAGTTGTACTGAAATTAAAAACTAAATAAACTAATTAACAGAAAAAGAAACTATCCCATGGTTTTTCTCTAAATATTTCCTTTGCTTCTGTCTATTATGGCTGAGATAGACATTGTTTCTTACCTCCTTTTCGAAATTGCGATGGCCTTTGACTTTAAAAATATATAAATATAATGTTATAAATATAAGCACACTAAAATTACTTCAAGAAAACAAATCATACCAAATAAGATGCGCACCTGCCGTCCCAATTGAAACACATAAGCAGTTCGTCCGAAAACATTTTTCTTATCGTGCCATCAATATTTCCAGACGCAGCGCCCAAGGTGAATATATAAGAAATCTGGAAATAAAAAAAATTATGGTTAAATGAGAAATGTTCATGCATTGCTAAAATTGCTCAGCAACGTCAGGTCGTTCTGTTTCCATGCGTGGGGTGCGCCTTAAGAAACTCACTTATTCTATTAAATTAATCACATTTTGAATGTTTTCTACCGCTACTCAAATTTTCTTTGATGTATATGTACGTGCAAAGAATATGTTGTATGAAAGGGCATATGTACATATGTCTTTCATTGCTTTTTCTCTTTCTCTCGTCGTTTGCAGGAGTTTGTGAGTATGTACAATCGATAACTTATTTTCGATGTGGTCAGGCATTTTTTGCAGGGTTTTTGCAGAATGAATGAATTTGAATTTTATTAACATGTTTACGTACTTATTTACCATACACAATTAGTTATATTAGTGGGAAAATGAACTAAAAACTAGTGGTGATTTTGATGGTTAGTTTTGTATAGAAATCGGGTATAGAATTACCACTTATCTTCGCCTCTTTTGCATTTATAAAAATGAATACAGAGAATACTTCATTTTCTTACACACACTCTTTGTCCGCTGTGCTTCACAGCTGGATTTCAATTGTTAAAAGCAGTGGATGAACATTAGGAGCGTTCGACCGCCGTATTACTTGTACAAGCCTGCAAAAATCGCGTTCGTTTACGGCAAAAATTTGCAAAACTTGCGAGACGAGAGCGGAATGCTGATAGTTCATTTGGAGGAAAAGTACTAAATTCGGTTTTATCTGTTGGTGTTTTTCGGGTAATTGCAACAAAGAGAGGAAACGGAAATCGAAGCGTCACTCATATTATTTTGTGTTTTCGTTCGATAGGCATTTTACACTTCACAATAATAATGGAAAATTATTCAGCTAATGCCAAATACTAGTTGTATGCTAAGCCACCACTATTACCTCGCTTGCTATCCTTACGATGTACATTGTAGCCGTTGCAACTCAACAAGGTTGAGTTTCTGTGCAATTTCGTTTCCTGGATCGCAGATATTGATAGATTATGCCGACTCATAAAGTCGGTTATCTCCTCATCTTGCCCTGCAACCCATTGCAGTTCAGCTGAAGGAGTCTCGTTTGCCTCGGGAGAGTCGTCGTGGAGAGAGGAGTGAGGGAAGGGTGATGTTGCCCACCTGGTCCACGCTGCACATGAACTGGCACATTGGGCTGCCTTGAGGTGTTGTTCAGCAGCACCGCCACGGAAGTGTGCGGTTGCAAGGCTCTACAGCAGGGAGCCAGGTAGTCACCCGACCATTCACGTGTGGTGCGCAGACCAGAACATACACGGAAGTGACACCAGCCTGGCACGAGTTGCACCTGACAGATGTCGCATTCCGGTATATCCTGGCCTAACACACGGAACAGACTGTGTGGGGCACCAGGAGCTGCTGGCTACTCCCCACACGAAGGGCGGAGCTAGGTGGGGGTGGGGGAGAAGAGCGTCCATGTTGTTGTGTGCTCCTATGAGATGTAGAGGTTCTGCCGGTGTTAGGCACCGGTGCACTAGGTGCAGCTAAGGGGGCCTAAGCAGACCTTAAGATGGCTCCATCCGTCGCACGAATTACACCTTACCGAAGTGGAGTTCGGATGGAGCTTTTTCTGGCAAACGTAGCAAAAATAAGTTTCTGGTGCAGGGTTTGGCTCGATGCCAGCCCCGAGCAGAAGGAGGTGAAGCAACCCTGCTGCTAAGAGTTTCTCCAGGGGAGACAGACGAATTATGGAGTAGGCCGATCTAAACAGGGTTAGATCGCCGAAACAACAGTTCTTGGCTGGGTAAAACCCGGGTCATTCCGGCACGTAGAACCGACTGTCGTGTGCTATCGTCTTATTGAAGAAGACATCGACCGCAGGGACACTAGCTTAGAATGTCAAGGAATATCTGTCCAGTCAGGCGATGTCGAGCTCGAAATATTCAATATTTATATACCCCCTGTCAACTCCTGCCCGGCAGGATATCACCCTGACATTGGTGCGCTCCTCAGAGGTGAAAACCGATTGGTAGTTGGTGACTTCAACGCGCACCACGATCTCTGGGATTCAAGCCTACCAGCTGATCGTAGGGGAAACGATTTGGCAGAGCAGATAGACGATTCGACATTCTGCACGATGAATGATGATTCCCCCGCCAGGATTATGGGTAGTTGCAGCAGCCTAACAATAACTAGCGCAGGTCTGATAAATAGCATAACGTGGCGACCTATGCTATCGCTTGCATCAGACCACCTACTCGTAATCATCTCGATTGACAGACCTGCTGACTTTGTCTCCGCGTACCACCGGACCTATATCAACTTTAAAAAGGCAAAGGCGAACAGAAGTTCCGCAAGGTGGTTGCGGCTCGCTTCACCTCGGTAGGGAGGATCCCGGAGATCCGTCCCAATTTCCCGGCCGAAGCGGCCGCTCCAGCGAATGAACATGACCACCTTCACCGCTCCGATCCCCGAAATCCCTACATCAAGGATTTGAACGTGGAGATTCGGAGGCTGGTTGACCAGAATAAGCGGAATAAGTGGGAGGAGCATCTTAAGTTCTGCAACGTTATCACGGGTGTTGGTAAGCTATGGTCTACCGTGAAGTCCTGAAGAGAGCTATTTTAGCCGGCAATTCATATTGCATTCTTCGGGGGATAGGGCCAAGCGGAAGGTGACCAGAAGGCTGCCCAAACTACCAAACAACAGCCCGCCTCTTGCCTTCACTTGTGGCGAGGTGAAGGAAGTTATCGGGAAGGCGAAAGCCTCCAAGGCCATTGGCTCTGACGGGCTAGGCATGTTGATGCTGAAGAATTTAGGCCCTGCGGGAGTTGAGTTCCTTACAGGAATCCTCAACCTGTCAATGGCCACCCTCATCATTCCTGACATCTGGAAGGTGGGGAAGGTGGCCCTACTGCTGAAACCAGGGAAACCGGCCGACAAGGGTGACTCCTATCGGCCGATTTCCCTGCTTTCGCCAGTGGTAAAGACACTTGATGCCCTACTCCTCACGTACTACACACACCACCTAGGGTCGGCTAAGCATCAACATGGCTTCCGGAAAGTGCACAGCACAACAACAGCACTTAATGCCATAAACACACAGGTGAACCGCGGTCTTAACCAAAACCACCCCTGCGAGAGAACCATCCTAGTAGCGTTGGACCTGTCAAAAGCCTTTGACACACTCAGCCGCTCTACGCTACCAGCCGACGTGGAGGCATCCATTCTTCCGCAGGGACTGAAACGGTGGACCGCGAATTACCTGTGTGGTCGTCAATCATCGGTGTTGTTCAGAGACAAAACATCAAAATTAAGGAGGATCAAACAAGGGGTACCGCAGGGTGGCGTCCTGTCTCCACTCATGTTCAATCATTATATCCCCAAGCTCCCTCAACCGCCAGAGGGAGTCACAATAGTCTCCTATGCCGATGATTGCTCGATAATGGCAACCGGAAATATAATTAACGACCTGTGCTCGAAGGTGAAGGGATATCTCTCCGACCTTGCCCATATCTTTAGAAGCAGAAACCTGGCGCTGTCCCCTGCTAAGTCCTCGGCGACCCTCTTTATCACCTGGACGAAGGAGGTCAGGCTGGATCTTAACATCCACATCGATGGCACCCCCGTTCCGACGGTTAATCACCCGACGAATCTGGGGGTGACATTCGACAGCCTGTTCTCCTTCTCCGCGCACACTACCGCAATCGCCAATAGAGTACAGAGCCGCAACAATGTCCTCAAGTCGCTCGCCGGCAACTCTTGGGGCAAAGACAAAGAAACGTTGTTGGCAACATACAAGGCGATGGGCCGGCCGGTAATAAACTATGCTGCGCCAGTGTGGTCGCCGGGAACCAGCAGAGCGCAGTGGATGAAGCTGCAGACCTGCCAGAACGCCGCACTCCGCACGGTGACGGGATGCCTGCTGATGTCGCCTGAGGAACATCTCCACCAAGAGGTCAATGTGCTCCGCGTTAAGGAGCACATCCTCATGCTCAGCAAGCAGTTCCTGGCTGGGTGTCACCGTTCGGGGCATCCAAATAGGCACCTGCTTGCAGTGGAGCTGCCCCCCAGGCACATTAGAAGACATCTTCTAGAACTAAAGGACGAGATCCAGCCACTCATCATGCAACCGCTGGATCCGGAGGCGTACCGGCGGGTCCTAAGCAATATCCACAGAAGTCACTACCACCATTGACTCTCGCCAGGCAGATGCTGTTATCGGAGCCCAACCACCACCAATAGCAGATGAGGATTCCCTGCTGCCCCGCGAGTCCCGCGTCACTTTGGCACAATTACGATCTGGATATTGTAGTAGGCTCAACTCCTACCTATCCAGGCTCAACCCTGACATACCCAATACATGTCCGACACGAATCCGCTCTTTACGGGGCGTGATAACCGCTACAACAACAACAACAACTAGTTGTGTGCAGATTTTGTCAAATAGTTGACACTTCTCATGTCTGACAATTAATAATAGGTCTTTGTGACATTTAATATCAGCCGCCGCCATCTTTAATTTAGAAGACTTCTCACTTGTATTCATACACAATGCTGTTGCTGTTGTCGGTGTACTGAATTCTGTTGCTGACATTAGCAGCACCAGTATTGCAAAGTTCTCTCTCTGAAGTATTTGGGTTTCGGGTTTTCATCGCGAATACTCCTATTACCTGATTAATTTCCTCTGTAATCAAAGCGAAGGTAATGAATCAAAGATATATTAGATAGGTACGTGGCAACTTGTCCTGGAATTAATCAGGTATGTCAAGTTTCTATGTTCTATGTTCGAATTTTTTTAATCGGTTTTAGGTGTCGCAGTTTCCGAGTTTGTCCATTTTTTTATCGGAAGTAAAACGGCCACTCAAACTCTACCGTTCTTGCATATTTGTTTTGTTTTATGTCCTGTAGCAGGTGTTTCTCATAAAATATAGATATATTTTATACAAAATACCATTTTTGTTTAAACATTAACATGGTTCATTTATAGGAAGAAACATATAAAATTTATAAAAATTAAAAAATTTTTTGCTACTTGAAATTTGCTCCTTATTATAATTAAATTGAATGAGCTACAAAACTGCGTACCCGAAAATTTTCTACAAAATTTGGATTGAAAAGTTAAAAATTTTAATTACTTCTTTGATTTTTATATATTTACTTGAAAGTGTAAAACTTCGACCTGTATGGTTTTTGATAAGAATAAACTATTTTTATAACAACATAAGTCCATACATTTTGCTATTATTTTTATCGACCCAATTATAAAAATACATACATACACTTGTTTATTATGTGCCTAAACATATACAAATAAATAAACGAAAATTAAGTTTAAAGGTATTAAAGAATAAATATATTTATTATTATATAACATATTTAGCGCCGGCTTTCCAATAAGGAAAAAATTGGGTGTTTTAGCTAAACTATGAGGAATTTGTTAATGAAATTCACAGAGGCTGTTGATTAGATGCTCACTGACCAATATTTATAATTTGGGCAAAAATAATAATAGTTTGAAAGTTATTTGTTGTTGAAGTTTCTAGATTTACTTTACAAATTTTAATATAAACACTCACTATTGATGTTTACGTTTAGTTGTGCATGACCTTTCATGCGTATCCAACTTAATTCGCACTTATTTTTTACAAAACGTGTAAGAATTCATTCTTTTAACACTATTTTCCAAAGCTATTGCTATTCTCCAATAATCGTAAATACACAATTGCTGAAAGATGGCTGCGATACTTCAATGCTGGTGAAGCAAGGTCCTTCAAAATTTAAATATTTTTTTTTTTAATTCCAAAAGATGTTGGCAGGCATAAGCAAATCGAACGAATCATTTATTAGAAATTACGATTGAAATATGTACTTTTTTGTAAAAATACTGTGGATAGCTTAGCCTGAGTTGGACCGCCTAGGGTTATTTTTTTTAAAGCGCAACCGAAGGCCGCCAACGCCGAAAGGTGTTCTGCACAAAAATTCTGTGAATAGCGTAGCCGAAGTTGAACTGACCAGTAGTGCGATTCACTAACTTTAAACGATGCGGCAATCGCAAGTTTTGACGACAATATTTGTCTTTCGCATTAACGATTGTGCGATTCACTAACATATTCTTAACGGCCCTTAACAGATGTCTCGATGTTTTTTTTCAAAGTGATAAAGAGTGGCACCTCTGTCAAACTAAATGTCAAAATAAGCGAAAAAAACAAAGAGGAATAGAGAAAAAATAAACGAATGCGTGCTGCCAATTATAAATTTGAGCGTTTTTATAATATTTCATTAAAGTGAAATAAGATACTAGTTTATTTCAAACTACAAACACTTATAATTCTTTTTAAATATTGTAATATTCCATTGTAATAGAATTTCAGACTATTCTCTGAGTGATTTGGTAGAATAGTTATCTACCGACTCCAAGGAATATCCGGAATCAATTGCAAATATGCCATGGTTTTCGTTTTCAAAATTCGCGTTGTACTTCAGCGTATTTAGGATTTACATATATTTCTTTTATAATTAGAATCTTTTATCTATACATATTATATATAAAAACTATATTTCTGTTTTTATATTTGAATGCCGGCTTATGGATGACTGGCTCATGGATAATCCCCATCGCTCACCTACGGGTCATTGATAGCAACCAGTTGCGAATAATCTCAAAGCCGCTAGAACCTACCAATATAAAAGCAAAATTTAAAATTGCATACGGGCTTAAATATTACACGAGCTACCTGCCTCTAAGTCGATTTTGTAGTTGTTCTGGAGCCTCTTATTTGGTTGTCAAGCTGAGAAATTAGGTGTTCAGCCAAGTCTGGAGTTAATCGATACAACTTCTGAAATTCTGTCGCATTCAAATGAAAGGGGTTGCCCACATCTCGGAGTAAACGCCGATCCACTGTTGGAACGCTTACTTCTTCGTCACCTCGTGATAAATCATATGCCAAACATTCAAACGACATTATTTAATGTTCTTTTTTTAATTACAAGGAAACAAATCACCGAATTTTGAATTTATCTTTTATTTAAGTTGAAATGACGATTTTTTTTCTCGATTGAGTTAACAACATCAAATTTTTGTCGTTTTGTTTTCGGTAATCGACTAGCTAACCATAGCAGCTGATCCGACGAATGTGAAAATCATTAAAAAAAGGCTGCTGAATAGCAGCGTCGTTAAAATTTTAGTTAAGAGGAGTGAACTATGCGAATATCGTTGAAATAAGTTAGTGAATCGCACTACAGGGTTCTTTTTTAAAAGCCCGGCCGAAGTTCGCTAACTCAGAGAGGTGTTCTGCACAAAAAATGGCGTAGCCGAACTTGGACTGACCAGGGTTATTTTATAAAAGCGCGGCAGAAAGCCGCAAGCGCAGAAAAGATGATTTGTTCTTGTTTTAATAAATTTGTTTTCGACTTTTTTTTCAATTCAACAACAAAGGAAAAAGTGAGCCTAAATTCGACAATTTTTGCAACTTTAACAACGAAAAACTTCCGGAGGAAGGACTTTCAGTTCTATAATCAGTATGCTCCACTCTGCCCCCCTTATAAGTCTCTTTCTTTAAGTTGTGCTTCCTTATTGGAAATTCCCCCCATATTTATCTTATTTTATTGTCTTATTGGCAGAACAGTGGAAAAATTCTCAATCATTTACAAATAAGCGTCAATTTCAGCACACCAATAGAACAGTTTATTCGAATATCGGTTTACACTTCCGAATATTGATTTCGGACAACCTTTCTCAACCGCGATCTATGTGTCTAGGCTATTAGTTGAACGATACGATATGATGTCTGTGGTTTTATTTATTTGGTTATCGCTTTCGAAAAAGTTGTAATATAGCTTTAAATAGTGCCTTATCGTCCTAAACCATACAATCCGGATTTCCACCACGGGCATATAAGTTCGTGTACTTTTTGAAGCTGTTGGTTCAGTTCTTTCGGGAGTTGTTTGAAAGTTCACCAAGTGGCTTGTGATAACCAGATATTTTAAAATCTCATTATTAGTGCAATATGGCAGACTTACCCGAAGTTCTACTCCAGCTGTTCAGGTAAATCCATGTGCTTATGGGTAACTATATTCACTTTTAATTATTACTATTAACTTTCGCTCTAATGTTCATACATAAATAAGTGAATATGTACTACATATACATATATGTACGTACATATGTATATACATACATATATATGAATATCTCTATAAAGATATTTTTATTTGAGCTGAGTACACAGACGTATGCGAGATAATTCTTACATATTACCTATCATTAATCGGGAGTAAATAAAATCTTAAGGATTATTGCTCATTTTTTATGCGTGCATACATACCGTAAATAACACGGAGGTAATACAATGAACTTCTGATATACACATTCGGTTCAATGTTTTTAAATGTAACACCGGATAAGGTCTTCATTGTTGTTCAGGTGCTGCCATTTGCGGATATATGTACATACATACATATGTATGTACCTATATCCATCCATATTGATGTACATATGTATGTACCTATTTACCTAAATTTGTACACATTAAAAGAACTAACTGTATACAAAATTCATTAAAAGTACAATTTTAAAATATTATTTATAATGCATAAGTTATATTTGCATAAGTTTTAACTGCTCATTTGGCGCCGACTTTTAGGGCCTGCTGAGACTGACGAGGTCTCAATACGGCCAAAGTGGCCATCAGTACACATCGCGTTATAGCCCTGCCACTTGGAGTACGTTGCGTGCATTCCGACGAAACATTCGACTGACAGCTGAGTAAATTATGTGTATCTGTATGCAGATCGCCACATTCGCAACGCATGCAATACCGCAACGTACGACAGTCGCTCTACTCTCTACTTTTGGCGCATTCAAATCCGTCGCTAAAGACAGCTGATTGTTTTATTTTGTTTGTGGCAACATAGTCTTTGGTGGCGACAACGCGTCAGTGGTAAACATATTTAAAAGGAATAAACAAAATAATAAATATCAAAATTAACAAAATACGATTACTTTGTACAGAAAGAAAAATTTCCCGCCAATACAAAACAGCTGATTTGTTTGCTTGCGAAAACGTTTCATTGTGGCTTGCCTTTACGCTGCGTACGCCCTGTCAGTCGCATGCTTCGCCGGAATGCACGCAACCTACTCTAAGTGGCAGGGCTATTACTCTTGGATCAGCTCATTTCAGTGGACAGTGCTAGTCTCAATTTAGATAACGTGGTACTCGGCTTTGTCCATAACAGTGGACAGTGATAGTCTCACTTCAATATCTTTTTTAATGTCAAAGCGCTATGGTGGACAGTGCTAGTCTCAATTTAGATAACATGGCACGGCTTTGTTCATAACAGTGGACAGTGATAGTCTCACTTCAATATCTTTTTTAATGTCAAAGCGTTATGGTGGACAGTGCTAGTCTCAATTTAGATAACATGGTACTCGGCTTTGTTCATAACAGTGGACAGTGATAGCCTCACTTCAATATCTTTTTTAATGTAAGTATTTCTAAATTATATAGTTATATACTAATGTATTTATTTAATTTAATATTATTATTATTTATTTTATTTTTATTTTTTTTATTATTAGGACGGATGGAAAGGCCTAGTTTCCATTCTATACGTATTTATCGAATAGGCAATGATTTACAGTGATCAAATAGCAGTCTCTTGAACATGACAATGTTATCACAGTTTTTTATTTGTGATGGTAACTCATTGAAGCATTTTAGACCTTTATAGAATATATTTTTCTTATCTACTTCTGTTCTATAGAACGGGAGTTTAAACGTATTATTCTCTCGAAGTATGTATGTATGTATGAGTCTCGTTAATGTATCGGAGATTATCACTCAGATAATCAGGGAGTCTACCCTTTTTAATGTTAAACACGAATTTCATAGCATGATAAAACACTTGCTGTTTTATTATTATTAAAAGTCGGTTATCTTCTCAATCTTGCCCTGCAACCCATTGCAGTTCAGCTGAAGAAGTCTGTTGTTGTTGTTGTTGTAGCGGCTAGTCGCGCCCCGTAAAGAGCGGATTCACCCATGGTCGTTGTCGTCAAACTCATCTAGGGGGAGGCCCAGGAAACGTGCAGTTTCGACAGGGTTGGACCAGAGGGAGAGGGGGGTTAGATGAGTGGGTTTGAGAGGGCATGTGAATAGGTGGTTGGTGTCGTGCGGAGAATCTCCACATGCCGGACATGTGTTGGGTATGTCGGGGTTGATTCTGGATAAGTAGGAGTTGAGCCTGCTACAGTATCCAGATCGTAGTTGTGCCAGAGTGACGCGGGACTCGCGGGGCAGCAGGGACTCCTCATCTGCTACAGGTGGTGGTTGGGCTCCGATGACTGCATTCGCCTGGCGGGAGTCAATGATGTTCGTGACTGTGTCTCTGTGGATGTTGCTTAGGACCCGCCGGTACGCCTCCGGATCCAGCGGTTGTGTGATGAGTGGCTGGATCTCGTCCTTTAGTTCTAGTAGATGTCTTCTAATGTGCCTGGGGGGCAGTTCCACGGCAAGCAGGTGCCCGTTTGGATGCCCCGAGCGGTGACATCCAGCAAGGAACTGCTTGCTGAGCATGAGGTTGTGCTCCTTAACTCGGAGCACATTGACCTCTTGGTGGAGATGCTCCTCAGGCGACATCAGAAGACATCCCGTCACCGTGCGGAGTGCGGCGTTCTGGCAGGTCTGCAGCTTCGTCCATTGTGTCCTGCTGGTTCCCGGCGACCAAACTGGCGCAGCATAGTTTATTACCGGCCGGCCAATCGCCTTGTATGTTGCCAACAACGTTTCTTTGTCTTTGCCCCAAGAGCTGCCGGCGAGCGACTTGAGGACATTGTTGCGGCTCTGTACTCTATTGGCGATTGCGGTAGTGTGCGCGGAGAAGGAGAGCAGGCTGTCGAAAGTCACCCCCAGAATCTTCGGGTGGTTAACCGTCGGAATGGGGGTGCCATCGATGTGGATGTTAAGATCCAGCCTGACCTCCTTCGTCCAGGTGGTAAAAAGGGTCGCCGAGGACTTGGCAGGGGACAGCGCCAGGTTTCTGCTAGTGAAAAATTGGGCAAGATCTGAGAGATATCCGTTCACTTTCAAACACAGATCATCAATTGCATTGCCGGTTGCCATTATCGAGCAATCATCAGCATAGGAGACAATCGTGACTCCCTCTGGCGGTTGAGGGAGCTTGGAGATGTAGTGATTAAACAGTAATGGGGACAGGACGCCACCCTGCGGTACCCCTTGTTTAATCCTCCTTGGTTTCGATGTTGTATCTCTAAACCATACCGATGATTGACGACCACACAGGTAATTCGCGGTCCACCGTTTCAGTCCCTGCGGGAGAGTTGATGATTCCACGTCAGCTAGTAGCGTGGAGTGGCTAACTGTGTCGAAAGCTTTCGACAGATCCAACGCTACTAGGACGGTTCTTTCGCAGGGGCGGTTTTGGTTAAGACCACGGTTCACCTGTGTGTTTATGGCATTAAGTGCTGTTGTTGTGCTGTGCACTTTCCGGAAGCCATGTTGATGCTTAGCTGACCCAAGGTGGTATGTATAGTACGGGAGGAGTAGGGCCTCAAGTGTCTTTACCACAGGTGAAAGCAGGGAAATCGGCCGATAGGAATCACCCTTGTCGGCCGGTTTCCCTGGTTTCAGTAGTGGGACCACCTTCCCAACCTTCCAGATGTCTGGAATGATGAGGGTGGCCATAGACAAATTGAGGATCCCGGTGAGGTACTCAACTCCCGCGGGGCCTAAATTCTTCAGCATCAACACGCTTAGCCCGTCAGGGCCAATGGCCTTGGAGGCTTTCGCCTTCCCGATGACCTCCTTTACCTCGCCACAAGTGAAGGTAAGAGGCGCGCTGTTGTTCGGTATTTTGCGCAGCCTCCTGGTCACCTTCCGCTTGGTCCTATCCCCCGAAGGATGCAGTATAAACTGTCGGCTAAAATAGCTCGCGCATCTCTTCGGGTCCGACGAGGCACGATCCCCGAATGAAATTTCCACTCGGTCGTCGTGCTTCGTCGGGTTGGATAAGGACTTCACGGTAGACCAAAGCTTACCAACACCCGTGACCAGATTACAGGACTTCAGATGCTCCTCCCACTTGTTCCGCTTGTGTTGGTCAACCAGCCTCCGAATCGCCACGTTTAAATCCTGAATGTTAGGATTACGGGGATCGGAGCGGCGAAGGTGGTCGCGTTCGTTCGCTAGAGCGGCCGCTTCAGCCGGGAAGTTGGGCCGGATCTCAGGGATCCTCCCTGCCGGAATGAAGCGGGCCGCAGCTGACGCAACCACCTTGCGGAACTTATGTTCGCCTTTTCGAACGTCGGTGGGAGCGGGAAGAGACCTGAAGGCATTTTCGGTGAACTCCGCGAACCTGACCCAGTCAGCCTTTTTAAAGTTGATATAGGTCCGATGGTCCGCGGAGACAAAGTCAGCAGGTCTGTCAATCGAGATGATTATAGGTAGGTGGTCTGATGCAAGCGATAGCATAGGTCGCCACGTTATGCTATTTATCAGACCTGCGCTAGCTATCGTTAGGTCAGGCGAGCTGCTGCAACTACCCATAATCCTGGTGGGGGCATCATCATTCATCGTGCAGAATGTCGAATCGTCTATCTGCTCTGCCAAATCGTTTCCCCTCCGATCAGCTGGTAGGCTTGAATGCCAGAGATCGTGGTGCGCATTAAAGTCACCTACTACCAATCGGTTTTCACCTCTGAGGAGCGCACCTATGTCAGGGTGATATCCTGCCGGGCAGCAGGTGACAGGGGGTATATAAATATTAAATATTTCGAGCTCGACATCGCCTGACCGGACAGCTATTCCTTGACATTCTAAGGTAGTGTCCCTGCGGTCGATGTCTTCTTCAATAAGACGATACTGCACTGTGTGATGGGTGATGAATGCTAAGCCACCACCATTACCTCGCTCCCGATCCTTACGATGCACATTGTAGCCGTTGCAACTCAACAGAGTTGAGTTGCTGTGCAGTTTCGTTTCTTGGATCGCAGCTATTGACAGATTATGCCGACTCATAAAGTCGGTTATCTCCTCAATCTTGCCCTGCAGCCCATTGCAGTTCAGCTGAAGGAGTCTCGTTTGCCTCGGTAGAGTCGTCGCGGAGAGGGGTGTGAGGGAAGGGTGATGTTGCCCACCTGGACCCTGCTGCACATGCAATGGCACGTTGGGCTGCCTTATGGTGTTGTTTGGCAGCGCCGCCACTGGCGCGTGCGGTTGCGAGGCTCTACAACAGGGAGCCAGGTAGTCACCCGACCATTCACGTGTGGTGCGCAGGCCAGAACACACTCGAAAGTGACACCAGCCTTGGCACGAATTGCACCTGACTGATGCCGCATTCCGGTATATCCTAGCCTGACACACGGAACAGACTGTGTGGGGTACCAGGAGCTGCTGGCTATTCCCCACAGGGGGGGCGGAGCTAGGTTGAGGGGGGGGAGGGGAGCGACCATGTTGTTGTGTGCTCCTGCGAACCGTAGAGGTTCTGCCGGAGCTAGGCACCGGTGCACTAGGTGCAACTAGGGGAGCCGTAGAGGCTATGGGCGCCATAGGGCGCGAACAACATGGGGCCACATAGTTTGTGGACCACTCCTTGTGGGTCTTAAGGCCTGAGCAGACCTTAAGATGGCTCCATCCGTCGCACGAATTACACCTTACCGAAGTGGAGTTCGGATGGAGCTTTTTCTGGCAAACGCAGCAAAAATAGGTTTCTGGACCAGGGTTTGACTCGATGCCAGCCCTGACCAGAAGGAGGTGAAGCAACCCTGCTGCAAGGAGTTGCTCCAGGAGAGACAGACAACTTATGGGGTAGGCCGATCTAAACAGGGTTAGATCGCCGAAACAACAGTCCTTGGCCGGGTGAAACCCGGGTCATTCCGGTACGTAGAACCGACTGTCGTGGGAATGCTGAAGAAGTCTCGTTTGCCTCGGTAGAGTCGTCGCGGAGAGAGGTATGAGGGAAGGGTGATCTTGTCCACCCGGTTGCGTCCATGTTGTTGTGTGCTCCTGCGAACCGTAGAGGTTCTGCCGGTGCAAGGCACCGGTGCACTAGGTGCAACTAGAGGAGCCGTAGAGGCTATGGGCACCGTAAGGCGCGAACAACATGGGGCCACATAATTTGTGGACCACTCCTTATGGGTCTTAAGGCCTGAGCAGACCTTAAGATGGCTCCATCCGACGCACGAATTACACCTTACCGAAGTGGAGTTCGGATGGAGCTATGTTTTATGTCATCGGGAAGGCGAAAGCCGCCAGGGCCATTGGCCCTGACGGGCTAAGCGTGTTGATGCTGAAAAATTTAGGCCCCGCGGGAGTTGAGTTCCTCACAGGGATCCTCAATTTGTCCATGGCCACCCTCATCATTCCAGACATCTGGAAGGTCGGGAGGGTGGTCCCACTTCTGAAACCAGGGAAACCGGCCGACAAGGGTGATTCCTATCGGCCGATTTCCCTGCTTTCACCTGTGGTAAAGACACTTGAGGCCCTACTCCTCCCGCATTATACATACCATTTTGGGTCGGCTAAGCATCAACATGGCTTCCGCAAAGTGCACAGCACAATAACAGCACTTAATGCCATAAACACACAGGTGAACCGCAATCTTAACCAAAACCGCGCCTGCGAGAGAACCGTCCTAGTAGCGTTGGACCTGTCAAAAGCTTTTGACACTGTCAGTCACTCCACGCTACTAGCAGACGTGGAACCATCAACTCCTCCGCAGGGACTGAAACGGTGGACCGCGAATTACCTGTGTGGTCGTCAGTCATCGGTATGGTTTAGAGATAAAATATCGAAAACAAGGAGGATTAAACAAGGGGTACCGCAGGGTGGCGTCCTGTCCCCATTATTGTTTAATCACTACATCTCCAAGCTCCCTCAACCGCCAGAGGGAGTCACGATTGTCTCCTATGGTGATGACTGTTCGATAATGGCAACCGGCAATGTAATTGATGACCTGTGTTTGAAGGTGAACGGATATCTCTCCAATCTTGCCCACTTCTTTACTAGCAGAAACCTGGCGCTGTCCCCTGCTAAGTCCTCGGCGACCCTCTTTATCACCTGGACGAAGGAGGTCAGGCTGGATCTTAACATCCATATCGATGGCACCCTCATTCCGACGGTTAACCACCCGAAGATTCTGGGGGTGACTTTCGGCAGCCTGCTCTCCTTCTCCGCGCACACTACCGCAATCGCCAATAGAGTACAGAGCCGCAACAATGTCCTCAAGTCGCTCGCCGGCAGCTCTTGGGGCAAAGACAAAGACACGTTGTTGGCAACATGCAAGGCGATTGGCCGGCCGGTAATAAATTATGCTGCGCCAGTTTGGTCGCCGAGAACCAGCAGGACACAGTGGATGAAGCTGCAGACCTGCCAGAACGCCGCACTCCGCACGGTGACGGGATGTTTTCTGATGTCGCCTGAGGAGCATCTCCACCAAGAGGTCAATGTGCTCCGAGTTAATGTGCACAACCTCATGCTCAGCAAGCAGTTCCTTGCTGGATGTCACCGTTCGGGGCATCCAAATAGGCACCTGCTCGCAGTGGAGCCGCCCCCCAGGCACATTAGAAGACATCTTCTTGAACTAAAGGACGAGATCCAGCCACTCATCACGCAACCGCTGAATCCGGAGGCGTACCGGCGGGTCCTAAGCAACATCCATAGTGACACAGTCACTACCATCATTGACTCCCGCCAGGCAAATGCAGTCATTGGAGCCCAACCACCACCTGTAGCGGATGAGGAGACCCTGGATCTAAGATCAATTGCCCTAGTTAAGACCATAATCTGTGTTTTTTTCACATTTACTTTGAGTTTATTTAAACATAGCCATTTATATAAAACATCCAGGTCCTCTTGCATCTTAGCTATCGCATTCGGTAAGTTTCTATCGCTGATCGTTAACAGTGTATCATCCGCAAACAGTTTTATTTTAGGGTATTTCAGTACTGTATTTATATCATTTATATATGTATATATTGAAAAGTATTGGTGCTAACACCGACCCCTGAGGTAACCCAATATTGACAGCCACTTTTTTAGAAATAGTTGACTCGATCAAAGTTTGTTGCATCCGGTTTGTAAGAAAGCTTCTAAACCACGCAAGCTCATTGTTTTTTATACCAATAAGCTCTAGTTTTCTCAGCATGATATCCCTATCAATAGTCTCGAAGGCTCTTTTAAGATCAATAAACACGGCCACCACATTCATCTTTGAGTTAAGATCTTCCTTCCACTGGGATAGTACTAAGTTTACTGCAGTCTCACATGAATGCTTAGCTCTGAAGCCTGATTGCTCGCTTATAAAAATTTTATTACTTTCAATGTGGTATAGTAACTGATTTTTGACCACAGTTTCCAAGATTTTTTCCATGCAAGGCAGTGTATTTATTGGTCTTAGCTCCTCTGATTTTATAGTGTTTTTTACTTTTTTTATCGGGACTATAGTAGCGGTTTTCCACTCTATCGGAACTGTTCCTAACTCAAGACTTTTATTGATTAGGGACGCATAAAAATATCCCATGTATTCTACTGAATCCTTTATAACACCCTCTGATAGTAATTTTTTCCCACCAATTTTTGTCTTAAATTTCCTAACAATTTGTGTAATAACTTCAGTATCGACCAACTCAAATTTAAATGGAGATAATGGGAGCGCCTGCTGGTTAAAGTCAAATACGATGTTGTCTATGTTTCTATTTATTTCTACAATGCTGTCCACAAAGAAATCGTTAAGATTCTCGGCAATTTCCTCGCTGTGTGTGAAAATTTTGCCGTTAATTAGAACTTCTGTAACTTCTTCTTTGCGATTTGTATTGTTGACCACACTTTTCAAATATTTCCACATTAATCGACTATCTCCTCTATTTAGTTCAACTTTCTTTTCTAGATATTGAATTTTTTTAATTTTAATAATTTTTTTGTACTCCTTTTTTAATAAGTTGTATTCTGCCCATTCTCCTGTAAGGATTGCCTTTCTGTATAACCTAAATTTCTCCTTGTTTGTTTCCACTAATTGCCGATCGTACCATTTATTTCTAATCCCAATGTGGGGTTGTTTCTTGCAAGTTAATTGATTCATAACTGACAATAAGCATTGGTTAATATGATCCAATAACTCATCCATATCAAAGCTATCCAAGTTCACAAATTTACATTGCCTCAGCAGCATTAGCAAGTTATCAGGGCAATACCTATCCCAAGATGTTACTTCCACCAGTTTTTTTAACGGAGGCAGATTATTTATATTAACTCGGAACATTATAGTTTCATGGTCTGATATTCTCAGATCCTCCCTTTTTTCACACACAACTTCCTTGCTATTAGAGTACAATAAGTCAATTAGTGTCTTAGAATATTCCGTAACCCGCGTATCAAAGTCAACCAGTTGTTTCATCGCCTGGTGTGCGAAAATCTCATTGAGTTTCTTGCTATATGTTGATACTACTTTTAAGTTTATATTAAAATCCCCAATTACAATAGTATTATCCAGATTATTGCATATTTCAGATAGAATGGTATCCATATAGTTCAGAAACTCTGCGTCACTAGTGCTTGGTGAGTGGTAAACCACACAGAATTGCCACTTAGTTTCGCAATTTTTCAGCTGTATGACTATACACCACATATTTTTGTTAACAGATTTATTTAATTCGATTTTAAACTCGATTGTGTCTCGTATTATTATGATCACACCGCCTGTATGTCTGCTGTGAGAATCACACCTAACTAACCGATAAGCTGGAAAGTTAATTTCTGAGTCATTTATTTCATCTGTTACACAAGTTTCAGAGCACAGAACTATATCTGGATTAACAGTCTCAACAAGTCTTTCGAGTTCAGCTTTGTTGGCTAATAAACTGTTAATATTGAGATATACACATTCTAACGAGTTGTGACGCTTTTTATTCGTTTTTAATTGCTAGCATCCTACTCTTTGTTTCACTAATTTTAATTTTCTAATATAAACGTGACAATCACGGCTAAAAATGCTATGTTCCACATTTAAGTTTAATCCTAATTCTTTATTGGCATCGCAACAATTCCCGCATACTAGCTTTGAATTACTCTCGGTGCATTCATCCGATTTGTGTTCACCCATACATTTACTACACCTTAATTTTTTATTGCATTGGTTAGCACTATGGTTGAAACCTAAACATTTATAGCACCTTTTCACTGACTGTCCATCATAAACTGGACAGCGATCCCATCCAATATTTATTCTCTTTGCTTCTAATATCTGCAAAAAAAATATATGCGCTACTTCTATTAAAGCATTAAATGATGCGGATTCACCCTTGCCTCTTTTCGAGTTATATATTTTGATGCATTTTAGATTAGCATCGTTCAAAAAGCTATTCTGGGCTTTTATTTTATTGATTACATCTGTTTCCGTGTACTCAGCATTCATATGTGTCATCAAGATTTTTGGGTTATTCACTTTTGGCTCAGTGACATCATATAACTCTTTATTCAGATTATTAGTTAAGGCCTCTTTTATTTTGTTTTTGTCTGTTACACTATTGGCGCTAATTACTACAGCTCCATTCTGCTTATTGGACACTCTATCAATTTTCATACCTGATGCATCCACTTTATTTAGGTCCACCCTAGTTTTCTCAACTGCTTGTTTGCTTTTTGGTTTGATAATGAGAGGAGGAACACCCTTCAATGCGTTAGCGTACGATACACCCACACCGCTTTGTATTTTCTCTTTTGTTTGTACGGCTACTTTTTTTACTTCACTAATTATTTCATTCTTTTGCTTGCAAAGCTCGCTAGTAGAGGTGTCGACTCTTGCCATTTGCTCTTTGTTGGTTTTGCATAAACCCTCTACTCTCTTTATCAATTCTAACTTTTCAATGTTTGTTTTTTTAATGTTATCCATTAACATTCTAATCTCCCTATTATGTTCTTGTAACATCTTCTCTATATCACTTTTTTGCTCTTTTATATTTATTTTGTTGGACTCAGCTATACTCATCATTTGTTTTAGCGCATCATCAACATTAGAAATATATGTCATGCAGTCATCGCACATGAACCGCAAAAACCGACAGGTAGCCAAACCTTGCAGACAGTAGTCGTCTATGCCTGCGCATGCAATATTTTTGTGGTACATTCTCCCACACACACCCTCACATCGCACACCCGGCTCTCCTCTGATGCCTTTTCGGCATCTCCCGCACTCCGACATTCTCTCACTTGCCGATCAACCGCTACGTTTGATTTAAACAAACAGCAATCAGTTAATTTGAAGAATTATAATGTTTATGTTGTTTTTTTTTTCCTTTATTAATTTCAGCTTCGCACCAGTTAAAATGTTTACATACAAATTCAGTTTACCATTCTAGGCATTTTCCAAATGTGAACAATTATACTTTTGCACGATAATATATTATTATGAATACTTTACGCTGAGCGATTTAAAACACGTCCGTCTGCTATGGGATGAACTTATGTCATATAATAGTTTTAAAGTTATTTGTTGTTCAAGTTTATAGATTTACTTAACGAAATTTTAATATAAACACTGCACTATTGACGTTTATTTTTACTTGTGCATAACCTTTCATGAGCATGCAATTTGATTCACACATATTTTCTTACAAAATGTGTAAGAATTAATACTTTTAACACTATTTTCCAAATCTATCGCTATTTTCTTATAATTGTAAACACACAAATGTTCAAAGATGGCTCCGACACTTCATTGCTGGTGATGCCAGATCCTTCAAAATTTAAATGTGTGTTTGCCTCTAAAACTTGAGAAGCGTAAGTAAATCGAACTCAGTAATTTCTTAACATTAATTTATTAAAAAATTACGAAAGGTTTTCTGTACAAAAATACTGTGGATGGCGTAGCCGGAGTTGGACGGGCCAGGGTTATTTTATAAAAGCGCGGCCGAAGGCCGCCAACGCAGAAAGGTGTTCTGTACAAAAATACTGTTGGACAATTTTTTGTACTGTGTGGCAGCACCAACTTTCAGTTCAATTCAACTACAAAGGAAAAAGTGAGGTTAAATTTGACTATTTTTGCAACTTTAACCACGAATAACTTAAAAAATATAAGCCCCCGGAGTCCGGGACTTACAGTTATATAATCAGGAGGACTCACTCTACCACCCCTTATAAGTCCCTTTTTTCAAAACGTGCTATATTATTGGAAAGTTTTCCCAATAAAATTTGTAAGCAGCTAACTTTCTTTTCTCGAAATAAATGTCACCCATATTTAAGGCAACATTACGAAAATGTTGCATATTTCACATGAGAAACATAAAAGAAAAATTCCACCTTGCCATTTTCCTTGCATTACCAATTTAATTCATCGAACGCAATAAAATTAGACAAATAACTAGCATTTAGTCTCAAAATTGAGACTTTCGAACAAAACTATTGTGAGAAATAACAAACTACCCAATGAAAATCAGTTCCTTAACCCACACGTTTGGTAGTGGGTAGAATATGTCGCACTTTTCCCGGGCCAGAGTGCAACATTTTGAGAAAAACCCAAATAACCCAGAGCAAATGGCTAGAAAAGAATTCATAAATTTGACAGTTCTGCACGGGGCAAAATAAATACAACATAATTTTGAGGAAAGAAAACGCTACTAGATACTTGCTTTGTGCCATAGATAAATAGATGCGAAATTCTTCTATTCTTGAGAGCACTGCCATTTGCGACGAACTCCGGGTTCTTGCTGGGATATCCTCAGTGGTTGTCCGGGTTCTCCACAAAAATAAAAAATAAATCGTTTTTATTTTTAAAATTACTTCGCACTAATTCGTCTATTCTTCTTTTATCGTAAAGGAGTTGGAGTAGAACACCACAACCTTCCAAGAGAGGGAGTATATTCTGACCATCTCTAAATATCTACCCTGTTCTTAGAAGAGGGAGGAGTACCTGTCCGTTTATTAATACCTACTATAAGGAGTTGCACCTATCCTATATGTTTCAAAAGCTCATACGCCTGATTAAGTCAAATGACGACTCACGCAAAGTGCTTAAAACAATGTGAAATCAGTATCTGCCGTACACTTATTTGTGAATCAAAACGTAAACAATTAATATATTTGTTTGTATTAGCTCTCTTTCATACATACATATACATATATATGATGTGGTAGTACGCTCATTGGGACCCACTTAGATATATACTCCTATTCTCTATTTGTATTCTATTATTCATTACAAAATCCCTGTAAAAGTTAGCCACTAAATCAGTTCATAGAACAAGGCGTCTTACCTCTCTCAAAACCAGAAACTTACTTAATTTTCACGAACAGTCGCAATTGAAATTATGCTTTTCAATCATTTGACTTATACAGTCGTTTTTTTTTGTTGTTTTCCGCTTTTTAATCGTTAAATAATCGCCTATTATTTCGTTGAAATGTCAAAAATGGGCTCTTTCCTTGCACGTTTTGCATGTTTTTCCCCTAAACGAACGCGATTTGGTACAAGCTGGTACAAATTTTCTGCCGAATAAAAACCTATAATGTAATGGTTTGGCAGACATATTTCGTAATTATACTTACTTTCTATCTGCCTCTTTTGTACTACAATAAAACTAGAAAATTCGTGTCTGTACAATGAAATTTTTTTTTTAAATAATGACCCAAGGTGATGCAAGGGAATGTAATAGAACGGATTTGGACCACAAGACTTAAGGTTTTTCTCAATGTTTGTTAACCTGTCTGTAATTTTCGAAACTATTGAAGGAGAGGGGGGTTAGATGAGTGGGTTTGAGATGGCATGTGAATAGGTGATTGGTATCGTGCGGAGAATCTCCACAAACCGGACATGTGTCGCACTGGGTGTATGTAGGTAGTTCAATAATAAAAAAGGAGGCCGACAAGAAGTCAGTTTGGATGATGCGGTATGTGGGATATCAAACGCATTTAACCACTCCATTTTCTTTGCAATAACCGTCGGCACACAATATATACCTACCCAATTAGTGTGGGAATTGCTGCATAGGCAGCAAACGCCTTAAATTGTTTCCCTTATCCTGTATTTTGTTTTATTATCCAAAATTTTAAAATTTACGAACAATGAAAGTGAGAATTACAACGAACTTATAGTTTTGACATTCAGTTCAGCAAGCGAGTTCACTCAGCGGCTTGCTCCACTCCACCTTATATGAATTCGCTTTTAAAAATCAATCTATATCCAGTTCTCTCAAAAAAAATTATTTAATCTTCATTGTTAATGACATTTTTTAAATAATTTGGTGCTTACACCATATAGCTTGATGTTTGGCGAACTTCTCTTACAATTTGTGGTGTGCGTCTTGATGTTGTAACACACATTGAGGGACCTACTGTTTTACGCGAACGGCAAATGATTTTTGTGAGAAGTTTATTCACGACAAAAATACACGTGGAGGTTCTCCATTACTTGCCGAGGGGCGACCGCTATTTGAAAAAACTTTTCTATAATTTTTGGTGTTACTGCTCCGACCAGTATTTGAACTCGGGACCTACCGAATGAAGCGCGTACACCCTACACACTCGGTTACTATGTCCTTTATTATAGCTCGGAATTCAATAACCTGTTTTTTTTTTTTAATATTTTAATATGAATCTTACGATTTCTTAGCAAAACAATACTTACACTCTTTTTCTATCTTCCGATTGGTTCTGCCAGTTATTTTCGCGTATTTGACGCTGGTAGCCCGCCTTACATTCCGCCCTGCACTGGTCAACACTTTTAGTGTATTCAGCAAGCATACCAATTACTGATATACATGTATGTATGTACACAATAAATTTCATAAACTTAGTTTTCGTTTATTTATTTACTCACTTTTTCTATTTTTCACCTTTTTAATGAAAATAGTTAGCAATTTTAATATTTGTTTTCTCCTTGTGATCAGCTGTTTATCTTACTAGTAAAAATTTTCCAGTAAAAATCCAGTAAAACTTGCAAGTTCAGCTGCCATTTTTTCTCTCTTAATTTAACCTACTTTGGTAGTTTCTTGCTAGTTTTGGCGTACGAAAACGCTATCCAGTAAAAATCCAGTAAAATTATTGCTGGTTCTTGCTGGTTTTTACTGGATAGTGAATACGAAAACAGAACTAATATTTCTTTAAAAACGATTAACTGTGCGGAAACAACGCTAGCCTTTCTTTTCGCCGTATTTCAATCAGCTCTTCTGGTCAGCTTATTTTCTTACTTGAAAAAATGTTCAGCAGAAATTAAGTATGTTGTTATTTCTAAAATTGTTGCAAACTATCGCAAAATAAACAAAAATTCAGTCAGCTGTTCATGTTTTGGTAAATTTTGCGTTTTTGTACTTTTGTGGGAATTTTCCTTCTCACAGAGCAAATTTTGACAAATTCTGGGAGGGCCACCCCGACATCCTCGGTTTATGGGTCCACTAAAGTCAGCGGTGCCTGGTCTTGGAACAAGCGGAGATCTCCCATTTTTTCGACGATCACTCGCAATGTCCGGCAGGTTGATGTCCTTGTTAGAGTAAAGGCAGACATTACCACCTTCGAAGAAATGAAATGGACTGGAGAAGGTAAGAAAGCCATTGGAGCTTGCGACGTCTACTACAGCTGCCCTGTAAGTTGCGAAGGGAGAGAGACTTCGTCGCCAAGTACTGTCGTTCACTCTGGTTGACGAGGGTCTCCCCACAATTCACATCAAAACGAGATTTTAAAAAAAGAAGAGAATAATCACTTTATGCGCACCTAGAAAACATTTACGAGCGCTGCCGCCTTCACGATATCAAAATCGTGCTTGGCGACTTCAATGCCAGTAAAGATGCTGCCTACAGGGACATGCTGCGATCGGGCGCAACGTGAGCTGTATGGGAACGCTAACGGGAGTTGCGAAATGAAGAGAGATACCGAAATACGTGAGTGCGAAGAGCTAGAGATGCTAGCCGACAAGAAAAACGTCCGAAAATTTTATCAGACGGCGCGGCGATTTACGGAAGGTTTTAAGACCGAGTTGAATTCCTGCAAGAATAAAAACGGAAACCCGGTGACGGATGTCCAAAACACACTCGAATTGTGGAAAGAACATTTCCACTCTTTTTCAGCTTTCACCTTTCAACAGGAGAAGAAGTTGCCTATATGCCACGATGTCTTAATTTGGTATCCCTGCAAAACTAATACGGCTATGCAAAATTACGCTGAGTAACAACACCAGGGCAGTCAACATTGGGAAGGACCTCTCCGAGCCGTTTGATACCAAACGAGGTTTGAGATGGAGTGACCCCCTTTCGTGTGACTTCTTTAACATTATGTTGGAAAAATTAATTCAAGCTGCAGAATTAAACCGGTCAGGCACAATTTTTTATAAGAGTGTGCAACTACTGGCGTATCCCAATGACATCGACATCATTGGCTTCAACAACCGCTCCGTTAGGTTTGCCTTTCCAAGCTGGATAAAGAAGTGAAGGAAATGGGTCTGGAGGTGAACGAGGCAAAACGAAGCACAGTCATCAATCATCAAATAAACAGCCAGCGCATTTGCAACTTGGCTCCCGCGTTACTGTTGACAGTTACAATATTGGTTTGTTTATCTTGGAACCAGTATGGGCACCATCAAAGAATCTCTTTTGCCAACAAATGCTACTTTGGGCTGAGTAGGAAATTGCGAAGTACGCTGTCACATCAGATGAGATGACCCTTGGAGTTTTCGAAAGAACGATTTTTGGACCTTTACGTCTTTGCGACGGCGAAGATGGAGCGAAGAGCTGTATGAGCTTTAAAGCAACATAGACATATGCAACATAGGAAAGTGGCCCAGCCTTGAAAGTATTCAGCGCGGTACTCGCTGGTGGTGGCAGAGGAAGAGCAAATGGAGTAGGACTTGGCTTTACTTGGTGTCTCTTGCTGGCGCCACTTAGCAAAGCAGTGGAGCGACTGGCGTGTCATGTTGAAATCGCCTAGACGGTTATTACTTACTTACTTACTTAATTGGCGCTATAACCGCTTCAGCGATTTTGGCCGAACTTCTCCTACAATTTGTGGTGTGCGTCTTGATGTTGCAAAACAAATTGAGGGGCCTACATTTTTACCCCGAATCCGAACGGCGAATGTTTTTGTGAAAAGATTTTTCATGGCAGAAATTCATTCGGAGGTTTGCCGTTGCCTGCCGAGGGGCGACCGCTATTAGAAAAAACTTTTTCTATAATTTTTGGATGTTACTTGCCCCGAGCTGGATTCGAACCTGGGACCCACCGAATGATGCGCGCACACTACACACTCGGCTACGGCGGCCGACGGTTATTACGCAAATTAATAAAAAGAAGAAGTTTTGACTGGAGGAATACAAGAACATTCATATTCCACTACTCTCTTTTCATCAAAATGAAATGCCACTTTGCGATTTCAATTTACCCCATTTCGATGAACTTTTGCATACGCAAAACCTGCTAGTGGTAGGGTAGATAATTTAAAAATTATAAAGTGCATGAATTAATTTAATAGGAACAGATACTTTCAAGCTTCATACACAGCTAATAGACTTTTTATTTACTTTCAAAGTTCAAAAAGGAAAACATAGAAATCGGACCGCAGAGTTTACTCTGAATCACGAATAGCCACTTCTTGCAAGTTTAATTGGTCTTATTTTATTTAACATCAGGACTATCGATTTCTGTTCGCGCATTCTCGAGTATTTCGACATTCGAGAAACGAGTTCTTGATACAATCTCAGGTATAGCCGTTCTCGCGAGAAATTTCGATCATTTATCGAGACGAGTACTGCTTATATATTTAGGTTGGGAAATATTGAGAAGTCAGAGAGAAAGGTTTCCTGTTCAGAATATCATGGTAAACGGAAAAATACAAATATAATGGAAGGAGAAGAAATCGGCTGTTTTAATAACGCCACCTTGGAGGGATTCGTCTTAGTAGCTTCCAATAAATGAAAAGGGGGAAAACGATTTCCATGTTCAAAACACATTTTTATTGATTTTAGGTGTCATAGAATCCGAGTTCGTAGGCTTTCTTATCGGAAACAAAACGGCCAGACGAATGCTAGCTTTTTGTTTTGCTTAAAAGCGCTTTTTTGTGTGCTGTATCTACTTGAGACTTGCACTTTTTCTAAAAATTTCAATGCGTTTTTAATTTGTTTTTGTTTTTTTTTATAAGTTTTAAAGTCAGGTTTTTGTAAGAGAATCGTCTATATTTTTATAAAAAATAATTCATATTAAATAAAAAAATATAAAATTGTTTAAACTTGGGAAAAGATTATTTTTATTAATTTTCATTGTGTACCTAAACATATGCGAAATAAATAAAGGAAAATGAATTTAAAGAGCATTTGCTATTTCTTTTCGATTTTTTTGGTCCTCATTTTGAATTTTGATGTTAGTGACAAAACAGTTAAAAAATTCTTAAGTGTTTTCCTCATGTTCGAAAAAAGTAAATTCCGACAGAATTTCGCGGTTGCAATTGAAACCGTCATCGGTTTACTTTTCCGACAAAAATCCAATTTTAAGAGTAATTCTGAGAAATGCCCGAATATGATAAATGTTAATAATAAAAAAGATGTCTATTAATGAGCTGTGTCGTGGAATCTGATTCTCTCGGTATTGGATTTGACTACGTTAACTTTTCTCGTTAGGTGTTGCGCAATCTGGCGTTATCGATTTTTATGTCAGAATTTTTTGTATACTCGAAAATTTTCTAAAAAAAATGTTGATTGGAAAGTTAGAAATTTTGATGAAATTTTTTTATGTATTTAATTTTTATGAATTTCTGAGACAGTTTGGTAATTCTCTTACATGGTTGTATCATTTTGGATTCTTTGACCATTATTTTGTAGTCTATAATGTGATAAAAAGTCAAGATTTCGACCATAAACTAATATATTTTAATAAATTTATCTTATTTTCTTCTTTTATTGGCAAAACGGTTGAAAAAAAAATAAAAATAAATTTTATTATAATAAATTCAGAGATATTTAAATTTAAAAAATTATAATCACTATTTAATTTATTGATCTAGAAATACAAAATGTCTTACATGCTAAGTAGCATTCTGTTTAAAAGTAATTCAATATGAAATTTAGTCGAAGAGAAATCGATAGCAAAAGAACTTGAGTGCAAATTAGATTCGTTTAGAGCTCTGCGAATGGGAGCATTATTATTCCTTGGGCTTCTATGTGGGATTTTAAATGTAAAACAGAGAGTCGATCGCACCGCGTATAATATCGAGAACGAAAGTTAAAAAAAAAGTAATGTTATGCATTGACTTGCGTTTATCAGCATGCATCTAGCAGTGTAAGATGGAAATGAGTCTTTGGACACTTTCAATGCTATTAGTATGACAGATATAATAAGGTCTTGAGATGAAAATCGCGTATACTATCTTGGAACGTACAAGAAAAGTGAGTAGTAATTTTAATGTATAAGGGTCAGTGAAATCTGAGCTTTATCGACCGAGAAATTTGGAGTCAAATATCACCCTCAGTTCAGAGATGTGGTTAACTGCGATAAACCTATGATATACGAAGTCCTAGTAATGGAACGGGATTTGGAGTAGGATGTATGAAAACACTTAATTATATTTAATTTGAACCAACCAAGTATGACGGCTTTACAATTTTGTTTGTAGGGTTCCGCGAGGGACCGATAGTATGAGTAGTAGAATAGAAGTGAATAGAAAGAAACCGTCACCAGGGTCTTGAAAAACTGAGTTAAGAAAATGCGCTACAGCGAAGCCATCCGAGGCAAATGTATGAATAAAATCGTGTTCCATAAATAATGGGAATGAAGAAGAAACCAATAATATACCAAAAATATTTAATTTTTCGAGTTTTAAAAAGAATCATATAGTATTCTTTAAACGTTTATTGTATCTGTCCTATACCGAAAAAATTTAACTTATGTTAATTTTTCGAGTTCTATCGGGTGTTTTTTTTTACAGGTTTGTTTTTCGAATAGAGATAAAACTGGCATTTTGTGGTCAAATCTGGCAACTCTAATGTCATTTATGTTCAGTTTGGTTTGCCATTTCATCATGAACAGGTTGACAAAAGAACAACGCTTGCAAATCGTGCAAATTTATTTCGAAAATAATGGTTCAGTTCGCGAAGTTTACCGCGAGCTCCGTCAATTTTATGGTCGACATAATCGTCCATCAGAGCAATTAATTCGGTTAACCATGAATCGTTTTCGCACTACGTTTACTCTATGTGATAATACGCATCCGCAGAGACGTCGAACAGTGCGCACCGAAGAAACAATTGCCGCTGTAGAGCAAAGTGTTGAAGAGGACCCGAATGAATCTATTCGCCACCGTGCACAGCAATTGGAGCTTTGTCCATCAACTTTATGGAAGATTTTGCGCAAAGATCTTGGCTTGCGACCTTACAAGATCCAGCTTGTGCAAGAATTAAAGCCGCGAGACCATGCAATGCGTCGTGAATTTGGTGTATGGGCCGAAAATGAGATTGATCTCGATGCTGATTTTCATCGCAAAATTTTGTTCAGTGATGAGGCTCATTTTTGGTTGAATGGCTACGTCAACAAGCAAAATTGCCGCATTTGGAGTGAAGAGAATCCACATGAGACCCTTGAAACGCCATTACATCCACAAAAACTGACTGTTTGGTGTGCTCTATGGGCTGGTGGAGTCATTGGGCCATACTTCTTCCGCAATAATGCTGGAGAGGCAGTTACCGTTAATGGAGACCGGTATAGAGCCATGATAACCGACTATTTTGTTCCCGAATTGGATGGCATGAATGTGGATGAGTTGTGGTTCCAACAAGACGGCGCTACATGCCACACAGCGCACGTCACAATCGATTTATTGAAGGAAACATTCGATGAGCGCATAATTTCGCGGAATGGACCTGTAAATTGGCCACCAAGATCGTGTGATTTGACACCATTGGATTATTTTCTTTGGGGATATGTGAAGTCGCTCGTCTACGCCAACAAACCAGAAACGTTAGGGGAATTGGAAGCCAACATTCGTGGCGTTATTGCAGACATACGGCCCCATATGCTCGAAAAAGTGGTTGAAAATTGGACCTGTAGAATTGGCTTTATTCGAGCCAGCCGCGGCGGCCACATGCCCGAAATCATATTTAAACATTAATGGCATAAAATTATCCTTCCAATAAAGCCAAATTGATGGACCTTAAAACGATTTTCTTGTGTTTTATTTCAATTCGAAGTTCTATACCCCTAAAAAAAACACCCGATACAAAGAAGCACATATTTTTCTTTAAACTTTTACTTTTATTTATTGTATCTTCCATACATAAAATCATAACAATAAGTTTTCGAATCTTAACCTTTTCATCTAATTTACAATCAATAGTTGGGATGAGCATTTTCTTAACTGAGTTTATGTTTACTCGTAGTAGACTTTTTGCTCGATGATTTGGGTGCACTAAAATAGACATTTTGGCTTCCGCTGCTCTATTTGGGCTCGAAGTTCTCGGATTCTCAATCGAAGGATTTCGACGCTGCTGCCCCATAATTCACATCTAGAAGTCCAGATCCGTTTTAGAACTGCATTACTCGTAAGAGACATGATTTTTTATTTTTATGAAATTGATTATTTATTATCACACGCATCATCTACCAAAATTTAGAGCAAAATCAATTTTGATGTAAGTACCTGTTTACATTTTTTTGTGTTTTTATCAGGGTTCGGAATCATTCACTCTCGTTCGTACGCGAACGCGAGCGTATACACTTCTTCATTTTTTTTTTGCATTCACGTTCGCGAACGAGAGCGTGGAAAAAAATCCATATCGTTCGTATTCGAGAATGATAGGTAGAAAAAATTGCGCTATTGCTATTGTTCGTTCGCGAATGCATTCGCAAATCGAAGTTCGTGCGTTCATAAACGAATCTACAAGTGGCTTCGATGCATTCGCGAACGTTCGCGCTGTCGTTCATCTTCATAAACGAATATTCTCAGAAGGTTAGTGCAGTAGGCAATATGCAGCAATATTAGATGCAAGCAGTGGTAAAAGAGCACATACATATGTATTTCTTTGTGTAGACGATGGGTAACGGCCATACTAATCTTGATATTTGTATTTTTAGAGTTCTATCTATGTTTAGCAAATGGACGATATGTGCATACACATGTATGGTTGATCCGTATAAAATAAAAATTTATTTGCGAAACAACATATATTTATGTATGTAAATATGTTTATGAAAATACTTACATAAAAATACCTTCTATTAAAGTAAAAAAAGTATGTTAATATTTTTTTTATTAATAAAAATGAAATGCATTTACTTGCTTAAATGCTATCTTCCACATCTAGTGTTGCAAAATTGAGGAGATCAAAATAATTGTGTAGTTAATAACATCAAACATCTGCTTTTTTGTGTCTTCGTCATATTTTACATACATATTTTTCAAAATTAAACTTTTTCCCCCCATTTTTTTATAAAAATTATTTAAATAAAATATAATAAACTTCTTTTCGATTCAACGTATTGCTTACTACACCAACCTTCTGAGAATATTCGACGTAGCATATGCATTCGTTTATGAAGATGAACGACAGCGCGAACGTTCGCGAATGCATCGAAGCCACTTGTAGATTCGTTTATGAACGCACGAACATCGATTCGCGAATGCATTCGCGAACGAAGAATAGCGCAATTTTTTCTACCTATCATTCTCGAATACGAACGATATGGATTTTTTTCCACGTTCTCGTTCGCGAACGTGAATGCAAAAAAAAGTTTTAAATATTCTCGTTCGCGTATAAACTCAAAAAAGAACGTTTGTGAGTATTCATAAATGAATATTTCCGTACCCTGGTTTTTATATTTTCTAACAAATTACACATTCATGTAATAGCAGCAGACTGTCGTACTTGAAATTGTGTTTGCAAAAGTAGAAAGATGAAAAAGTAACAACAGTGTACACGGCTTACTTAGTGCAAGTGGTTAAGGCCTAAAGGAGTACGAGTACGAGTTAGCCGTGGAGATGTGGTGATCTCCGCAATAGCTATAACTTTTACTATTGTTGTTTTCCCTATTAAAAAATATTGTTTGATATAAATAAGTAGGCTGAAAACACACAACTATACAAAGGCGATATAATAAGCATTTTCCTTACAAATCTATTTTTTTAAGTACCTATTTATTTCATGGAAAACTAGTAGCACTCAGAGATAAATTATGTATACATACATATGTGATGGTCAGTGCGGTGGGCATTTGCGCCAACTACGAAAGCAAACATTTGACCAAGGGCAACGACATTTATTATCTATATACATATTATAAAACAAAGTCTAAAATTTTGGAAAGAGCTAATCTCGGGAACGGTTTGGGATGCAACTTTTTTTTTAATTAATGCTTGCAGTTAGCACTACAATGATAGCTACTTAAATTAAAAATTAGCCTATTCATTTCTGAAATATTTAAGTATAAAGTTTTAAAAAATTTTACACAAAGTACAGCATTGCTACAACCGAATGTAAAATCAGTGTCGTAGCGGGAAGATGTGTAGTTGTGTGAGGAGTAAATCAACTGCTCTTCGTTACTACTTCGTTCGGCTATGCGCAGAGGGCTGTGCTGTTGACTTCGTTGATAAACCGATGCAAGGCGAAATGATAACTTTGATCCACACTGTTAGATATGTTTGTTTTTCAGATGCTTTGTGATCATACAAGGAACTAGAAAGTACAGCTGAACTTTTAAAAGTTTTTTAGTGTTTTGCTTACGGTGTTGCGCATTTTCTTCCATACAAAAATTAGTTTTGTTTATGTGTTTACTAGCTGGCAACGGTTGCGTATAAGAAATTACTTACTATTAGTTACTTTGGTTCTGAAATAGTTTGATTTTGCATTTACCTTAATTCCTAAATATACAAACTCATAAAAATAACAATTTTATGTTGCATACAAACATCGAAAAATTTCTTTGTATACAATACAAGGACGGAAAGATATTTTTCCTTGATGCTCCTGGCTGCACGAGAAAAACATTTTTAATACATTTACTCCTTCCCTTGCGTCTTCTGGGATCGCAGCTACCCTTTTAGAAGGTGGAAGAACGGCGCATACTACATTTAAACTTCCTCTAAATATTTCTGACGATTGTGCCAGCGTATGCAACATTTCTAAGCAAAGTAATACTTTTAAACTTATCCAGATGTGCTCACTGATGGTTTGGGATGAAGCCACAATGTCACATAAAGCGTCAGTTGAAACCCTAGATATTACCATGGACGATTTAAGAAGTATGAACCCACCTACGGGTGGTTGTACGGTATTATTTTCAGGAGATTTCCGTCAAATTTTGCCAGTTATATCTAGAGAAACCAGGGCTGATGAGGGGAATGTGTCATTAAAACGATCATACCTTTGGTCCCATGTAATAAAATTAGCACTCAAGATTAACATGAGAGTGCTTAAAGCCTCAGAAGATAACAGGATGTTTGCTGACATGTTACTGAAAGTTGGTAACGGTGAGCTTCCAACAGTTTGTGGGAAAATCTCCTTCAATAATGATATATGCGTTTCAGTCACCGACCATCAGCAACTGATTGACAAAATATATATCCCACAATAGACCAACTTGCTTATAAACCTGTATCCTGGTTAAAGAAACGAGCAATATTAACACCTACTAATGAACAAGTCGAAAAAATTAACGAATTGGTATTGGTAAAATTCCACGCACAAACGAGAGAATATTGCTCGGTGGATACAGTAGTCGACGGTGAAGAAGCTGTGCACTACCCAACGGAATTTCTAAATTCTACGAACCCTTTCGGTATGCCTCCCCACAAACTTACTTTAAAAGTTGGAGCTCCAATAATTTTATTGCGAAATTTAAGTCCCCCACTGTTATGTAATGGAACTCGCCTGCAGGTAAAAAGGTTACATTTTTATCTGGTTGAATGTACTATTTTAACTGGTTGTGGTACTGGAAAATCTACTTTAATACCTAGAACTCCGATGATACCTACAGATTTGCCATTAAGATTTAAAAGACTTGAGTTTCCGGTAAAGGTTTGTTTTGGAATGACCATAAACAAGGAACAGGGGCAAACATTTAATGTAACCGGAGTGGATTTCAGTATGGCATGTTTTTCACATGGACAGCTGTACGTAGCCCTATCACGTGTTACATCGAAAAGAAACCTTTTTGTCCTTGCAGAGGGAGGTACGCATAATATTGTATACAAAGAAATTTTTGATGTTTGTCCAATAAAAAGTTTTAATTGCAATTGTATGCAACATAAAATTGTTATTTTTATGAGTTTGCATATTTAGGAATTAAAGTAAATGCAAAATCAAACTATTTCAGAACCAAAGTAACTAATAGTAAGTAATTTCTTATACATATCCATAAACAGAAAGTGCGTGGCGAAGCCTCGCGCAACCGTTGCCAGCTAGTACATGTATGTATATACATAAATTCACTAAAATGGACGATTTGAAGTGAAAAATTGAACGAATGATATTTCACTGAATCGAGTTTATTTTTGAAGGGGCCCATGAACGCGACATCTAGCGGGTCCGGTTCGGCTCTCGCCGGGGCTGGTGATGGTTTCCTACATATTGTAAATTCTTTGTAAAGCTACATGCCTTTGCTGCACCAACAAACAGTTATGTGATGTTTGCACTTTTTTATTGCATATTTTATTAACACTACCTATTGCCCACATATGTATGTATGTATGTGCTCTCAACGTTTTTCATATTTCCTTTGTGTTAGAAGTGAACAAAGACCTAAATATGTGCTCGGATACTCTGAAAGAAACGAGGGCTTTTTGCTCTCGTGAAAAGTTAACGAAGAACATATACATAACTAAATTGGCGCAGCGGCGATATGTACATTTGTATTTCACTAACTTATTTATCAACATTTACTTTACATATTCATGTATGTACATACATATGCAGTTGTGGAGTTTTGACAAAATCAACTTATTTGAGATAAGATATGGTGGCCTATGGAAGTGGTGCAGCTTATAATTTTTATTATTCTACTTGTAGCTATATCGATTCCAACAAGGAGCAGTATATCATTGCACTGAAAACAGCAGTTGCCATACAATCTGTTTCAGCTTGGCCTGATAAGCGCGATGAAATTCAAGCTATGGTGCGGTTAGTTGCTGATAAGTTGCGTAGTATAGGCGCTGAAGTGGAATTGGCTGATATCGGAAGTCAGCGGTTACCAAACGGTAATGAAATTCCACTTCCGAATGTAATATTGGGAACTCTAGGAAAGGTTGGGTGCCATATTTTTGTAATGTTAACAATGGTAACATGTATTCGTTTATATTTTTATCAATAGGATTCAAAAAAGAAAACAATTGTGGTTTATGGGCATTTGGACGTGCAACCTGCTTTAAAAGAAGATGGTTGGAATACTGAACCCTTTACATTGACGGAAATCGATGGAAAATTATATGGCCGCGGTGCCAGCGATGACAAGGGTCCGGTTTTATGTTGGATACATGCTATCGAGGCGTTTCAAAAACTTGATATTGAAGTGCCCGTTAACTTAAAGTTTGTTTTCGAAGGCATGGAAGAAAGTGGAAGCGAGGGCCTTGATGATCTCTTAATGGCTCGTAAGAATGATTTTCTGGCAGATGTTGACTATGTTTGTATCTCGGACAATTATTGGCTCGGCAAAAAACGTCCATGTTTAACCTACGGCCTACGCGGTTTGGTTTACTATACAATTGAGGTGGAATGTGCCGTAAAAGATTTGCATAGTGGCGTTTTTGGTGGTACCGTGCACGAAGCAATGCCGGACCTTTGTTATATGTTGAGTCAGCTAGTAGACAAGGATACAAATATTTTGATTCCAGGGATTGATAGAGATGTAAGTATTAATTGAGGATATCCAAAAAATTTCGTCAAGTCAGATAACAAAAATTTAGTTATTTCTGCGTTTTTAGCGTGTTGTTCACTAATTTTATTAATTATTTTTCACATACAGTTTTGAATTTTTTTATGCAATATTTAATGTATCTGGTAGTAAGCGCAGGAATGCACTCAAAATTTCAGTTGTTATTTTAACTAAGTCGGCTATAAGAAATTTGATCTTACGAGGTATAATTTTTTCGACATTATCGCGACGAAGAACTCTTACAATTTTCAAAATCCAGTTGTGCCAATCGCAGGAAGCGCACGATCTTGGTGGCCACGCCACAGGCCCACAACGCGAGATAATGCGCTCACCTAAAGTTTCCTTTAATAAATTTATTGTTTCGTTGGCTCTATGGCATGTAGCGCCATCTTGTTGGAACCAAAGGTCGTCCACATCAACATCCTCCAATTCAGACACAAAAAAGTCATTAATCATGGCTCTATAGCGATTTCCATTGACTGTAGCATTATAGCCGGTTCGGTTTTTGAAGTAAAATGGACCAATGATTCCCTCTGTCCATAGATCACACCAAACAGTGGTTTTTTGAGGTTGCAATGGCGTCTCAACAATGACTTGGGAATTATCAATACTCCAAATGCGACAATTTGTTTATTAACGTACCCATTTAACCAAACGTGGGATTCATCCGAACCGACCGAAGATTGGACGGGCCGAACCATTATTTTGGTAAAAAAATTGCATAATTTGCAAACGCTGTTCGTGGTAAGTTTGTTCATTGTGAAATGGCAAACCAAACTGAGTATAAATCAAGTAACAGCGTCTAAAACACCCTTTATTAAAATGTTTTTGTTTAATTTGTTTTTATGTCATTACTGCGAATAACATACCAACTAAATAAATAAAAGTGTAAACCAATTTACGAGGATGGACGCCAACTATAACTGGCGATAAAACTTCATCAGAAGTGCGAAAAGCCACATGAAATTGTTAAGTTCTTGAAAAACCTTAAAGTGAACAAAATGCTTGTGCATGGTACTATTTCGCGCTTCAAAAAAACTGGTCGTGTGGAAATTGCAAAAAAAAAAACACCTGCCGTTAAAATTCTAGAAATGGTCCGCAGGCGATTTCGTCGCAATTGTTATATTTTGAAAGATCGCTAGAGACATGGATGTGTGCCGCAAAACTATACAAAATGTCACTAAAATATTTAAGATGAGTGCTTCAAAAAAAAAAAAAAAAACGAATTAATGTCTTTACAAAGCGTCAAACGAAAATGAGAGCAAAAAGAAGTGATCAACTACTTCGTCGGCATGTAAGCCGTAAAGTGTTTTTTTTTCTGACGAAAAACTATTTTTACGCGCAAAATGATCGTGTATGACCAAAGGTAATGGCTGATATCTTTACTCATAAGGCTTTGGCCTGTACCAAAACTTATAATCCTTTATGGCATGAGGAGCGATTTCAAAAATAAGGCAGCTTCCTCTCTTTTTTATTGAAAACGGCGTCAAAAATACTAACGCAAATTATTACTTCGAGGATTTTTTAAAGAAACTTGTGCTGTCATAGGCTATGAGTTTATTTGACAAATCGCGATTTTGTTTCCAGCAAGGCTCGAAGCGATTTTACAGATTTTATTTCTTCAGATGAATGGCCGTCTGTTCCCCGAGTCTGAATCCATTAAATTTTGAGGTTACATGTTGGATAAAATGAGCGTAAAACCCTTTAAGATGGAGCAATTTAAATGACGCTAACAGAAGATATGCGATAAAATATCGGACGAATTATTGCGTGATTGAGAATAAGCTAAAATGAGTGACAAAATTAGAATACTACATTTAGCTCCTTTTAAATTAAATGGTTCTATATTCTGAATAATTTCACTTAAAAATGATTTTACGTCTAGTCGTTAACGATGTCAGCGTAAGAAGATGAACGCCAAAAAAACCCCAAACGTCGGCTCAAACATCATGATGCGTTGACATCCTTTTATATACAGGAAAATGCTCCCAGAATCAATCATTATAATTCGGAGTGGTCACAATTCTCCCTTTCTAGAAAAGTTCATAATCGTTCAGGTTTTTGGTTGAATAAGCTCGTCGACTACCTCGCGTAGATTCCGTTGTATGTTGAGGTGTCGTATGTAGTAAAGTCTTGTTTACTGCTGTTGTTGTTGTTGTGGCTGTTGTTGTTGTTGTTGTTGTTGTTGTTGTTGTTGTAACAGCATAAAAAATTCCTCATAAAATTTTGGGGAATACTGCTGAAGTGAAAGTCCTTGGCCAGATATAGATCTGGGTCGTTCCGGTATCGGAAAACCGAATATTTTGGAAACGGGTTACTGCTGATAATGTAGGCTGGTTTTAAACAATCGACCGACACGGTTAACTTCCTTCCATCGAAAATTATTTCGTAGAACTTCGGGTTTCTATTTAAAATATGATAAAGTCCATCATATGGTTTACGCGGTTTTATTGAATCATTTCGAATGAAATCATGTGTACATTTGGAGAGTTCCTGAGGAACGGAAACACTCTTGGTTCTCTACCTCCGTTTCCGTGCGCAAGTCTTTATTTTCGATAAAGAATTCTTCTGGAAGCCGAAAAGATAATTGAGCATCCTTTTGCGGATGTGCTAAGCTAGATGCGGTAACTAATTGGAGTTTACATTCTTCGAATGCTTTTATATCTGTGGGATTCCACTCGATTTTGGAATTATCGTTCCTTTTATTTCCTGGTGTCAGCGCAAATAATTGTATTTGTGTATCGATCGCTTTCGGAATAAACTGCCGATAGAAATTAATCATCGCCAAGAACATTTTTTACGCTTTCACTGCTTTTGGTTGTTTGAATTTTTATATTGCCGCCACCCGTAGGGGAAACGAATTGGCAGAGTAGATAGACGATTCGACATCCTGCACGATAAATGACGACGCTCCCACCAGGATTATGGGTAGTTGCACCAGCTCGCCTGACCTATCAATGGCTAGCGCAAGTCTGATAAACGGCATAACGCGGCGTCTTATGCTATTGCTGGCATACACCTACCCATAATCATCTCGACTTTGTCTATGCGGACCACCGGAAGCTGATTGGGTCGGGTTCGCCGAGTTTACTAAGAATGCCTTTAGGGCTCTTTACACACCTACCAATGTTCGCAAGGGCGAACAAAAGTTCCGCAAGGTGGACAGGACTGTTGCAGCGAGCTTCATCCCAGCAGGGGGATTCCCGAAATCCCTCCAATTTCCCGGCTCAAGCGGCTGCACTAGCGAATGATGGTGACTACATTCCCCTCTCCGATCGCACCCCCATATCAGAGATTGAAGCGTGGCGATTCGGAGGTTGGCAGACCAGCATAAGCTGAACAAATGGGGCCCTCCCTAAAGTCCTGTAACTTAGCCTAAGTTGTGTGTAAGCTTTGGCGACCGTGAGGTCCTTAACTAGCGCGAGCTATCATACTGCATACCCTCGGCCAAGCGTCACCATGGCTTCCGGAAAGTGCATAGCACCATAACAGCACTCAATGTCTTAAACAAGCACTTGAACCGCGGGTTCAACCGAAACTGAACCTGGCCAAGGCTTTTGACATGGAAAGCCATTCCACGCTACTAACTGACGTGTAGACATCAACTCTCCCGCAAGGACTGACATGGTGGATCAAAATTACCTGTGTGGTCGGCAATCGGTTAGAGGATCGACGTCTAAGTAAAGGGGACTTGAAGGGAGTACCAAAGGGTGGCGTCCTGTCCCCACTCTTGTTTAACCACTATAATGCATAGTCTCATATGCCAATGATTGTTCGATAATGGCCACCGGCAATGCAATTAATAACCTATGTTCGAAAGTTAACGGATATCTCTCCGACCTTGCTCGTTTCTTTACAGATAGAAACTTGGCATTCCTCGGCGACCCTATTTACCACCTGGACCAAGGAGGTCAGGCTGAACCTCGGTTGATCACCCTAGGATATTGGTGGTCACATTTGACAGCCGGCTCTCCTTCTCTGCGCAAACTATTGCAATCGCCAACAAAGTACAGAGCCACAAGAAGCCCTCAAGTCACGTGCCGACAGCACTTGGGGCAAAGACAAAGAAACGTTATTGCCTAAACACAAGGCGATTGGACTATGCCGCACTAGTAGGGTCGCCCGAAACTAGTTAGCTGGCAACTGCTCAACGGCGAGCCGCCTCCCAGGCACATCAGAAGTCATCTCCTTGAACTGAAGGGCAAGACCCAGTCGGAGATGACACAATCAGTGGATCCGACAGCGTACAGGCCATTCCCAAAACAGCCGGTTCTACGTACCGGAATGACCCGGGTTTTATCCGGCCAATGGCTGTTGTTCCGGCAATCTAACTCTGTTTAGATCGGCACTGCCTTAAGTTATTTATCATCTCTAGAGCAATACTTTGCAGCAGGGTTGCTCCACACACTTCTGCTCAGCGCTGCAGTAGAATCCAATCCTGATTCAGAAACATATTTTGGCTATGTATGCCAGAGAAGGCTCCATACAAACCCCACCTCAGTGGAGCCATCTTAAGGTCTGCTCAGGTCTTAAGACCCACAGGGAGTGGTCCACACGGTATGTGGCCCCGTAATGCTCGCGCTCTCAAGAGCCAACGGCCTATACGGCGCCAATTGCGCCGGTGGCACCTAGCACCCAGGGGACCTCTACGCATCCAAGGAGTAACCAGCAACACCCTCACTCCCCAACCCTTCTAACTTCATCCTACTCCCACCCAAGTTAAGGGCTACCCACCAACTCTTGGTACCCCATACTGACTGTTCCGTGTGACAGGCCAGGATACACCGGAACGTGACATCAGTTAGGTGCAATATGTGCCAAAACTGGTGCCACTTTCGGGCGTGTTCTGGTTTGCGCACCACACGTGACTGGACCTTGCCCCACGTTGCAGAGCTCTGCAGCCTCCACCGGGCAGCAACCTGACCAGCGGCAAGCGCAACTGAGACAAGGTGGACAATCACACCTGCCCCTTACACCCCACATCGCGTCGACTCATCAAGGGAAGATAAAGCTCCTGGAGATAAACTGAAACGGACTCCAGAGCAAGATCGAATAGATAACCAACATTATGAGAATACATGGTCTGTTGATAGCTGCGATCCAATCACGAGCGTAGTAATGGCGGTGGCTTAGCATTCATCACCCATCACACAGTACAGTATGGTTCGACATTCTTCGAGAGACAACTAAAATCACCACCCATAGCAGAGGAGCTCCAGCTGTCTCGTGAATCCCGCGTCACTCTGGCTCAATTACGATCTCTCAGCTATCGAGAATCAACCTAGACGTACTTAATGTAACGATACCAACTCCCTTTGGTCCGACCCCTAGATGAGTTCGATGATATTGACCATGGTTGAATCGATTTTGCAGGGTCTGAGTAACCACTACAACAACAACAGCGTACAGGCAGGGCATAACAATACAATAAAACAGAGAGACAATCACCATATACTGTAGTCAAGAAGTTCCAGCTGCCGCGCGAGTTCCGTGCTATATTGTAGGCTCAATTGCTACTTAGCCAGAATCAACCCTGGTATACCGAACACATACCAAACACCTGTTCACATGCGCTCTCAAACCTACTCATCTAACAACCGTCTCTCTCTGGTCCGACGACGGAATATGGGTTAATACGATCTTTACAGGGTGTGGCTAACCGCTACTACAACAACTGATTGTGCGATATGATTGCAATTGAGTCAAAACCCCATTCGATATTTCAAATTATAAATTTACAAAACAAAAATATTTGTGATTTATTAACGGAAAGCAAAAAAATCAACTGTATAAGTAAAATGATTTAAAAACATAAATTCAAACGCAATTGTGCGGGCTTGCAAATGTTTAATAATTGCTGTTCGCGCAAAGCTCAGTACGTTTCTGTATTTGAGAGAGTAAGACGCCTTATTCTCTGAATTATTTTACTAGCCAAATATTACAGTTTAGTCAAGCTAAGAGTTGAAATATTGGAAGAGTTTGTATTAAAAATTAGTAAGTTCGTTTCTGAAATATTTGTCTTTAAAGATATTTAACTTTTTCAAATGTATTATTATGCATTGCGAATGCGAAGTTTCCAAGCTTTGCTTAAACTGAAAGATTTTCTACTTTTTAATTCCATCTACGAGTATCATTAAAGTATGTTCTTTAGTTTTTTCAACTATTATTATTTATTTTCCATTTAAGGTTGCACCTTTGCTGCACAACGAGAATGAAATATACAATAACATTGATTATGAGGTTGATGATTATAAGTAAGCAACTAATATTCTTTAGAAGATATTATTGAAATGCATAATGGCAATTTTCAGAAAAGACATTGGGGCCACGCGTTTACCACATAATGAGGACAAAACCAAGTTATTGATGCATAGATGGCGTTATCCAAGCCTTTCCATCCATGGAATCGAAGGTGCTTTTTACGAGCATGGCGCAAAAACTGTCATACCAGCTAAAGTGATTGGCAAATTTTCTATACGCATAGTACCTAATCAAGATCCAGAACATATTACCGAATGTGTGACTAAATACTTAAATGCGAAATGGCAAGAGCGTGGCTCACCAAACAATATGAAGGTATTTGTTTCACGTTTAAATTATTTAAATATGGGTATGAACTAATATTTAAAATCTAAAGGTTAGCCTCGTGAGTAGTGGCAAACCTTGGACTGAGGATCCAAACCATCCTCACTATGAGGCCGCCAAAAGCGCAATTAAACACGTTTTCAAAACAGAGCCTGATATGACTCGGGAAGGCGGTTCTATTCCTGTAACGTTGACATTGCAGGAGGCCACTGGTAAGAACGTGATTTTGGTTCCAGTAGGAGCTTGCGATGACGGAGCGCACTCTCAAAATGAAAAAATTGATATATTTAACTATATCGAAGGAGTGAGTAAACAAGCTACGCAACATAAATTTTCATTTGTTAACAACTCTTATATATTTTTAGACGAAACTTCTCGGAGCTTACCTGTATGAAGTTGGAAAATTGGATTAATTTTCAAATTTAGATCCCATGAAACACTTACATCACAGAGTTAAAAATTATACAGTATATAAAACAGCATTAACACTTTAATAAGAATTTACAACTATCTAAGAGACAATAAAATATTGTGTAACATTTAATCAGTCCATGTGTCACCATACTTGTTTTTATGGCCTTTTCCCTGATTTTTCACGGCTTCTTTTTCTCGAATGACCACTGGTGCATTTGGCGGCAAAGGGCGAGAGTATGGATTTTGCTGTGTTTTCTCAAACTCCTCACGGTTTTTCTTTCGTAATTCTTCGTAGCTCATCCCGTGCTTCGTTTGATCGATTGGTACATCAGTTTCGTAGAATGGAGATGGATCTAAAGAATTTTTATAAAAATTTAAATGTCTGATTTGACAATACTCAAGGAATAGCTAAACTCACTATCTAACGACGGTCGATAAATGTCATCAAGCCCTGCAATTGCAGGTCGGCTTTCAATATCTAGATTAAGAGCACTGCTACGGACGAATTCCTGACTGTGATCTTCGTTTGTTATAGCTCCAGTTGAATTAAATGGATTCAAGGCTAATCCGATTCCAATACCTTGATCGGGATTCAGTCTACTCATTACACCACCAGCCTGTCTGCGCTGTTTTAATAGTTCTCCGAGCCTTGAGTTAGGTAATTGCATTAGCTTTTCGGCACACTTTTGTTGATAACTAAATTTTCCAACAAAATATCCGATTATTACACCCACAACTACTTTGGGTACAGCTCCATACTTAAAATTGGGCTGAAATATTTAAAAAACAAACGAAGACTTATGTGTGGATTGTTATTTTAATATTAAGATGCAATTTTTGTGCAGATTTGAAAATCAAAGCACAATTAAAAACTCACATTTTTTATTTATTTAAGACAAGTTTTCAAAATTAATAAACTAATCGAATTAAATTACTCAAATACATAGAACAAAGCAAAATTAATTCGAGTAGAGAGCGAATGAGAAAAAGGGTCAACTAAGCGAAAATGGATTGGCAATGATTAACGTATGACATGAGAAGACCACTGCAGAAGTCTGTCCCACCACCAGCCTCCGACAATTAATATCTGTGAACAAAGATAATATCAGTAAGAAAAACTAGTGCAGATAATCGGTGACACACTTTTGACATACTTATCGGCGGCTGGTATCGAAGTATCTAAACGATACTAAAATAAACTTTTTTACATGCCAGCTCCAAAGCATCAAGGGCCTGCAAGTCATCATTAAAGGCATCGAGTCTAGTGTAGAACCTGCAGAAATCGTAAATGCCCTGAAACTCCAAACGTTCGAGGTGAAGGATGTTATAAATATAATCAACAATAAAAATAAGATACCACAGCCCATGTTCAAAGTTGAGCTCGCCATAAAATACGTACACATCTTAGAAAGAATGCTGTCCGGCAACACTCTCAAAAGTATCGATACCTTAATCGGCTCCTTGGATCAACACAGGACGAATTCCATGGCGCTTATGCAATCAGCTATGCAAAATCTTTTAAGTAATCTAAATTAGACAATCCTGGATTTTAGTTTTCACATCACATTTAAAAAAAAAAATATTGTAAAAAAATTTAAAGGACCGCTGGGTACCCTGTACAAACAAACAAACTTTTTTATGACTACTTTCCGCATGGCAGAAACGAGTTCACCACAATCTCGCTACAATACAAAACATTGTAAAGCCCGAATTACTGTATAGCGGACAATGGAAGTACTAAAGAGTAGATTTCGTTGCACTGCACCTGCGCGTGGCTACAGAGAAGGCTACAAAAATTGTGAACGCTTATTGCGCTTTGCACAATATTTGCCACCACTTTTGAGTAAAGCTCGGTGAAGAAATACCACCTACTTCAAGTACGGAACTAAGCAATGAAAACCTAACAATGGAAAGTGAAGACGAGAATGCAACTGATATTATGTTATTCGTTTAAAATGATTAAAGTATTCCATTTCACATTTCCATATGTATGTATGTATTTATACTTCGCTCATTATTTTTTATTTTCAATGGAAAACTTATATAACAACAAAAATATCACTTCATGTACTTAAAAATTAATTTTTGAGTTTTTCCTGATATGCATATGTATATTATTTTTCGGCGTGATTTTTTATTAAACGATAATATTAATTTTTGAGGTCAAGGCCAGTATAAGTATTTTCCTGATTTTTTAAAAGATCTTGGTTTTCCTTTCCGAAAGCATGACCACTTGGTGTAACGTGATCCCTTGTTTGAATTAGTTGTACTGCACATTCCTTTAGTGAATTCAATGAAATTTTTTGCGACGACCCGCCAATAGCTGCAAGATAATTGTTTCGGTTGTTGCCAAGCTTTCTTTTTAAACTTGTCTTATAGTGCACCCAAACCTGCGCGAGAAAAAATTATTGTAATCGATGTATTGGTATAATTTAATGATTACTTCTAACTCATCCCCACTCATGCGCAGTTCTTGATGGTGGACATAAACTGTTAAGCTCTGCAGTTGCAATTGCTTCCACAAATACTTGGTTTTCTTTTCGTTGCATCCAAATTGCGGCTTGTTTCGTCCAACATCGGTATGCATCTCCACCCGTTCAACCAGTTTTTTAATTTGTTTTTCTATATATTTGTACGAAATTGTTAATTAAAAATTACTTTGAAACAATATAAAAAAACGTGCTTACCTGCTCTTCATTTTGTGGCTATTATTCATGAAAACCAATTGCTGAACAGTTGTTAAATTTTGATGTATCTGACAACGTTATTAGCACAGGGTTGTAATCGGTATTGCCACAAACAAGTTGCCCGCCGATGAAATAAAACTTAAAAGTTTTTGACAGGTTAAGTTGTTATCGATAATACCAAATTGCAAAATTTCAACTGAAGTAAAATTGTGTTGTAAACCGTAATAGGTGCATTATACAACAAATTATCCGGATGGCGGGATAGCAGTTCTAATTAGAAGTCAGAATATTCTTCCACCGTTTGCTCGAATAACCTTCAAGCCACTTCAATTATCGTGCTTACGAGTTCTGGCAATATAACTTTATCCGCATGATTCTGTTCCTCTACGTTTATCCAGGTGAATTAATTTATGGACCTCTATAAGACTCTTGGAGATCGGTTCATCGCAGTGGGCGACTATATGCTAAGCGCTCCATTGCTCGAAAGCTCGTCTATGGAAATCGAAAACTTGTTTACAGCCACCAACGAAAGGCCATACGCCTTTAAGGGGTTATTGACTCATAGTGATGAAGAAAAAGCTAAAGTTTGGCACTTCATCTATTATAAAAAACCTATTTCAGACAAGCACGCCATAAAACGGGTATGTTTTGTCTTCACTCCCTGCCGTCTCGCAAACTGAAGCAATAAAAGTGCATCCACTTGATATTATGACCGTCATCAAGGAGCAACTGAACTTAAAGGGGACACCGGGACGTGATCTAATAACCCCACCGATAAAACTGTGGAACAAATTCAGGTTAGCAAAAGGTAGGTCGATTCTGTGAACAGAAAGCAAAAAAGACTTAGTTTTGTGGAAAATACAGGTCTCTAGCAATAATTTGGTTTTAACAGATTGAAAAAATATCAATTAGTCGACGAGTTATAGCCAAAAAACCATATAAACAATATGCTGAAAATCGGCATTTGACTGAAAAGTTCGAAGGTCGATTAAAAAAAAATTCGAATTAACATAAACAAACGCCGCGATACGGGTCTTCTAATTTAGCCTCTATTTTCACCCCTCACTCTCAGAATCGACCTAACTTTTGCTAACCTGAATTTGTTCCACAGCGTAATCATAGAACTTCCACGTCCTTCCGTAACATACATCAAAAATATCTATAACGCTATACTGAGATATGGCTATTTTTTGCCCCATTGGAAAAGTAAATTATACTGACACGCAAACAAGGAAAGGTCACTTGGTCATACATCCCAATAATCCTGAAACCTTGTTTCTCAAATCTCGTTCAAAAGACTTTGCTCTACACGACACGGCATAAATTTATATTAAGGACACAACATGGCACCATAGAACACGTTAACCGTCTAATATGATAAGTTCAGCGTTTGAACGGATAGAGTACTGCTCAGAAATTTTTCTAGACGTCTCTCAGGCACAAAGTTCTTGAGTTCATAACACATGAATCGCAACTCCTCCATATACGCATGTAAAGTATAATCCATAAGAGGCAAATAATCATTGCGATGTCCTTAAGCAATGCATTACATCAGAGAAGCACAAAACTGCTCTAAGATATTACTCCATGGAGTACCTAGGCAGATTTCTTTCAAAACTATTTTTGCCGTTGAAAGCGGCTTCAAGGCAAGTAAAAACATTTATATTAATAATTGTGTTTCCCCAATTTATAGCCAAAACAACAAAATTCAACTTATTATATGTATACACAAAACGAAAAACTGAATTCTTTAAATTAATTCACTTACAACCGCGGAGTTTTCAACATGATTGACTACTCAATCTCTTCTCTACAACGTTCATCGATTATCAATAAAAGAAAATACCAAAGTGCATAAAGCTAAGTGAAATCAATATATGGATGACACAAATGACATGACAAATAATTGCATTATCCCTTTTGTCCAAGGCGAATTTATCAAAGATGGAAGCAGTAGGACAAAAACAAACATTTATATGTATGTTGCGTTTGCTTTGGGGCTTGGGCTTTTTCCACATATTTTCATCGCAAGCCAGTGAGAACATCTAGAATGTAAAACAAAAAATAATTCAATTTGACGCTCTAAGCCTTAAGGCAAATAAAAAAAATGGAATCAGCTGTTTTAGTAACACCACCTTATCGAAATTCGCCTAGCTTTTGCCAGTACCAACTTTAGATTTATGTACAGTCGCTCACAAAATATTTTGCTTTTTTTTAGGTTAATTGTCTTAAATTCAATAACATATTAGCTCATAACTTCGCTAGGACTTCATTAACCCTTTCGGTACTTCTTTTTTGTTTTTGGGCTTAAAAATCTGTTTTTGCGTTTTTCTTACTCTTTATGCCATTATAATGAACAATCAAAAAGAATTTTTCCAATTTTTTTTTTCTAAAGTGGTTTTTTGGCACCATGCCGTATGGCATAGAATGTACTTAACGGGAAGAAATTTCACATATGTACGCGCGTAATGTAGTTTCAGAGGTTTTATGTGTGAAATATACAAATTATGCCACATATATGTATATAAAATTTGAAAATGAAAAAAAAATATATATATATATATATTTTTGATAAATCCACTGTAAAATACCGTTTCCCTATCATTTCTGTAATTTTTAGGTACTACCATTTCAAATAAATAACGTTTTTATTTTAAAACTTAAAAGGCATAAGTACAAAGTATGATATATTGATTTTAATAATTCACATACATAACAAAATATATAGAAAATAAATGTAAAAAACATTAAATGTTTATCCAAGGTGAACTCAGCTCAAATTTCATGGACTAAGTAGATCCACCTCCTCCTGAAAAAGAAAAGAAATAAGAAATTAATTAATATTTGAAACTAGTATTTAAAAAAGTATAACTCACCTCATTTTTTATGGTATTCTCTGAAACAGTTTTTTGTACCATTTGGAATGCATAAATGGACGTTACATTTTGAACAAGTGTATCTAGAATATCCCTTGCATCCTTCAGCTTTACATACACGCCTTACAGTTGTGTGCGTCACCCAATGATCACTTCTGTCGAATCGAATTGAAACCGAAGGATTCCTTTCATAAGATAGCCTAGGTCTCGAAGTAGATGGCGTGTCGGGAAGGTCCTCACCCACAATTTGTCTGGGTCTTCCTCGTTTTCTGGAAACGCTTGCAGCCGACGCCTGTGATAACATCCCCTCAGCAACATCATTTCGGAACGCGAGTAAATCCATTTGATCTTTTTTTCTTATATTGTTGTTATCGCAATCAATGCGATATTCCAGCCAAGAGTTCCACACAGCTAAATCAATAAAATGGTCGAAAAGTTTTAGAGTCCACTTTCTGCTTCGTATAGAAATTCGATACAGCGATATTAAAAAATCCATCTTGTCAACTCCTCCCATGTATTTATTATATACACCTACAATGTTAGGTTGTGGTACAGCAATTTTCTTCTTTTGTTCAGCACAAAATCTGGTTACCTCTTTGGTTTCTCTGTCACAATAAATTGTCGAAGCCAATTGAACACATCCACCATCCAACCACTTTAGAACACAAATATTTTGGTTTCTTTCGATACAATAGTCATAAGAACCCCTTCCTAATCTTTTCAACTCTTTCTCTGTACCTAGTGGAGCTTTTCCAGTTCTATTTCCACGTATGGTGCCTGCTGCCCATATTCCCTTTTCTCGCAAATATATTAGTAAATTGAGAGTGGTAAAATAATTATCGAAGAATATTTTATGGTTTTCATTTTCTGGAATGGTTTTGCATAGGTGAATTACAATATCTGAGCAAAAGCCTAAATTGGATTCCCCAACAATAGTATTTTTTCCTTGGTATATTTCGAGATCATATACAATTCCATTCGGGCTACATAGGCAAAATACTTTTATTCCCATTTAGTGGGCTTTTTGGGCATATACTGTTTCAACCCAGTTTTTGCTTTGCAAGGAACCATCATTTCGTCACAGCAACAGTTTTCTTCTTTCGGAATTTCATAAGATCTCTTCAAAAACGTGTTAATAAGGGGACGAACTCTGTAAAGCTTGTCGTTTGTATTCTCCTCTACAGTAAACTTATTATTGCGTATCAAATGAAACCGATTTCTTGTCATATTTTGACGAAATGATGATATTTCTGTGGCTTTATTCCAGTACATCGATAATCTTGGATATACGATCGTTCCAATTATAATTTCTAAACCTATTAATCTCAGAATTTATTCTCTTGTAACGTTAATTGCGTTTCCGCTATTTAAAAGTGAGGCTTGATTTCTTGTCTGAGCAATGGTGTCAATAAAGACATAGGCAAAGTATTTTAAAAAATATGAAACTGGAGTTTCTAGATCTTGGGCTTGAGCTTGGGATGACCTACAGAAAAATCTGAGCTTGGAGCATCCCACGACCTTTTTGCCCACCTAAAACTATCTATTTTATTAAATCTTGGATTCGTAGATTCAGCGAGATCCGGTATATTATCTTCTGCATCTAAATTGCTCTTAAATAAATGGTTATTCCCATCTGGGTTTGTTAATTCCTCGATCAAAAAAGAATTATTATTGTTATTATTTAAAATTTCTAATAATGTATCCAGAACATGATTTTCATTTTCATCATTGTCATTTTCGAGATCAGATAAGTCCGAGTCTTCAAAATTAACTAAGATATTTTCAATTTGATCTTTGCTTAGCTTATGAGACATGGCAATAACATATGTATATACATAAATCCAATCAAAAGCTACATAAAAACGTCTATCGACCTTAGCGTCCATCAAACGAATGAGATAGTACTGTAGAAATGATCAAAAATAAATGCAGTCGCTGCGACTTTATTTCATCAAATGCATTTTTTTATTTCCGTTGGGTAACATCTATGCCGTATGGCATGGTATGAAATGAAAAAATCGTAGGGCCTTACTCAACAGTCCTATGGTCTTAATTTTTTTAGTCCTATTTAGCAGAATCGTTTTCTAAAAAACTGTATACAAAAAGTTAGAAAACGTATATATTTTTATTATTATATTGTTAATTTTATGAAGTAACTTTTTCTTTTAAAAATTCGAAATCGATAGAAACACTAGATCTTTTAATTATCACAATTTACTGGATCCAGCCCTCTACATTTTATTTATTTATTTTTAGAGATAAAGCTCCAAAGAAAAATACATAATTACAAAAAAAAAACTATGCCTTAAGTTTATGTTACAAAACAGCCATTGAAATGCGACCATGCCATACGGCATAGAATAACCGAAAGGGTTAAAAAAAAGAAAGGTACACAGGAAAATAATGAAGATAATTCAAAATTTGTAACTCGCAAAAGTATTTTGCATTTGACTAAAAGTGATATATAAACAAATGTAAAAATTACTTTTAGATACAGCTTCCAAGCGTTTTGGCATCGATTCTACCAACTTTCGACAAAATTCAGGTGGTATTTTCCCTTTGCAAACCTTCTTGAGGCTATTTTTTGATGAAATTTTGTGTTCACGCGCTTTATCTTCAAGGTATGCCCAAAGGGTTTCTATAGGGTTTATGTCAGGGCTTTGAGCGGGTGTTGGAAAATGTTTTGCGTTGTAAAGTGACCATATTTTAACGTCGTGAGCCGTATGTTTCGGGTCGAATAAAATTTGCTTTTCTTTATTAATATTTGAAATAAGTGGTTTTCTTCGAGCCACGCGACCATGAATGGTATTCGTCCTGAGCACTCTGCGCACTGTCACATCTCAAACTTATGTAGGTGTGTAGATCTGCTTTAGGTTTGTCCTTAAGCTTTTGTGCGGTTGAGTGTGGATTTTCGCGGTTGGATTTAAATATTTTGCGTTCCTCTCTCATAGTTACCATCTTTGGTCGACCCAACGGTCGATTTTCCTTCATTGTGAAGGTGGAAAATTATTATTTTTTTCCGATATTGACATTTCTTTACCTTTTGGCATTTTTGATGCTCGCACTATTACAATTATAAACGAAATGATTAAAATTATGACAATTTCAATAGAAATATGCAACAGTAACCATAAATTCAACTAAAACTTGTAACAATTAAAGAAATCTGTACCATTATTGAATTGAATACATAATTTATAAATAAAACAGGAACAGATACAAAAATATCGTTTAATTTATTTTCTTCATATGCAAAATACTTATGCGAGCAACTGTATATGTATTTCAAATGTATACAAATTCGACCTAACAAAATTTAGTGTCCATAGAGAAAAGGGTAAAGCTAAGAATTTTAAATAGCAAAGAAAAAACTAAGGTTATTGAAAATATTGCAGGACACCTACTGCCTATGCAGAACTACGCACAATAATGAATGGACGAATGAGTTAAGTATTCAACTGACCGCATTATCCAAGATCTGTGCCTTGCACTTCGAAATAAATTCTTATTAGTCTATAAAAATATAATTTCTAAACAAACATTAAAAAAATATTTCTCCAACCTTTCGAGAAATTTATAATTCTCAGCAACATTCTCACACCTTTGAGAAATTCATAGTTCTCAAGTTGATATGAAGCATATTTCTCCAGTTGATATCCTACATTCGATAGCAAGATTGAATCACCAATGTGAACAGCTGTCTATTGTACAGAAATAAACAAGCTGTAGGGATTTGCAAATTGCAAGCTATTTTGAAAGTAAAATTGAAGCCAAGCTCTTGAGTAAATCTATCGTGTAAAATGCCATCTTAGTAAAATCTAAAAACAAACAAATAAAACGTGATACGAATAAATTGGTACATTTACTATCGGCATTCAACCGAATGCCCGAAAACTTGTCTTTGAGGCCATGCACATCAAGAGTACTCTGAAGTGCGTGCCAAACCATATTTGCATGTCGTTTTACTCATTTTGGAAGCCTGAATCTAATCTAATGTTAAGTGTCGCTTAACGGTTTACAAGTTCCAGTGTCTGACTCAAGGAATGGTGTAAACCACATTCGCAGTCGGGTTGCTTCTACCACCCCATCATAGGGATTTGCGTAATCTGACAGTTTTCTAATCACGCAAAACAACGATCGTTAGGTAACCTTTTATGTATTACATAAGGCCCACGAAATTTCGGAATAGATTTCTTATTAGTGTCCGCCGTTGTACCTACATTTTTCATAACTACAAAGTCCCCCAGCTGATAAACTCCTTTAGTTACACTGTGGTTAAGGAAATACTTCAAGTTGAATTCCTGTGATTTTTTTTAAAGCCTCATCACGAACCCTCACTAAGTCACAAGGTTGCTTGAGTTCTTTCCCTGCTACGAATTCGGTCAGTTTATGTACAATCCTAACCTGCTGGTCCACGCCAAATAGAAATTTAAAAGATGTTTTCTTGGTTTGATTGTCCACCCAATCAGAGTGATCTATTGGCTCAGTTAATTTTGCCAACATTCTATTAACGCGCTCTACCAGCCCATTCGCTTGCGGAGATGCCACTGCGACCATTAAATGCACTATATTATTCCTACTCATAAAATCAGCAAATATCTGCGAGGTGACACAAAAACTGCGATCACTTATTATACGCCTCGGATAGCTATTGTATAATAATTAAAATACTTTTGTAACGCCGCACACACTTCTTTACTACTTTGTAAAACCATCAACTACTACATATATATGCTTCCTAACTGAGCGATCGGAAGGCTCAAGAAACTCGCAAGATGAGTCGGTTTTAAAGGGCAAGTTAAAAGGTGGGTGGTATCGTGCGTAGAATCATCACATGCCGGAAATACATTAAGTGCGTCTGGGTTGATTCTGGATACTACAATATTCAGGTCGCTTTTGAGCCAGAGCGACGCGGGATTCACGAGGCAGCTGGAGCTCCTCCCCTGATATGGGTGGTGATTTGACCCCGAGGACGGCATTCACAGGGTGAGAGTTGACGAAGGTGGTAATTGTCTTTCGATGAATGCCGTTTAAGACCACTCGGTAGGCAGCTGGGTTCAGCCTATTGGGGGTGAATGACTGGATCTCGTCAGACTTCAGCGAGCAGGTGCCCGTTTGGGTGAGTACTACGGTGCCAACAAACGAGAAACTGCTTGGTGGGCATAAAATTGTACTCCCTAACAGGGAGCATTGAATCCTCATGGTGTAGGTGTTTAACCTGTGACATCAGAAGGCGTCCTCAAATTTGGAGCGGCATAGTTTAGAACCGACCGGCCAATCGCCTTGTATGTTGCCATCAACGTTTCTTTGCCTTTCCGCCAAGTGCTGTCGGCTAGCGACTTGAGGACTTTATTGCGGCTCAGTACTTTATTGACGATTGCGGTTGTGTGCGCATAGAAAGAGGCTAGGCTGTTGAACGTAACTCCCAAAATTTTTGGGTGGTTTAATGTTGGTAAATAAAGTCGCCGAGGACTTAGCAAGTAAAAGAAACAAGGCCAGTGAAGAAACGAGCAAGGTCTGAGAGATAACCGTTCACTCTCGAAACATGTCATCAATTGCATTGTCAGAGGTTGAGAGAGCTTCGAGATATAGTGATTAAACAAAACCGGAGAGGACGCCACCAGGTGGTACCCGTTGAATCTCTAAAATATACAGACGACTGTCGACCATTCAGGTAGTTCGCGGTCCATCACTTCAGACACGTGGGAGAGTGGGTGTCTCAACGTCTTCAAGAAGCGTTAAATGACTGACCGTATCAAAGGCCTTTGATAGGTTCAACGCCATTAAGGCGGTCCTCTCACATGGACGGTGAGGGTTAAGGCCACGAATCACCTGAGTGCTTATGACGTTTAGTGCTGTTGTTGTGCTTTGCACCTTCCGAAAGCCGGGTTAATGCTTAACCGGACGCCCAGGTGGTGTGTGATCCAGATCTCTGGGATGATGAGGTTGGACTGAAAAAGTCTCGTCAGGTATGCTACTCCAGTGAGGCCCAAATTTTTCAGCATCAACTCAGCTTAGTCCATCAGGACCAATCAAGGACTTCAGGTGCTCCTTCCACTTGTTGTAGAACACCAAAGGCACTCTCGGTGAACTCCATACATCGGGGTGCGCAGTAAAGTCACCTACTGCCAAATGGGTTTCACCACTGAGGAGCGCACCGATGTCCGGATGATATCCTGCCGGGCAGCAGGTAACAGGGGGTATATATATATTAATATTTCGAGCTCGACATCACCTGACCGGATATCAATACCCTGACATTCTATGGTGGTTTCCCTGCGGTCGATGTCTTCTTCATAAAAACGATACTGCACTGTTTGGTGTGTGATGAATGCTTAGCAACCGCCATTGTCACGATCGCGTTACTTATCTCCTCGATCTTGCTCTGGATTCCGTGGCAGTTTATCTGCAGAAACTTAATCTGTACAGGATGGGCCGACGCGATGGAGGGGTGTAAGGGACAACTGTTGTTGTCCACCTTGCCTCAGTTGCGCTTGCCGCTGAGCAGGTTGCTGTCTGAGGAGATTGGGGCAGCGCCGATGGCGTATACGACTGCAGAGCTCTGCAACATGGGGCAAGGTAGTCCACTCACATGTGGTGCGCAAACAAGAACACGCCCGAATGTGGCACCAGGTTGGCACATATTACATCTAACTGATGTCACGTTCCGGCGTATCCTTATCTGACACACGGAACAGACAGTGTGGAGGACCAAGAGCTGACTGGTAGCCCTTACAATTGGGTGGGAGCAAGTAACAGCCCTTGGCCGGGTAAAACCGGGGTCATTCCGGTACGTAGAATCGGCTGTAGCGGGAATGGACCAAAGTGGTCGACATGTATGGTATCAAAAGGTTCAGGTATTTAAAGTAGTATATTAAATAAGTTATGACGATTTTTACATACTTCTGGAGAGTAAATTATGCACTTTAGGCAATTCTTTAACAAATTTTTCACCCTTTTCCTCAACTTTGTTAACAAATACTTTATCCGTATTTGTTCTACACTTGTCTCCACAGCCATATGCCCGATTTTCTCATGAAGAACCCTAATTATATTATTCTCCCATTTCCTTAGGAACATATAGCATTATGTGACCTCCACTGTTTCTCCTGAACACCAGCCAATCTATAAGCTCATAATGCTTAACCGGCCCACGCTCCAATTCAGACCTCAGACCGCAAGTACAGTATAATTTCACAGTAATAATATTCCATGAGTGTCAAATTGAACTACAAATCTTGGTAAATTGGACCCCTTCAAAATGCACTTTCGCAAATTTTTAAGTTGTTGTTTTTAGTGTACAGCATAAACCATGCTGCTAAAGGGACGACAACGACCATGTGTGAATCCGCTCTTCACAGGGCGTGACTAACCGCTACAACAACAATAACAACGCGTTCCCATGGCTGTCGGTTCTACGAAACCTGAACCACTGTATAACCAGTAGACAACCTCAGGTGAAACCTCGCCTGGGATTGAGTGTTTCAGGGTTGACATTAAAAGTATACACCGTTCTCACCATACATGGTTGCTCTTGGAAACAAGAAAAATATAATGCACATCTTTTTACTTACGAACTTGAAGCCTAATTTATGTAAAGTATTCAGCACGAATATTTATCGTAAAAGTTCGTTTCTTCCCATATATCTTGCAAAATAAAAGTGGCTATCGGATTACTCGGGGCGCCGCCACCAAGAAAAATGTTTATATGCAAATGCAACACTGCTAGTTTTCGTTGCTAAAGTATAGAGGTGAATTCACATCCCGTATAACAAGCGGCAAAATAAGAGCGTTTAGTTATTTTCACATATTATTTCATATGTACATTTCTTTATTTTCAAAAACTTTTCTAAATAAGGGCATCATTTTATACATTTGCGTTCATTTTTTTCGGGAACAGCATTATCATAGCCCAGAGTTGTATTTAAAGTAATTGCTCGATGGAGTACTTAAAATTTAACTCGGTTCACATTGCTTCTAGTTATCATTACAATAAAATACTAGTTTATTAAATATTTACTGCTCTAGTTGAATATAAAAACTCGTAATCCTTTTAAAATTGATTATTTGGTGAAAGAGAAGTTGCCTACAAATACTTATTGCCGCGTAATTATAATTGGCTTTATAGTTTAGCAGCTTTGTGACATTGAGGCATATTCATAGTAAAAATTAAGTTAAGTTACGTTTAGCTTTTTGAGCCAATTTTCAATGAGTTATCTGAAGAAAACGCTTCAACTAACTTTAAGTGCCAATTTAATTTTGACTATGAGTACGCCACATAATTTTTAATATGATATCTAGCAAATTGTGCCGCAACTATCTTTCAGGTCAATTTTTTGTTTACTTTGATCAAGCGGCATTGAATTCGAATTATATTCTAAAATTTTCATTGCGATGTTTGTTATTCCGACTCTCATTCGTGCTATTTTAACGCAGTGATCTCGAGTGAAGTTTTCATTATATTAGGTGTGTCAGGGTTGATTCTGGATAGGTAGGAGTTGAGCCTACGACAGTATCCAGATCTCAGTTGGGCCAGAGTGACGTGGGACCCGCGAGGCAGCAGGGACTCCTCATCTGCTATTGGTGGCGGTTGGGCTCCTATTACGGCATTTGCCTGGCGAGAGTCGATGGTGGTGGTGACTGTCTCTCTGTGGATGTTGCTCAGGACCCGCCGGTACGCCTCCGTATCCAGCGGTTGCGTTATATATGGCTGGATCTCGTCCTTCAGTTCTAGGAGATGCCTTCTGATGTACCTGGGGGGTTACTCAACTGCAACCATATGCCTGTTTGGATGCCCCGAACGGTGACACCCAGTAAGGAACTGATTGCTGAGCATGAGGTGGTGCTCCTACACGCGGAGCACATTGACCTCTTGATGGAGATGTTCCTCAGGCGACATCAGCAGGCATCCCGCCACCGTGCGGAGTGCGGTGTTCTGGCAGGTCTGCAGCTTCATCCATTGTGTCCTACTGGTTCCCGGCGACCACACTGGCGCAGCATAGTTAATTACCGGCCGGCCAATCGCCTTGTATGTTGCCAACAATGTTTTTTTGCCTTTACCCCAAGAGCTCCCGGCGAGCGATTTGAAGACATTGTTGTGGCTCTGTACTTTGTTGGCGATTGCGGTAGTATGCGCGGAGAAGGAGAACAGACTGTCGAAAGTCACCCCCAGAATCCTCGGCTGATTAACCGCCGAAATGGTGGCGCCATCAATATGGATGTTGAGATCCAGCCTGACCTCCACCCTGCGGTGCACCTTGTTTAATACTCCTTAATTTCGATGTTGAGTCTCTAAATAATACCGATGATTGACGACCACACAGGTAATTCGCGGTCCACCGTTTCAGTCCCTGGGGGAGAGTTGATGCTTCCACGGCAGCTAGTAGCGTGGAATGACTGACTGTGTCAAAAGCTTTTGAAAAGTCCAACGCTACTAGGATGGTTCTCTCGCAGGGGTTAAGACCGCGATTCACGTGTATGTTTATGGCGTTGAGTGCTGTTGTACTGTGCACATCCCAGAAGCTATGTTAATGCCTAGCGGAGCCCAGGTGGTAAGTGTAGTACGGGAGTAGGGCCTCAAGTGTCTTTCTCACTGGCGAAAGCAGGGAAATCGGCCGATAGGAGTCTCCCTTGTCAGCCGGTTTCCCTGGTTTCAGAAGTGGGACCACCCACCTAACCTTACAAATGTCAGGAATGATGAGGTTGATCATGGACAGATTGAGGATCCCTGTCAGGAACTCAGCTCCCACGGGGCCTAAGTTTTTTAGCATCAACACGCTTAGCAAGTCAGGGCCAATAGCCTTGGAGGGATTCGCCTTCCTGATGGCCTCCTTTACCCGCCACAAGTGAAGGCAAGAGGCGCGCAAGATAGCTCGCACATCTCTTCGGGTCCGACGAGGCACGATCTCCGAATGAAATTTCCACTCGGTCGTCGCGCTTCGTCGGGTTGGACAAAGACATCACGACTGTGTGGGCAGCCAGGAGCTGCACGATGCTAGCCCTGAGCAGAAGGATGTGGAGCAATCCCGCTGCTAAAAGTGGCTCCAGAGGGGATAGACGACTTACGGGGTAGGCCGATCTAAACAGGGTTAGATCGCCGAAACAACAGTCCTTGGCCGTTGTTTGGTGTGTGTTCTTTGGTGAAAACTGCCATGTCGTGCTCCTTGCGTTATCAATTTCTGCTTTGGCAAAATTTTTGATTATGGCGCTTAGACACGGTACTTCCATTATAAGGGGTATTTGAATACCTTCCTAAGCTGCTTCGTCCACTAACTCGCAACCGGTGATGCCTATATATCCAGGTATCCATAGGATTGTCATTTGTGTAGGAAGTGTGGCTCTATCATAAGGAATTTCCGCGATTCGCTGTCTTGTTTGAGTGATTTGACCACACTAATGCTATCCGAGCATATACATAAGTGCATGTCTGTTATACCATTTCTGCATTAAATATGCCAGCGTGTGTTGGTAGAAGCGATTGCCTTATTTTGCTGTATGAGGATGAAGAAGGAACCTTCCGTAAAATATGTGGTATCAGGTATCGGGTATGTATTGTTTTTGTTATATCTTTAGGTGTGTGTGTTAGGAGTCCCGATGCCGTTCTGTAGCACTTGTTAAGCATATCGCTTATTTTATTTATATTTATATGTGACGTCCATCCATAATATGTTATCCATTGCCGAACAATTCCTTTCGTGAGTGATCGACATATTGAGAGTTTCCATATGCGGCCCTTTTTTCTTGTGCATATAACTTTGAGTAGGTTATTAGCTCTGCAAAGATTGTTTACAACTTTTTTCGTTTGTTCATTCCATTGTAGGTTTCTTGTGAATGCAACTCCAAGTATTCGTATTTTTGTTTTGACACTTATGTTTGTGTGTCTGATTGTCATACTGGTAAGGCTGCATTTTCATTTCCTGCAGAGATGAAGAATTTATATTTTTTCTCTAGGAACGATCGCCCCTGTAATTGTTGCCCATCTGTGAATATTTGCATCAAGGATATTTAGACTTGTGCTCTCTTCCTCTATTGTCCCGGATAAGGAGTCTTGCGGTATCCCGTTGTCCATGGTGTAAGTGTCAGACAAACAACCATCTACTTTTATCGTGGCCTTCTGTGAGGGAAGAAAAGAGAGCAACATTTTTGCGCCACCCCAAACATGAAGGTCCTGTATGATTTGCGAAGCTAATACCCTATGAAATGCTTTTTCCAAATCCTCGGATATGGCCATACTGTGTTTGTGATTTTTCATGTTGGCTTTGATCTGGTCTTCTAGGAGATGGCAAATAGTGTGCACTCCATTGTTTGGTATATAGGCATGCTGAATATTTATTATTAGGCTTTAATATATATTCCATAGCCTTTTCGAAAACAGCTTATCTAGGATTTTCGACAAAATCGGTAGGAGGGATATGGGACGATACAATTCGCAGGTGTTTTAGTTTTTCCCAGGTTTAAGTACTGGCGCTAGTATGGCATGCTTCCAATCATGCGGGCATACTTCTGTTTTTAAAGTTTAACTATATTGCTCGCATCTCCAGTATTTGGTTGTGCGCTGGGCTTGGGACCCGCCACGTAAAAAACTATAAGCGTATTTTGTGTATATGTGATGCATCCTTAATCATGTTGTAGGTGATTTTATCATGACCAGGTGCGGTATATGCAAAGCTTACATGCGTTGCATACTGTAAACGCCATAAGCGTATTTTGTGTATATGTGATGCATCCTTAATCATGTTGTAGGTGATTTTGTCATGATCAGGTGCGGTATATGCAAAGCTTACATGCATTGCATACTATTCGTAAACGCCACTGCAATAATTTAGACAAAGTATTGAATTCATAAATGAATGACAACCCTATTTCATGCGCATGAGTTGTCAAAATGTGCTTGACTTTTGTCTTAGATGCAAAGCAGGGTTTTAATGCATAAATGCATGGGCGTCTGTTTTAAAAATACTTTGCATATTGCGTTTACGAAAGCAGCCTATATTTCTACTGTTAGTGGTGAAAATGATTTCGTCCCTTTAAGTTAACTTCACATTGTTTTCTTTTAATTAATAATGAATATCATCGAATGTACATTTTTGTTAATTTTTTTTTTAATTACAATTTCATTGTGAGAGCTAACAAAGTTGTTTTTAATCCTTTTTTTAATTCAATTGTGTTGCAGATTTATTAAATACTATAGGGTAAACAAGCCCGCATTTAAATATTTGTTGGACATTTTAACAACGCACACACAACAGCCCAGAAAACGGTTTGCAGTGTGCCCGATTATCAAACTAAGCGCATGTTTACGTTTTTTTGCTGAAGGCGGATATCAAACGAGTGTTGGAAAGGATACAGACGTTTCCCTTGCCCAATCCACCTTCAGCAAAGTTCTAGGAGAAGTTGTTGATATTTTTGAGGAGGAGTTGTGTTCAAAATTCGGCGATACATTTAGTTGGTGGTCCTGCAGAATTTAACTCCTTCTCGGCATTTCGCCAAAATCTATTAAGCACTTCCTTGTTCCCTTTATAGAAATTTGTTGCAATTTGCGGCTGCCCTTGCATAAGGCTTATTAAAATTTCAATTTGCTGCTTATTTATACTCTTCGTCCTAAAAAAACAATACAATATGATTTTATAAAAGTTATTTTTTATTATTTAAAGTTTTATTTACTTACATTTTGTTCAGCGTTCCCTTAAAATTTTCTTGTGAATTATTTCCCAATAAATTTGTGTGTATACTCACTTTTATTTTCATTCGGGATACCTACTTTACTCGCCAAACCACTTTTCGATTTTTCGAACATCGTTTAGAATAGGCGAAAAGCGAAAAAGTACGTGCGGAAATGGTATTTAGAATACGGGAAGAGGGAGAAGCGAAAAAATACGTGCGGAATTGTCGTTTATAATCGGGGTGTATAGCTACATATATATTTGGTGTGCGTTTTTATTGGCCGCAAGTGTAAATAGCTGAAGTGGAAACCTTCATAATCAGGGAAGATGAGAAGCGGATGTAATATTCGTAATCTCCCCGTTCAACCCAAATCAAATCTGGACATTTTAGAATATAATTCGAATTCAATGCCGCTTGATCAAAATAAACAAAAAATTGATTTTAAGGTTAGTTGCGGCTTAATTTGATAGACAGCCTATAAAAAATTATGGGGCGTATTCAGAAATAAAATTAAGTCGGTACGTACTTAAACTTAGTTGGAGCTTTCTGACATTGGGGCGTATTCATAGTCACAATTAAATTGGTACTTAAAGTTAGTTGGAGCGTTTTCGGTAAATAACCCATTGAAAATTAGGAAATAAAGATACTACCAACTATAAAGCCGACTATAATTACGCGGTAATAAGTTCTTGTTTTTTCAGCAAATAATCGATTTTAAAAGGATTTCGAGATTTTTATATTCAACTAGAGCAATAAATATTTAATAAACTGGTATTTTATTGAAATGATAGAAACGATGTGATCCGATATAAATTTTAAACATCCCATCGAACAATTGCTGAGCCAGAAAAGTGAAACAAAATTAACGCAAATGTTTAAAATGGTGCCTGTACTCAGAAAAGTTTTTGAAAACCAAGAAATGTACATGATATATATGATATAATATATGAAAATAACTAAACGCTCTCATTTTGCCACTTGTTAAACGGGAATTAGCAAATAATGCGAATTCACCTCTATAAACTTTAGCAACCAAGATTAACATGCTGTATGTAAAAATTTTTCTTAGTGGCTACGCTCCGAATAATCCGATAGCCACTTTTTTTTGCAAGATATATGGGAAGAAACGAGCTTTTACGATAAATATTTGTGCTAAATTCTTTTTATAAATTAGTCTACGAATTCTTAAGTAAAAAGATGTACATACATTATATTATAATTTTTTGATAAATTTGTTATGTTATTTTTTATTGTTTGCAATAGCAACCGTGTGTGGCGAGAACGGTTTCAATGCTCCCAGTTAGGGAGCACAACTTTATGCTCGCCAGGCAGTTCCTCGTTGGTTGCCATCGTAATGGCCACCCTAACGAGTACCTGCTTGCTGAGGATCCGCCTCCGAGACATGTCAGGGGGAAGCTCCTAGATATGTATGACCACCGAGATCCAGTCGCACACCACCAACAGACTGGACCCTGCTGCCTACCGGGTAGTCCTGAACGGCATTCACCGAGAGTCAATCACCACCTTCATCGACTCTCGCCCTGTGAATGCCGTCCTCGGGGTCAAACCACCACCCATAGCAGAGGAGGAGCTCCAGATGTCTCGTGAATCCCTCGTCACTCTGGCCCAACTACATACGTTCTGAATATTGTAGCAGGTTAAACTCCTACTTATCCAGAATTAACCCAGACATACCCAATGTGTGTCCGGCATGTGATAACTCCCTGCACGATACCGCTCAATTTTTCACATGTCCCTTAAAACCGACTCATCTAACCCCCCTTTCCCTTTGGTCTGGCCCTGTCGAAACTGCGCGTTTCTTGGGCCTTCCCGTAGATGAGTTTGAGGATGTTGTTGTTGTAACAGCATAAAACATTCCCCATAAAATTTTGGGGAATGCTGCTGAAGTGACAGCCCTTGGACAGATATAGATCCGGGTCGTTCCGGTACCGTAGAACCGACTGTCGTGGGAACGATGAGTTTGATGATAACGACCATGGTTGAACCGATCTTGCAGGCTCTGGGTAACCGCTACAACAACAAGAACGGTTTCAAACGTTTATTTTCACCCCTGAAACGCTCAACCCACACAAGGCTTTCGCCTCAGGTTGTCTACTGGTTATACTGTGGTGAGTTGACATGTTGAATATACTTTGCGTGTAAGTAAATAAATGCAAACAATTAAGGTTTTTGTTTTGAGTATAAATATGAATATATTGATTTTTCTTTTTGTTTTATTATGAATAAAGAAAACACAATTTTTAATATAAATGTTTATATTTTAAGTCCATTTACTTGTCTTGAAAAGGCTTTCTTTCAATGGCTAAAAGTAGTAAAAGTAACTTGTAGTTTTGTGTTACTCTGATGTAATACAGTATATTATCTTGCCCTAGGATGTCTTCTTTGAAGTTCTGTGAACCTGAGATCGGTGGCGCTATACAAGACTGCCATTGCAAAGGTAGGCCGTTTGCTCTTGGGCTAAATTGGAATTGGTAGACCGGAAGGAAATTCCAGTCAGACCCCTATAAAGGGAATTGGTTTTGGTGGTATCACTTGTAAGCGTGCTTAAGCAACGTCTCCTCCTGAAGAAACTATGCACAGAATGTTGGCAGAGGAGGTACTGCTTCACAGCGACGGGGATTGCGAAGCTGACTTCACCTGCCCCGGGCCTATAAAAAAGTTTTGAGGAAGGCAGAGCTAAAGGTGGAGAAGGTTCTATGGTGGCATCGAGGATGTTTCCGAGACTGCCAGGCTACGGAAGATTCTCTCGGGATCCTCTAACGCGATAGGTTTATTAAAAAAAATCAGTACGGTTCCTGGGCCTTAACGGGAAACGAAACCCTTAAGCTGCTACTTGATACCCACATTCCTGGGGACAAAACTGAGGAGCAGAGCACTCCTTATGAAAAATGTTTTCTGACGAAACTCTCCCAGGATAAAGTCTCAGCTATTATGGAAGCAGTAGAGGTGGGATCCGAAATTCTTGCAAGAGACATCTTCATTTTTAGAGATAGCTATGCTGCAATCAAAGCTCTGAGCTCTTTCACTTTTAATTCAAACATCGCGCTGGACTGTCGCCTATCTTTGCAGAAGATGGCCAAGCAGACACACTATACCGCATTTGGGTCCCTGGCCACAGGAACATAGAAGGAAACTACCTAGCAAATGAACTTGCAAGACAAAGCACGACTAGAAGATTATTCAGGATAAAGAACGCATTGGTATGTCGGAAGCCATTTGAAAACTGCTACTTAGAGAATGTACATACATACATATAAGCAAGCCGACTATAGATGAAATATATGTATGACTTGTCACACCTCAAGGCAAATTATGCCTAAATGGGACCGGAAACGGTCACGAAAAGGGATAATATTTCTCAAGTTGCTAAGGCAAATAACCGGGCATTATCCAATTCGAGTTTTTGGCATTAACATAGCAGTGTTTGTTCTAAGCAATTAGCTTTTGCTCCGATTTGAACGTAAATTTAATGATTTATCAACACAATGCCTTGCACAATTTGCCGATTTTGTTTGTTTAATTTTAAACTTTTTATTATTGAATCATGTACTCTATCCATGTATTTAAACTACGTTTATAAGAAGAAAAACAAATTAAGGCACAAAAAACATTAAACAAAAAAATTATGCTCCCTAACTGAGAGCATTGAAGCCTCGTGGTATAGGTGTTCAATCGGTGACATCAGAACCCCCTAGCAAAAGGTAATAGCTAGTATAAGAGTTGGTAATAGCCAAAGTGAGGGTCTTAGCGCTGAATTCTTCGCTGAAAATTAGCACAGCGATATCATTGAAAACTCAGGACTGAATAACTCGCATACAAGGGAATAGGAGTATATCAGCTCTTACCAACTTGTTAGCTTTGAACAATGAGTATATCAGTCCTTACCAACTCATATGCATTCACAACTACACATTTTGTTTTGCTTTTTAATTGCTTTTTAATAATAAAAAAGTAAGTAGAAATTTGAATATAAGTTTTAATATATAATTTCATTTAATCAGCTGCATTTAAACTTCCAATTAAGCTTCCTTTTTAACGAGCCCGCTTTATGGTGGCGATTTTTACCCATCTTGAAAGCTGATTTAATGTCTTTGACAAAATCAGCTTTCGTGTATCCATCTTTTTGAACGGCTTCTGTAAATATAAAGAATGATGAAATTTTATAGCTACTATCTATATACATATTTCATGTTAGTTTTAACTTACCAAGGCTTTCAAAATTTTTAAAAGCTACTTTGTTTTGTGTTATTATATTATTCGAATTAATTATTTCATTAATTTCTTGATTAATTAAACGTTTTTGATGACGTTTGCTATACATTTTAAAATATTTGTACACTACGAACCACGATTCACAACGAAATGATTTAAATTTACGTAAATGTGACAAAAATTGTCACAGACGCCGCATAGTTTAGTTTAGTTTAGTTTTAGTTTAGTTTATTTAGCTCCTGCTATTTCAAATCCACACTAGTATTATTTTCCATAATTACATCGTGCTTTGCTTAACATTAAATGTGAGTTTAATTTTATACAATATTTTTCTTAATATAATCGATTAATAATCTTCTATATACAATGATATTTCTCTCTTTTTTAATACTATTTGGCAATTCGTTAAATAATTTTAATCCTTTATAAAGTAAAACGTTTTGTGATTTACTAGTTCTGTACAGATTAATCCTAAAGCCTTCGTTGTTCCTTAAGTTTTATGGTTGTACATCTCCCACATACACTAACTGGCTTGATAAATATTTAGGTAACAAATTATGTTTCATTTTAAATATAAATAATAAGACATTCATAACAGTTCTTTGTTTAATATTTAGCCATTTTAAGGTATCGAGCATGCACGTTATTGGGGTCAGTATATTGCACAGTAAAATACAACGCATACCCTTATTTTGTAGTGTTTGTAGTCTATTTCTCATTTCCGCCGAACCTAGGAACAATATGGTAGAGCAGTACTCAAAATGAGGCTTGCTCATCACATTATATAATCTTAAGGCACTATCAATATTCAGTCGCTTTCTAATTCTCCGAAAAAAACCTATTTTCTTTCCTACAAACATAGTTCAAATGACTATCAAAATTCAAGTTTTTATCTATAACTATTCCTAAGTATTTAATTTCGTCATCTTTTTCAATCACTTCATTATCTATTATTATATCTCCATTTGAATTTCCGTTTATTATGATAGCCTTAGTTTTGTTAACATTAAGCTTTAACTTATTCATTTTTAAATACTCCTCTATGTTTTTTAAGTTAGTTTTCATTCTGTCAATGCATTCGCTCGTTGAAATACCAGTCGTATACAGTAGGGTGTCATCAGCAAACTGGCAGATCTTGACTCCATGTAGTATTTTTTGCATGTCGTTAATATATATGAGGAATAAAAGTGTTCCTAACACTGCTCCTTGTGGTACCCCTAACGATATATTTTTCTTGTCGGACACCCACTCAGCTATCCGTGTGCATTGCATTCTGCGATATAAGTAGCTTTCGAACCATTTTCGTTCCACTCCGTGTATTCCATACTTTGTCATTTTTTGTATTAGTATGCCTCTGTCGATTGTTTCAAACGCTCTCTTAAAATCAAGGAAGACTGCCACCACACATTTTCGTACCGATATTTCAGGCAATCTGGCAATCCGTTATTCTCCATGTGGGCTTCTAGTTGTTTATGTACGATCTTCTCAAGAATCTTACATTCGGTCATCAGCATATTAATTGGACGGAATTCCTCAGGTTTTGTTAGGTCACCCTGTGACATTTCATGTATTGCATCATTCTTGTACTCTTTTATCATATATATCCTTTATTCATATTTGTTTACTCTGTTGAAATATTTGTACATAAAACTCAACGGGACATCGAAATATTTCGCCGTTACCCGTTTTACTTTATAAAAGGCCTGAAGTTAGGGAAAAACTTTGTATTAGTTTCGCAAACGTGCCAGGCAACACAATTCTAAAACAACCAACAAACAACCAACCAACAACGAGTGATTAAAGCAAACACATACTAATACCGCATAAACCATCGTTTTTAATCACCAACAGTTTTTACAATTTTCTGGCACGTTTTGCTTGCGAAAGCACACAATATTAAAATTAGAATATTTTGGATCGTCTGGACTACTGCGTACAGGGTTTACGCATGTATGTACATCGTAATTAAAGCAGCCACATCTTGAGTGCATGTCGAGGTCCGGACAATGTTTTTTAAGAAGCCGAGCGTCAGGAAGACAAAACATTAGTGAAGGTGAGTCATCATTTGAGAGTGCGGAAATGGAGGAGCCAAACCAGTTGGGCATAGCAGAAGATAACCAAATGAACGCCATTGTTCAGACACTAAATGCCTTACGAGCGTCGGTGGAGCAACTGAGGAACAGCACAGTCGAAAGCCAGAGAGATTTAATACGGTTGCGTGAGAACATTCAACCGCAGGACGTGGGTGAGCAAAACGTAACAATACAGCCAGTACAACGCGAATCGAGCTTAGTCGCCACGCCGTCGACCGATTCGATAGTCAAACTCTACGACTTGCCCACCTTTGCCGGTAACGTGGAAGAATGGCCGCTGTTTTTTGCCAACTTCAATGACACCACCGAGGCATTCGGGTATAGCCATCGCCAGAATTTAATGCGTCTACAGAAGTGCCTTGTAGGCCCTGCAAAAGAAGCAGTGACAGCCATGCTAATTTACCCAAATGAAGTGCCTAACGTTTTAAGCGAATTAGAATTTAGGTTTGGGCGGCCAGACATCTTAGTCAAGCACCAGCTACAAAAACTACACCAGTTCCCGTCAATCGCCGAGCACAAATCGGGACAGATCGTGCCATTTTCGTCCCAAGTACGCAATGTAGTAGCCTTCCTGAAATCCGCGAAATGCCACCAACATTTAGCAAATGTCTCACTGCTGGAAGAAATGGTGTGTAAACTACCACAAAATAAGCAGTTTGACTGGGCGAAACATTCGGTCACCATTAAACCGTATGCCACTATAGAATGTGATTCCGAAGTGCGCTTCGTTCAAAGCAGCACCCGTACAGGCGAGATGGGAACTCACAAAGGATCAGCAACTGTGTTTCTCCTGCCTGCGAAAGGGCCACATTACAGGAAAATGCCGTTCAAAGAGGTTGTGTGGCATAAATGGATGTCAGCGTTACCATAATCAACTCTTGCACAATGATGACGAAACTCCACTCGCAACACCACGCCAAGTTGCTCAGCGTAACACGAGTGTGCAACCGATTTTGAACTGCCGCCTCGCCCATGGAACGTCCAAGCAACTGTTCAAGATGCTACCGATCAACATTTACGGACCGAACGGTAAATATGAAATTTTAGCAATGTTTGACGAAGGCTCTGCAATCACAATCTTGGAAGAAGATATCGCCAAAAAAATTGGGGTTCGAGGCAAGAGTTGCCCTCTCACGCTTCAATGGTACGACGATAGAGTGGTCACCGAACAGTCATTTAGAGTTGGTGTTGAAATAGGAAACCGCTTCGACAATAAGAAGTTTACGTTGAAGGATGTGTATACCGTGAGACACCTCAATTTGCCCGAGCAGTCATTCGATAGAGAAAACTTTGAACACTTCCAACATGTGCCTCTACAAAATTACAGTACCAGGAAGCCTTCTTTGCTAATTGGCCTAAATCAAGCGTACTTAGGCGCCACCACAACCTTAATACAAGCCAATAACGAGAGCCCGATTGCTGCCAAAACGCCTTTGGGATGGGTTGCCTATGGCCCGACCAAATTGCCTTCAACGTCGAATCCTCGAGTTATGCTCATTAAAAAACACCAGCAGTTACACGAGTTGGTTTGCGAATACTTTGCATCAGATAGCTTCGGCATCAGTCCGACATCGATAGAACTAGAGTCGGATGAAGATAAGCGAGCACGTCATATATTAGAAGCAACGACCCAAGGGCGAGATAAACATTACGATAGGACTACTTTGGAAAAGGTTTCCGCCACAACTCCCAAGCAGTAGAGAAATGGCGGAACGGCGTTTATTATCGATCGAGAAACGTATGCAGCAAGACGATAAATTTGCTGTCCGCTACAAAGAGGGGATGGCGAAGTACGTGGAAAAGGGGTATGCAAGAAGGTTAACCGCCGAAGAAGTCAGCGCATCGCATAAGGAGATTTGGTACTTGCCCCATTTTGCTGTTTGCAGCCCAAGCAAGCCAAGCAAATTTCGGATCGTTTTCGATGCAGCAGCTACTGTCAATAGCGTGTCCCTGAACTCAGCACTGTTGAAGGGCCCTGAACAGGCGCAACCATTAATACGCATTTTGCTACAATTTCGACAAGGTCAGATTGGTGTCGCGGCAGATATATGCGAGATGTTCTCGCAAATCAGGGGCGCCCAAGCGATCAACACGCACAGCGTTACTTATGGAGAGACGGCGATACCAATCAACCAATTCGGGAGTACATGATGACGTCGATGATCTTCGGCGCCATTTGCTCACCCTGTATTGCCGAGTACGTGAAAAATAAAAACGCAGACATTTTCCTGGCAGAGTTTCCCGAAGCATCGTCAGCTATTATAAATAAGCACTACGTCGATGATCTGGTCGCTAGTTTTGATTCACCAGAGCGAGCTATAAAAGTCAGCCGACAAATCATCCAAATACATCAAGAAGCAGGGTTCCAGCTTAGGAACTTCATATCAAACTCCGCTGAGGTAGAAGAAAGGTTGAATGAATCGTCAGCATCAGCACGAGAAGCGGTCAATATGGAGCGTAGCGGTACGACAGATAAAGTTCTTGGCTTATACTGGAATACCACCGAAGACACCTTTGAATTCCACACCCAATTTCATCGAGTGCCCAAAGATGTGTTGGATAGAACAAGGGCTCCTACCAAGCGAGAGCTGCTACAGATAGTGATGGCAGTGTTCGACCCATTCGGTATGTTGGCTGATTTCTTAATTTTCTCTAAACTTCTCATTCAAGATATGTGGAGGTGCGATAGCGGTTGGGACGACGCGATGCCAGCGAACCTAAGCAATGGTTGGTCACCTTGGTGGGAAGAATTTCATAACGTAAAGCTTTTTAAGATGCCACGATGCCACTCTCCACATATCCTGACAAATGGCCGAATTGAGTTGCACATCTTCGTTGATGCGAGTCAAGTTGCATTCGCTGCGGTCGGGTATGTGCGAGTAGTCTACAGGGATACAATCGATCTTAGTTTTGTTATGGGTAAAACACGAACTGCACCTACTAAACTGATGTCCATTCCGAGACTTGAGCTCCAGGCGGCAGTACTAGGAACCAGGATGCATAAACTGATAGTCAACGCGCTCGAAGTCAAAACCGATCGTATAGTATTTTGGACTGATTCACAGACCGTGTTGCAGTGGTTATATTCGTCAAAGGGCCCCGACTTCTTAAAGCAGGACGAACGGTTCTGGCCAGCCATGACCATAAAGCCGATAGCCACGCTATTAGAGGAAGTGCAACGCGATCGCTTATTATGTATACAGTCAAACAGCACGATCATCGAGTTCAACCGATATAGTTCTTATCCGAAGTTGCAGCGCATTGTAGCATGGGTAATTAGAGCAGCGAACCTATTTCGAGCACATCCGAATACCGCGGGAGCAAGTTTACCCTCACAACTTTCAGCAGCCGAAATAGAGAAAGCCGATCATATAATATGCAAGTTGGTACAACAGGAACATTTCGCAAATGATATCGCAGATTTATCTTCATCACGTAATCCCACGAAACAAAGTCCGCTGTATAAGCTATCGCCATACCTAGATGAAAGTGGCATCCTGCGATTGAGTGGTCGTATCGACGAAGCAGTGTATTTGCCAATGCAAGCACGTCGACCAATTTTGCTGCCACAAAAACACATCGTCTCAACACTGATTGTTCGACATCACCATGAGAAGAATCATCATCAAAATTTTGCAGTAACTGTCAATGCCATTAGGCAAAAATACTGGATCCCGAATCTGAAGTCGCTTCTCAAAAACATTCAACGTAAGTGTATTGTATGTTGCATTGATAAAACTAAACCCGCACCTCCTCTGATGGGTCAGCTGCCTACCGACCGCGTTACACCGTTTGTACGCCCGTTCACCTATAATGGTGTCGATCCATTTGGACCGTTTGATATTTCAATCGGAAGACGCAGAGAGAAGAGGTGGGGTGTCATTTTCACTTGCCTGACAGTCCGAGCCGTGCACATTGAGTTGGCGGAGAACTTATCTACAGACGAGTTCATCTTATGCCTCCGCAACTTCGTAAATCGTCGCGGAGCTCCGCTGAGGATAAGGAGTGACAATGGCACCAATTTTGTCGGCGCACAAAAGGAGCTGGCATCCGCTGAACAACTACTGGACTCGGACCGCATTCAAACAGAAGCCGCTAAACACCAAATCGAGTGGATATTCAACTGTCCAGCAAATCCCAGCTCCGGTGGCTGTTGGGAGCGCCTGATCAGAGTCGTCAAATCACTTCTTAATAAGACTCTACGGCAGGTCGCGCCAAGGGAACATACATTACAAAGTGTACTTATAGAAGCGGAAAATATTATCAACTCGCGTCCACTAACCGACCTGCCCGTATCGCACGAGGAAGACGAACCACTAACGCCGAACCATTTTATACTGGGATGTGTTAATTCAACGCAAACGCCGCAGCCCGTCGATGAAAAAATATGCCTTAGGAAGCAGTGGAACATTGCACAGAACCTAAAAGACCGCCTGTGGAAGCGTTGGGTTACAGAGTATTTGCCACAGTTGATGTGTCGAACTAAATGGCAGGAAGCCGTGTCTCCGCTACAAGTTGGAGATTTAGTCATTTTGTTCGAATCAACCTTGCCACGGAGGCTATGGCAACGAGGCCGTATAACACAAGTCTTCCCGAGTAAAGACGGCCAAGTAAGAGTGGTGCAGGTGAAGACAAGCACTGGACTCGTGCGTAGACCAGCATCCCGACTGGCCAGGATTAGGGTCGATGGTGAATCAGGGATGGATTCACGGGAGGTGGGGTGTTAGGTCACCCTGTGACATTTCATGTATTGCATCATTCTTGTACTCTTTTATCATATATATCCTTTATTCATATTTGTTTACTCTGTTGAAATATTTGTACATAAAACTCAACGGGACATCGAAATATTTCGACGTTACCCGTTTAGCTTTATAAAAGGCCTGAAGTTAGGGGAAAACTTTGTATTAGTTTCGCAAACGTGCCAGGCAACACAATTGTAAAACAACCAACAAACAACCAACCAACAACGAGTGATTAAAGCAAACACATACTAATACCAAAAAACCATCGTTTTTAATCACCAACAGGTTTATCTGTGCTTTTTACTTTTTCCACAGGCACAACTTGTGATACTTTCCACATATCTGGAAACTCTCCGGTTTTCAACGAACGATTTATGTAGGATATTCAAGAGGATTGGGCCAATTATGTCAAATGCATATAAAATCATTTTAGTAGATATCAGGTTGAAGTCTTTTTTGTTGTTCATACTTTTAATCACACTTTTTAAATAGTCAATGTTTAATGATCCGAACTGGAAGTTAACATTGCTTTGATGTATCTCATCCCTATATCTGACTAATGGAATTTTGCTGTTAATTTCTTCGACACTTTTTATAAAAAATACATTCAATTTGTTTGCTATTTCCCGTTTATTTGTTAATACTTCACCATTTATATTCACTTTCGTAATTTCGGTCCGTTCATCGTTCAGGACTAAATGTTTTATTGTTCTCCACATTGCCTTTTGATCCCGCGCTGCTTGAATTTGCTTTTGTACATAATTATTCCGAGCAAGTTGTAATTCATAGACATACCGATTTTTCGGTATTGTTTGTACTTTTGCCAATCAGTTTGTTTTTTGCTCCACTTTGCCATCTCATACAGTTGAATTTTTTCATGTTTCATACCACTCAGATAGTTGTTAAACCATCCGTCAACATTTGTACAACCCGCGATTACCTTAGAATTATTTTTTAGTATTTCTCTAACGAATACTTCTTGGTTGAAAACAAATGACTTTATAGTTTTTTTAGCTTGATCTTTGTTTAATTTTCTGCCTTTCAAGTCAATCTCAATGACAATGGACTCATGATCACTCACTTTATACTTAGAATTAGTCTTAGCTTCAATATTAGACATATTTGTTAGTGCGTAGTCAATTAGTGTTGCACTAGATTGGGTTACCCTCGTTGGTTCTGTCACTATTTGCCTGTATGTATTATCAGCTATTATTTGGCCAATTTGTCGCTTGTACGAATTATTCACAAGCCAATCAATATTGAAATCTCCCATTATCAACACTTCACCATTGGAATCGTCCATTTCATCCATTCGGCTTTTAAAAAATTCACAAAATATATTTTCAGGGGATTTCTGTTTATCTGGAGATCTAAAAACTGCCACTAGTGTTAAATTTATATTTTCCTTCTGGACCTTTATAGCGAGCCACCATATCATTTTTCCCACAGCCGCTTTATTTATAACTTCCACACTCCATTCGGGATTTACATCGAATAGTACACCTCCAGTGTGATTGGAGATACTGTCACATCTTACTATTTTATAGTCGCTTAACTTTACTTCACCATCACTTACTGCATCAGTTAAATGAGATTCTGTGACACAAATAAAATCAAATTTCGATTCAAGACTAACAACTTCTAGCTGGTTTATATTAGCTCTTAGACCCCAGCGTTCAAATACAAGCACTTTATTAACGACTTTTGTTGCTAATATCCTAGCCTTTGTTCTTTTGCGTCAAGGTTTCTAATATATACTGGACACTGTCTGCTATTGCACGGGTGATTGTCATCTAATCCTAAATTCAGTTTTTCGTTCATCCTTATACAGTTGACACACTTGTTTTTTGATTGTTCGTTGCAAACTGTAGTTTTGTGCTTTCCTAAACATTTACCGCAAGATTCGTCGTTTTTGCATTCGGCCGCTTTGTGATTGTATCCTTTGCATTTAAAGCACATGGTCACATCAACTCCATGTTGTTGTTGTTGTTGTAGCGGCTAGTCGCGCCCCGTAAAGAGCGGATTCACCCATGGTCGTTGTCGTCAAACTCATCTAGGGGGAGGCCCAGGAAACGTGCAGTTTCGACAGGGTTGGACCAGAGGGAGAGGGGGGTTAGATGAGTGGGTTTGAGAGGGCATGTGAATAGGTGGTTGGTGTCGTGCGGAGAATCTCCACATGCCGGACATGTGTTGGGTATGTCGGGGTTGATTCTGGATAAGTAGGAGTTGAGCCTGCTACAGTATCCAGATCGTAGTTGTGCCAGAGTGACGCGGGACTCGCGGGGCAGCAGGGACTCCTCATCTGCTACAGGTGGTGGTTGGGCTCCGATGACTGCATTCGCCTGGCGGGAGTCAATGATGTTCGTGACTGTGTCTCTGTGGATGTTGCTTAGGACCCGCCGGTACGCCTCCGGATCCAGCGGTTGTGTGATGAGTGGCTGGATCTCGTCCTTTAGTTCTAGTAGATGTCTTCTAATGTGCCTGGGGGGTAGTTCCACGGCAAGCAGGTGCCCGTTTGGATGCCCCGAGCGGTGACATCCAGCAAGGAACTGCTTGCTGAGCATGAGGTTGTGCTCCTTAACTCGGAGCACATTGACCTCTTGGTGGAGATGCTCCTCAGGCGACATCAGAAGACATCCCGTCACCGTGCGGAGTGCGGCGTTCTGGCAGGTCTGCAGCTTCGTCCATTGTGTCCTGCTGGTTCCCGGCGACCAAACTGGCGCAGAATAGTTTATTACCGGCCGGCCAATCGCCTTGTATGTTGCCAACAACGTTTCTTTGTCTTTGCCCCAAGAGCTGCCGGCGAGCGACTTGAGGACATTGTTGCGGCTCTGTACTCTATTGGCGATTGCGGTAGTGTGCGCGGAGAAGGAGAGCAGGCTGTCGAAAGTCACCCCCAGAATCTTCGGGTGGTTAACCGTCGGAATGGGGGTGCCATCGATGTGGATGTTAAGATCCAGCCTGACCTCCTTCGTCCAGGTGGTAAAAAGGGTCGCCGAGGACTTGGCAGGGGACAGCGCCAGGTTTCTGCTAGTGAAAAATTGGGCAAGATCCGAGAGATATCCGTTCACTTTCAAACACAGATCATCAATTGCATTGCCGGTTGCCATTATCGAGCAATCATCAGCATAGGAGACAATCGTGACTCCCTCTGGCGGTTGAGGGAGCTTGGGGATGTAGTGATTAAACAATAATGGGGACAGGACGCCACCCTGCGGTACCCCTTGTTTAATCCTCCTTGGTTTGGATGTTTTATCTCTAAACCATACTGATGATTGACGACCACACAGGTAATTCGCGGTCCACCGTTTCAGTCCCTGCGGGAGAATTGATGCTTCCACGCCAGCTAGTAGCGTGGAGTGACTGACAGTGTCAAAAGCTTTAGACAGGTCCAACGCTACTAGGACGGTTCTCTCGCAGGGGCGGTTTTGGTTAAGACCACGGTTCACCTGTGTGTTTATGGCATTAAGTGCTGTTGTTGTGCTGTGCACTTTCCGGAAGCCATGTTGATGCTTAGCTGACCCAAGGTGGTATGTATAGTACGGGAGGAGTAGGGCCTCAAGTGTCTTTACCACAGGTGAAAGCAGGGAAATCGGCCGATAGGAATCACCCTTGTCGGCCGGTTTCCCTGGTTTCAGTAGTGGAACCACCTTCCCAACCTTCCAGATGTCTGGAATGATGAGGGTGGCCATAGACAAATTGAGGATCCCGGTGAGGTACTCAACTCCCGCGGGGCCTAAATTCTTCAGCATCAACACGCTTAGCCCGTCAGGGCCAATGGCCTTGGAGGCTTTCGCCTTCCCGATGACCTCCTTTACCTCGCCACAAGTGAAGGTAAGAGGCGCGCTGTTGTTCGGTATTTTGCGCAGCCTCCTGGTCACCTTCCGCTTGGTCCTATCCCCCGAAGGATGCAGTATAAACTGTCGGCTAAAATAGCTCGCGCATCTCTTCGGGTCCGACGAGGCACGATCCCCGAATGAAATTTCCACTCGGTCGTCGTGCTTCGTCGGGTTGGATAAGGACTTCACGGTAGACCAAAGCTTACCAACACCCGTGACCAGATTACAGGACTTCAGATGCTCCTCCCACTTGTTCCGCTTGTGTTGGTCAACCAGCCTCCGAATCGCCACGTTTAAATCCTGAATGTTAGGATTACGGGGATCGGAGCGGCGAAGGTGGTCGCGTTCGTTCGCTAGAGCGGCCGCTTCAGCCGGGAAGTTGGGACGGATCTCAGGGATCCTCCCTGCCGGAATGAAGCGGGCCGCAGCTGACGCAACCACCTTGCGGAACTTATGTTCGCCTTTTCGAACGTCGGTGGGAGCGGGAAGAGACCTGAAGGCATTTTCGGTGAACTCCGCGAACCTGACCCAGTCAGCCTTTTTAAAGTTGATATAGGTCCGATGGTCCGCGGATACAAAGTCAGCAGGTCTGTCAATCGAGATGATTATAGGTAGGTGGTCTGATGCAAGCGATAGCATAGGTCGCCACGTTATGCTATTTATCAGACCTGCGCTAGCTATCGTTAGGTCAGGCGAGCTGCTGCAACTACCCATAATCCTGGTGGGGGCATCATCATTCATCGTGCAGAATGTCGAATCGTCTATCTGCTCTGCCAAATCGTTTCCCCTCCGATCAGCTGGTAGGCTTGAATGCCAGAGATCGTGGTGCGCATTAAAGTCACCTACTACCAATCGGTTTTCACCTCTGAGGAGCGCACCTATGTCAGGGTGATATCCTGCCGGGCAGCAGGTGACAGGGGGTATATAAATATTAAATATTTCGAGCTCGACATCGCCTGACCGGACAGCTATTCCTTGACATTCTAAGGTAGTGTCCCTGCGGTCGATGTCTTCTTCAATAAGACGATACTGCACTGTGTGATGGGTGATGAATGCTAAGCCACCACCATTACCTCGCTCGCGATCCTTACGATGCACATTGTAGCCGTTGCAACTCAACAGAGTTGAGTTGCTGTGCAGTTTCGTTTCTTGGATCGCAGCTATTGACAGATTATGCCGACTCATAAAGTCGGTTATCTCCTCAATCTTGCCCTGCAGCCCATTGCAGTTCAGCTGAAGGAGTCTCGTTTGCCTCGGTAGAGTCGTCGCGGAGAGGGGTGTGAGGGAAGGGTGATGTTGCCCACCTGGACCCTGCTGCACATGCAATGGCACGTTGGGCTGCCTTATGGTGTTGTTTGGCAGCGCCGCCACTGGCGCGTGCGGTTGCGAGGCTCTACAACAGGGAGCCAGGCCATTCTACAACAGGGAGCCCGACCATTCACGTGTGGTGCGCAGGCCAGAACACACTCGAAAGTGACACCAGCCTTGGCACGAATTGCACCTGACTGATGCCGCATTCCGGTATATCCTAGCCTGACACACGGAACAGACTGTGTGGGGTACCAGGAGCTGCTGGCTATTCCCCACACGGGGGGCGGAGCTAGGTTGGGGGGGGGAGGGGAGCGACCATGTTGTTGTGTGCTCCTGCGAACCGTAGAGGTTCTGCCGGTGCTAGGCACCGGTGCACTAGGTGCAACTAGGGGAGCCGTAGAGGCTATGGGCGCCATAGGGCGCGAACAACATGGGGCCACATAGTTTGTGGACCACTCCTTGTGGGTCTTAAGGCCTGAGCAGACCTTAAGATGGCTCCATCCGTCGCACGAATTACACCTTACCGAAGTGGAGTTCGGATGGAGCTTTTTCTGGCAAACGCAGCAAAAATAGGTTTCTGGACCAGGGTTTGACTCGATGGCAGCCCTGACCAGAAGGAGGTGAAGCAACCCTGCTGCAAGGAGTTGCTCCAGGAGAGACAGACAACTTATGGGGTAGGCCGATCTAAACAGGGTTAGATCGCCGAAACAACAGTCCTTGGCCGGGTGAAACCCGGGTCATTCCGGTACGTAGAACCGACTGTCGTCAACTCCATCATATACTTTGCATCTTTCCCACCCAATGCTAAGCTTTTTTAATTTTAGAGCACTAGTAAACATTTCTTCGTCCACTTCAATTATTGCGTTGTAATAACTTTTATTGTTAGCCTTCACATTATATTGTTTAATGACTTTTATTTCACCATCCTCTAAGCATTTGTTTTGTTTTCTTAGACATTCAGTAATTTCATCGTTATGTTTTTCAAAGTTCATACCCGTTATAATGAGTTTTGGCTTATAATTGCGTGGAATCTTAATTTCGTATTCGTCACTTATTTTGCTCTCCATAATTTTCTTCATCTTATCTCTTTCATCTTCATTTATACTATCAATCACCATAATTCCATTTTGTCCCGACTTAATGTCAGCTATTTTTAGCTCTTTAGGGTTAATTTTCTTGTTTAAGTCCTGTTTTGTTTTTTCACTCGTTTGTTTGTTTCACAATAATAGGCGCGCGTTTCTTTAGTTCTGGGACGTTCCTTGCCGTGTTTTTTCTTTCACTAAATTTTAGTATATTTGCATATGTATTTTGCTCACGGTGTACTGAATACTGAAGGTGACGCCTTTAGAAGTACCGCTACTTTGGTTTTGCCGGGTTTGACAATTCTCAACTTCAACTAGACAAAGCTTTTTTCACAAATTAAGAAAAAGAGACACTTTTTTTTAGTATTTTGCGAATTTATTTATTAAATGTCTGCCTATAAATTCATACTTTTACACTTTAGAACAATTAGAACACGTTTTTCAATGAAATATTGGAAGTTGCTCAATTTTCTCTCTCCCGTATTCTTGTTTACTAAAGGCGAGATCTGTCATTTCACCGCGGGAAGGCGCAATCTTGTATTCTATCATTCTTGTATTTTGCTGTTGTATCCCGTTTGTTTTCTCCTTCACCAATGTTTTTATTTCGTTGCATAGCTTCTCACTCTCCTTCGCAGACACTTCTGTTTGTTTTTTCATTTGCTTTGCCACTTCCCCCACTTTCGTTATTTCTGCTGTATTTTTTATGTACATTTCCTGCTGCATTTTTAAGCTCGCTATACGTTCGTTGTATTTTTCCTCCATCGCACTTAGCAACTGCTTCAGCTCCCTTTGGTTGGTTTTTAGCGCTTCTTCAAACTCGTTTTTATATTCTTTTAGGTATAAACTGTTTTTGTTGACACTCTCTTGTATGTCCCGTATTACAAGATCAACATTTTGTATGTACGTAACGCACTCCTCACAAATAAATTTCACCATTGGATGTGTTCCGATTACTGTAGCCTTATAATTGTCTAATCCGGAGCTGAGTGTTGCTGAGTGGTACGCTTTTCCACACACACCCTCACACCGTATTACCGTCTGTCCCCTGATTACACTTTTGCATTTCACACACTTGTCTCTATCAGACATTTCGGCAATCCCAACTCCAATAAGGATAAGTAGTGCCGAAATGGATTTTTTTTTTTTTTTTTTTTTAATTGAAATAATAGTTTTATTTGTGGTAGGCGAATTAGATAGTAAGAGTCACTGTCTCAAGGTTTTGGCAACCATAATAAAAAAAATTTTCACAATTTAAAAGGCGGCAGAATTTAATAAATATTTACGATTTGCTAGAGCGAGTGGAAAGCACGTCTGCACTGTCGGCGAAAAGTAAACAATACAATAGATAACGGTACACGAATTATTGGGAATTCAGCTGCAAAAAATCCTATTACCAACTCGCTTACTTTTTTCAGTGGTAAAGCAAAAACACGAAAACAAAATTCTGGGTAGCCTGTAGTCTCATCTACTGGGTCCTACTTGTCCCAGGTGACCAAATTGGAGCGGCTTAGTTTAGAACCGACCGGCCAATCGCCTTGTATGTTGTCTTCAACGTTTCTTTGTCTTTGCCCTAAGTGCTGTCAGCTAGCGATTTGAGGACTTTGCCAAACGTAACACCCAAGATTTTTCGGTGGTTTTCTGTTGGTGCAGGTGTACCATCCAAATGTAAGTGTAATTGATGCCTTTGTCCAGGTGATAACTAGGGTCGCCGAGGACTTAGCAGGTGAAAGAGATAAGTTCCGGCCAGTGAAGAAACGAGCAAGGTCTAAGAGGTAACCGTTCACTCTCGAACTATGTCATCAATTGCATTGCCAGAGACTGAGGGAGCTTCGAAATATAGTGATTATACAAAACCGGGGAGAGGGCACCACCCTGTGGTACCCCTTGTTTAATCCTTCTCGGTTTCGACGTTGAATCTTTAAAATATACCGACGACTGTCGACCACTCAAGTATTTCGCAGTCCATCGCTTCAGACCCTGTGGGAGAGTGGATGTCTCAACGTCTTCGAGTAGCGTTGAATGGCTGACCGTATCAAAGGCCTTTCATAGGTTCAACGCCACGTTCCCACGACAGGAAAGGAATCACTTCAGAAGCATTCCCCAAAATTTTATGCTTCCATAATATGGAACCCAATTTATAGCTGCCATGCTGCTATAATTGAAAGAGTGCGAAAGAAATTCACTCGGTTTGTCATTAAAATTTGCAGATCCCTTCCCAACGTATAGTGCTCATTGTTATCTACTAAAATTGAAATCTCTATAAAGTAGAAAAATTATTCAATCATTAATGATTTGTGGTTTCACTAACTGTGCTGAACTCCTTGAGCAGATATGCTTTAACGTAACCAATAAAGTATTACGTTCTCAGTATCCATTTTATCTTAATGTCGTCAGAGCTAATTATTTTACCATAGCCACAACATACAGGGAACTTTCAGAATTCAATAAAATATCGAAAAAATTTAATATTGATTTTTCATTGTCAAGAGCTGTATTTAAATTCGCAATCGAATGTTTGTATTCTTAGAATATATGTACATATGTATGTATGTATGTATATATTTTTAAGTGTCGTAATAATTTAGTTATAAGTGAGTAAAGTCTGTAAGATTATTAAAATCATCAACTAATAAATTGAAATTGAAATTAAACTTATACAACAACAGCACCCTACTAGAGATTTGAACTTGCTGCTTATTCAGGGTAATGAGGGAAGCGAAACCATAACTCCTTTATATAACTTGTACATAATACTGATGCATCAAAATCTCGTTATCGTGGAGGCCAGTACTAGCCGGATTATTTAGTAGGGCAGTACGTACGCTACCTTCACCAATCTGACTAAATATATAAAAATCTTGGTCTGGGTGTGATATATTTGTTATCACACAATAAATACGTGGCCGCCTCTCAAAACCCTAAATATTAACTTTTTCACAAAACAAATAACCAATATTTTCAGACATACATAGATAAGGGAATATACCTGACAAATGGTTATATACAATGAAATTAAATGCTGTTTAACCGTACGTATAGGAACACATATGTATGTACTAGATTTCCATAGCTTCTAGAAGACGATATTAAACATTTTCTTCTTACTTGCAAAAATCCATTTTTTACAGCCAAATAAGCGCCAACACCCAAAGCAGTTCCAAGTGGCAAGGATCGTTGGAAGAAGGATTCTGTGTTACATTCTCTTAAAGCTTTTAATTCGTCTACAGAAAATTGGTAATTAGCCTAAAAACAATTCGGGTTAAAATAACTTCTGAATTACTGTGCAAGATTTTAAATTAGATTATACCAACGGATGTTGCTGGTTTTGTGGTGCCGATTGTTCCATTGTTAAGGAATAAACAATTTAGCAGGAACAAAATTGCTAGAATTGTCGAAAGAAAGAACTATAAATACATATGTAGCAATTGTGAATGACCCATTTTTTAAATATCGGAATAGTGGTATTCATCTGGGGAAGATAAAACATAGCGGCAGAAGAGTTGTAACTGCTTAGGAGCGGAATACACCATGCAAGCGGTTTGTCAAACGACAATAAAATATCCCTAAAGTTCAAAGCTGGTGTAAGATGTATGACGTTGGTAAGATTAGTACGGTTAATTATTCATTCATTCATTTATTACCAAAGATGGGGAGATTACGATTCCTGGGGCGCCGTCGTTTGATGACTAATTCTTGTAGAAAAACACAAAATAAACACTTTTTCACTTAAAAAAAAATTCGATATCTCGCTTCGTTTTCGAGATATACAGGGTTAAATTCATAAAAAATAGGTGATTTTCAACTTTGACAGGTCAACCGTTTCGCCGCACTTAATGGCTATTTAACAATTAGGGAGTTCACAAGCCGTGTTATTGCAATACAACAGTTGTAAACTTGTTGTAAACTTGCTGTTTTTGTTTCACATGTAAAATTGTCTTATTTCAATACAACTCTGAAAGGTATGTTTAGTGTTTTATTTGTGTGTGTTATTCGATCAGCTGTTTCTGTTTATCGTCACTTTTTTTTATATTATTTTTGCCAAAAGCGGCCAGTGAAACAATTGAAGGAGATATATTAAAAAAAAGAATGGAAATACATCTAAATGACGAAGTAAGTGATTTTGTATAAAAAACAAATACATTAGGCATTTTAATGTTTATACTTTTATTTCGTTTTGTTTTCTCTTCTTCTACTCAGCTGATTAATTGCTTGAATACGACATACAATAGTTAACGAAATAGCGCAGTGCGTTCACACGTTCCACTGTTATTTCAATAACGGACTAAATATATACGACATATAACACGGCTTGTGAACTCCCTAAATAATTTACGATAATAGCAATAATAAGAGATGATTTTTGTTTTTCCAACACACCATAAAAACTATCATTAACCAGTATCGCCTACGCAGAAAGGTGTTGCACGCAAAAATACTGTGGTCAGCGTAGCCGGTGTTGGACCGGCCAGGGTTATTTTTTTAAAGCGCGGCCGAAGGCCGCCTACGCAGAAAGTTGTTGCACGCAAAAATAATGTGAACTGCGTAAAGGACAATTGTAAAAAGTGAAATAAAACAACTGTATTGTTATTGTATCTCGAAACCCAAGCGAGATATCAATTTTTCTTTACTCGTGAAAAAGTGTTTATTTTGTCGAGTTCTACAAGAGATAGTCGTCAAAACGCGGCGCCCCAGGAATCGTAACCTTGCCCCAAAGATGAGAAACTCTTCGTATGCTGAGTCAAAATGGGAATTTTTTCAAACAAAGGTGAATTTTTTATACCATGTTCCACGGGTGCCACTATGGGTCCGTTTCTTCGTAACCTAGGTGCAAATAACAAGTAAAGCAATAACACTAACTATGGAAATAAGTTGGAGCGTTCTTTTACAACTCGTGTGCAAAGAAACCAGTCCTATGATAAAATAAATAGGGAGTTCACAAGCCTTGTTATTTGTCGTGTTATTGCAATACAACAGTTGTAAACTTGTTGCTTTTGTTTCACATGTAAAATTGTCTTATTTCAATACAACTCTGAAAGGTATGTTTAGTGTTTTATTTGTGTGTGTTATTCGATATGCTGTTTCTGTTTATCGTCACTTTTTTAAAATTATTTTTGCGAAAGCGGCCAGTGAAACAATGGAAGGAGATATATTAAAAAAAAATGAAAATACATCTAAATGACGAAGTAAGTGATTTTGAATAAAAAACAAACACGTCTGGCTTATTAAACAACCTTTTGATTTTAGGGCAAAGCCAAACGCGTCCGCTGCAACCCAATCTGGAGATGGACGGTGGCAGAAGAGAAATCTCTTATTGAGTTTCTTTTGGAAAATCGGCAATTTGAGGTTTATTTTTGTTTAAACAAAAGTAAAAGAAAGTTGGTGTGTGGAAAAGTGCGGAACTTGAGATCAAGTTACATTAAAGCGAAAACATGGGAGGGATCGACGGGGGCAGGTAGCATGAATGGCAATACCATTAAAGGTAATTTGTTGAGACATTTCATTGCCGATCCATTTCAATAACCAACATTTTATTTCCAAGGAACTTTGCTAAAAATGTGCACCTTTTTTATGAGCTGGATGACATTTTCGGAAGCCGAATTTGCGAGTCTTCGGTAATCGAAGACACAATGGCAGAATATATTAACATCATAGAAGAGGACCCATTAAATGAAGTCGAAACGCCATTAACGGTAGATGTCACACAAAGCTCTCAGAGTCCTCCATGCACGTCGAGTACGACATCAAGCGATAGCCCACCTGAAATAACGTATGCACCAACAACGAGCCGTAAAGGCATATACAGTCGAACAGCAGCTTCCGATATAATTAAGGGGCAAGCCGAAGCAATGACCTTCAAAGCACAGAAATTGGAGGCAGAAACGATAGCAAGAGATAGGGAGCTGGCCATAAGGGAGAATGAATTTATTCTTAAGCAAAAAGAGTTGGAACTGAAGGAAAGGCAGGTGCGATTTGAGGAAAGCTTTAAAGGAAAAGAGCTCCAAAGCCAAGAAAAGCTAAAAATTCTTGATCTTCAAATGCGTGAGCGTTTGGCTATGGAAGAATTGAAACTTAAGTATAAGTAAATGATGTAAATATTTTTTTTTTATTTTTGTTTTTATGGATTTTGTGATATTTTTGAAACCTACATGAAGTACTGAATTTTATTTTATTTTGACTATTATATATGTAATTATGAATTTCAATTTAAGTTTAACCTTTATTAACATATACATACATATGTTCCATGATATGCATTTTGTGCATGTTAAAATGCAAGCCTTTTGATATGAATAAAAAAAAAACTGAAAAAATTTCAGCACCTACATATGGATGTAGTTATAAAATTAAATTTTTTTATTGACATGGTTGAACATTTTGGTAATTGCACTACACATTGGGTTGATTTTGAATGAAGTTTAATATACTATCTCTAAGGTTCGTTGACGATAATAAGTTGACAGTGGGCTGTATGCTACATTCTTCATCCTCGTTGTTGAAACTTATGAAAATGTTGTGCAAAATACAGCAGACCATTATCCACTCATTGCAATCCCTCTTGTTTTGTATTGTATGCAAGGTAAACTTGAGTTCTTTCAGGCTGGAAAATTTTTCCTTTAACGCCCCAAAGCAATTTTGAATACGTACGCGGTATTTAGAAAAGTATTTATTGAATTTTTCTCTTTCATCTCTGGTGTATTCTGTACTATTTTGTCTGAATGGGGTCAGCAGAAATGGTTTCAACGGATATGCACTATCTCCAGCAATCCATTGCAATGTTGACAGAAACCTATCCAGATATTTCGAGAGCAAACAGTCCGAAAACATTTTTGCATTATGGACACTACCCGGTAACCAAGTGTAGCTTGCCTAATGCGTAAGCGGTAATCACAAATAACTTGAACTTTGATGGAGTACTGGCGCTTGCGGGAAAATGCATGAAAATATGCTGGATTACTTACTTTCTTCCATCACGAGGATGTCCTGTTCGTATTTTCTACAAACCGCAGCTATTAATTTATTTTTTTCGGTACTCTTAGGCATTTTAATGTTTATACTTTTATTTCGTTTTGTTTTCTCTTCTTCTACTCAGCTGATTAATTGCTTGAATACGACATACAATAGTTAACGAAATAGCACAGTGCGTTCACACGTTCCACTGTTATTTCAATAACGGACTAAATATATACGACATATAACACGGCTTGTGAACTCCCTAAAACACTAATGATTTTTGAAACTAGTATTGGTTACTTTTTGCACCCAATTGAGGGCGGAGATAGACAAGTGGCGGCGACTTGGCTCCCTCTTATAACACCTATAGAAAGAATAAATATACATAAATGAGTCCATTTCTTTGTAACCTAGTTGCAAAAAAAAACTAGGTAGGATAACGAATTGCAAATAAAGCAACAACACTAACTCGGAAAAATATGCGACTTGAGCCATCTCGGTTAAATGATATCCGACCTGAGATATAAAGTTATAACGGGCGGTATGCGAGCTCTCGCTTGCGTTCAACTGTCATTTTTGTGGTTTGACAGCCATTTTTCATTTCCTAGCATTTTTCATTGTGACAACATTGAAGTCCGCAGCGTCCTTTCGCACAAAATAAAAGACATTAAATAAGTTCAAATAATAAAATGGAGTGGCGCGTTTCTGATGTATCCAAATTAATTAATTCGTACAGACAATATGAGTGCCTTTGGAATTACAAGAGTTCCAACTACAAACGGATTGACATGAAAAAAAATGCTTGGATGCAACTGTCGAAGGAGTTCAATAAAGATGTGGATGATGTTAAAAAAAAAATTAAACATTTGCGGAATGCACATGTTGTGGAGAAAAAAAAAATGGATAGTAGCAAGAAGTCTGGCTCTTCAGCTGCAGCTATATATGAGCCGCACTTATTTTATTTTAATGAAATGCGATTCCTGGACTCAGTAGTTGTCTTGCGAAAAACTGAAAGCAGTTTGGAAATGGTGAGTTTGAAAGAATTCTGTCAATATACAAAAGGTACTAACTTTGTTTTTTTATTATTTTCTACAGGGAAACTTAGAAAGTAGCTCAGAAGCTGGAACTGAAATAAATTCAACTACGGTGGAGAATGTTTCATTTCCATCAACTTCACGACCGATCAATATACGGACAGAAGAATCACCACCGTCTTTCAATCCACAAAACTCGTCAGGAACATCAACAACACCAGAGCCAATGGTCCATCGGCGGCGTCCTACTCAAAAGTCACAAAAAGACTCGAGATATGACAAAGCAATTGATGCCATTGTGGCATCTGTAACTGCGGCCGAAAGCGATGATGATTTTACTGCATTTAGCAAAACCATTACGCTTCAACTAAAGCAATTACCGCTGGCTGATGCTACTGAAACAATGTCGGAAATTCATCTCTTAGTGACACGTAAGGTCCTATCGAAAATGAATAATAGTCGGAGTGATATATTGCAAAGTGCAATGAACGATGCAGACTTAACTTTTGAAGAAATGTTCAGCTGTAGTCAGTAAAAAAGTATAGTTTAATTTTTAGATTAAGTCTTGAATTTTGTGTTTCTTTTATAAAATGTGAATTATAATGCGATATTTTTTTTAGAGGTTTTACATAACATTTTGATTAAATTTTAGAAAATGTTCTTATATTAATATTTTATTAGATTTTTCTTACATAAAGTACGTAATAAATACCTTGGATTCGATTTTTTACGGAAATCAACAATGTGATGATTTGAAATGAATAAAACAACATGAAATATTTTTAAATTGCAGCTGATCTGTTTATTTTAATCCATTGGAATGGCACATCGCCGTCGGTTACACAATAATTTCGTACATTTTCTCTCATTTCACTGGCATGTCTGTAAGTATTTAGCTCTTGTACTGGCAGGCTGGATATAGTTCCTGGAAGATTCTGTTGATAGTCAAGTGTTTCAGAACTTAAAGGCTCATTTAAAGTTGGCGAAAGATAATTGTGTAGCACACAGCAGGTTTTGACCACAATATCGCACGTTTCAATTGATACTTCAGTGGGCCGATGGAAAATTCTAAATCGTGAAGTGAGCCTACCAAACGCCATCTCTACTGTCATACGAGCTCTACTCAATCGATAGTTGAACGCCAATTGGGAAACACTAAGGTTGGAATTACGGTTGTATGCCTTCATTAAGTTACGATTTAGGCCAAAAATATCATCCCCAATAAAATAGAAAGGGGTTTTGCTGACCTGACCTTTCAAAGGCTTATCTGACGGAATATTCAACCTTCCTTTTGCTAGTGCTTCATACAATGAACTATTTTTAAATACTACAACATCAGATGCTCTCCCGTTCCCCCCAACATCTATATAAGTAAAACGACTATGAGCGTCCACTACTGCTAGTAATACGATGCTGAAATATCCTTTGTAGTTATAAAAATCTGAACCGGAACGCGGTGTAGCTTTTATACGAATATGTTTTCCATCGATTGCTCCTAAAGTATGCGGAAATTGCCAAAGTTTATCATAATTGTTCACTATAGTACTCCATTCAGATTCGGTGCTAGGCGTCTATAATTGAATTTTAAATTAATTTAGAACCAAAATTACGGGTTGAAAACTTACTTTCATGTATTTATACTGTAGAGCTTCAACAATAGCCTGCAAAACTTCAGGAACAAATCCACTTATCGTCTTTCGCGATATGTGTGCTAAAAACTCCAGGGATCGGAATGAATCGCCAGTAGCTATAAATCGCAATGTAACTGCCAACAGGATTTGGGAAGAAATCGTTATCCTCATCACAGTATCACGTTTCTTATTTTTAGGGTCAATCTTGAAATAAGAATGTAGTACAAACATACACCAATTCCAAAACTTTTATTTACACTTCATTTTGTACGTACCATCGACAGAAGTTCCTCAAATTTATCAATATGCATTCTGCTAAAATTTTGGAAGTCTGTTCCTCCTTCCAACATAACATCATTTAAAAGCCGAATTTCCAGAGTTTGAGCTTCTCTTATTTCTAAATATGGCTTTATCCAAAATTGTTTACGCCGCCTTTTTGCCTCTTCCTTGGAAAGTTTTTCTAATTCCCTTAAACATTGAATAGCGCGCAAGGCACGAACCTTCTCACGGTGTACTGAATACTGAAGGTGACGCCTTTAGAAGTACCGCTACTTTGGTTTTGCCGGGTTTGACAATTCTCAACTTCAACTAGACAAAGCTTTTTTCACAAATTAAGAAAAAGAGACACTTTTTTTAGTATTTTGCGAATTTATTTATTAAATGTCTGCCTATAAATTCATACTTTTACACTTTAGAACAATTAGAACACGTTTTTCAATGAAATATTGGAAGTTGTTCAATTTTCTCTCTCCCGTATTCTTGTCATTTCACCGCGGGAAGGCGCAATCTTGTATACTATCATTCTTGGAACCTTCTTACTTGACGACATGTTGCGAATGAAAAAGTATGCTTTCAAAATGCCCAGTAAACAAAACTCTCTCTCGCTTGCGAAAACAATAAGTAGCACGCAAGCGAAAATTTTAAGCAGGTGAAGACCGCCCGTAAAGTGAAAAACTGCGCTATTGTGAATTAACCCTAAGAAAATACATGGGAAATTTAATTTAAAATAGATTTAAGACCTAATTCGTTTTTATTTGCATAGTATTTGTAAAAATATAACTACATAAACTTAAAAATTGCCGGCAAAACTATTTTCCCTCCCTAAATAGCACTAAACGTTTGGAGGTTTCATAAAAGAAGCTAACAGAGTTGCTTTTGCAACTAAAGAAAATTTTATCCGAGTTGGAGGGTTCTTTTGCAGCTAGGTTACATTAAAACGGGCCCAATAAAAAGTTATAATTATACATCAATAAAAAAATTATAGGAAAGGTTGTCCAATCAAAAAAAGAGGAAAAAAATTAGAAAACACAAAACACAGCATACAATAAATATATAATATGTACTCAACCAAATAAATTAACAACAAAGAAAACATTTAATTTATGTAAATGGTGATAATATTACTCATAAATGAATAAATATTTTAAAACCACATGAATTAAGTATAACGAAAAATAATTTGACTTGGAAAACGTAGAAATAAAGGGGTTTGCAATGGGGACGCTACAAAAGTAGACCGATAGTGACAGCAAACGACGACATAGTTTTTACTACTCTTTTGACATTTTTCTTCAGTAAGGTTTGCCATTTCATCATGGAAAGATATACATACGATCCAACAACGAGTCGAAATTATTATGGTCGTCGTCATTTCTGGCTGAATGGCTCTGTCAATAAGCAAAATATGCGTTTGGGCAGGCAGCAATCCACACGTACTCCATGGGTCAACATTGCATCCCGAAAAAATTACGGTTTGGTGCGGTTTATGGGCCGGCGGCGTCATTGGGCCGTACTTCTTCCGTGATGATCAAGACTGGCACGTTACTGTGAATGGGAATCGCTACCGCTCAATGATAACTGAATATTTTTGGCCCGAATTGGGTGATATGGACTTGGACAATATGTGGTTCCAACAGGACGGCGCCACAAGCCACACAAAATCGATTTATTGAAAACCAAGTTTGGTGAACGTGTTATCTCACGAAATGGCCCAGTCAATTGGCCATCTCGGTCGTGCGATTTGGCGTCGTTAGACTATTTCCTGTGGAGCTACGTCAAGTCAATGGTCTATGCCAACAAGCCAGCGACGATTGATGAACTTCGTACGAATATCGAACGTGAAATTGCAGCAGATTTGGTCGATTTATGCTTGAAAACCGTCGAAAATTGGGTTCAGCGTCTGGACTTCTGCAAGCGTGCCCTTAGTGCCCATGCAAAAGAAATCCAGTTCCATACATAATGGCATTGAGTGTACTTTCACAGGAATAAAGAATTTAATTCATATCCCAAACCGTTTTTGCTTTAAAAAAACTTTTGTAGCGTTCCTATTGCAAGACCCGATAAATGCATAAGAATACTTCTTTTTACAAAGTTTTTAAAGTGACATATACATAGCTTTCAGTGAATAATATTAAAACAGAGATATTGAATTCCTCAATAGTTGCTTCGAAAAGAAGAACAATTATAAATAATGTACTCAGTTTTGATCACTTTGTATTAAAAATTGTCGATCAAATGTAAAATTTTATAATTTTATTAGGGCCGCACATTATTCACCATACAAATGTATAACGCACTGATTCAACCAGTTATTATTCGCGGGTACGTGTCTGGCATCCCGCCATTTTACATGCCAGCTGTTCGTTGAAGGATTCATTTGACTTTGTTGCCCAAACCACAAGATAAATCTCTCGCCCTCAGCTGAAATTGAGAGAGTTTCCTATCATGTCATCTTTGTTTATTACTAAGATATTAGCACAATAAGATCTGCGATCTTTTATAGTACAACAAACAACTAATAAGACAATGGATAAACGTATTGGCTTTACGTTAAATATGCAGACAGCGTTTTAATGTAACCTAGTTGCAAAAAAACACTCCAACTCGGATAAAATTTCCTTATAGTTACTTCACAACACTGGCAAAATCTGTCATTAAACATACGATTTGTTTAGTGAAATTTTAAAGAAGCAAAACAAAATGAACAATTCTGAGGATTCTGTGGTAAGTTATTAAATTTATTTAAAAGCATTAAATAACCTTTTACTTTTGTAGATGATGTCTTTGTCACGGGTGAGCATTGCGAATCACGTCGCAATAGAGGGATGCAAGAAGTACTAGAAGTATTGGAAACTGTTGGATATAGGGGCAATAATAAACTAGACTATGTTTCCAACTAATACACGTTTATATTTATTTGTTTATTTATATTTAATTCAAGTTTGAGGTTACCGATAAGACATGTGATTTGGTTTACTGTTGAATATAAAAGAAATAGAAGTATGAGTAGATGACATCTAGTGATGAGATAATAAAATATGGAGCTGAGATTCAACAGAAACGATATATGCCAGCTCTTCTAAAGACTCGGAGAGTGAAAACAAGGCACATGAGAAGTGATCCAATTATGAAGGTACACTCGATGCGATGAGTGAGGTAGATTTCAAAATGTGCATTCGGCTAAGGCGCCGAACGGTGGAATATCAAACAAGTAATAGCAAAATGTGTGTAAAAGAAATGCATAAACTTAATGCAATTTTATTTTCAGTGAAGTATTCGGAGTCTTAACTGCGTACCTGCCACACCTAGTGGTGATAGGACACGTACATATATTACCACAAAAAGTCTGTGTATATATACATTTGGTATGTAGGCAATACAGTGGCATTTAGGCAACTAGCAAATTTGTGCGATATCAACGATGTGAGTGATGAAAATACATTTGCACGTGAGAAGGTTTTGAAGAATGAAGCCTAGACGCAGCCCTCGACAGAAGGCAAACACTTTTTAATTTTAGGACAACAAAATATTATTCAAAATTTCATTGCATATACATATATATTTATAACTTTAAGTTCACTAATAAAAATATTTACAAGAATTCATTGCATTTCATTCAACTTAAAATCCATTAACCTAAAACAAATTCACAAGGAGTATCACATATAAAATTCAATTCAGATCATGTCTTATTCTTATTACAAGTAAAATAAAAACCAAAAGCAAGTTTAAAAAAAAATTCAGTTTCAGTGAAAACCGTTTTTTGGATTTTTTGCAATGTTTTTGATGTAAATTCTTCGTGCTCGTTTTTATAAAACCCTTGTAGTTGTTAAGTTGATGCTCTTCCGCATGTACACGGGTTTTACAAAAACGAGCACAAAGAATTTACATTAAAAACATTGCAAAAAATTCACTAAAAGGTTTTCACTGAAACTCACTGTAACGTTTTAAAAAGCTGTTGCTAGACAGAGTAATTTCTGTTAGCTATTTTTTCCAGACAGCACATTTACCGAAAGTGTTTCAAACGGTCTGTAACCCACATGAACCGTGTCGTCGTTTGAATTAATCGGACTTCTTCCAAATAGTTCTTCCATTTGCTCCATATAAGGGCAAAGCACGGGCAGGCGCAAGTTCTGCTATTGTTGTCCCGTGCTGTCTTATAGGCCTGGAGAAGACTGCGCATCTCCTGGAAGTGGATTATGTTTATAATTATAATTTGTTCAAACATATATTTCTTGAACCTTCCTCGATAGCCATTGACACCATGTCTTCCAACACGTTCGCGTAGGCCAACCTCTATCTTTTTGGGTGCTCCAACTCCGCTTTCCGGGCGAGGTAGCATCTCAAATACTCAATTCAGTGACATGACCATCTCTTTCGCCTTTTTTCTTGCATTGTGAAATAACCGAAAAGCAATTTTACTTACCCTTGTCCCATTTTTTTGTTTTGTTTATTTATCCATGAAACAAACAAGATTTCACAGTTGATTTAAATTTCCTAAGTATTTTCCCAGAGTACATTCACAATAGAGCGGTTTTTTGCTTCACAACACTACATCTAAGGTCGGATATCATATAACCGAGTTGGCTCAACTCGCATATTTTTCCGAGTTAGTATTGTTGTTTTACATGCTATTTCTTATCCTACCTAGTGTTTTTTTGGCAACTAGGTTGCACTAAAACGGGTCCTAAGTAGCATAAATTAATTTTAACGAAAGCCCGTATATATAAAATTAATAAAATTGCTATTTATACAATATTTTCGGGCTATTGCGCCAAATTGAGTCACCTGTAGTGCGATTCACTAACTTTAAACGGTGCGACAACTGATATTTTTGACGGCAATATTTGTCGTTTGCACTAACGATTATGCGATTCACTAACTTATTCTTAACGACACTAACTGCTGTTTCGTTTTATTTATTCAAAGTGATAAAGAGTGGCACCTCTGTAAAACTAAATGACAAAATAAGCAAAAATAAAAAGGAGAAATAGAGAAAAAACAAACGAATGCCTGCTGCCAAATATAAATTTGAGCGTTTTTATTATTAGTTTGTTTCAAACTACAAACACTTATAATTCTTTTTATATATTGCAATGATCCTTGTAGCAGAATTCCGCACTCTCCTCTGAGTGTTTTGTTAGAATAGTTACCAACTCGACTCGGAATCACCTGCAAATATGCCATGGTTTTCGTTTTTAAAATTCGCTTTGTGCTCCAGCTTATTTAGGATTTACATATATGTATTTAAATTTTTTAATTAGAATCATTTATCTATGTATTAAAACTAAAATATATTTCTGTTTTTGTATATGATCCTTGATAAAAGCTTGCTTTTACTATTTGCACATTAATTGAATGGTTGATATGGTGGATGACATAAGCCTCCTCATGATTCTTTGGTGGCAAAATTGATATATGTATGCGTGCAATCGACGGTCCCAATAGTGCCTCCCACAAAGGGTGACGACGCTGAAGCGAGCATTTCTTTAGCAGCTTGGGTCATAGGAAACCTCACTTTCTGGTGAAACAATGAATCATTGATTGCATCCGTTACCCTATAAATGCGGATGACTGGCTCATGGATATTCTCCATTGTTCACCTACGGGTCGTTTCTCAGTTGATATTGCTGTTATTCTGGAGCCTCTTATTTGGTTGTCAAGCTGATGAATTAGGTATCAGCCAAGTCTGGAGTTAACCAATACAGCTTCTGAAATTCTGTTGCATTCAAAAGAAAGGGTTTGTCCACATCTCGGAGTAAACACCGATCCACTGTCGGAGCGCTTACTTCTTCGTCACCTCGCGATAAATCATATGCCAAATATTAAAACGACATTATTTAATGTTCCTTTTTTAATTACAAGAAAATAAATCACTTAATTTTAAATTTGTGTTTTATTTAAGTTGAAATCACTTTCCTCGATTGAGTTAACAACATTAAGTTTGTTGTCGTTTAGTTTTCGGTCATCGACTAGCTAACATCAACAGCTGATTCAGCGAATGCGAAAATCGTTAAAAAATGCCTGCTGAATAGCAGGGTCGTTAAAATTTTAGTTAAGTTGAGTTAACTAATCATTGTCCTGAGCTAGTCGATTATCGAAAATAAAACGACAACAAATTTGACGTTGTTAACTCAATCGAGAAAAGAAAAATTCGTGATTTCAACTTAAATAAAGGATAAATTCAAAATTCGGTGATTTGTTTCCTTGTAATTAAAGACGGAACATTAAATAATGTCCTTTGAATATTTGGCATATGATTTATCACGAGGTGACGAAAAAGTATGCGCTCCAACAGTGGATCGGCGTTTACTCCGATATGTGGACAATCCCTTTCATTTGAATGCAACAGAATTTCAGAAGCTGTATCAGTTAACTCCAGGCTTGTCTGAATACCTAACTTGTCAGCGTGACAGCCAAATAAGAGGCTCCAGAATAACAGCAAAATCGACTGAGAGACAGGCAGCTCGTGTAATCTTTAAGTCTGTATGCAATTTTAAATTTTGCTTTTATATTGGTAGGTTCTAGAGGCTTTAAAATTCTTCGCAACTGGTTGCTACTAACGACCCGTAGGTGAGCAATGTAGAATATCCATGAGCCAGTCATTCGTATGCCGGCATTCATCGGGTAACGGCGGCATAAGCCTCCTCATGATTATTTGTTGGCAAAATTGATATATGAGTACAATCGACGTCTCCCACAAAGGGTGAACAATGAATCATAGATTGCATCCGTTAGCCGATGAATGCCATGACATGTTTGTTTGGAGGTGATTCCGGATATTCCATGGAGTCGAGTTGATGATTATTCTACCAAATCGCTCAGAGGAGAGTCCGAAATTCTGCTACAATGGAACATTGCAATATATAAAACGAATTATAAATATTTGTAGTTTGAAATAAATAGTATTTTAATTCACTTTAATGAAATATAATAAAAACGCTCAAATTTATGTTTGGCAGCACGTATTCGTTTGTTTTTTCTCTATTCCACTATGTGCTTTTCGCTTATTTTGATATTTAGTTTGACAGAGGTGCCACTTTTTATCACTTCGAATATATACAACGAGACAGCTGTTAAATGTCGGTTAGAATATGTTACCGGATCGCACAATCGTTAGTGTAAACGACAAATATTGTTGTCAGAAATTGCGATTGTCGCATCGTTTAAAGTTAGTGAATCGCATTACTGTACAAAAACATCCAGTTTACAATTTCTCTGTGATAAATTTACGGGGCGAGAGGTGGCGAAGGTGGTGATAGTCTCTTGGTGAATGTCGTTTAATACCACTCTGTAGGCAGCACGCGCCAGTCCATTTGTAGTGTATGACTGGATCTCGTAAGAAATTGCAAGAGTAAGATTGACCGTTTGGATGACCATTCAGTGACTTGTTGAGCATGAAATTGTCCCAGGCGACCAAATCGGAGCGGCAGAATTTATAACCGGCAATCGCCTTGAATGTTGCCCACTACGTTTCTCTGGCCTTGTCTGCTAGCGGCTTGAGGACTTTGTTGCGGCTCTGTACTTTATTGACGATTGTGGTCATGTGCATAGAGAAGGAAGCCAGGATACCAAACGTGGCATCTAAAAATGTTAGGGGGTTTGTTGTTGGTACGGGTATACGATCCACATATATGTCCAATTGCAGCCTGACCTCCGGTGACAATAGGCCTGCTGAGGACTTAGCAGGGAAAGGCGATAAATAGTTGAAGTGGTAAAGACACTTGAAACTATGCTGCGCTCTTACGTTACACACAACTTGGGTTAAGTATCAACACGGCTTCCGAAAGGTACACAGTACAACAACAGCATCGATGCAATGCAGCGACCTTAACCGCAACCGTCGCTGTGAGAGAACTGCCTTAGTGGCGTTGGACCTGTCAAAGGCAATTGACACGGTCTGTCTTTTCGGCCGGTTTCAACAGCGGAATCACCCTTCGGCCATCCAGATCTCTTGAATGATGAGGGTGGTCATAGCTATGTTGAACAACTTGGTCAGGTTTGGTACGCCGTGATGCCCATATTTCAGTATCAACATGCTTAACCCGTTTGCAACAATGGCCTTGGAGGCATTCGTTTTTCCGATAGCTTTCGCAACCACGGCGCAGGTGAAGGAAAGTGGTGCGCTAGGCTTTGACAATTTGCGCAGCCTTCTGGCCACCTTCCGTTTGGTCCAATGGAAGTGTCGGCTTAGATAGCTCGCGTATTTCTTCGGGTCCGTCGAAGTGCGGTCACCGAATGAAATTTTCACTTGATCAAGATTCGCCGAGTTGTATAAGGACATTACGATGGCTCCTAGCTCACCCACACCTGTCGCAAAGTTGCAGGACTTTAGGTGCTCCTCCCACTTGTTCCGCTTGTGATGGTTTACCAAAGTCCGGATCTCCACGTTCCTAATAAGGGGATTTTGGGGATCGGATTGACGAAGATTTGCATGCTTGTTGGCTAATATTGTAGTTTCTACTGGGAAATTCGGACGAATTTCTGGTATACGTCCAGTAGAAATGAAGCGGGCCGTAGCGGTCGTCACCACCTTTCGGAACTGTCGTTCGCTAACACGAATATCTGTCGATGTGGGAAGGGCACCAAAGGACTCTCGGTGAACTCTACGAATCCGGACCAATCAGCCTTTTTGAAATTGATAAAAGTTTTTCCAACCGCGGAGAAAAAGTGGGCAGGTTAGTCTTTCGTGATGACTATTGGTAAGTGGTCTGATGCAAGCGATTGCATAGTCAGGGCGATATCCTGCCGCGCAGCAGGTAATAGGGGATAAATGTATATATATGTATATATTAAATATTTTGACCTCGACATCGATTGACCGGATACCATACCGTGACATTCTATGGAGGTTATCGGTTATCTCCTCGATTGTGCTCTGGAGTCCATTGCAGTTTATCTACAGGAGCTTTGTCGGACGCGTTGTGGGGTGTGTCGCGATGTGGAGTGTGAGGGGCAGGTGTAGTTATACATCAGGTACGCTTGCCGAAGGTTGCTGCCCGAATTGGACCTGATTGATGTCACGTTTCGGCGTATCCTGGCCTAATACACGGAACAGACAGTGTGGGGCACCAAGAGCTCCTGGATAACTAACCATTCTCTGTACGGAGGTTTCAAAATCCAAATTTCTAGATTTTATACATCTCTAAGGCACAGGCTGATGGGTGATGTCTCAACTAGATGGCAGGAACTGCTTGAGCACGATGAAAAAGAACTGCCAGCACCTAATCCAGGGTGTTAAGTGACCTCTTTCCCACTGAACAGGTTGTAGTTAGGGGGACAACCGACTGCATTATAAAATGGTCTTTTCTACACCGAATTGATACATAATGGGTCAGAAGACCCATTAAAAACCAAAGACCCTGTAGAAACCAAAGAGTAGGTGTCGCTGGAAAACGAGACAGGGCAGTCTACCAGCTACTCGGATGACCTCAAAGGTACCTGGTTTGCGGTGCTGCCCGAAAACAGTCCGGCGGTGGTGCTCGGATCGGATGATCTAATCCAACTTCAAGAGGCAATCATTGACGAGGGTTTGAAAGGGTGGCCCCTGCTGATAGCCCTTTGTGAAGTATACTTCCGTCTGAAATGATGACGAAGCTGCATCATGGCTCGCGAACGCAATACCACTAGTACCACCACCATCTCGGCATCTTTCGCGTCGACCATCCCTCCTGGCAGTCATTGTACTTCCGCTGAAGCAGCGGAGCTTCCCTTCATACAGTAGCTATTTGAAGGTATCGACGTGAGCCATTTCGAGCTGCTTTAAGCAAAAATATTGATTATCAAAGAATACACTGCCTCTTCGTACCTCACCAATTTTCTTTTGATTGCGTCGAAAATACCCTAAAGGCTGAGTCCCCAGCTCCCGCGAGTTGCAAAAGCAAGAAAGGGAATAGATATGTACATATCTACTAGAAGTTTCTGCGATGTAGTATGGAAAATGAAGGTACAAGACTTGCTGGATTTGCATGAAGGTGCCCTAGAAATGACGGAAAATTGGTGAAACTCCATCCTGTATCAGAGAATGCTTCGGAAGATGAAATTAAAGTTATATAAAACCATTCAAAATAACAGATCTGATGCAATTTCCACCGGAAACCCAACATAGGGTAGAAGGGGGCACATTCGCCTTTTTTTTTTGAATTGCTGTGGAAGTCAAACCAAAAAATTTTTTCTAGCAATGTTTGCTTGGCTGTAAACCTACATTTTTGGGCTTCTTTTCCTTATCTTCCCTTACCGGTTGTTTTTAATTGTTCTATATTTTTTTTCAACACATTTTCAAACTTCCCAAATTGGTGAAACCGCCCCACCCATGGGGCAGATCCGCCAAGGGGATGGGGTACAAACGCCACGGTGTAAAAAACATTTAATAACTGCTTCTTTATTGTTTCTTTGAATGTTATTGATTTATTTTCACAGAGATTAACAACAGCTCTTATTGAAAAATTATAAATTATAGCTCTTGTCAACTTTACTTAACATTATATTCTGTTAAATCTGATTCAAATATATATGTTGCCGACGCTCGAGAAGTTCCATGTGGATGGATGGGCTCAGGAAGCTTCAATACAATATCTGCTCTCGGTACAAACGTTACGTCTTTAACAATAGGTTGGGAAAACACCCACAATTGCGTTTTTTTTCTTAAAAAATCTATTTCAAGAGAACTTTCGAACTTGCGTACTATGCGGCCAACGTAAAACTGATCTTGTGGACCTTCAAACCGCACAAGAACGTAATTATTCAAATCCAAGCTCTCGGAGTCAAAGAACGATCCAATAGATTTATCGGTATCTGCAAAACTTGTAACTAAGGAATCATCATCTGATGATTCATCCGAGGATACTCGTTTTTTAAAAGTCAAGGACCTTTTGGTAGTTTTTCGTGGCAACACCTTCCCTGATTTAATTTTCTCCTTTTCTTCCTTGGAAGGTGTAGATGTAAGAATTTTAGATGAACCTTTCCTTGACTTCGAAGAGTTAAAAGGTTTGATTATTCTAGGAAGAGGGCGAACTTGCTCTGGAGTTTTGCCAACAGATGGTATGGGTGAAGATTCGCAAGGAGTAGCAGGCTCAATTGAAACATTGTTTTGGTTTGTAACTAATTCTAATGCAAAGTCAATATCAGCAGTTTGATGTTCGACATCTACGCTAATGAAGTCTGCCTCAGGAATTGCTTGTCTGTTAAATGGACTTATTCCAGCTGTGGAAAAACCTTTGCATATGTTTTCAGAGACGAATGACTTTTGAAAAGGAATTTTCGAAAGTTGAGGTATATCGTAAATCGTAATAGCTCGTCCAGGATTGGATAAAAGGAAATCACTATATGACGTGGCCAAATATTTTTTAAATGGTCCAAATACCGATATGTCCAAGGGCTGTAACTTGTGCGACGAATGCGGTGGGAAGCTTATCATGTGGATGCCATTCTCCCTGCAAAACATTATAGCAGCCAAGCTGCAGTGCGAAACATGATTGTCCAAAAAAAGCAAAATTGGTCTTTCTAAGGAACATCGGGTGTTTTTTTGAACATGTTTCAGAACTTCACAGAAGCCGTCCGTTGACATCCACCCACTTTTAGCAGCAATACCTACGCAAGCGTTGGGACCACCATTAACAAAGTGATCTTTGTACTTAACTCGCGGAAAAACGTATACTGGTGGAAGTGCATTTCCAGTAGCATTTATTATGCCCACCATGGTAACTAAAGAACCTCTTTCCGCGGACGCCACCTGAGACACAGTACGCTTTCCTTTCGTCGAAATCACCTAGCAAAAAACCATTAGGTTAGGTTAAAGATGTATGTACAAATGCAAAAAGGTAAAGAAAACGTGCTAAAATACCTTTGGAGGAGGCATAACAGCTGTTATTCCTGTTTCATCAAGATTATAAATGTCGACAGGAGCAAACGAAAATTTACTATACAGAATGTGCACATTGTCAAAAAATGCCATAACAGCTGCTTTGGTAAAAGACATAGAACGCGCAAGGCTGGTGTTTTCAGGTTTTCTCAAACTTAAATCACTGTGTCGTTTCATGAAGCCTTGCATCCAATCAACTCCTGCTATTTTATTATTTGTCCAGGATAAAGGGATTTTAGTTTCATTCATTTCAGCATAATCAAAAACGAACTTCCGTACAGCGCTGTACGTGAATCCATGTTGGAGGTTTGAACATACTTTGAAGTATTCTGCTATTTCATTTTCCATTTTTTTTGAAAATATCTGCTTTGAGCTATATTTCGAAGAGAACAAAAATGTCTCATCATCCGAGGATTGCCCGGAATCATCAAGTGCTTTAGCTCTTTCTTTATTTATCTTCGCTAGTCGGTCTCGTAACGTAGTGCGTTTCAAGCCATAGGTTCGCGCAGATTCACTTATATTGAATTTCTTTGAAAGAAAATCCTTGATTGCAAGTTTAACTTTTTTCTCATCCAAATCACTTCGGTCTGTCTTTTTTTTATAGTTTCGAACCATGGTGCTAATAACAACCTATGTGGAAAATGTAGATACAAGTACCAAAATGCGCTTATCAGTTTATAAAATATTTCCCACGTTTTAATATGTCTACTCATGTGCTCATTTTCCAGATGGGGTATGGTAAATTTATCCCATCATGGTACATATGCCTGTGGTGCATTTACCTCATGGGGTACATATGCCGGTGGTGGATTTACCCCATGGGGCACATATGCCGGCGAAACAACCCCACCTGTAGTGTGGCGGATGTGCCCCAGGTGCAGGCATGCTTCAAAACTCACTTTGTTTTTACACTCTCCAGCACTTTATCAAAACCTTTTTTGTATTTTTACTAAAAGCAATATAGTCGGTATCACACTTATGAAAATCTTTTACTGAACACCTAATTGACAAAGTTATTACAAAATATACGAACTTTAAAAACTTTCCACTGCAACACAAAAAACGGAATAAACGCGACTGTTTACGATCACTTGCAAACTTCAACTTCCAAAGTAAGTTAAACAAGAGGTGGTCAGATGAAGCAAACATTATCGATAATTCAAGTTCGATTGCTATACTGAGTTTAGAGATAACCGTGGGTGGCGAATGTGCCCCAGTGGCGAATGCTCGCCTTCTACCCTACTGGCCAACCGATCGTAATAAGACACCTGATCTAATTGACTTCGGAGTAACCTATGGTCTCTGATCATTCACCTTGTTTACTAACTCTTAACATAATCTCGACTATTAATGAATCTCTTCCAAGTTCAACTAATAGGTTCACACACCACCAATGGCGTTTAACGGAAAAGCACAGTCCAATTTAGCAAGTATGCAGAATAGTTTCACATATAAGGTCGACTTTTGAAAACAAATAATTTTGTTACTGCAGTATTTTTAGACGTTGCGCAAGCATTCGATAAAGTCTGGCTAGAAGGACTGTTATAAAAGTTAATATGTTCTCTTCCCGTTAACATATGTGCCGTATGGAAAAGCTTCGTTGTTGGCAGAGAATTTCGTGTTAGGCAAAACAGTTACATAACAGAAAGTTACCCCATTGCTGCTGGTGCTCTTCAAGATAGCGTTTCAGGGACGGTATTATATTTAATTTATGCAAGTGATCTGCTCACAAACTTAAATCTAGATACATCAACTTTTGCGGATGAGTATACAGGTAACATTTACACTAAAAAAAGACACCGAAGGAGTCAGTCAACGACAGTCTTTTTCCGCAGAAAGATTTCGTTCTATAGAGGACTCACCTGGAAAAACCACATAGACAAAAAGATCCCACATACGAAATTAAAAATCGCAAATATGCATTGGAGTATAGGCCCTAAATCCAAACGCTTAGAAAGCAAAGTACTACTTTTTAAAATGGTTATACAACCTTCTTGGACATATGGGATGCAGCGTCTAAATCTAACTTAGATAGAATTCAAAGACTACAGTCTAAAACCTTGAGGCCAATATGGGCTCCGCATGGTATGTGAAAAACTTCAAAATTCACAGCGGCCTTATGATTAACACGGTTATGGACGAGATAGAGGGAATGCAAGTTACTTGTTAAGGCTATTCAACCATCCGCATAAGCTTGCTAAAAATTTACTAAAACAGAACTATCCCAGGCGTTTAAAGAGAAAGCACATAAGATTATGTGTTACTTACATTACATGGAAGTTATTTTTTCGATATTTTGTAACATATATATATATTTCATGCTAATATTTTTCAAGATATTGACTGAAATGGATTGGAACCTCGGACGTTTCTTTCACTTCCTTCCTTCTGCTAAACGTCACCGAACAAACGACAAATAGAAAAGTACAAAGTTACTTCTCTAACAGGCAGCGGCTCGAAAACTTGACCTTGTTGCTCTGAGGGTGTAGGTGTGGAGACTCGGCTTTTCCACCCTACGCTAAGAAACGGATTGGAACCTCGGACGTTTAGACCACTTCTTTCCGTAAAAAGCCGTAGAACAATCGACAAAAAAAAGGTTACTACGCTAACAGTCAGCGGTTTGAAAGCTTGATCCCGTCTGTAGTAATGGAGATTCAGCCTTTCCACCTACGCCAGGAATTGGATCGGAGCCTCGGACGTTTCGACCATTCCATTCACCAAACGCCGCGGTACATACTCAATCGTGTTCAAAACAAATTTAAGAGCGGATCGGATTCTCGTACCTTTCGATCGCCAAAAACGCGCACACAATAGCCGAGCGGATCGGAATCTCGTCCTTTCAGACCGCCTCGGCACTACGAACACAGGAAAATCGATTTGAATCGAGTTATCCGATTTCACATATTCAGTCTAAAGGTTATGTTTTAAACTGTAATGTATTGTAAATGTAATTTATCTCCTAAGTCATAAGGCTGTTGAAAATAAATAAATAAATAAATAAATAAATAATTAGGTGTTTCATGCTAATATCCTTCATTGACTATAAATTATACTATGGCATCTCTTAAGGTCCCCTTTAATTAACTACTTTTCTTTGAATCCCTTATGATATCCTCACAAATAAATTCACTACTAAACAAAGTGCATTCTTAAATTTGATTCGCTTACTTTTTTTCTATTTGATGCAGTGGCTGTAAAGAGCTTATATATATTTTTGCTTACCGAATTAAAAATTGTTGTTATTTTCTTATAAGAAAGATACAATAAATCACTTGGAAAAAAAATTGTTGTTGTCTGAATGAAATTTTGGAAATAAAACGCCACCGGCAAAGCACTTCATGTGAAGTGTGTAACATTTAAGCCACATGGAGGATCACAAAAGAGAATGACACTTGAAACTACTGCAACATGAATGGGCATTGCGTGACAACATGCAAAAAGTGGTTTGCTGATGGACGGCCACCAAAAAACGCCCCTAAGAGCAACGCCCTGGTTAACGATGTATACCTGTGTTCTATAAGCGAAGCTATTCTCCAAACAAAGCATGAACGAATCGTTCGCACCAGTTTGTGTAGTTTAATAATTTTGAAGTCCCCGTATCATAAAGGCTGCTGGAAAAAAATCTTTACAAAGTATTGTGAAATGTTCAAATGTCTTTGCTAACGACGCCATCTTGTCATGATGACCTTGCCCGAAGTCTGGTGTGTTTCAACGATTTCTAAGAATCTATTTTTCAGTTAGCAGCCCAAGACTGAAATGGAAACAACAGATTCCGCTCGACTTCAACCAAGTACTGGCTGGAGGTAAATAAAAAACGATGCTGTGCGGGAATCGCGAGAAAGCGTGACACTGTTATATAATAGGTTGTGTTTACCGATGAAAGTCGGATAGAAACGGTTGGGCTGAGTACACTTGAATTTCAATCAGCAGGTACTTCGACTCCGTCTTCATTGATTGGTGGTTCGGGTTTATCATATTCGATATTTCTGCGCCAGTACCATTAAGTAGCGTGATCAGGTCGCGTTTTCACTCTTATAATTGCCCCGGTCTTGAAACCCTCTGTAAACCGCCGTACCTTCTGATAAAATTTTCGGGCGTTTTTCCTATCGGCAAGCATCTCAAGCTCCTAGCACTCGCGCATCTCTCTTCGTTTTTCGGAAAATGCTTCCTTCTTCAACTCCCGATATCTCTCCCGCAAAGTTTGCGTTGCTTCCGGTCGCAGAGTGGCCCTATAGGCGGAATCTATCTTTTCCATGGCGGCGCGGCATTCCTCATCCTACCAGCCGTTTTTGCGGGCTCGCTGAAATCCAATGACCTCTTCAGCGGCGGTATGTAATGAGCAAGCTGGAGTGCAAGGCTAGTGGCGAAACGGTTGGCTACGAGTTTTATATCGTGACGGGGGCAGCGTTCGTACGCGCGCTCAAAGCTCTCATAGAAGTAACCTTTGGCTTTGGTATCGTAACTATTTGAGGGAGTTTCCATAAGTCTGATAAAATCCCTATTCTCAGCATATTTTTCAAAATATATAGTACAAACCGAGCGGCTATATGTGGAAAATTCTCCATTGCGCCTGTAGTTCTATTATAACCATGCGTTTTTTCTTCTGTGTCATTAGCGATAGTGTTTATTACATCTTTTATTTTGAACTGAAGTAAGTTTGAGGTCAGGCTACCAGTAGTTGTTAAAATATTTGAAGAACTAAAGCCTTCAGTAAAATGACGGACGAAAGCATTTGCTTTATCCTCGTCTCTCCTTGTCCAGCTTCCATTGTGAGTGCGTAAAAGTACTAAAGTGTATAGTGAGTCTGATTTTAATCAGACAAGGACTGAAAAATCGACTACGTATTTCTTTCTCTTTCTCTTGTATCAAATTCCGAAGCCGTTTTGTACAAGAATTTAACTTCTGCTTAAGCTTAGGCGAGCGGAGCTTTTGCCATTTGTTTCTTAATTCTCACTTTTTATTTATTAAGCAAAGGATTACGATATTTAAAAGAAGGCTAGGGTGTTTCAACTTCTGCAGCCTTATTCCTTATAACTACTCGTATTAGTGAGATTTTCATCTGCCGTATCATCTTGGTCCTAATACTATTTTATGATCAATGTGCGAACTGACATTCTTTTTGGCGTAGAATACGTCTTACCTTACGGTATGGGCACCAATGTCAGGTTTTTATTGTTGTAATATCTATTTCTTTAATTATAACGAAACGGCTCGATTAATTTTTTTTTTTTTTTTTGTAGTCAAATGAAGATGTTAGCTTTCGTTTGACATGCATTTCATGTTGGTTGATATCTTCCTAATATTTAAATTTCTCAAATGAAAATTGTATAAACACATGCACACAAATATGTGTGTGGTGTTTGGTTGAGTGTTTGCTGTTGGGCGATTTAAATGTATTGCATAATTTTAGGCGGGCAAGTTAAAGTAGAGTAAAAGAAGAGAAAATGCTGCCAAGCACTGCAAAAAAAATAATAAAATTGATTCGCGTATGTTATTTATCATTTATCTTTACTATTGATAACAGCCATTGACTTCGTTTTTGCGAGAAATTTAATTGATAATTTAAAAACATTTTTATCCTATTTTTCCTATCATAAGCTTATGTACATATATCATCCAAAGTAACTATCAAATAAAGAAATTCATTTGCTTGTATTATTTATCATTTATTGTAACATATGTTTTCTGTCTTATCGGATGGCGTATTCTACGTTAAACTTAATGGCCGTGTCTCTGACACAGCCTGCTTCTTTTTTAGTTTAGAGAGTCTGTGCGCTTGTTTGTTAGTTTTTTTTTCTTACCCTTTGGTGTAATCAGTAATCGCCTGCTACAGTAAACCTACTGCCGAACATTAAGCAACAGCAATCAAACTGTTTTTCTATTCTGCTATGGCGAGATTTGCAGTATATAGCCGACACGGTAATGTCATGTATTTGGTCATCAATGTGTTGTGGTGTTATGAATGAATTCATTACTATGTGTTTAACTATTTCGGTTATAGTGTTTTGCATAATAGGAACATTTCTAGGAACGTTTCCAGTTATTTTCTCTTTCATTGATATAAATACTAAACAACCTCTATACTAATCAGTGTGGTTTCCTCGGTAAGTCCTCACAGATAACACAAACACAAGCCAAGGTTTAATAGCAACGTGTGTAGCCAAATTCTTGGCAATTGTGACATTGAACAGGGCATTTATGCTTATGAGGTGCTTCTATTTTACGATGCAGAATATATCCCAATTGATATATTTTATGTACTTCTCCTTTCTTGTGGTTAACAGGGGGGTTCATTTTATTTTTGTTAAAAACATTACTCACCTTAAACCTTTCTCCTGTAAGATCAGTTTTCATCACTTGAGAGTTCATGTTAAAGCCAATGCCTTTTATAACAACCTCTAATGCTTGGTCAATATAATCCCTAATGAACCAGCAACTTTTACCATTTTTTCCTTGGACTTTGCTTTCCATTTTTTTTCTGGTGTACGATTTCGCTTCACTAAAATGTAGCGATCTAATCAAGGCTCAAGGTAACAGTTTTCCCTTTATACTTATTGGTATTCCTTTTATTGCTAGCATGTATGTACATATGTATACTAAGTAAATATAGCATCAAGTAGGTATGCACCTTTTGAATTGTTAAATGTACATATTAAGACAATAAGAACTTATGTATACGAGTATATGAAGTATGTTAGCCGAATGGTTATTTAACATGAAATTGTATTTAAGGACAAGAATTGTAGAAAATAAAGTCTGTCTACTAGCTGACCGCCAAGGTGTTATAATCTGCCCAGATATCCACTTCGTCGTTTAATAGCTTCGCTTTTTGACCATTTGCGCGGTTACAAAAAAAGCTTTGTAATCCTACACTTATCTTCTTTGTGATTTGTTGAAGATAGCTGTAAATAATAGAGTAACACCCCCAGAGGGGGCGTTCGGCCATATTGCTGCTCTCGAAGTGGAGTTTACAAGTTTCCAGACAAGAAAGTCTCATTTCCGCTTGTGATGTCATGAAAAAAGTGAAAATTCGCAAACCATCTGATCACTTCTGCTTTTTGCTGGACACCCAACCACCTCCCATTAAAAGCTTTTGTTCGGACTAGGAAACCCGAAAACTCCGCAACTGACCTGCTATGATTATTAAGTTTAATCCTGCCACAGGCAGGAATGGTTTGCTTAAAGCCATAACTGACTTTAAGCGTATAAGCAAGAAACTGCTGCAGGTTAAACTCGTGGGTATTACCTTGGATGCCCTCTTCGATGTGAATGACTATCAGACGGTTGAATAGTGACAGGCCTCGGGCTATATATGTACACCATGGGCGACCTATGCAATATAGAGAACACCAGCCATGCCGCAGTAATTGAACACTCCTTTCACGCCAGAGCAGAAGAACACAGCAGCATATCAACGCAACTTTATATTGACAAAATTTTCAAAACTTGTCAATGCACGTTGCTATTATTTTTATGGGCACATGCATGTATGTATGTTGTGTATTCGAAAAAAGCAAATTTCGAGTCAGATTCTGCGACATGGCCGATATTGTCAGTAATTTTTACATTAGTTCTTATTAAGTAATATAAAAGTTATACTAATCCAGACAGTAATGTAATTATTTACTCACAAATTAAAACTTTTTATTCATAATTTATTTTCGGATTTTACATTTAAAACACAAAGTAAAACATTTATACAAAAAAAAATTCTCAAAGAACTAAACAAAAATGAAAGTTTAGACAAAAAACATCTGCAACTCTAATATGTACCTAATAACATATGTACATACTTTACATTCACTCTCTCTAAAATTGTATTTTTGCTCAGCCTCTGTTAACTTTTGCTGACGGGTGGTGAAAATTATCGGGTGGTGAAAATTATCGGGTGGTGGGATAGCCAAAATATACAGTTTCACTCAAATCCGCGGTACGAGTCAAGGAATGAAGCGAGATGCTACTTCTCTGTCTAATATAAGTTCCCTGGGCACAACATTTAACGAATAGCGGACACTCAGCCGATTTCGAAAATACAAAAATATTAGACGTGGAGAAAAAAGAGAGGACAAGATTAACATTAGAAGGGCTGAGAATACAACCAACGAAAAATACGGAACACGATGAATTTTAAGGAAGACGTAGACAATATAAACTGTGCATACAGAACAGCAATAACGAGTGATTGTTATACAGAGGGACAAAAAATGAGGGTGTAATTTCAATATGTGGAGTTTTATTGTTATATTTTTGTTTATTTTGATGTTGTTACTGTTTTTAATGTGATTAAAAATGTAAGTGTAATAATTGTTGTAAGCAAATATATTGTTTTTTTGTTAACACTTGTTTTTATATTTTACGTACAATAAAATGCAGACTCCCTGATGAAGGCGCGGAAGACGCCGAAACGCGTAGGAGAAAAAAATAAACATTTTTTTGATTTTAAGATATTACCCACTGAAGTAGAATATGTTGACAGAGCTAGAAATCTTTGCAACATCTTTAACAACACATTGGTATGGAATGAAGACATCTTTAGCGCAGTTGGCAAAGTGCATGGAATGCTTCGTATACTCTGGTCAGGACAGTATTTCACTCCATTAAATACAATACTATTAATAGTTAAAGCGTACTCAATACCTACGCTTCTGTATGGATGAGAAATTTGTGCATATTGTGACTGTCTATGTAAGAAAAAGTTAAATCTTGTCTTTAACAACATTGCCATATATGTATGTGTACGGGTTAAAAAGACTTGACCTTGCATCAGTTTTTTCTAAAAACTTTTTCAGCATTTCATTAAACGAAATGCTATTAAAAGTTAGAACACTTGTTGTCTTACACAAAATTATAAATTCTAAGGAGCCTAGTTATTTGTACGAAATAGTTCAATTTCTCCAATCATCGAGGTCTGAACTTTTAGTACACACCAGAGATCTGCAATTATTCAGTCTTTTGAATCATTGGTTGGATAACACAAGAATAAGTGTGGATATAAGGAAATCATCCACTAATACATTATTACAATACAATATTTGTTTTACTTCTTACATATCCGCCGTTCGGAGTCGGCAAGAAACTGTATATCTCTGAATCTGCAGCTCGATAAAACATCTAGCTATATGGAATATATCAAAAAAAAATAAAATTATTAAAAATTCAACCCGAATACTTTTTTCTTAGTTTATTTTTTTTCCAAAATAACGAAACGAGATCATTAATGTTTTAAAATAATAGTAAATAAATAAAGGATGATTGGAAGTTGGCATTTGTTTCCCCTGGAAATAAAATAAAAAGTTATATTTTGCGTTTAAAAGCCTAATTTCTATCAATCAACACGTTTCTTGCATGTCGCTCCACTGTCACTAATTTGCCCATTTTCAGTGATTACTGAATTTCTGCATTCGAAAACAGATCTCCCACCGAATACTCTCGTCGAAGCTTGCGTCAATGGGGTTTCACTCTACGCTTTTGTCGTGGATCAAGTCATATTTATCCAATAGACGCTGCTTTGTTGCCCCTGGTGTTCCGCAGGGGAGCATTTTATTTATTAATAATATTGATTCATGCTTTTCGCTTGCTGAATAATTGTTGTATGCTTATGACCTTTCAATACTCGCAGTCATTAACAATACTCGTGATTCTGAAAGGTTGCAATCCGACTTACACAATGTTCACAATTGGGGCTATTTGAATCGTTTGTCGCTAAATATAAGCAAATGCTTCCAAGTAATTTTTGCTAAATCGGCTTCTATTTTACATACCTCGTAGAGTACTCTCATATGAAATTCGTTGATGAAATTAAGGACTTAGGCATTATTTTCGATTCTAAGTTCAATTTCACAATAATCACTTCGAGATTGTAGACTATTAAGCCACTATATTGTGCTTTTGTTAGATTGAGGTTAGACAAAGGAGACAACTAAATAAAGGGTGGTTAAATTTTAAGGGCCGATGTTGAATGTGAACCCCTCCTAAACGTCAAGTTTTTTTCTGCATTTCATTTGACATTTCTCAATTTCAGACTAACTCAATTTGAACATGGAAAGATACACAATCGAGCAACGTGTTAAAGTTATTCAGGCTTATTATGAAAATTTTCGAAGAAAATCATCTTCAGTGATGAGGCACATTTTCACCTCAGTGGATTCGTCAATAAGCAGAATTGCCGCATTTGGGCGAATGATAATCCAAGAGTGATTGTCGAAAAACCAATGTACCCACAAAGAGTGACTGTTTGGTGCGATTTATGGGCTGGCGGAATCATCGGGCCGTATTTATTCCAAAATGAGGCCGGTCAGGCAGTTACTGTGAATGGTGTTCGCTATCGTGAGATGATAACGAACTTTTTATGGCCCGAATTGGAACATATGGATGTGGACGATATGTGGTTCCAACAGGATGGTGCCACTTGCCATACAGCCAACGAAGCAATGGCTCTTTTGCGCAACAAATTCAATGGCCGTGTTATCTCACGTGGTGGCGATGTCAATTGGCCACCAAGATCATGTGATTTGACACCGTTGGACTACTTTCTTTGGGGTTATTTGAAAGAAAAGGTGTACGTCGATAAGCCAGTAACAATTCAAGAGCTAAAGGGTGAGATAATTCGGCTCATTAACGCCATATAACCTCAATTATGCCTCGGCGTCATGGAAAATTTGGACCATCGGATGGAGGTGTGCCGCCGAGGTCGCGGCGGACATTTGGCCGATATTTTTTTCCATACATAATTGAACCACACCATATCATCATAATAAAAAGAAATTACAATAATTTCCAAAATAATTTGTGTTTTATTCAAAATCAACATCGGCCCTTAAAATTTAACCACCCTTTAGTACATAAAGCTTTTTTACGATTTGCGCTTCCATCTATAAACTTTTCAGAACCCTTACCATCGTACAGATCTCGATGTTTGATGATTGACCTAAATACACTTGAAAGCAGAAGATCTACATATTTTATCGTCCTTATTTGTTATTAGAATCATTAATGGTACTATTGATTACCTTTTCCTTCTATTTCTAGGGCATGTGCTGAGTTAATTTCGTTTTTCAGTTCTTCAGGTTCTGATTTTGCGTGGCCTTATGTTATCTTAATCAACCATCTCAGATCTGTTTTTATCTTCTTTATGATGAAGATTTTTTATCTTTTCTTTTCAAATAACAAAGGAATATCAATTATATTCCGTTTTTCACCGAGTTTATAAACTCCTGTAAAAAATTTTCCCACTAAGTCGTCGTTATTCTCTTTAGTATAATACCAAACACTCAAAGACGAACTATAACTGAACAGCTACTCAGCGTGATTAATTTACACTACACTCACACATTTTGTATGTGTGCGAAAGACACAAAGCATAACCAAAATAATACTCAACTCATTCGAATTCATTTTCATCATCCCGTATGAACAAGTGAGTAAAATCATATTGTTAATATACACTCGGTAGACTCGTAAATTGCCGGCGCATAGAAGTACTTTAAGTTTATTTTATTTAATGGGAATGAGTCTTAGGAAAAGTAAAAAAATACACTGCTTTTAAAAAAACTGTTAACTAATTATTATAGTAACGAATGCTATTAATATATAGTATATACAATTTTTTTTTACATTTAATCAACAAATTGTAAGCATGTGACTAGCATTATAAAACAATTGTAAAATTGCTGTGTTAGGTTAAGCCAACAAATAAATAAATAAAAATCCAATTAGCGCAGAAGTCTGACCCGACACCTTGCTCGATCTTGGAACCGTCAGCGTTTACAGGGGTAAGCAGTTTAAGTGCTTTTTGTGTGAAATTATTTTTTTAATGATTGAAGGATAAAAATATGTGAAAATAATCAAACTTGACTATAGCTGTTAGAAATGAGAAAACGAATTGCGTTCTGTGCGAATGTGATTTTGCATGTGTTTTGGCACATTAGCGTTGAATTTATTTGTTTGGGGCATAACTGACAACTGCCCACCCCTGCATATGGTGATTCGAGGCAAATATATCAAAACCCCCATCCTATTCAGATCTCGACCGGACTATAACCCCAATGGGCTTATGGAAGTATATTTCCAGCTGCATATAATCAGAGCCCTGTCTGATCGTGACGAGAAGGGGAGAAAGAACTCTACTATGCCTTTTCATCCGTTCCTTTCACAGTTCCAGTTCTCGGAGTCTTACAGCTGGCACTGATGCGGAATGCATTATATTAAGATTTATAGACAGGAGATCAGTTATAACATTTAGGGCATGTTCTCAATGTCCCCATCATCCCAATGCACGCTAATCCCAGGATTCTATCTAGCTTGTGTAATCAAGCTACGTAAGGCCGTCTACCAGACCAGGGAACCATAGGATAAAATTGGACGAACGAAGAATACCATACAGGCCGCTTTTGTACGGCCTAAATGATTTAATCGTCCATGACATTTTACTCTCAGTGAAACTAGATTTAGCAATGTTTCGGGCATCGGCACATCTGTTATTAACCGGGTTACTGCTAGACTCAGAGTTACCCGGAAAGTGAGTATATACAAGCAGCTTAGGCGAGTCCTCCACAGATTCAGTGGACACCCCATATTTTATATTTTTTTAGAATATCTCGGTATGATTTCCATACACAAGAAACAAGAGTTGAAAGCCTTCCTCGTTACGTTCTTGAGTTGAGACAGTTCAGGGTTGAACTTAGGTGCTCCTATCGCATTCTTCCTGCTTTTCGGGGAATTTTCGCACCCGAAGCATCTTACTGTATTACTTAATTGGCGCTATAACCGCTTAAGCGGTTTCAGTTATATGTCAAAAATTTGATCATGGATGGAGACCATTTGCAGATGCTACTGTTTTGGGTGATAGCGGTCATGGGCTCAAGAATTGGCTGATACCACCTTTGCGCCGGAATCCAAATAATCCTGCTGAGGTAGTTTTTAACCGATGTCATAAAAAAACCAGACGCATAATTGAAAATATTTTTGGGATACTTAAGGAAAGATTTCCACGTTTGAATTACACGAGACTGGCTCCTACGTTGGCAGGAAAGGTAGTGTTAGTGTGCGTCATTTTCACAATATTGCTTGCAGTAATACTGAGAATATTATGTACAACATTAATAGTGATGAAGATGACCACAATGAAGTTGAATAAGTTGAAGCAGAAAATGAATTCGATTACGAGAGTGGAATGCAAATAATTAGATATCTTCTGGAATATTTTAATTAATACTTTTTACTTTCATACATTTATTATATTAATCATAATACTGTAATAATATAATATAAAAACAAAAATAATAATAATATAATGTAATAATAATTTTATACAAAAAATTATAAAGCAAATTCATTTGAATTACATACTGCTGAAATCTAACTGCCTTTCAACTATTTATTATATTAATCATAATACTGTAATAAAATAATATAAAAACAAAAATAATAATAATATAATGTAATAATAATTATATACAAAAAATTATAAAACAAATTCATTTGAATTACATACTGCTGAAATCTAACTGCCTTTCAACTATTTCTTTAGTATTACAAATGTAAATGTCGTCTTTTGAAATTGCAATCTCTTCCGTCATTAGGGACGGATTCAATGGGAGTTTCTTTTCTAATTTGAGACATTTGAGTTTCCTATAATAAACTTCCACTTTCAATAACTCCAACCGCAGTTTTTTTCCTCGTCCAAACTAGTTTCAGCTTATGTAAACTTGTTTGGAGAGTTTTTCCTCTTCTTCGCCTTTATTTTGGGGGAGCTGCAAGTTGGTTGTTCAACTGGGATCTCAGATGAATCTAGATTCATAAATAAGAGCAATTAATTTTTTCCTTTTCATCAAATAGTTACATTAAATAAAGTACCTTTGTTACTTTCAGGCAAATTCATGCCATCGATTACAGCTGAATCCGGCTCCAATATGCCCAGAATCACCATGCCACTTTCATCCAAAACCTTTGCCTTTCCTCCAGCCGACCCGGTTGGCTTAGCATTATCTCTTTTATTCTACAAAGCATATTTATTATTGTTTATTTTAAATTGCCTAATTTATATATAAAATAATTTGAATTTTAATTGAATTATAAAAATAAAGTTTCAATTGAGCTTAATTATATTATTGTATTCGTTGTTCCTCATATTTCAATTTCTTATATACGTTCCGTTAAACACAACAATAAAAAATAACAAAAACAATGCATTAGAAATGCAAAGAGACAGAGCGTTATGTTCAAAATTTAACAAGAATATTTGTTCTTTTGTGCTACGCGTTGTCATTGTTTTATAACGGTATGTCTCTTTGCGTTTCTAATGCATTGTTTTTGTTATTTTTAATTATTGTATATAGTATATACATATCATATGTATTTATTTATTTATCTATTAAATAAACGATATATCGTACTTACTAGAGTTCTACTCTTCCAAAGGTCAAATAACCCGTCCCTTGCATAGGTCCATGTTTTTGTGGAAGGCACTATTTGTAGGGATTGAGCTTTTTTAAAAACCTCTTCCCAGGCACTTTGTTTGTCCAATTTAGTTATCTAAAAAAAAACACATTTTACAATAATTTTGTGAATTACTTAGAACAAATTTACTTACTTTATTATTTTTGAAACTGGCAACTAATATGTGTTTATTTTCTTTTATTAATTCCAAAATAACCAGTTTCTTATCGTTCTTCACGGCGCGGCTCATTTTGATAACGTTCAAATATATAGTATTATAATCACAGTAAGTGATAAGAGTTCAGTAAATAATGCTAAGTTGCTCAAAATTTATATGGAACACATTTTAGCTCTCTTTTCATAAGTATTCAAAGTTTTTGCACGTAAGCGCAAAGTGTTTGCAAACATTTCGCTAATTGCAAAGAAGAGAGCGCAACATTAAAGTTAAAGAATTTGCAAAGAGTTTTAATTTGTGGATCAAAAACACTTATCACTTTGCAATAAATGCTAAAATGACAAGTGCAAAGTGAAAAGTTGATGATTTTTTTTGTGATGTAAAAATAAGCCCAACGTTGTTTTCAAGGTTCTCGTTCAGACAGGGAAACTTTTGTCGCGGGAACTCGTTACTTGTAGGAGAGAGAGGGACGGGGAAAGGGGAAGGGAACCGAGTTGATCGTGCTCGGGCGACACGCTTTGTGTTCTTATTCGTCTCAGTCGGCAGCTAAGAAATTTGACATTCCTTTTCATTTATAAATTCTTTCAGTGGTTGCAGTTTTGTTGAGTTTTAAGTGAATACATTCGGTAAGTTGGGAAATGAAATTTTGTTCTTATTTTTTTGCGATTAAATATACACATGTGTATGCATATACTATACATATTAACGTAAATTATGTTAAAACTTCATTTTTCAATCACCTTTTACTTATAATCACAAAATTTATCAGAATGGTAAATGCCGCTTAAGCGAAGCGTACAGAAATTTGCGAAAATGATATAAAATGAAATGTCAGAAAATTGCCTGAACAGAGTTGCTCTGTGTGAACGCGACGAGCAACACCAAAAGGGAAATCGCCGATAATAAGCAACAAAAGTTTCCCCGTTTGAACACTGTCAAGAGATGCTTCCAATATTAAACATGACCGTCCAGACATCATTCCCTTTTACTAACTGGTTTTCGATGACTTCTCCCTATTTTGCGTTTCAGCAATCTCACCACCGAAAAGTCTCAACTAGTGATCAGAGACCGCTTACATAATGTAGCTAAATTTCATAATAACTAAAACTGGTAGGGAAATAAATTCGTACATATGCAATGTCTTTTAAGTTAACACAATGGCACGTAAAACATATCCTGGTATCGGAAAATACTCAATTAATTGCTGACTACTTTTTCTGCACCACAAAATGACGATTGGACAATCTCTTCGCTGCATGATGACAAAGAATACTTCGCGGTTCTACCATATCTATATATATAAAAGAAAGTCGTGTTAGTTACACCACTTATAACTCAAGAACGGCTGAACCGATTTGGCTGAAAATTGGTGGGGAGGTAGCTTAGAAGCAGGGGCAGGTTATAAGATACTTTTTATCCCGTTACCGTGGGACGACAAAAAAACGGTAAATTTGATTTTTTTCGTCGCCCTTCATATATTTTGCTTTTGCTTTTTTGTATGAAAATCAAAATTTACATGTACTCTGGCGGCGAAAGGTAATATCGATGTAAATTGTAGTGACATCTAGCGGAGAAGGGCAATATCCATGTAATTGGTGTGAATTGCCAATATTAACATGTATTTTGTTTACTTTTACGAATTTTGTTGGGTGAAAAATTGACAGTTAGAAATTTTGAAGTTTACCGGTTTTTGTGTTTGTTTCGAGTGTCTATAAATATTGTGCCGATATTATTATCATTAAAATGCCGCGTCCAAGACGATCAAATCTTCCCCGAAAAAGCCGTAATGCAACTAGGATGCAAAACGTTGCGAATGAAAGGACTGAAGAAGTACAAGAAATTGCACGTGAAGAGCGCCGCTTTAGTATGGCTCGACTTCGTGCTTCTCAATCACAAGAGCAAAGCGAGGCAGTCCGTGCAAAGGCTCGGTTGGCTATGAGAAATCATCGAGCAAACCTAAGAGATCAACATCTTGATAATTTTCGACGCACAAGGAGAAATTTATAAAGTACTGATTTGAATCGAGCAGCGTTTCGATATGATTGCAGCACTGATTACTGCTTGCATACTAGCGTTCGCATTGTGCCAATGGATGTGGTTTGCGAGTATTGAAGTTTTCCGGAGAAACGCCAAGATTGTGCTGCCTTAATGGGAAAGTGAAATTGCCATTATTGACTCCCCCACCTGAGCCATTGCACTCATTGCTACTACATAATTCAGAATGAGGTCATTAGTACACTACATTCGTTCAAATCTATTGACTGTGCAACAAATGCAGATGATGCCACCAACTATCCAATTGAATTTTTAAACTCCTTGGATGTGCCTGGCTTACCACCGCATAATTTACGACTAAAGGTGGGCTCCGTAATAATCATGCTTCGAAACATAAACCCACCGAAACTGTGCAACGGAACGCGTTTGGTGGTAAGTAAATTGATGAACAATGTGATTTACGCGACGATACTCAAAGGAAAATTTGAAGGTGAGGAAGTTCTCATTCCGAGGATCCCGATGATCCCAACCGACATGCCGTTTGAGTTTAAACGACTTCAATTTCCGATCCGTCTTGCATTCGCCATGGCCATTAACAAATCACAAGGCCAATCCTTGAAAGTTTGTGGTCGAAATCTAGAAAATCCATGTTTTTCTCATGGTCAATTATATGCGGCATGTTCAAGGGTCGGAAGACCAGCTGCGTTATTTGTTCTTGCACATAGTAATAAAACTAAAAATATCGTCTATCACAAGGTGCTTCACTGAAGAGTGCAGCCTATGCACTAAAATACATGGCCAATAAAGAATCATTACAATAATTGATTTTTGGTACTTGCTTATATTTATTATCCTAATAAAAAATTTAAACTCATAAAATCAAGAATCTGCTCATTTATTGCTTCTAAGGCGGAGCAATGTTCGCCGGGTCAGCTAGTTTTTTAATAAATCATTGTCCATACTTACATAAGTACGCATTGTGAATCGCAAATATGATCGAAATCTTATACTGATTTTAGCTAAGATTTTTCTCAACTAGAACTTAAGTTCAGCTTAAGATTAGTTGGTGAAACTGGCCCTCAGTTTCTCTGCACCCCGAGTTTTATTATTATTATTCTTAAGGCTGTGCTAGGTATAAAGCTCGCTTCGTTTTACGCAGTTTCGCTTTAAAACTAAAGGCGCGGTGTCGCAAAGACCAGAAACGGAAACAGGAGCATAATCTGACTGATTCTGTTGCCGTTTCAATAATGGAAAATTATTCAATAAAACGTAGAGCAGCATACAATGCTGAACAATATTGGTTTTGTGCTTAGTCAAATATTTTACATTTCTCCTGTCACCAACAACAGAAACAAGTCAACTACTTCGTTTTGTTTCTGTTGCTGATGTTCTGAATTCTGTTCACGTTGCCAGCTGCATCAGAATTGCAGGTCGCTGTCAAAAACATACTGAATTCTGTTCCTGTTTCTGTTCTTTGTGATATCGCACCTTGAGATGAACCCATACAATTATATGAAGTTTCCCACATAACCCGCGGTTACGCCAAATGTAAGCTGAAAATTCGCAACCCCTATTTTTGCTATCTTTAAATTGGATCATCAAGCGTCAATGAACTGTCAAAATGCATATACAATTTGTATGTATCATCTCACAATAATGCGCCGGTAGCGCCAAGCAATTGAAATTTTCCATTTTGACAGGTCGTCAGGCGAGAAGTGAGAAAGAGGAGAACACAACTATAAGCGATGAAAATGCAAATAAAGTAAAACACTAAGAACGTACTACGCGAGAATGAGAAAACGTCGCTGCGTTAGAGAACGCAACGCTTGACGCCGCAATTAAGGTACTACAGTTAAGCGCATGCCACACGTTCAATATATATTGAAACTATTCCTGGATCACAATATTATTGAACGTGTAGCATGCAATATTAATGGATCACAATCCGTATCACGTCGAAATCTGGATCGCGGATAACAATGCTGTTAATATACATATATTGAACGTGTAGCATATTTCGTGATATCAAATCGCGGCAGTCCAATTAGGAGCGTTGCTAAAAAGAAGTAGAAGTATTTATTGTCCGTGAATCGAACCCTACAGCACAAAAATAATGAAAATACTGACGCGGTAAATATCATTTTTTCTTAGATACATACATAAATATATACAAAGATGTAAATTTATTACACACGCGCATTATTTACAGTTTTTTTGTACAAAGGTAAGTTGATCAAATTTAAAGAAAGTTCTGTATGTAATACCCCTCTCCCAATCCGTATGATCTATGGGTAAGTGACGTCGCAAAAGAAGTCAAAGGTATGCATCGGGATCTGATGATACCCATTCCGTAAGTCCAAGGTGCTGAAGTAGCTTTTACCCGCTAAGTATGATAAGACAGCGTTCAGACAGGGAAACTTTTGTCGCGGCAACTCGTTACTTGTAGGAGAGAGAGGGACGGGGAAAGGGGAAGGGAACCGAGTTGATCGTGCTCGGGCGACACGCTTTGTGTTCTTATTCGTCTCAGTCGGCAGCTAAGAAATTTGGCATTCCTTTTCATTTATAAATTCTTTCAGTGGTTGCAGTTTTGTTTAGTTTTGATAAAAAATGAAATGTCAGAAAATTGCCTGAACAGAGTTGCTCTGTGTGAACGCGACGAGCAACACCAAATAAGCCGATAATAAATAACACACATGCGTACTTCCCCTTTCTTTTGGCACTGGGTCTTATAGTGCCCTGCGACAATAAACTATCAATTATTTCTTGCACCTCATTTCCCTCTTTAAATGACAGTCTGCGTGTGACGCTATACACAGGAGTGGCATTCTTACCGAAGTCTTCATTAAATATTTATCGAACGCTATACCTTCCGCTGCATCTACGCATTCTTTATGAATTACCTTTTCAACTGCGTCAGGATCTGCTTTAGTCAACTGAACACTTAGGTCATGTCGTTTTAATTGAACTCTTTTCCTGCCCTAAATGTCTATTTTCCATTCTTTTGTCACGTCGTTGCCAATCTCAACTAAAGCTGGTGGTCCAATTCAACACCTCTGAACAAAAATCCGTACGCTTAAATAGTTCATAACCAAGTACATATATTGTATATATTGTTGTTTGCTGTTTGTCATCAGTCTTAAAGGGCATGCGTGACTTCTGCACAAAACTAATCGAACTACCGGTTTCAAAGAGAAAATAGCGTTGCATAGATTCAGTACACTTATCTTGAAAACAATAGACAACCTTACCTAGTTTCTTGCAGGTAGCTGCTCTACCGCTCTGTGCACTAATCGGTATTATACGTCGTCCTTGCCTTCATCAACTGCTGTGAATGCTGCTGCTACACTGCTGGTCCTTTTCTTCTTCGGACATTGGAATCTGAAATGTCCCACTTCGTTGGATACAAAACAAGCATTCGGGTAATGTTTGGGTTTGGCGCAGCGAACGTTTTCCAGTTCAGTTGCACTACCCCTAGTAGCGCTAGGCATTGCTTCTTTCTGCTTACTGCCTGTAATAGCTGTGTTCCGTGTATGCAAACTACCAAGTTCGCGTCGTTTGCGAGCAATGGCGAGCTGTCTCTTCACGAGCTCTTTTTATTCGTCTGCTTCCAGCAGGCACTAACGGACTGTGGACACTGACGACGTTGCGCGGTCCGACATTTCTGGCAGTTGACGTTCTATGCCATGCTAAGGACATATCATTGGCCGCTGTGTGGCATATATCTGAATTCAGACACCCCAGCTGAATTATATTACCCCTCTTATCCTTCTTATTTATTCGGATTAAAATTTACAACATTATATAATCTTTGGCGAATTCACAGAAAGTCAAAGCTGAAACTAGCTCCTGTCTAGATGTCACTTGGTGACGACCATTACCTCAAGGGGAGCGGGGATGTCACACGCCGGGTTTATTGCGAAATTTATAATAAAACCACTACTTAAATGGGAGGAAGCTCGATGGAATATACTTAATTAACCGGGGTTATCAGTGAATCCGACTTTTCGTGAAATCTGCGAAAATGTCATCACTGCTGCATACGATTTTCTACGAACTGTTACGCATTAACTACATTCTGCGTGCAGCCTACATGGATTTAGTGATAGCCCTGACTATCGTAAATATATAAAAGCGTATTTCGTTGTTTCTTTTAATTTTCTGCTGAATTTTTTTGCACCACCCGGTGATGATTCAGCGCGACATATGTATGTTAAGGCGTACCCTGACCTCCTTCGCCCAGGTGGTAAATAGGGTCGTCGAGGACTTAGCAGGGTAGAAAGATAGATTCCGACCAGTGAAGATACAAACAAAGTTGGAGAGATAACTGTTCACCTCAATTTAATGTGCATGTTTTATTAAAAGGTGTAAAAGTAATTTTGAGAGAGAGCTTGTTTAATAAATTGCTAGTTATTAGTTGAAAGTAAAGCAATAAATGTACTAAATTCTGATTGTGGAATGTGTTAAGTGTATGTGAACCAAAAAAAAAAATATATATATGAAATAAAACACATAAAAAAAGAAGTATTTATGATACCACATTTTTTTTTTTATTTGAAAGAAATTTTCATGACATTTAATATTTAAAAACGATTTCTGGCATATGTCCGCCACGACTAGCTTTGGTGAATCGGATGCGATCAGTCCAATTTTGAGCCAATGGACAAAGTCCAACTTGTTGAGCACGGCGGCGGGGAGACTAAGATTTCTGGGGCGACACGATTTTATGACGGATTCTGGTAGACCTCGACGAAATAAACACTTTTTAAGGAAAACAATTTTCGATATTTCGCTTCGTTTTCAAGATACAGCGCGTCAAAGTTAGTACGATTTCTGGGCCGCCGTAATTTTATGACTGATTCTGGTATAACTCGAAGTGCATATTTCAAAACGAATTTTTTAACTAAATAATAATCAGAAATTGCAAGGATTTGTTTTAAATATTTGGTGCATCCATTGACTACTCGTGTGAAAAAAATTTTAAGATTCGGTCACGCATTTGGGCACTATAACCCGGAACCTTTGTACAAATACCGGAACAAGTAAAGAATAGGGTCCACTGAGCTAGAAAAAAGTAAAAAAGTGGGCGTTGTCCGCCTTATTTTTACAGATTCCTATGGTGTACAACTTCTTTTCCGCAAAAGAATAGGGGGGGGGGGGGCTTTTTATGGAGGGGTAAAGGGGCTATTATCAATAGTTTATATTTCAAAGAATATAATGTACATTTTTTAGAAAAACTATTTTTTCTATATATGATATATAATTTAATATAGCTATGTTTAAATATTATAAGGTGTTTTGATTTATTTGTGTTGCTGTGATAAGGAGAATTGGTCATATTGAAGGTTATGATCCTTGAGTTGAGTCAACATCTGTTTGCCTTGTTAAATGTATTAATATGGTTGGATAGGAAATTAAGAGATCTTTCACTCTTTCAAATTTTAAATATGTACGTAATTAACCAACAACCATAAGAATCAATAGAAAAAGGCGGACCACGCCCACTTTTTTATTTTTTTATAGCTCAGTGGACCCTGTTCTTTACTTATGTCCAAATACCCAAACCGTACCCCTTTGTGATCCAAAATTTTTTGTTTATTCTTTCTGTTGGAAATTGCAATATAAATTATATTCAATTTGTTTAATAGTTTAACTCGATAAAAAAGTCGTTTTGGTATGATTTATCGATAGTTCTATACCATTCGTTACGACTTTTGTATTTTTATTTGTATGTGCAGTTGTGTTGATTTTTTAGCAAGTCTGTGGTTATCGATTGTGAATTTTTTTTGGTTATTCCTTAATAGTTGTGCTATTTGATTATCAAAGCTAGGAAATTGGATAGTGCTGTAGAGTGTTGGAATTCTACAGCAAAAAGTTTTAAAATATACAAATGTCCTCGGATAGACACTAGCCGTTTGCAACGTGTAGGTTTGTTATGTGGCTTGCCACACCCCCACGATATGTTAGTTCCTCTTGAATATGTCTATATATGTATATTTATATACATATGTATATATATAATTTACAGCCGGAAAAACTATTCAACATCTGCTGCTAAAAGTAGCTGTACAAAATTTGTGAGTAAGAATATTTTTCTCAAAAGTTTAAGATATCAATAGGAAGACTATTTCTACCACTATTTGTTGACCGATTCGTGTAATTCTGTTAGGCAAAAATTAAACACAAAAAATCTTCAGCCAACGTGGGGTATATACTGCGAAGAAATCAACGAAGCGGAACCTGGAATAGCCTTTTAAAACAGCATATAAGACATACATATGTACATACCTAGAATCTTACTTTTCTACGGTATTATATATTTTCCTTATTGATGTATTATATATTTTCCTTATGTATGTATGTATGTATGTATTTGCAAAATATGCTGAAATTTGTCTACTTATTTTTATACAGCTAATTCATACTGGTGGATTCTTTGATCTCTGTTGTATAAATTGTATATGAAAATGTGTATCAAAAAACACTGATCTCATTGGCGTAGTTTTAATTTTAATTGTTTCAGCTGACATGGTATTTCCCTACGCAAACTCAAAGGTAAATATACATAAATTTATTGCACTCCGGTAATTAGAATATATCCAAGCAAGGAAAATTGCATTTGAAATCCCCCATAAAATTTTTGCAGCAGTGGCCGGTCGTTCCCGACACGTAGACCCGACTTATTGTGAACTTGAAATACCCTTATCGACTTGTTTACGCCACTTTCTGTTGCTCTTAACTCGGCAGACGCAATTTTGTATTCTATCATTTTTGATTTTAAAGGACTATAAAATTTACATAGTATCATGTACGTGGGTTTACATTTGAGTTGTTTGCTTCTCCACGCCAAACATAATTTATGAGTCCGAAAAGACTACTAATATGTCATATATGTGAGTAGCAAAATAACATTTTTTTAGCTCAAATAACAAACATATATGAATCAAATTATGAACTTACACTATGTAGATATAACAAAACATTACATGTTTGCAATTTTAATCGCAAAATTTTATACCCGATCGCCCTAGAGTATATCTTTGTTGACCTAACGGTTATATGCAACAGTATAAAGTAATCGAGATAGATACATATGTATATACATATGTATATCTGTTGTAACGAACAATAACCACTAAGTAGAAAAACCTGAATTCGAGAAAATAGTTGCATACATTTGGATAGTAATGGTAGCCTTATGGGATTTTTTGTCCACAACTTTTTAAATAGGTTAGCTTCCGAGATGGGGATTTCACATACATATGTACACAGTAGTAGAAAAAGTCAACAACAGTCAGGAGTGGTAGAAATTATAGTTAAATAGGTGTGGCAGTACCCAATTTTCAGTAACTAAGCGTAGCAACTATATCAAACTATTAAATTTGGTACACCATTTACACTTCAACTCAGTCAGCACAATTTCAAAGATTATAGAATTCGGTATTATATAGTTAGTGAAAGAAATGGGTATAATTCAAAATTTCGAAAAATTGGCGTGGTAATATTTTTTTATTTATATTTATTAAATAAATAAAGCTCGTTAAGTTTTCGCGAGTATTATATTAACTGTTTTGATTTCAAAGAACGAGACTAAAATTCGGTTCGGCGGCTTTAATTATTTTTTTTTGTCGACTTGTCACTCAACGACTATTCGGGTGACGATTGTATGTATATACGTATGAACACCTGCGGGGAAATATATATATATATGTACATAGTATGTTCATATGTTCATAGATATCGCCCATTGGCATGAATAGAAAGAAGGGCTTTAAAGATTTGAATTCAACACATATTTTGTCCTAGTGAGCTATTAGTAATCGGAACAACATAAAAAAGAGGTAATGGTAATATCTGCATACTTAACTCGATATCGAAACGATTGTGGGTTATTCATGCAAAGAACGATATGTACATTTATTTAAGTATGCATGTACATTAGTTAAAAAAACTTGCTTTGAATTTGGTCAAAAATAAGATATGCAAAACCATTTAAAATGTTATAATTCAAGATAACAAATTCAAATTCAAAAATTCAATGTTCATATTGCATTTGGAAATTGGGAAATCTATATGCATTTAGGGAATAGCGTTAGAATAAAATAAAAATCTTGAATTTTAAACAAATTTTTTATGTAAAAAAATCAGAGTATTTGAATATGACGTCAAAAATATAAAATACTTAAATAAGCCAAAGCGAATTCATATAAAGTGGTGTTGACCAATCAGCTCACTGAATTCGTTTGCTGGACTGAATGTCAAAACTATACATATGTTTGTTGTATTCCCCCTCGAGTTGTTTTTGATGTTGTACGCTCAATAACTCCTGGTATAAATTTGCCTTGAAATAGGCTTTCAGATCAAGGCGAATTCATATAAGATTGTGCTACTATAAGCAGCCCATTTGATTTTTTTAATTCACTTTACATGTATGTATTTTGATTTTCATTTGCGTATGTGCTTTCAAAAGCTCTAAACGAAAAAACAGTCAATGTCTCAACGTCTTCAAGGAGCGTTGCGTGACTGACCTTATCAAAGACCTGTGATAGGTCCAATGTCACTAAGACGGTTCTCTCACAGGGGCGGCCACGAATCACCTGCGTCTTTATGACGATTAGTGCTTTTGTTGTGCTGTGCACCTTCCGGAAGCCGTGTTGATGCTTAGCCGGGCCTATGTGGTGTCTGAATTAGGAGAGCAGAATGGCTTCAAGTGTCTTTACCACTGGTAAAAGAAGGGAAATCGGTCGATAGTCTTCACCTTTTTCGGACAGTTTCCCTCGTATCAACAGCGGCAGAACCCTCCCAGGTTTCCAGATCTCTGGAATGATGAGGGTGGACATCGACAGGTTGAAGAGTTTTGTCAGGTATGCTACTCCACTGGGGCCAAATTTTTCAGCATCAACATTCTCAGTCCATCGGGACCAATGGCCTTGGCCACGACAGGTGAGGGTAAGAGGAGCGCTGGGTATCGACAATTTGTGCAGCCTTCCGATCACTTTCCGTTTAGTCCTGTCCATCGAAGGATGCAGTATGAACTGTCGACTAAAATAGCTTACCCATATGTTGTTGTTGTAACAGCATAAAACATTCCTCATACAATTTCGGGGAATTCTGCTGAAGTGACAGTCGTTGGACGGGTATAAATCCGGGTCGTTCCGGTATAGCAGAACCGACTGTCGTGGGAACCAGCTTGCCCATATCTTCGAGACCGACGAAGCGCGGATTGGACAAGAACCTCACGGTGGTCCAAAGTCGGCAGGTCAATAGCAAGAAAAAAGCAATGTAGGGGAAATTGAGAGAGCGAAAATGACAGCTGAACTTGCAAGCTTTAGGTACTGGATTTTTACTGGATAAATTTCTACTAGCAAGAATTTGCCAGTACGATAAACAGCTGATCACAAGGAGAAAACAATTAATAAAATTGCTAACTATTTTCATTAAAAAGGTGAAAAATATGAAAAGTGCGTAAACAAATAACCGTGCACTAAGTTTATGTAATTTATTGTGTACATATGTACATTTATCAGTAAGACGCCCAGAATCTGTATGTTTACAAGGATAGTTCTGCATCTTTATCCGCAGTGTCTGCAATTAACAATTGTGAGACGTTAATTATGAATTGTGGAGCTATTTCTTTATTTTAAGTATGTATTTTTTAAATTTCGCGCTAAACGAAAATCAGCTCTAACAAAAACTTGCAACTTCTTGCTGGTTTTGCGTTTTCGTACTTTCCTGCATGTTTAGCTCTTAGAGAGCAAATTTTGCTTACGCTCAGATATTTCGTTGCTGGCAAGTTACTAGATAGTTTTTTACTGGAGAGTACGAAAACATAACTAATAATAATAATAGCTAAATTTGATCTCAATGAAAGAAACTTGCAAGAAAGTAAGAAAACGCAGAACCAGAAGTTGCAAGTTTTTTTGGTTTTTGTTATATAGTTAAATATTTGATCACTTTTTCCAATTTTCGCCCTTTTTTTTATAGAAATAAACATTTTTAATAATTGCTTTCTATTTTTGAACAACTGAATATTTTCAATCAGCTGTTTATCTTACTGGCAAATTCTTGATAGTAGAAATTTATCCAGTAAAAATCCAGTAAAACTTGCAAGTTCAGCTGTCATTTTCGCTCTCTCAATTCCCCTTACTTTGCTAGTTTCTTGCTAGTTTGGCGTACGAAAACGTTATCCAGTAAAAGTCCAGTAAAATTATTACTGGGTCTTGCTGGTTTTTACTGGATAGTGAATATAAAAACAACTAATTACTTCTTTTCAGCAGGATTTATATTCGGCCAAGGACCGTCGCTTCAGCAACATTCCCCAAAAATTTATGGCAAATGTGTTGCGCTGATACAACAAATACAACCATTCTCTCGAGCATCGAGAACATAGACTTCTTTTTGTAGAAATGCTGTAGTTCTCGATAGTTTCTCTATTTGTTTTCTAACCTTCTAAATTAGAGAAATACATTACCGACCCTTTTTCTAATCGTTCTCTAATTTAATGTTCATGTAAAAATTATTGCTAAGTTTGTTGGGATGGATTGATTTACAAATTTTCAGAATGTTTCTTATGTCATCTAATACTCTTTAAAATAATACAGCTAAGATAATTGTGCAATTGAGTCTTGAATTGATACCTTTTGTGATATTATTTTTGATTTCTCTGTTTTCCTAGCTCTAAAAAAGTTGATATGGATCGGAGTGTAGACTCAATTGGAAGCTGTTCACTTGATGTAGATGCTGATTCCACAGATGTGTCAGGTATTCCATTTATTGATTTTTCGATGATATTGACCATAATTGTCCTGATTGCTTATGCGTAATTCCTGATAGATACAAGTGGAAGCTTAAATTTTCCAACACCAATTTCTGTTAAAGACATCACCAGAGACTTTACAACAAATATTCGAGAGCGTTGTTCCGTTACAAATTTTCCTGAATTAAATAAGTATCATGCGGGACTTGAATCGAAGATGGTGTTGAAGCAACCCCTAGGAAATACCAACCCAACAAGTGCCTTACTAAATTTTTCGATGCCGAGTTCGATTAAAACCGTAAATTTGACTGATGCGAATACGGATAAAAAGCCTAGCTACCTGAATCTCGCTTGTTGTGTCAACGGATATTCAAATCTAACTACATATGATTCTAAAATAAGGCAAGATATCAATAAATCGCGCGAGGTATCTCCTATTCGTCCATCGTCAAATAGTATTCAGTATTGTAAAAAGAACAATTCGTTGGCGCCACCAATTCTTTTACAAATAGATGATGGAAGTGGTGATGTATCAATAGCGAAAATTGGTGCTACCAATGGTCAGTGTAATAATATTGGCTATAATAGGCCAGAAATCAATGAATCTGAATGCTGTGGCTCGCCATGTCAAGATGATCGTCGCAGTACTAGTTTTATTCAACAGCGAGTGGAACGATTGTATGGACCCGCAGCATTAGCACAAGGTTTTTATAGTCCCAAAAAGGTACGTAGCAGCACATTCGTCTATACACCTTCACGAGAAGATATTAGTTCATCAGAATTGGCACGTAAATTCCAACAACTTACTCCGAGCAAAGATTACACTGAGTTCCGGAAAAAATTAACTGCATCTACATCTACAAATACTCCACGCCAAATTTTTTCATCAACTGATGTCTCAAATTCAAATAATAATACTGTTGATTTACCTGTATTACGTCATCTAAGCCAAGAGTTTCGAGCTCAGTTGACTATAATTTCTCCTAAAAAAAGTCAATACAAAAATTCCAATAAAATACTAAGTCCCGAAAATGAAACAACATTAGATTCGAATAAAGATGAAGTATTAATAGATGAAGTGGATCGTAAAGAAATTTCAAGACCTATAAATGAAATAAACAGTAAACATTCAACAGATGGTGTTAATATAGAAGATGAAATGTTGGTGAAATCAAAAACCACTGAATCAGTAATAACTTGCGCCAAAATGGATGGAAACTACTTTCTTAATTTATTGAGAATCGAACAGAGTCGCCTTTTAGCTTTGGCTGATAAAGCAGAACAGTATGCTGTGGAACTGTCGGTACGTAAAAAAACTTTGCATATTATGCTTGAAAAATGAAGTCGAGCATGAACAAATTACATGTGTATGGGTAGCTTAACATAACTTTTTTTTAAATAATAGCATGTATTAATTTTCTTACGAAAAAAATGTGCATATTTACTTTGTGTAAAAGTGAGATAGGTTCAACATCCTGTTTCATTTGGAAGTGAAAAGAAGAACATGACATTTTAGATGCATGCCCTTAAATCATAATCATTGAAATGCTTTCTACAAGAATGTTTTACAAATTAGTTTTGATGAAATTTCTTTAAAAAAAATTATTAGTACTTTATCAAGAAATACTAAATTAAAGTTTAAATTTAGCAATTACTCACACATAATGTACTATTTTTATTGATATTTCTTAAATATGTTAAAATTTTTAGAAACACCCCGATGCTTCGGAAGATACCTTAGGCTTCCTGCGTTCTGCTTACGGCAAAGCTCGGTTGTTGGTGTCCCAAAAGATGAAACAATTTGAAGGTGAGTGGCGTGATTTTTGTTATATTATTTGAAAATTCACCAATGTTGTTGCAAACTAAGTTTAAAAGTTTAATATGAAAGTTCTAATTTAGAGGAGTAATAGCTAATAGTCTATACATTTTACATGTACAGTTTTGAGAAGGTAATAATCATACATTGACACTTCTACCATTGTTTTCGTCACTCGAGGTATTGATCTATATGTATAATGACCCTTATACCGTAACTAAATTTCATGAAAGAAACTTGCAAGAGATTAAGAAAACGATACACCGGTAAGAAGTTGCAAGTTTTTTTTAATTTTCGCCCTTTGTTCTGGAAATTATTAACATTTTTAATAATTCTTTTAGATTTGTGATCATCTAAATACTTGCAATCAGATGTTTTTCGTACTGGCAAATTGTTACGAGTAAAAATTTATCCAGTAAAAACTTGCAACTTCCTCTCAAAACAGCTGTCATTTTCGCTCTCTCAATTTCTCCAATTTTGCAAGTTTCTTTCAAGTTTTTGCGCATGAAAACGCCAAAACGTTATAATTTGTAACAATTATTACGAACTATCATAAACTAGTATTTACGTAAAAAAACAAACTAATGTGTTAAAAAATTATTGCAAAAGTCAAAAAGCTTGTTTAGTAATTTTTTCCATTCCAAACTAGTTTTTCTGTGATTGTTTTATTACAGTAGTTCACGAATCCAAATTTGTATGTTTATTGTGTACGCAAATGTTTGGGATCAGCTGTTTTTCTTACTGGCAAATTGTTGCAAGCAAAAATGTTTCCAGCAAGAATTTGCAACCGCCCATCCAACAGAACTGCCAATTTACTCTCATGCGACTGACTATCATTCAAAGTGATTAGACGTATTTCGACAGTGTTTATTGGTGTGCTATATTTATAGTTGTTTTTGGATTCAATAATTAAATAGCGAACACGATTTCAAACATGCCGTGGTACACGACAAAAAAGAAAAAAACGAACGATAAACTAATTGATTTTCCTTAACTACCCCACAAATCTACTCCAACGAACAACGCTTAATTTATATTAATATCGTCCGCCGAAAAGAATATTTCCTTATCACAATTGAGCCCCTTTGTCATCAAAAAATCCATCGGGGCCATTTCAACTGAAGTTGACTCAATATCGCAAATTAGAGACTGCACGAAAACTTAAATTTTGTCAAAGCGTGATATATGCACCTTGTCTGAAGCACGTGTCCGAAGACGAGATTGTGAGTGAAATGAAAAACTAAAATATCACCGGGGTGTATAAGTTTTCATGCCAAGTTGAAAGCAAACCGATTTTCACCGGACTTATGGTTCTCACATTTCGCGTGGTACAATGTTAAGGTTCAACCTCACATCCCGAATCCAAAAGATATAAAGAAAGGCTTCAATTCAATCAACGTGCTGAGACATAAGCTAACACAATTAAAAATACGACTCTTTCACGATCTGAATCTTCGATAAACGAAACCAATCATACTGCTTCCACAACTTCTTCGGAAAACCACTATTAATGTCATCAGCTCTAAACCCTATTAATGACAATCCCTCTACACTCACGAAAGTTACACCCGAAAACCGAATACATACACTATTTTAAATATACGCACCTCTAGCTCTTCTCCAGTCCGTAAAACCGCTCTCTCCTCTACTGCCACACACATAACCCAACCTCTACCGACACAACCGAATCTATCTTAAATTTATCTTCCAATTTCTCCTTATACTCAAAGTTGATTAAAAAATAACGACTACTATGCCAGCATGCCCAATAGACTAGACGACGCTATGTATCCTTCTCACGAAGAATCATAAAACCATTAATTTAAATCTTCTGTATCTCATTTCTTTGATATTTCTTTTGTAAAACCAGTTTTTACAAATTGTAGTATATTTCCATGCTCATGAACTTCAACATTCTCCAGTGGAATATGAAAGGTTTTATAAACAATTATTTTGAACTTCAGATGCTAATCAAGCAAGATAGGGGTTATACCTTATCGCCCTACAGGAAACACAGTGTAGCAACTATTTCTCACTTATTCTTCCAAGGAACTACGCGGGCTACTTCATCAATACAACATCAAACACTCAAACTAAACAAGACACCTTACTCATAAAAAACTATGTTCCGCACAAAAGAATCCGTATTAACTCGCCCCTTCAAATAGTAACAGTCGAGATTGATTTGTGTATCAAATTTACCATCGTTTCCATTTACGTTCCCCTTGCCAAACGCTCTGCAGCAGAGACCTTACTGATATATTTCTATCTATAAACACCCCAATTACCGTTGTTGGGGACTTGAATGGCTGGAATAATTTGTGGGGATCAACCTCAGTGAATGCGCGTGGACGACAAATGGAAAACGCCTTATTACAATCCAATATGATATTTCTTTCTGTTCACCCACACTCTTTCCTCTTATTTCTTGGCAAATTTCTGACGCTCTATGCAACACCGATTACTTTCCTATAATTTTAAAAGTGTAGCCAAATCCTAACAATCCACATCGCGCGAAAGCACCGCCGAAATTTCTCTTGGATTACGCTGATTGGTTTAACTTCGCAAGGATGGTAGACCTAGAACAAGAAACACGTACTCCCTCAATTTCATCCAATCAAGAGGCTTCTAACTACGCTAGAGCAAACCGCTTTATCCCACAAGCAAATCACTCTAAAAAAACCGAACGTGGCCTGGTGGAATACGGCCCTTGCGAAGCTAAGAGCTGTTAAAACGAAATATTGGCACTTTTACTACTTTTAAAAAGTGCAATGCCAAATTCTGGAAAGAGATGAGAATTGAAAAAAAACGTAGCTTCACCGAATTCACCGAATCCATAAATCCATACTTTTCTATTACTGCGAGATATGGAGCAAAATCAACAATAGGAATGCTTTTAAACCCTTCATTAATATAAGAGTTAATGTACAATGCCATCTGACTACAAAGAAATTGCAAACCAATTCGCCTTTGACTGGTCTAATTACTCGTCCGACACTAACTTTTCTAATTCCTTTCGACCCTCAAAATTGTCTTCGGATGAACTATCACCACCGCTTTCAAGCACACATCCACTAGCTAAGTTAATCGAAAATCTGATTAACTGCAACGAAATAACTATGTGTATTGCCAAAGAAAAGGGTAAAACCTCTGGCTTCGGCCGCATCTTCTATAAGATGATTAAATCCACCTCCAAGCCCGCGAAGTCTAGGTTGCTAATCCTTTTCAATACAATTTTAAACTGAGGTAATCCCACACATCTGGAAAATTGCGACGGTAATACCAATCACCAAAGCAAATAAAGATCCACTTGTCTCAAACGGGTACAGGCCTATTTCGTTGTTGTCCTGTACCTCTAAGATTTTAGAGCGTATTATAGCCAATGTTGTTGTTGTTGTAGCGGCTAGTCGCGCCCCGTAAATAGCGGATTCACCCATGGTCCTTGTCGTCGAACTCATCTAGGGGGAGGCCCAGGAAACGTGCAGTTTCGACAGGGTTTGACTAGAGGGAGAGGGGGGTTAGATGAGTGGGTTTGAGGGGGCATGGGAATAGGTGGTTGGTGTCGTGCGGAGAATTTCCACATGCCGGACATGTGTTGGGTATGTCGGGGTTGATTCTGGATAGGTAGGAGTTGAGCCTGCTACAGTATCCAGATCGTAATTGTGGCAGAGTGACGCGGGACTCACGGGGCAGCAGGGACTCCTCATCTGCTACAGGTGGTGGTTGGGCTCCGATGACTGCATTTGCCTGGCCGGAGTCAATGATGGTAGTGACTGTGTCTCTATGGATGTTGCTTAGGACCCGCCGGTACGCCTCGGGATCCAGCGGTTGCGTGATGAGTGGCTGGATCTCGTCGTTTAGTTCTAGAAGATGTCTTCTAATGTGCCTGGGGGGCAGCTCCACTGCAAGCAGGTGCCTATTTGGATGCCCCGAACGGTGACATCCAGCAAGGAATTGCTTGCTGAGCACGAGGTTGTGCTCCTTAACGCGGAGCACATTGACCTCTTGGTGGAGTTCTCCTCAGGCGACATCAGAAGACATCCCGTCACCGTGCGGAGTGCGGCGTTCTGGCAGGTCTGCAGCTTCATCCACTGTGTCTTGCTGGTTCCCGGCGACCAAACTGGCGCCGCATAATTTATTACCGGCCGGCCAATCGCCGTGTATGTTGCCAACAACGTTTCTTTGTCTTTGCCCCAAGAGCTGCCGGCCAGCGACTTGAGGACATTGTTGCGGCTCTACTCTATTGGCGATTGCGGTAGTGTACGCGGAGAAGGAGAGCAGGCTGTCGAAAGTCACCCCCAGAATCTTCGGGTGGTTAACCGTCGGAATGGGGGTGCCATCGATATGGATGTTAAGATCCAGCCTGACCTCCTTCGTCCAGGTGGTAAAAAGGGATGTCGAGGACTTAGCAGGGGACAGCGCCAGGTTTCTGCTAGTAAAGAAATGGGCAAGATCGGAGAGATATCCGTCCACCTTAAAACACAGATCATCAATTACATTCCTGGTGGCCATTATCGAGCAGTCATCGGCATACGAGACAATCGTGACTCCCTCTGGCGGTTGAGGGAGCTTGGGGATGCAGTGATTAAACAATAATGGGGACAGGACGCCACCCTGCGGTACCCCTTGTTTAATCCTCCTTGGTTTGGATGTTTTATCTCTAAACCATACTGATGATTGACGACCACACAGGTAATTCGCGGTCCACCGTTTCAGTCCCTGCGGGAGAATTGATGCTTCCACGCCAGCTAGTAGCGTGGAGTGACTGACAGTGTCAAAAGCTTTAGACAGGTCCAACGCTACTAGGACGGTTCTCTCGCAAGGGCGGTTTTGGTTAAGACCGCGGTTCGCCTGTGTGTTTATGGCATTAAGTGCTGTTGTTGTGCTGTGCACTTTCCGGAAGCCATGTTGATGCTTATCCGACCCAAGGTGGTATATATAATGCGGGAGGAGTAGGGCCTCAAGTGTCTTTACCACAGGTGACCCTGTTTAGATCGGCTTACCCCATATTATAGCCAATCGTATAGCTTGGTTTTCACAGTCAATTCAACTTATTGATCGCAACCAAATTGCCTTTAAACCGAAGAGAGGTTGTTAAGACGCCCTCCTCCATATTGATTACTTCGTAACAAAGTATTTATCTGCACGACGGCACACATCTATTCTTTCTGCGGATTTCGAAAAAGCATTTGACCGAATTGGTTCACACGTAATCAATCCGGAAATGCCTTCACACTTGGCGGATGGGTCCAAAAAATTTTCGGTTCGTTAAATCTTCTGTAAAGCAGACAATTCGGAGTAAGGATTGGTAATCCTTTTTTCGATGTATACCCTCTAAGCAATGGAATCCCACAAGGATCCCAATTGCCCGTCATTCTCTATTCAATTGCTTTTAAAGAGATACGCAAAATAAGCAAAAGCAACATGCAACAACTGCCTTTATGCAAACGATCTTTATATTATCTGTAACAGGAATGACGCCATCGAAACAAAATCCATATTCGAGAGTATTATAAAAAATATCATATAATGGGCAGAGTACTCTGGAGTAAAACAATCTTTAGACAATACAAAAAACTTCCACGTGTGCACACGACAAAGTGCAAATTTTATAATTTTAAAAGTCCAGGGTGGCCATCCGTGCATTCGTGATTTCACCCATAAAAACATATTGGCAATGTAACGTTTTCATCTGACTCAGTCATTGACAACGATATCAAACTCATAAGGCTTAAAAACAATTGCCAAAGAATCCTTTCAACCTTACACCTGAGCTCTTGAGCCCGCAACTAAATTTAATTGAACCGTCGTGGGCTATTAAAAAACATCCCAAGAAATCTCAAGGCTCTGCGGACGCCTTTCGCTAGTTATTCCAAGAACGCAAAGCTCGGTACTCCATGGTACAAAGATGTTTCCAAATCTAAAGACACACTCCCGAGTTATGCAGTTGTCGACAAAAAAGGATTCGTGCTAAGGATGCAATCACTATCAGACATCGCATCTGCGTTCGCAGCGCAATCACCATGGCATTAAAGGCAACTTCAAAAACTTTTATATGCACCGACAGCTTGCCGGTTCTCAAAAGAAAAAGACCAAAAAGTTAGACTGCTACCTGGACACATCGGTATTAGGGTCAACGAGGCAGCAGATAACACAAAAACCCACACACGACACACACACGCAACACTTGTAACGACCAAAACTCATTTGAAAAAGCGGACGTCCGTCGATTTATCCTAAACCACATACGAAATGAAAGAGTACAGGATTGGTATAATTACATCCACCATTACACTGCCATAAATCGAGAGCTCACGACTTCTATTTATCCGATAACTCTCTCGAAATGGCACATACAAACGTTTATGAGACTTCGTTTAGGCCATACTCGTTACACCCATCAACACCTCCTAACTGGCGATCCTACACAGACTTGCCCGCTATGTCCAAATGTCTTGACTTTGCATCACAAAAATAAAAATATCCACCTTTTAAGAAGAGCGATAGCCCTGGCAGCTAATGCTCATTAGTAATTTTTAACAGATTAATTAATTTAATTTTGTTAGTAAATAATAATAATAGTAATAACAATAATAATAATAATACTAATAATACTCTCTCAATTTACCCTGCTTTACAAGTTTTTTGTATACATGAACAACAAATCGTTGATAGGCTCTGTGTCTTTTACCAATACGGATATGTATGTTCGCTATAAACTTTATACAATTGTTGTCACTTTTTCCATTTTTAGCCCTTTTTAATGAAAATAATTAAAGTTAAATTGTTAATTGTTTTCTATTTGTGATCAACTGAATACTTTCAATGCACTGGTTTTCTTACATAAAATATTTTAATTAAATATATGAAATATTGTCTTTGTTCAAAACTTACCAAAATATTTGATGTAGAATTGTTTATTAAAAAAGAAGTTCCTAACTAACTGCGAAACTGTCGGATATGTATGTTTATGTGTTTATACACAATTTGAAAAACAAATTTAAAAAATGCGCGATTTCAAATATTTTGGTAAAAAACCATAACTCAAAATGTAGACGTGGTGGAAAAAATCGGCCAACGGGAATAGATTTAGAGCATTCAAATGCCCATATCTATGGTAGAATTTTTTAATTTTTTCAAAGGAGGCTGCAATCGCAAAGGACTTTTCGACTCTCACACCTGCTCACTCAGAAAACTTTGCAACAAACCGGAATTCACGAGCATTGGGAGCACATTTCTCGTTCTCTACGCACCTGTTGCAGACGTTGCCTACAGGTCCACGATATGATCGGGCGTAACACGTGCATTAGCACCCTTTGAAGTTCGAATATCAATAATGCGGCTACGGCTACACTTCACAAGAAGGGTGATTCTGTAATATGCGCCAACTACCGCGGAGTCAATCTTCTTAACATTTCATATATGGTTCTATCGAGCGTATTGTGTGAAAGACTGAAGCCAACCGTCAGTAAACTGATTGGACCTTATCAGTGTGGCTTTAGACCTGGTAAATCTATCATTGACCAGATCTTCACGATACACCAAATATGGGGAAAGACCCTTGAGAGGAGGATCGACACACACCATCTATTTGTCGACTTTAAATCAGCTTTCGGCAGCACAAGAAGAGGTCGCCTATACGCCGCGTTGTGTGAATTTGGTATCCCTGCAAAACTATTACGGCTATGTAAAATAACGCTGATCAACTCCTCCACTCAGTCAGAATTGGGAAGGACTTATCCGAGCCGTGTGATATCGAACGAGGTTTCAGAAAGGGTGAGGCCTTGTCGTGTGACTTCTTAAACATAATGTTGGAAAAGATAATTCAAGCTGCAGAATGAAAGCCATCTTTTATAAGAATATGTAACTACTGGCGTATGCCGATGACATCGACATTGATCGGCCAAAATCGCCTAAGTGGTATAGCGGCAAATTAAGAAGAATTCCGGCAGAAATAATGCGGCTGGTTGCAGTTCTCTGACACGAAGTGATATACATATATGCGTTAAATAATTCGAGCTTGACATGGCTTGACGGATAACTACTCCATGACCTTCAAGAGTGGTATTATTGCTGTCGATGATACTGCACATTGTAGTTGGCATTCTTGGGCCCCTCTCCGCCTTTAGTAGCTGGGGAAGCGGATGTTGCGGAAATGATAAAGAGAGAGAAGAGATCGTAGTCATCAGTCTCGCTGCCACGTCAATTCATCATGTATATTTATAAGGCCTATTTTACCTAAATGTACATACATATGTACATACATACATATGTTAGCTAAATGTATGTACATATGTACATATGTACAAATGTATCTATAAATATGAATTTTGGGTTATAACATGATATTATAGTATACATACATTCATTGCATTGCAGGTCTTTGCCACAATAATCTGAATTCATCAATAAAAGACAAGTATCCAACAACACCTGATGATCTTCAAGGATTCTGGGACATGGTAAATCTGCAGGTAGATCACATCAATTCTATTTTCGATGAAATCGATGCATTGAAAAGGAACAACTGGAAGGTATGTGTATGAATACGAAAATATGTAAATTTTGACGCAACAAATTTTATTTCTAGAAACCGGTAGATTGCATATCTAAGGATCCGAATAACTCAACTAAAATCCAACAAAAATCTATTAAGACTGTGAATCAAAAGACAAAACCTAGTACATCCAATGGAAGTGGAATAAATTCAAATGCGGGGTTGTCTGCCGCAGCTTTAAAACGAGAATCGCAAAGGAAAATGTTGCAGGAAATGAAGCGTAAAAATAAAATCGCTTTGACAACAAATACAACTACCTCGGATCTGGGTTCCATAGAGCCGAATGTGGAAAATGTAGATACCATTAAGATATTTGTTAAAAACGGTAAATGAACGCTTGTTAATCAATGAGTTGTTTATACTAATCCTTAACTAGTCCTCCAACGAAATCGAATGAGAAAAAACCCCATGACATAAATTTTTTGAAAGCATTTTGCTTCGACTAATTTTCGTTTCATATCAAATCTAAAAAAAAATACGTATATACATATACACAAATAATACTCGTTTATTGATTAACCTTACATAATTAAGCAGTGTGCTATCAAAACAGTGTGAAGGAATGCAAATTTGAATAAATTAGGATATGAGCATGCATTTCAGGATTCTAAATCTGTTAACTGGAAAATGCAATATAGATCATTTAATTCTCTTTCGCTTTAAAATAGATTCTAATGAGCCAAATTCCTAGTTTTCAAATTAGTTAAATTATATTTACTGTTACTAGCATAAAACTACGAAAAATTGTTCGAACTGCTTGACATATTATATACGCACTGTACATACATTTTTGATATTTTTATATTAATTAATTTACCATAGGGATTTGCGTGTTTGTCACATAAATAATTTTTAACTAAAAAGACATTTATTTTATTAAAAATTTATGAGAATAATTATAACATTTGATTATTATTAATGCAAACTTGTTTTATTTACAAATAAAAATTTACATGTGCAAGCACGACACAATTGAAGTATAGTGCAATTAAAATATGATCGTCTAGAATATTTTGTTTCCCACGTGGACAAATCCGTTACTGTTCAAATAGATACATACGTACATATGTACATATGTACATGATAAAAATACATATTTATAAGGCACAACCCAAGGCGAATTTATAGAAGGTGATGGCATAATAGCAACTGATTTCATTTTTTTATTCACCTATGTATGTACATGTATTTTGTTTTTGCTTTTGCGTATGAGCTTTCAAAAACCGTAAAAGCAAAAACAAAATGTATTTAAATTTTAACAACTCTTACGCAGAAACAAAAACAAAATACATAGGAATTTTGTAGTTGTATTTATAACACCACCTTGTATGGATTCGTCTTGGCACAACCGTTCGCTCAATTCTTCGGCAATTGACTTTTGTTAGCAACAACAATAAACAAATGAAAATTTTTGATTTGAAAAATTTATTCAAAAGTGCAAAACGCCGGATCCTTTGCAAACAGGACAATGTTAAGTTCTTTAAGTTCCCATTTACTTTATATGTATGTGGCAAAAAAGGATCAAGGTTTGTTGTTTTATGGAAGGGAAGTCGTTAAAGTGCCCCTGTTGTTGTTGTTGTTGTAGGGCTAGCTACACCCTGCTAGAGGGAGCTTACCCATGGTCGTTATCCTCAAACTCATCTAAGAGGAGGCCCAGGAACGTGCTGTTTCGATAGGGTTGGACCATAGGGAGAGGGGGGGTAGATGAGTGTGTTTGTTAGGAAATGTGAATAAGTGGTTGGTATCGTGCGGGGATTCTCCACATGCCGGACATTCATTTACGATGTCGGGATCGAATCTGGATAAGTAGAAGTTGTGACAGCGTTCACTGGGCGAGAGTTCTTAAAGGTGTAATTGACTCTTGGTGAATGCGGAATGTTGTTGTTGTTGTAGCGGTTACCCAGGCCCAGCAAGATCGGTTCAACCATGGTCGTTATCATCAAACTCATCTAGGGGAAGGCGTTTCTTTGTCTTTGCTCCAAGTGCTGCCGGCTAGCGACTTGAGGACTTTGTTGCGGCTCTGTACTTTATTGACGACTGCAGTTGTGTGCGCAGAGAAGAGGCCATGCTGTCAAATGTAACACCCAAAATTTTTGCGTAGTTTACTGTCGGTACAGGTGTACCGTACACATGTATATTTAATTGTGTCTTGACCTCTTTCGTCCAGTTGGTAAATAAGGTCGCCGAGGATTTAGCAGGGGATAGAAATAAGTTCCGACCAGTGAAGAAACGAGCAAGTTCTGAGAGGTAACCATTCACTTTTGAGCACATGTCGTAAATTGCATTGCCGGAAGCCATGCTCGTACAGTCGTCGGCATATGAGACTATTGAAACCCCCTCGGGAGGCTGAGGGAGCTTCGAGATATAGTGATTAAACAGAACCAGGGAGAGGACGCCACCCTGGGGTACCCCTTGTTTAATTCTCGGTTTAGATGTAGAGTCTCTAAAATACACCGACGCCTGTCGACCACTCAGGTAGTTCGCAGTCCACCGCTTCAGACCCTGCGGGAGAGTGGATGTTTCAATGTCTTCAAGTAGCGTTGAATGGTTGATCGTATCAAAAGCCTTTGATAGGTCCAACGCTACTAAGACAGTTCTCTCACAGGGACGGTTACGATTGAGGCCACGAATCACCTGGGTGTTTATGACGTTTAGTGCTGTTGTTGTGCTGTGCACCTTCCGGAAGCCATGTTGATGCTTAGCCGGGCTGAGATAGTGTGTAGAATAGGGAAGCAGCATAGCCTCGAGTGTCTTAACCACTGGTGAAAGAAGGGAAATCGGTCGATAAGATTCTCCCTTTTCGGCCGGTTTCCCTTGTTTCAACAGCGGTAGTACCCTCCCAGTCTTCCAGGTCTCTGGAATGATGAGGGCAGTCATAGACATGTTGAACAGTCTCGTAAGGTAAGCTACTCCCTTGGGGCCCAAATTTTTTAGCATCAACATGCTTAGTCCGTCAGGACCAATGGCCTTGGAGGCTTTCGCCTTCCCGATGGCTTCCGTAACCTCACCGCATGTGAAGGCAAGAGGCACGCTAGGTTTTGGTAATTTACGTAGCCTTCTGGACACCTTCCGTTTAGTCCTATCCACCGAAGGATGCAGTATAAGCTGTCGGCTGAAGTAGCTCGCGCATCTCTTCGGGTCCGACGAAGCGCGGTCACCGAATGAAATCTCCACTCGATCATCACGCTTCGCCGGATTGGACAAGGACCTCACGGTGGTCCAAAGCTTGTCCACACCTGCCGCAAAGTTGCAGGACTTCAGTTCAGAGGTGGAGTTTGGATGGGGCCTTCTCTGGCATACGCAGCAAAAATATGTTTCTGGACGTGGGTTGGATTCAATTCCAGCCCTGAGCAGAAGAGTGTGGAGCAACCCTGCTGCAAGGCATCGCTCCAGAGATGATAAACGACGAATGGTATGCGCCGATCAACAGCCCTTGGCCGGGTAAAACCCGGGTCATTCCGGTAAGTAGAACCGGCTGTCTTGGGAATGGTGAATGCGGAATCGGATTCAGTGGTTGACTGATGAACGACTGGATCTCGACCTTGAGTTCACGGAGATGCCCCATGGCGTGCCTGGGAGGCGGCTCGGGCATTTTCAAGTTCCTGTTTGGGTGTCCCGTACGGTGGCATCTAATCAGGAACTGCTTGCTGAGCAGAATGTTATGGTCCTTAACTGGGAGCATACATGTCTCCTGATGGAGGTGTGCCTCAGGTGAAATCGGAAGGCGTCCCCTTACAATCCGGAGTGCGGCGTTTTGACCGGTCTGTAGATTCGTCCACTGTGTCCTCCAGATTGGAGTAGCATAGTTTATAACCGGCCCACCAATCGCCTTGTATGTTGGCAACAAAGTTTCTTTGTCTTTGGCTGCCGGCGAGCGACTTGAGGACATTGCTGCGGCTCTGTACTTTATTAAAGATTGCAGTTGTATGCACTGAAAAGGAGAGAAGGCTGTCGAAGGTAACTCCCAGGATCCTCGGGTGGTTAACTGTTGGGGTGCGAATGCCATCAACATTGATGTTGAGTTCCAGCCTGACCTCCTTTGCCCATGTGGTGAATAAGGTTGCCGGGGACTTGGTAGGGCATAAGGCCATGTTTCGTTGAGTAAAGAAGGGAGGAAGATCGGAGAGGTAACTGTTCACATTCCTATTACAGTCGGTTCTACGTACCGGAGTGACCCGGGTTTCACACGGCCAAGGGTTGTTTCGGCGATCTAACCTTGTTTAGATCGGCCTACCCCAGACTATCGAACAGTCATCAGCATACGAGACGATGGTGACTCCCTCTGGCGGTTGAGGGAACTTTGAGCTGCATGTGGGAGAAACCGCCACACTGCAGAACCCCATGTTTAACTCTTCTCAGTTTAGAGTTAGCATCTCTAAGGCATACACATAGGTTCTCTTACAGGGACGTTCCGGTTTAGGCCGTAGTTCGCCTACGTGATAATGGTGTTAAGTGCCGTGCACTTTCCGGAAACCACACGGACGCTTCGGCGGGCAGAGGAGGTGTGTGAAATACGGGAGCAGCAGAGCCTCTAGCGTTTTTAAACCTGGTGAAAGAAGGAAATCGGTCGATAGGAATCACCCAGTGCATCAGCAGTGGTATAACCCTCCCCACCTTAAACACATCAGGAATGCTGAGTAAATAGATGTAGAGGTTAAATTTGTGGTGGGGTAAGCCACTTCGGTAGGGCCCAAATTCTTTAGCATCAGCATGTTTAATCCTTAACGACCAATGGCTTTAGAGGCTTTCGCCTTCCTGATTGCCTCCTTAGGTTAGGTTAGGTTGGAGTGGCAGGCGCCTGCAGCGGCTCACTTAGGCCAGTATTAGGTGGCCCATTGTGTTACCACAAGGAAAAATTTGTACCATCCAAGAGGAAATTACCCCTCACCAAACCATTTTGCCTCGCTGATGAACCTCAACAGGCAATTTACCTCGGTGCTTGAAACCTCACTAAGGTCATTTAAAAACGGTGATCCCAGATATCGCATTCTGCTTTTACACAGTGCAGGACACTTACACAGTAAATGCAAGAACGTTTCCTCCTCCTCGTCGTTCTTGTAGCTCCTACAGCATCTTCGGAAGGGTACTCCCAACCTTTCAGCATGTTGCCCTGTTAGAGCCCCGATGACGTTGGAAATGTTTTCCCTTCTTAGAGAGAGAACGCTGCGCGGCCGTTTGCGATCCCATTTAGGCCACGTCTGCCTTGAGGTTCGACAGGTCGTATTTTGCCTCCATCTGTTGTCAGCTTGTTTATATGTACAATCTCTGAGTAGCAGTTTGCAAGTGGCAAACGGCATACCAATGCGTTCTTTATCTTGAAGAATGTGGTTGGTCGTACCTTGTCTTGCAAGTTCGTCTGCCATGCAGTTTCCCTCTCTGTCCCGGTGACCAGGGACCCAAATGAGGTACAGTCTGTTCCGTTTGGCCATCTCCTGCAGAGATGGGCGGCAGTCCAGCGCGATGTTAGAGTTAAACGTGAAAGAGCTCAGAGCTCTGATTGCAGCCTGACTGTCACCAAAAATGAAGATGCCTCTTCCTATAATCCCGATCCCAATCTTCTCTACCGCCTCCATGATAGCTGAGACCTCAGCTTGGAAGACTCTGCAGTGATCTGGTAACCTAAAGGAAATTTGCAGGAGAGGGGTTCGTGAGAAAACGCCTCCTCCTACCTTATTATCGAGCTTCGAGCCATCTGTATAAATAACATTGCTGTCAGGTGGAGTATGAAACTCAAGTTTCCACTCCTCCCTGCTTGGAATTCGTGTAATAAAGTTACTTTCAGAAACCGATGTCAAGGCGCACCGATCCGTGCTGCTCGGAATAGAGCAGAACTTATTCAAAATACAAGAGTGCCCTTGGCTTTCAGGGTACCACTGGGATGTCTCTCTTAGTCGCAAAGCAGTCATCGCTGCCATCTGTTGTCCAACCAAATCTAAAGCAATAAGGTCTAAAATGGCGATCAAGGCCTCATTTGGAGTGGTTCTGAGCGCCCCACTTATGCAGATCATACTAGATCTTTGCACCTTGGTGAGTAGTCTATGGTTAACCTCTTTTTCTAATGCAGGCCACCACACGATCAGATCCGGGGATTAAGACCCCATTTCCTGCCTATGGCTCTCTTACATGTGTAGAGGGCTACGGAAGCCTTCTCATGAAGTTGAACTAGATTCTCTTTCCAGTTCAACTTCCTATCTAAAATAACGCCTAGAAATTTGACACTTGTAGAAAGACTTAACCGGGTACCGTTTAGTACCGGTGGAGTAACCGAAGGCACTTCATGCCTTCTCGTGAAAAGTACAAGTTCCACCTTACTTGAGCTGACCCTGTGCCCGAGGTGGGTGGACCACTTGAATACCTCCCGAAGCGCTCGTTGCATCAGCTCGCATGATGGCTGCGGAAACTTTCCCCTGAGTGCAATCGTGACGTCATCAGCGTACGCGACAACTTTTGTGCCACCCCATTCCGTATCTCGCAGTAGCGTATTTACGGTGAGGCTCCATAGGAGTGGGGATAGGACGCCTCCTTGTGGCGTTCCCCTCGACACGTGCCGCGACAATTCGCTCGCATCCAGCTTAGCCTTAGCTTCTCGAAATACGTTATTAACGCTATTTGACGCTGAGAGACTTCTCAATATAGCCGACCAAGCTATGGAGTGCAGTCTCAGTAGATTTGCCTTTGCGGTAGGCATGGTGGTCATTAGACAGTAGTCGACTGTCGATGGTATCAGACAGGTAGCTACTAACAATCCTTTCAAGTGCCTTAAGAGCAGAGGATGATAGACTGATAGGCCTAAGATCCTTTGGATTAGTGTGTGAGGCCTTACGGGCTTTAGGAATAAAGACAGCGGTGACATTACTCCAAGCCAACGGTATGTGATTCAGTTTGAAACAGGCCCTGAAAATAGTAAAGAGCCATTTTGCAGACACCTCCATTGTCTTAATTAGCTGGGCAGGTATTATCTCATCCGACCCTGCAGATTTGTATGGCTTAAAGCTTTGGATAGCCCATTTAACCTTTTCTTCCGAAACCGGTCTGATGACGGTGTTGGAAGAGAAGAGCGGAGGAGTTCCTTCCTCCGCAGTTGTATTACCAGGGAAGTGGGTATCTAGTAGCAATTCAAGGGTTTCCTTTCCCGTTGAGGTCCAGGAACCGTCTTGCTTTTGCAAGAAACCTACAGGGTTAGAGGATCCTAAGAGAACCTTCCTTAGCCTGGCTGTCTCGGAAGCACCCTCGAAGCCGCCGCAGAAGTTTCTCCACGAAGATCTCTTTGCCACCCTTAAAGATTTTTTATAGGTCTGAAGAGACTCTGTACTTTTGTACTCTAGCCATACCAGCTCGAGATTTTCGTAGTGAGTGCGAATCACATGACCACCAATGGGGTTTACGTTTGCCCCACTGTTTTGGTTCAGGGCAAGCCAGATCTAGGGCATTTGAGCAGGTCAGCGTAAAAACGTCTACCATGTTCTCTAGATCCCCGATACAATTAGGTTCAATAAGAGGTTCGCTGTTTAGCCTATCCTCAAATAACCTTTTATAAGAGCACCAATCCGTGTTTTTTAGGTTTTTACGCACCTTTGGGATGGTAATAGAAAAGTTCAATACGATTTCAATATAACGATGATCAGAGAAGGAGTGTTCATCTAGAACCCGCCAACTCTCGATCAATTCAGATAGACTATCACAGCATAGAGTTATATCTAAAACTTCTTTACGATTGCTAGTAATGAAGGTGGAATCCCTACCTTTGTTGCATATAAGTAGGTTAGTAGTTAGAAGGTAGTTGAAAAGTAACTCACCTCGATCATTGATGTCCGTGCTCCTCCAGTTGACATGGTGAGCATTTGCGTCGCTGCCGACCAACATGTGTCCGCTCTCAAATTTGGACATCAAGTTCCACACCATAGAGGGAGGAGGGTACTCGGCTTCGTGCGGCATGTAAGCCGATGCCAACACGATTGACATACCCCCTATCTCCGCGAGAATTGCCGTGATGTCGCCATCACTGTAATTAGGTAAAAGAAAGATATTAAAATCTGCTTTAGCCAGAATGCAGGCTCTAATTTTACCCTTACCGCCCCCCACGAAAAGCTTAAATCCGGTGGCACTCAACCCACATACCCTTGAGTTACAAACCCAAGGTTCCTGAATGAGTACCACCGTAACGTCGCCTTTGCTCAGGCGACCGAGGAGAGCAGCTGAGGCTGCTATAGAGCGATGAAGGTTTATCTGCAGAATTCGCATGCGAGAAAGCCGCTACCTCCCCTTCAGCCACGACGGCGGCAGCGCACTCTCCGTCGCTGAGCAGCAGCTCCTCCTCCGCAAACATCCCGTGCATTGTTGGTGCAAAGTTTGTCTGGGAGGAGACGCTGCCTTCAGCGTTGGAGAGTTCCGGTTCCGGCTCCAGTTCGGGTACCTCAATGTCCACGTCCATTGCTGAACCCGCACCGGAGGCACGCTGAGCGGCCCCGCGGTACACCTAAATGATGACCTCATCGAGGCCATAAGAGACGCGGCTTTGCTTCTTCTCTAGGAGTCTGATGGACTCCTTGTTTAGGGGCAAGATCACTTGTCTCGAAGGGCCTTCCGCGTCCTCGACCCGGATGACCCTCCAATCACTTGTTGGGTGGGCCGGGTTCATCACCTGAAGCATCTTTAGGATACTTTCCGGTGCCGATGGTGTCACCGGAACCCGTGCCCTCGCCCGGGGTCTGACTGGAATGCCCTTCCAGTCCACCACCTCCCACTTAGCCCGTGGGTAGACAGAACCCACCTTTGCAACGGCGGCCTTGTACAGAGCCACCGATCTCAGGTCCTCACAGGCGACCACCTTAATGTGGTCCTGGTACCAACCAGCGTCCTTACAGGCCGGGGGCGTTCCAGGTTTCTCCAGCAGAACGTCAAAAATGACGTTTGCTAGAGCTGCCTTCACCCACCTCCACAGATCCTTTGGTATGGACCCGAGCTCGTTGCCTCGGTCCAGGACCCCAATAAGGATCCTGTCCTTCGCAACCTCGGCAAAGCTAGGCATGCCCACCCAGGAGGCACCCGGTAAAGGGCGAAGGTAAGGGCCGCGCTTGTTTTTGGCGGTTTGCGCAGCCTCCTGGTCACTCTAATTTGGCCTTGTCCACCGAAGGATCGAAAATAAATTGACGGGGCAATAAGCTTGCGCATCTCTTCGGGTCCGACCAAGCATGGGCACCGAATGGAATCTCCACTCGGTCATCACGCTTTGTCGGGTTGGACAGTGACCTTACCCGTGGTGAGGTTACAGGACCTCAAATGGTCCTCCCAATTGTCCCGCTTGTTTTTGTCTACCAACCGCCGATTCTCCACGTTTAATTCCTTAATATAAAGATAACGGGGATCGCTTCTGCCGGAACTTACGTTCGGTTGGAGTGGGAAGAGCACTGAATGCGCCCTCAGAGAACTCCGAACCCAATGAGCCTTTTTAAAGTTGATGAAGGTTCGGCGGTCCGCAGAGACGAAGTCAGCAGGTATATTAATCGAGATGACTATGGGTAGGTACTCTGATGCAAGCGATAGCATAGGCCTTCTTCTTTATGCCATTGATCAGACCTGCGCTAGCTATTGTTAGGTCAGGGGGTGGCGTCGTTCATTGTGCAAAATGTCGAATAGTCTATCTCAGCCAATTCATTTCCCCTACGATCAGCTGGTAAGGTCACCTACTACCAAACAGTTTGCACCTCTGAGAAGCGCACCTATGTCAGGGTGATATCTTGTCGGGCAGCAGGTGACAGGGGGTATATAAACATTAAATATTTCGATCTCGGCATCGCCTGACCGGATAGCTATGCTCTGACATTCAAGGGCAGTATCCCTGTCCGATGTCTTCTTCGATAAGACGATACTGCACTGTGTTGTGAGTGATGAACGCTAGTCCTGTTTCGTTTTTTGGTCGCAGCTATTAATAGACCATGCCGACTCATAAAGTACGTTTTCTTTGCGATCTTACTTCGTAGTCCGTTGCAGTTGAATTGAAGTAGGCGCGTTTGTCTGTGTTGAATCGTCGAGAGGGTATAATATATATTCAATAATAGAGGTTGGATAACCAGGCAGTTGTCTCGCACCCGCTCGCTGTCTTACCCTGTGTCTCTTTATTTTATAACTCGTAGAAACTACTAATAATATACATTTTGGCACGGATTCGCTCTCCTAAATGCAGGCCTTAGCAAATATGAAGAATCGGGTTATCTCTTAAGCTGCTTTATATATTTAATTCATATTTTGTTCGAAATAATAACATTTCTGTTTCTCAAATACAACCTTACAAGGCAGTCGAAAAGTATAATTATCCAACCTTCTGTTATTTAATCATGGCTTACATGCACATACTTACATTCAAATTTTGTTATTACACTCACAAGGAGCTCATTTACGAGTCAAAAATTAATGTGTTTCCAATACACCAAATGATCCCCAATATGTGCCCCAGAGTCATGTTATGAATTTTTGCAAGACTCATATAACTCCTTTTCGATTCACAGCTTTTATATTTTTTCGAACAAAATATATGAATATGGGTAGAAGTCTACCTACAAGGTCGGAGAACACATATCGTTTAAGGTCAACGAATTGTTAATATTTAATTTAAGTTAACACGTTCCATGAAAATCTTGCCCACACTGATTACTACAGAAACGGTAGGGATGAAAAAGAACAACAGACGGTTCAGCACCTTCTGTGCAGATGCCCGTTTCTAATAAAAAAAAACGAAAGGTCACTCTAGCCTCAGAACATTCTTAAATTTATAAACTGGTCATGTTGGTATTAACGCAATCTCCCCAGATTCTATGGTGACAAAACGGCACTCAGCTGCTAACCGACCATTGTGTTCTTTCGACGCCTTTCTAACTTAACCTATCACGCTCCTGTGGAGTTTGATACCATTTGGTTGTATGTTTAAAAAATCAGCTTCGTTAGAAAAGTTTTCGGCATCATGCCTCGCCTTGGAAATTCATATAAGGTGGTGTTATAAATATAACTACAAAATTCCTATGTATTTTGTTTTTGCTTCTGCGTAAGAGTTGTCAAAATTTACATGCATTTTTTTTGCTTTTACGGTTTTTGAAAGCTCATACGCAAAAGTAAAAACAAAATACATGTAAGTGAATAAAAAAAACAAATCGGCTGTTATAGTAACTACACCTTATATGAATTCGCCTTGTGTGCTTCAATAAAGAATAAATACGATATAAACGAAAACAATAAAACATAATTTTTTTGTTAATTTTCAACAAAGTTCCGGCTCATCATTTATATGGCATGACCTTTAAAAAAAATTGTTTGATATTCATATTTCTTACATAGGGCCCGTTTTAATGTAACCTAGTTGCAAAAAAACACTAGGTAGGATAAGAAATAGCATGTAAAACAACAACACTAACTCAAACAAATATGCGAGTTGAGCCAACTCGGTTATATGATATCCGACCTGAGAAGTAGTGTGATATTGTGAATGGGCTTTGGAAAAATACTTGGGAAATTTCAATCAACTGTCAAATCTTGTTTGTTTTATGGATACATAAACAAAACAAATAATAATGGAACAAGGGTAAGTAAAATTGCTTTTCGTATATTTCACATAAAATTATGAATTAAAATATGTTTGGTATTTCAGAATGCAAGAAAAAAGGCGCAAGAGATGGTCGTGTGAGAAGACAATTGAGTATTTGAGATGCTACCTCGCCCGGAAAGCGGAGTTGGAACACCCAAAAAGAAAGAGGTTGGCCTACGCAAACGTGTTGGAAGACATGGTGTCAACGGCGATCACGGTAGGTTCAAGAAATAAGTATATATTTGAACAAATTATATTTATTTATCCACTTCCAGGACTTTAGAAGAACGTCGCCGCGCTTGGACAACAACAGCAGAACTGGCGCCAGCGCGTGCTTTGCCCCCTATATGGAGGGGTTCATGTGGGTTACAGACCGTTTGAAACACTTTCGGTAAATGTGCAGTCTGGAAAAAATAGCTAACAGAAAATACTCTGTCTAGCAACAGCTTTTTAAAAAGTAACAGTGAGTTTCAGTGAAAACCTTGTAGTGAATTTTTTACAATGTTTTTGATGTAAATTCTTTGTGCTCGTTTTTGTAAATCCCGTGTACCAGCGGAAGAGCATCAACTTGACAGTTTTTCAAACAACATCGGTAACATTTTGCTGTACAATGTACAAGGGTTTTATAAAAGCGTGCACGAAGAATTTACATCAAAAACATTGCAAAAACTTCACTAAAACGTTTTCAGTGAAACTGGATTTTTTTTAAATTTGCTTTTGGTTTGTTATTTTATTTGTAATTAGAATAAGAAGTGATCTGAATTTAATGTTATATGTGATACTCCTTGTGAATTTTTTTTAGTTTTATAGATTTTAAGTTGAATGAAATGCAATGAATTCTTGTAAATATTTTTATTAGTGAATTTAAAGATATAAATATATATGTATATGCAGTGAAATTTTTAAATAATATTTTGTTGTCTTAAATAATTAAAAAAGGTTTGCCTTCTGTCAAGGGCTGCGTTTAGGTTTCATTCTTCAAAACCTTCATCAAGTGCAAACGTATTTTCATCACTCACATCGTCGATATCGCACAAATTTGCTAGTTGCCTAAATGCCACTGTATTGCTTACATACCAAATGTATATATACACGGACTTTTTGTGGTAATATACGTATCCTATCACCACCAGATGTGGCAGGTACGTAGTTAAGACTCCGAATACTTCACTGAAAATAAAATAGCATTAAGTTTATGCATTTATTTAACACACATTTTGTTATTACTTGTTAGGTATTCCACCGTTTGGCGTCTTGGCCTCATGTGCATTTTGAAATCTGCCTCACTCATTGCATCGAGCGTACCTTCAAAATTGGAGCACTTCTCATGGGCTTCGTTTTCACTTTCCGAGTCTTCAAAAGAGCTGGAGCTGGCATACATCGTTTCCAATACTTCTAGTACTTCTTGCATCTTTCTATTGCGACGTAATTCGCAATGCTCACCCGTGTACAAAGACATCATCTACAAAAGTAAAAGGTTATTTAATGCATTTACTTCATGTTTTTAAATAAATTTAATAACTTACCACAAGATTCCTCAGAATTGCTCATTTTGTTTTGCTTCTTTAAAACTTCACTAAACAAATCATATGTTTAATGACAGATTTTGCCAGTGTTGTGGAGTAACTAAAAGGAAATTTTATCCGAGTTGGAGTGTTTTTTTGCAACTAGGTTACATTAAAACGGGCCTAATACTGAACATTTTATGTAGGCGTCAAAAGGGGTTCATTGTTGTGCACTTTAATGCGCGGAGCTTGAATAGGGAAAAGATGTACATATGTCATCAGAGGGGGGTTTGCATCTTCTTGTGTTGGCGTCATTTGTGTCAAATAGACTTGGTTTAGACCGGAGGTATTGGATGCCCATTTTGGCATTAAGGGATACAAACTATATAGGATGAATAGGAAGATTAAGAGGGAGGGTGGTGTCGCTATGTATTGTAAAATGTATCTTAGAACTCGGTTGATATCAGGAATATATGGTAGCGCTACTGAGCACTTGTCAGTTGAAGTGTCTAGCTCACCGTTCAAAGTGCTCTTGTCATGAGTTTAGAATCCTCATAAATGTTGTAATGTGAATGAGTACTTGACTATGTTGTCCAATTTCGCTGTTGTTTATAATGATATCATTATTTGTGGTGATTTTAACGTAAATATGTTGTGTAGTGATTTGTATATCGCCCGCCTGTTAGATGATGTTCCCGGTGTTGGCATAGCTGCGTCAATGTGTCTATGCCCACAAGGTATGGACAAAACACTTGTCCCAGTCTTCTAGATTATTTCATTGTATCTGATATGTCTATTGTTTTGAAGTTTGATCAAATGTCTTTTATCTCTGACCATGATCTAATTTTCAGTGCATTTGATATAAATTTTGACCATCATAATGTTGTAGCTAGTCGGTCCTCTTATCCAGATTATCGTTTATTGGATATGAATAAGTTATTAAGTGAAATATCTCGTACATGAGAAACTGATCTTCTTGATTGACGCTATTTTATACTTATATAGGATCTTCCTCGTGTTCTTGGTTCAACAAATCGGTTCGTGATATGATCGTTAAACGTTATAAACAGTAGTCACTATGGAAAGAGAACCGCACTGAAATAAATTGGCGTGCATATAAACGTGTCCGTGCTAGTGAGTCCTGAGTGTCTCCTTAGTTCTAAAGAACTTAACGATGCTTTTGTTTGTCGTGCTACCCCATCTTGTATTAAAACTCTCTCCACAACCTGTCCTACGTCTGATGTGTTTGTTGGTCAAGTGTTTGAGTTTAAAACTGTGTCAGAGTTGGAAGTGGAAAAATTTATCACTAAGATACGATACCAATTAAATTTGTAAAAATAATTGCACCCTACATTTTGCCTACACTGCCATGTCATCAACCACAGTGTTACATCCTCAACTTTCCCTGATACTTGGAAAATTGCCACGGTGCAACCAATTGTTAAGCACAAGTTGGCGCGTAGTCCCAGTGACTTTCGGCCCATTAGCATTTTACCCGCTCTCTGCAAAGCCTTTGAATTATTGACGTGTGAACAAATTCGCGACCATATTGACAAATTTAGTTTGCTATCGCGGTATCAATCAGGCTTTAGAGCAAAGCATAGTTGCTCTACTGCTATCTTAGATTACTCTAAAACTTTTGATTCTGTGAACAATTACTTACTTTGCATGAAGCTAAAAAACTTAAGGTTGGTTCTAAAACCTCTGGTCTAAAACCACTGCTAGCAGGTGTACCCCAAGGATAAGTTCTGGGTCCACTATTATTTAGCCTATTTATAAATGACTTATTCTATGCATGCCAGTAAGTACGTATGAATGCGTATGTCGATGACATTCAACTGTACCTATCTGGAAATCATGAAGACACGATGCGAAATTAAATAACGCCTTTATATATTGTTGGTAAGTGTCTAAAACTTGTGTCAAAAGTGAAAAATCTTGGGTTCATCATTAACTCAAGCCTAGCATGTGATGATCATGTGAACTCGATAATCGGCAAAGTGTACAATATTTTAAGACATTTGCGAATGTCTGCAAAATTTACACCGGTACATGTTAGGAAAAAGCTTGCAATACAACTAATAATGCCGATCATATGTTACCCCGAACTAGTATACAGTAAAGTGAGTTCTACATCTGCTCATAAAATCAATGTAGCATTTCACAATGTCACAAGTTACGTGTTCGGCTTAGCGAGATTTGACCACATCTCCGGTTGGAGATCGCGATTTCTGGGGCGCGAAATTCAAGAATACTTGAAAGCCAGGAGCTGCATTTTTCTCTGTCGTCTAATTATCAGGGTTGTAAAAGAGTGCATTCATTTGCGAATGCAATCAGTTGAAGTCGAATTCAATGCATCCAATTTCGAATGCACTCATTGACTTGCTTTTTGACTAAAGAATGAAAAAATGAAGTCTGAAGTCTTTTTGAAGTCACGACTTTGAAGTCATTTAGAGAAGTCACTTACTGACTTAATTTTTTGAGTGAAGTCACTAACTATTTGCAACAAAATTTATACAAACTACTTATAATGATCCATAATAACAACTTTATTATAAAACCATAAAAATATTAACAAAGGGAACTTATAGTGAATTATTAACTTTTAAAAGCAACAGCTTTTCGAATGATTCATCTGATAGACGTCCTCGACGTGGTGCATTAAGTAAGGAGGCAAACGAAAATAGTCTCTCTACGGGGGCTGAGGTAGGCAGAGGTGCGTTGTATTTAATGTACGCTCTTTTAATAGTAGGATAGCGGTGTAAGATGGATGTATTCGGAGACTTATCAACCATATAGGCTATAAACTCGCCTTCAATAGACGATTGCGATAGTTCAAGTTGTTGTGAAGACTCATCTGAAAAAGACATTAAACATGTTTTGTCAATTATTTTAATTATAATTACATATGTATAACAAAATAGATTGCCATTACCTATAAAAGAAAATTCGAAAAATTGACTATTGCTTTCTTCACTATTATCGACTCGATTTAACATTGTAATTCGGATATATGACACATGTTAACTTTTCACAAAGAGTACTAACAAGATCCATAATTAATTATTTATATAATATATTTTACAGTTTAATAAGTATTGTTTGAGTAAAAATACTTTGCGATCATGTCTCGTATGCCACAGGTAAATTGACTTCAAATGACTCCATATGACTCCAATTGACTTCAGTGAGACTTTTTATTCAATGAATGCAATACATGAATAACCAAAAAATGAATGAAAAAAGAATTCGAAGTCACAAAATGAAGTCTGAATGGGTGACTTCATTTTTGAAGTCCCAGTCAAAGAATTCAAAAAATGGCTGCAATCATTTTACGATAAATCAAGTGAATAATTATTCACAAAAGAATGCATTCTTTTACATCTCTGCTAATTATGTACAAGGAGCCTAGCTATCTCTATGACAAACTACTTTTCCGTAAGTTAGCTAGAATTAATGCCTTAATAGTACCAAGTTACCATTATCTTACCTCTGCACGGCTATTCTTTGTCAAAGCCATTATACCCAGTTATGAGTTTCGCTATCTACATGTTTAACTTATAGCCATTATGTTTATCCGTTGTCTTATTATTTGACTGTACTTTATCATAAAATTTAGTCTTAATAACTACAACTCCTTTATTATATATTTATTTTGATTTTACTTACTTGTTGTACTATAAAAGATCGCAGATCTTATTATGCTAATTTCTTGATAATGTCCATTCATTTGAATGAAATGAAGATACCCCCGGTATAGTTGGGAAGTCTGGATGGAACCGTATACTCGTACGAGCAAAAGAGGGCTGATGCAAACAAATATATGAATTGTTAACTTTTTGAGAAAAAAATTGTCAATAATTTCAATATTAAATTTAGATTTTTTACAATCTCGCCCGAGAAAAATACAATACGAGTCTTCTTATTGTAATGTTTCTAACAGATTAGCAGACTCTTCGCGCGTGTGGGAATATTATGTTAAAACAAGTGAATGCCGACCACCACCAACAACAACATCGCCATCACACAACAACAACAACAACAACAACAACAACAACAACAACAACAACAACAACAACAACAAAATCACCACCGACAACACCATAGCCAACAACAACAACAATAACAAAACTGCAGAATCGTAAGCATTTAAAAAATTTAATATACATTTTTAATAGTGCATATTCAACAAATTTGTATACGCAACGGCACTTAAACAAGCCTACGACACAAACATTTTTTCGAAATTATGTTTCTATAAAGAAAGGGGTGAAATTTATTTTGTGATTCACAAGGTGTTATAATGTGTCATAAATCATAGTCATAAAATTTTAGATTTGAAGTCATGTTTTTGGATTCCATTGAAGCAAACTTTTAGAGCTTAACAATTTTGTATTTTTTTTTTTTAATTTATGACTTATGTACTTATGGCACATTATGACGCCCATACAAATTTACAATTTATTAAATCTTAATTTCAAAAATATTTTTGTAGAGGGTTTAAAACAATGCAGCTAATGACAAATAGTTTTATAAATTTAAAAAAAAAAACGCTTTAGTGGTAGATAGAACTTAAAAGCAGAAAATAATTAACTGAAAAAATCAATATCATTTTACAAAAGCGTGGAGTGGATGTACTATGTTATGTATACTAAATACTAAAGAAACTTATTAAGGATTTTTCTAAGTTTTTTTATGCATTTAAACAATTCATTTCGAACAATAAGCCATGTTTGTGTATGTGTTTAGAAAGTTCAGTTTCAGCTCAAATCCCTTTATGCACGTATGCAGTCACGTCGCTCACACACACCTCGTTCGCTTGCTCTGAAAAAAATCTGACAGAGTTGCCATCCGTTTAAAATTGATAATTTAATTAAATAGTTACTTTATCTTTAAAATGATACTATAACGGTGTCAAACTATTGAGATTTAAATTTTGTGTTTTGCCAAACACAAAATTAAAATTGGAATGGTCGCGAAAAAATCATTATTATTAAGATTTAATTGAAGAAACTTAGTTTCGAAAATATTTTTAGATAGAGCTGCCAACCATTTGAAAAAATGAGATGCGATCACAACACAACAACAAATTAAACACAATAAACAAATTAAATCTTAGATTGAGCTTTAATTGAGGAAACTCAGTTATAAAAATCAGTTGAGTTAATAAAAAATTAACTTTTAATTTTAAAAATATGTTTGTAGAGGATTGCCACCTCTTTGAAAAAGTTCAGTTTAAACTAATACGATAAATGAAATATAATAAAAGTGATACTGAACAAGGAGGTTTAATAAACTGATAGTTTAATTAAATAACTAATTTGACTGAGAAATTTAATTGAGGAAACTCAGAGTTGCCACCTATTTGAAAAATTAAAATCAATTAAATTAATAAGAGAAATTAAATACTACCTATGACTGTCGAAGGGAAAAATGGTTTTATAAACTAAAAAAAACGGTTTAGTGGTAGATAGAACTAAAAAGCAGAAAAAATGCTTAAAAAAAAATTGAAAAAAATCTATATAATTTTAAAAAAGCGTGGAGTGCTTTGTACTATGTTATGCTAAATCTACTGTTAAAGAAACTTGTTGATTACCAAGTTTTTTTATGCATTTAAACTATTATTTATTAACAATTAATTTCGAACAAAAGTTAACAAGTTAACTTCGTTAATAAATGTTAACATACGTGGTTTGTACAGTTCCAAAAATATTTTTAAATAGGGTTGTACCTATTTCAACAATCAAATTTTTGAGGTTTACCACCTGTTTGGACAAAATCTGTGTCAAGTAAGAGGACTTCATTCGAAAAAATCTGAAGCGTTTTAATAATTCAATTAGATTATTATGCATTTAATTTGTTGGTGATGGTATCAATTTGCCTTGAAAACTAACTTGTTTTACGATTCTCAGATGTCTGTTGAAATAAAACAGAGCAAAATTGCGGATCTGCTGGGCAAGAAATTTTTTTCTGCCATGGAATTTTTTGAAGCATTTAAAGAAGCCCAAGATGCGGATCGCGAAGCATTTATTAAACGTGATAGTCGGCCACTCCGTTCTGATATAGTAAACAAATATTACTAAAGGGGAGAATTGTTTACCAATGCGTTTTTGGAAAGGTTCGAGATTGCCAAAATCAGGGGAAACAAACGTCTTCGTAAGTACTTATTATTATTAAGATATTTAAGATTTAACAAGGATTTTTAAATTTATAAACGTTTTGAGTTCCTTGAAAATAATTTAAAGACACTAAATTAACAAATCAATCGGTAAATACGTAAATTTAAAAAATTTAGATTTTAGAATTGAGATTAGGGTTTGCGATATTTTCTATGGTAGCGAATATTTGAACTGTGAATACGTTCTATAAATTGATATCCCATTGGCCTTATTCATAAAAAAATAAAAAGCATTTAAAGGGCTTTATAAATTTTCTTAAAAAATTTTGATCTATAAAGCAGTTAGAATCTTCTTTATTTTTTATGAATTTGGGAGGACATCTTGAAATTTACCAAATGCATGTCTTTGAACAGAACAATCAAATGTGGATGCCCAGCAACGATAACAGTGAAGGTAACTAAAGAAGATGGTTTGGAATACTTAAAAATAACTGACGCGATACTTGAGCATAAGAACCACCACCAATCTAAGGTAAAAGGTCGCATAAATCCTAAAAAATATTAATTAAACTCCATATCTGTAATAGGCATTTTATGAGTTCATCCCAAGGATTCATAAAATTGAACCACAGATAAGGAACAAAATCGAAGAGGCGTTGCAATTAAGGTGTAATGTACCAGAATTCGTAAACCGTATGTTGGAAGATCACGGTGTGCGACGCAACGCGAAGTACTACAGAAACTTGAGTGCCAAGATAAAGAAGACTCATTCCGACATGGAGAGCTTTTTGTTGTTTGTAAAAGAGCTAGACCAAACTTACGGCGCCTCTTCAATAGCAGTTTTAGTAGAAGATAGCGACGTTTTTAAAGGGTTGTATTTTTGCACCAATGCCATGAAAAATGCCATGAAAAAATGGGGCGAAGTGGTGTTTTTAGATGGCACGTACAAACTGCTATCTACTGAACTAACCCTGATGATATTTTTGGTAGAGGACTCTAACACCGGTAGCGAAGTCGTCGGCATCTCACTGTTGGTCCAAGAAGACCGTGCTACATTTAAATGGCTGCTGGAAACATTCAAGAGTTCGCATAGCCCCCAGTCGTCCAGAATAAGTTGTTTTATGGCGCATAAGGATCTCTTGGAGCGGGACGTTTTGAAGGAGGTATTTGCAAATATACCTATCTATATTTGTCGATATCATGTATTAAAAACATTTTCTCGGCAAGTGCCACAAAAAAGCGTCGACAAAAAAACGAAAGAAAGGTGTCTGCAGATTATACAAAGCATGGTATACAGTGTCAGTAAAAATAAGTATGATGAATTGTATAACGATTTGTGTTCGACAGCAAACACAGAAGTTATAAATTATTTTAATTTTAACTGGCACAACATATATAACGAATGGACCGCATTCAGCATGACTAAAATGAACTTGGGAAATTTTACAAACAACAGATTAGAATCTATAAATAAACATATAAAAAGAGTAGTCCCGAAGAGAAGTACCCTTCTTGGATTTTTAAGGAACTTTTTTATATGGCTTCAGTTCCATGATAATGAGTCTGACTTTAAGACAGCCAGCTCGATTCTTAAACATGAAGTGGCCACGTCTCCTATGTCGATTGATGAGCAGCTGTTCATGGCAACATTGATGCCAAATCCATTTAAAGGCGTCAAAAACGAAATGGATGCTGTCAACAGTGACTTTACCGTGTTGAACTTTGTACCAAATGAGCATTGCTATATTAATGATAATAGCAAAATATTGAAAGTGACGCCAACTACTTGCCAATGTCAGTTCTTTTTGACAATGGCATCATTGCCGTGTAGACATATTTTTGCCACGCGAAAATATTTCAGCATGCCTCTTTTTGCTAAGGAGTTGTGTCCAAAACGTTGGACAAAAGCATCGATCTTGGAATCGCATCCGAGACTCACAAGCGAATTTGAATCCCGCAGCGTTGCAAATATGCCTGTTGTGAGCTGTTCCACTACAAAAAAGAAAAAGCTAAATGCTACTGAAAAGCGCATAATTGTGAAACCGATTCTGGACGACATTCTAACGTCATGCAGCGAAGCATGTGGAACAGCTTTTGAGAAAAAAAAACAACAGCTTTCATTCAACAAGCATGGCGAAAAGGGCAAGATATTGAAGTTACACTTGGCAGCCAACATTTAAAAGAAACGCAGACAGAACAGAACAGAACAGAAACAGAGGAACGATTGCAAGCAATCCGAAATGTTGAAATAAATGAGCCATCGTCTGTTGACAACTCATTTATTGAAGCAGTTTTGGACATATCAACATTGTCAATCGATTTGGATACCTCAGATTGCAAAGTTCCTGCCATAGCAAAAGTGGAACAACCAGCTCCAAGAAAAACAAAAGGTCGACCTTCCAAATTCTTGGATACATTTATATAATTTAAGTAAGTGAAATTGAATTTGTTTCTTTAAATAACATTGTTAATACATACCCTCTTTGCGTCCTCTAGGTCATAGTGTTCGCGTAATTAATTAATTGATACCGCGAAGAAATTTGTGCAATCGGTAAATTCTTATATACTTTTTTTATAATTTAAGTAATTACATTTTTTGGCTTAACATATGATGCCCTTTCGTTGATTCCTCTAGGTCATGCGCGCTCGCGTAATTATACAACGAAGAAACTTATCTTATTGAATAATTTCTTGGATACTTTTTTATAATTTAAGTAAGTACACTTTTTTGGCTTGTATAATCTTTGGTTAATATATGATGTCCTTTCGTTAATCCCTCTAGGTCATACGTGTTCGCGGAATTAAACAAAAAAAAAATTTGTGCTATCGGAAAATTCTTGGATAATTTTTTATAATTTAAGTAATTACACTTTTTTGGCTTGTATAATCTTTGGTTAATATATGATGTCCTTTCGTTGATTCTTCTAGGTCATGCGCGCTCGCGTAATTATACAACGAAGAAACTTATCTTATTGAATAATTTCTTGGATACTTTTTTATAATTTAAGTAAGTACACTTTTTTGGCTTGTATAATCTTTGGTTAATATATGATGTCCTTTCGTTAATCCCTCTAGGCCATACGTGTTCGCGGAATTAAACAAAAAAAAATTTGTGCTATCGGAAAATTCTTGGATAATTTTTTATAATTTAAGTAATTACACTTTTTTGGCTTGTATAATCTTTGGTTAATATATGATGTCCTTTCGTTGATTCTTCTAGGTCATGCGCGCTCGCGTAATTATACAACGAAGAAACTTATCTTATTGAATAATTTCTTGGATACTTTTTTATAATTTAAGTAAGTACACTTTTTTGGCTTGTATAATCTTTGGTTAATATATGATGTCCTTTCGTTAATCCCTCTAGGTCATACGTGTTCGCGGAATTAAACAAAAAAAAAATTTGTGCTATCGGAAAATTCTTGGATAATTTTTTATAATTTAAGTAATTACACTTTTTTGGCTTGTATAATCTTTGGTTAATATATGATGTCCTTTCGTTGATTCTTCTAGGTCATGCGCGCTCGCGTAATTATACAACGAAGAAACTTATCTTATTGAATAATTTCTTGGATACTTTTTTATAATTTAAGTAAGTATAATTTAAGTAACGCTTATGGAATCAAAAGTAACCAGAAATGTGAGTTTTGTAATGGGAACGTTCGATAAAGGCGAAGCTTCCAAATGTAAAAATCATCGGCCAACCGCCCAAAGGACGACAATGTGATTCTAAAACAACATTATTTTCTGGACCACCAAAAGCCGCGGAAATTCTCATCACTCAAAAAACCCATGCTGCAAAAACTAATTTTAGCGTGGCTTTTCCCACAAATTGACGTCAATGTGAACATGGATGCTGACAGCTACCACTCTTTTTACTTATGCAATCGTAAGTAAAATGTAATTGGTTCTTTAATTGGTTGCGTATAGAATATTTAATTGAAAATATTTGACACACTTGCATAAATACATTTTAACACCTAGTTATTTCATTTATAGATGTCGCCAACCAAGTGAAACAAACCTACTCATCTAATACCTCTCCCTCGGTCGAAATAACGTCTGACGCTACACCTGGATGAGTTTGACGACAATGAACATGGGTGAATCTGATCATAACAGGGTATAGCTAGCCGCTACAAAAATAGTGTACTTTCGATTCATATATGAGAAACTGGTGATACTGCCGCTGCGACACTGGCAAAACTATTGACACTGGTTGGAGTGCTGACACTGGCGAAACCTTAAATCTTTAAAACTGCCACTGTTTCTAAATAGACCATCTTTGTAAAATACATACATATGTATATCAAGTTGATATGTTCTATATACATATTATTAGTTTTAATATATTTTATATAAGTAGGTACATACCCAAAAATAGTGTACTTTCGATTCATATATGAGAAACTGGTGATACTGCCGCTGCGACACTGGCAAAACTATTGACACTGGTTGAAGTGCTGACACTGGCGAAACCTTAAATCTTTAAAACTGCCACTGTTTCTAAATATAACATCTTTGTAAAATACATAGATATGTATATCAAGTTGATATGTTCTATATACATATTATTAGTTTTAATATATTTTATATAAGTACATACCCAAAAATAGTGTACTTTCGATTCATAGATGAGAAACTGGTGATACTGCCGCTGCGACACTGGCAAAACTATTGACACTGGTTGGAGTGCTGACACTGGCGAAACCTTAAATCTTTAAAACTGCCACTGTTTCTAAATATACCATCTTTGTAAAATACATAGATATGTATATCAAGTTGATATGTTCTATATACATATTATTAGTTTTAATATATTTTATATAAGTACATACCTTAAAATAGTGTACTTTCGATTCATAGATGAGAAACTGGTGATACTGCCGCTGCGACACTGGCAAAACTACTGACACTGGTTGGAGTGCTGACACCGGCAAAACTATTGACACTGGTGGAACCATAAATCATTGGAACCACCACTGTTTCTTCACATATCATCACTTTTAAATGTATATCTCAAGTTGATATGTTCTATATACATATTCCTAATTTTAATATATTTTATATAAGTGCATACATACATACACACTTCAAAATATAGTACTTTCGATTCATATATGAGAAACTGTTGGAGAGCTGAAACTGGCAAAACCTTAAACTATCACTGTTCCCTAATTTATCAGCACTCTAAAATATATATGTATGTATCTCTTGTTAAAATTTTTATTTTGCATATATGTATATTATTCTTTAATTTTACTTACATTCAAATATGCATTGTATTTTTGGTTCATATACATAGATTTGCTGCTACACTGGTAAAACGGTTGATACTGGCAGAACTGTAACACTGGGAAAGATATAACCAGTAACACTGTTACACTGGTAAAACTGTTACACTGGGAAAGCCGAAGATTCCCGACACTGGTGACACTGGCACACTGACGACACTGGGTGTGTACGAAGAGACACTCCCAAATGTGTATCAAAAACACTGATCTCATTGGCGTAGTTTTAATTTTAATTGTTTCAGCTGACATGGTATTTCCCTACGCAAACTCAAAGGTAAATATACATAAATTTATTGCACTCCGGTAATTAGAATATATCCAAGCAAGGAAAATTGCATTGGAAATCCCCCATAAAATTTTTGCAGCAGTGGCCGGTCGTTCCCGACACGTAGACCCGACTATTGTGAACTTGAAATACCCTTATCGACTTGTTTACGCCACTTTCTGTTGCTCTTAACTCGGCAGACGCAATTTTGTATTCTATCATTTTTGATTTTAAAGGACTATAAAATTTACATAGTATCATGTACGTGGGTTTACATTTGAGTTGTTTGCTTCTCCACGCCAAACATAATTTATGAGTCCGAAAAGACTACTAATATGTCATATATGTGAGTAGCAAAATAACATTTTTTTAGCTCAAATAACAAACATATATGAATCAAATTATGAACTTACACTATGTAGATATAACAAAACATTACATGTTTGCAATTTTAATCGCAAAATTTTATACCCGATCGCCCTAGAGTATATCTTTGTTGACCTAACGGTTATATGCAACAGTATAAAGTAATCGAGATAGATACATATGTATATACATATGTATATCTGTTGTAACGAACAATAACCACTAAGTAGAAAAACCTGAATTCGAGAAAATAGTTGCATCCATTTGGATAGTAATGGTAGCCTTATGGGAATTTTTGTCCACAACTTTTTAAATAGGTTAGCTTCCGAGATGGGGATTTCACATACATATGTACACAGTAGTCATACAAGGCTAGTATGTATGTATATAGAAAGTATTGTAGAAAAAGTCAACAACAGTCAGGAGTGGTAGAAATTATAGTTAAATAGGTGTGGCAGTACCCAATTTTCAGTAACTAAGCGTAGCAACTATATCAAACTATTAAATTTGGTACACCATTTACACTTCAACTCAGTCAGCACAATTTCAAAGATTATAGAATTCGGTATTATATAGTTAGTGAAAGAAATGGGTATAATTCAAAATTTCGAAAAATTGGCGTGGTAATATTTTTTTATTTATATTTATTAAATAAATAAAGCTCGTTAAGTTTTCGCGAGTATTATATTAACTGTTTTGATTTCAAAGAACGAGACTGTAAAATTCGGTTCGGATTTAATTATTTTTTTTTGTCGACTTGTCACTCAACGACTATTCGGGTGACGATTGTATGTACATATATACGTATGAACACCTGCGGGGAAATATATATGTATATACATACATATGTTCATATGTTCATAGATATCGCCCATTGGCATGAATAGAAAGAAGGGCTTTAAAGATTTGAATTCAACACATATTTTGTCTTAGTGAGCTATTAGTAATCGGAACAACATAAAAAAGAGGTAATGGTAATTTCTGTATACTTAACTCGATATCGAAACGATTGTGAGGTTATTCATGCAAAGAACGATATGTACATTTATTTAAGTATGCATGTACATTAGTTAAAAAAACTTGCCTTGAATTTGGTCAAAAATAAGATATGCAAAACCATTTAAAATGTTATAATTCAAGATAACAAATTAAAATTCAAAAATTCAATGTGCATATTGCATTTGGAAATTGGGAAATCTATATGCATTTAGGGAATAGCGTTAGAATAAAATAAAAATCGTGAATTTTAAACAAATTTTTTATGTAAAAAAATCAGAGTATTTGAATATGACGTCAAAAATATAAAATAATTAAATAAGCCAAAGCGAATTCATATAAAGTGGTGTTGACCAATCAGCTCACTGAATTCGTTTGCTGGACTGAATGTCAAAACTATATGTTTGTTGTATTCCCCCTCGAGTTGTTTTTGATGTTGTACGCTCAATAACTCCTGGTATAAATTTGCCTTGAAATAGGCTTTCAGATCAAGGCGAATTCATATAAGATTGTGCTACTATAAGCAGCCCATTTGATTTTTTTAATTCACTTTACATGTATGTATTTTGATTTTCATTTGCGTATGTGCTTTCAAAAGCTCTAAACGAAAAAACAGTCAATGTCTCAACGTCTTCAAGGAGCGTTGCGTGACTGACCTTATCAAAGACCTGTGATAGGTCCAATGTCACTAAGACGGTTCTCTCACAGGGGCGGCCACGAATCACCTGCGTCTTTATGACGATTAGTGCTTTTGTTGTGCTGTGCACCTTCCGGAAGCCGTGTTGATGCTTAGCCGGGCCTATGTGGTGTCTGAATTAGGAGAGCAGAATGGCTTCAAGTGTCTTTACCACTGGTAAAAGAAGGGAAATCGGTCGATAGTCTTCACCTTTTTCGGACAGTTTCCCTCGTATCAACAGCGGCAGAACCCTCCCAGGTTTCCAGATCTCTGGAATGATGAGGGTGGACATCGACAGGTTGAAGAGTTTTGTCAGGTATGCTACTCCACTGGGGCCAAATTTTTCAGCATCAACATTCTCAGTCCATCGGGACCAATGGCCTTGGCCACGACAGGTGAGGGTAAGAGGAGCGCTGGGTATCGACAATTTGTGCAGCCTTCCGATCACTTTCCGTTTAGTCCTGTCCATCGAAGGATGCAGTATGAACTGTCGACTAAAATAGCTTACCCATATGTTGTTGTTGTAACAGCATAAAACATTCCTCATACAATTTCGGGGAATTCTGCTGAAGTGACAGTCGTTGGACGGGTATAAATCCGGGTCGTTCCGGTATAGCAGAACCGACTGTCGTGGGAACCAGCTTGCCCATATCTTCGAGACCGACGAAGCGCGGATTGGACAAGAACCTCACGGTGGTCCAAAGTCGGCAGGTCAATAGCAAGAAAAAAGCAATGTTGGGGAAATTGAGAGAGCGAAAATGACAGCTGAACTTGCAAGCTTTAGGTACTGGATTTTTACTGGATAAATTTCTACTAGCAAGAATTTGCCAGTACGATAAACAGCTGATCACAAGGAGAAAACAATTAATAAAATTGCTAACTATTTTCATTAAAAAGGTGAAAAATATGAAAAGTGCGTAAACAAATAACCGTGCACTAAGTTTATGAAATTTATTGTGTACATATGTACATTTATCAGTAAGACGCCCAGAATCTGTATGTTTACAAGGATAGTTCTGCATCTTTATCCGCAGTGGCTGCAATTAACAATTGTGAGACGTTAATTATGAATTGTGGAGCTATTTCTTTATTTTAAGTATGTATTTTTTAAATTTCGCGCCAAACGAAAATCAGCTCTAACAAAAACTTGCAACTTCTTGCTGGTTTTCGCTATTTGTACTTTCCTGCATGTTTAGCTCTTAGAGAGCAAATTTTGCTTACGCTCAGATATTTCGTTGCTGGCAAGTTACTAGATAGTTTTTTACTGGAGAGTACGAAAACATAACTAATAATAATAATAGCTAAATTTGATCTCAATGAAAGAAACTTGCAAGAAAGTAAGAAAACGCAGAACCGGTAAGAAGTTGCAAGTTTTTTTGGTTTTTGTTATATAGTTAAATATTTGATCACTTTTTCCAATTTTCGCCCTTTTTTTTATAGAAATAAACATTTTTAATAATTGCTTTCTATTTTTGAACAACTGAATATTTTCAATCAGCTGTTTATCTTACTGGCAAATTCTTGATAGTAGAAATTTATCCAGTAAAAATCCAGTAAAACTTGCAAGTTCAGCTGTCATTTTCGCTCTCTCAATTCCCCTTACTTTGCTAGTTTCTTGCTAGTTTGGCGTACGAAAACGTTATCCAGTAAAAGTCCAGTAAAATTATTACTGGGTCTTGCTGGTTTTTACTGGATAGTGAATATAAAAACAACTAATTACTTCTTTTCAGCAGGATTTATATATATTCCCCAAAAATGTATGGCAAATGTGTTGCGCTGATACAACAAATACAACCATTCTCTCGAGCATCGAGAACATAGACTTCTTTTTGTAGAAATGCTGTAGTTCTCGATAGTTTCTCTATTTGTTTTCTAACCTTCTAAATTAGAGAAATACATTACCGACCCTTTTTCTAATCGTTCTCTAATTTAATGTTCATGTAAAAATTATTGCTAAGTTTGTTGGGATGGATTGATTTACAAATTTTCAGAATGTTTCTTATGTCATCTAATACTCTTTAAAATAATACAGCTAAGATAATTGTGCAATTGAGTCTTGAATTGATACCTTTTGTGATATTATTTTTGATTTCTCTGTTTTCCTAGCTCTAAAAAAGTTGATATGGATCGGAGTGTAGACTCAATTGGAAGCTGTTCACTTGATGTAGATGCTGATTCCACAGATGTGTCAGGTATTCCATTTATTGATTTTTCGATGATATTGACGATAATTGTCCTGATTGCTTATGCGTAATTCCTGATAGATACAAGTGGAAGCTTAAATTTTCCAACACCAATTTCTGTTAAAGACATCACCAGAGACTTTACAACAAATATTCGAGAGCGTTGTTCCGTTACTAATTTTCCTGAATTAAATAAGTATCATGCGGGACTTGAATCGAAGATGGTGTTGAAGCAACCCCTAGGAAATACCAACCCAACAAGTGCCTTACTAAATTTTTCGATGTCGAGTTCGATTAAAACCGTAAATTTGACTGATGCGAATCCGGATAAAAAGCCTAGCTATCTGAATCTCGCTTGTTGTGTCAACGGATATTCAAATCTAACTACATATGATTCTAAAATAAGGCAAGATATAAATAAATCGTGCGAGGTATCTCCTATTCGTCCATCGTCAAATAGTATTCAGTATTGTAAAAAGAACAATTCGTTGGCGCCACCAATTCTTTTACAAATAGATGATGGAAGTGGTGATGTATCAATAGCGAAAATTGGTGCTACCAATGGTCAGTGTAATAATATTGGCTATAATAGGCCAGAAATCAATGAATCTGAATGCTGTGGCTCGCCATGTCAAGATGATCGTCGCAGTACTAGTTTTATTCAACAGCGAGTGGAACGATTGTATGGACCCGCAGCATTAGCACAAGGTTTTTATAGTCCCAAAAAGGTACGTAGGAGCACATTCGTCTATACACCTTCACGAGAAGATATTAGTTCATCAGAATTGGCACGTAAATTCCGACAACTTACTCCGAGCAAAGATTACACTGAGTTCCGGAAAAAATTAACTGCATCTACATCTACAAATACTCCACGCCAAATTTTTTCATCAACTGATGTCTCAAATTCAAATAATAATACTGTTGATTTACCTGTATTACGTCATCTAAGCCAAGAGTTTCGAGCTCAGTTGACTATAATTTCTCCTAAAAAAAGTCAATGCAAAAATTCCAATAAAATACTAAGTCCCGAAAATGAAACAACATTAGATTCGAATAAAGATGAAGTATTAATAGATGAAGTGGATCGTAAAGAAATTTCAAGACCTATAAATGAAATAAACAGTAAACATTCAACAGATGGTGTTAATATAGAAGATGAAATTTTGGTGAAATCAAAAACCACTGAATCAGTAATAACTTGCGCCAAAATGGATGGAAACTACTTTCTTAATTTATTGAGAATCGAACAGAGTCGCCTTTTAGCTTTGGCTGATAAAGCAGAACAGTATGCTGTGGAACTGTCGGTACGTAAAAAAACTTTGCATATTATGCTTGAAAAATGAAGTCGAGCATGAACAAATTACATGTGTATGGGTAGCTTAACATAACTTTTTTTTAAATAATAGCATGTATTAATTTTCTTACGAAAAAAATGTGCATATTTACTTTGTGTAAAAGTGAGATAGGTTCAACATCCTGTTTCATTTGGAAGTGAAAAGAAGAACATGACATTTTAGATGCATGCCCTTAAATCATAATCATTGAAATGCTTTCTACAAGAATGTTTTACAAATTAGTATTGATGAAATTTCTTTAAAAAAAATTATTAGTACTTTATCAAGAAATACTAAATTAAAGTTTAAATTTAGCAATTACTCACACATAATGTACTATTTTTATTGATATTTCTTAATTATGTTAAAATTTTTAGAAACACCCCGATGCTTCGGAAGATACCTTAGGCTTCCTGCGTTCTGCTTACGGCAAAGCTCGGTTGTTGGTGTCCCAAAAGATGAAACAATTTGAAGGTGAGTGGCGTGATTTTTGTTATATTATTTGAAAATTCACCAATGTTGTTGCAAACTAAGTTTAAAAGTTTAATATGAAAGTTCTAATTTAGAGGAGTAATAGCTAATAGTCTATACATTTTACATGTACAGTTTTGAGAAGGTAATAATCATACATTGACACTTCTACCATTGTTTTCGTCACTAGAGGTATTGATCTATACGTATAATGACCCTTATACCGTAACTAAATTTCAGAACGAAAGCAAAATTTTCTCTCTATGAAAGAAACTTGCAAGAGATTAAGAAAACGATACACCGGTAAGAAGTTGCAAGTTTTTTTTAATTTTCGCCCTTTGTTCTGGAAATTATTAACATTTTTAATAATTCTTTTAGATTTGTGATCATCTAAATACTTGCAATCAGATGTTTTTCGTACTGGCAAATTGTTACGAGTAAAAATTTATCCAGTAAAAACTTGCAACTTCCTCTCAAAACAGCTGTCATTTTCGCTCTCTCAATTTCTCCAATTTTGCAAGTTTCTTTCAAGTTTTTGCGCATGAAAACGCCAAAACGTTATAATTTGTAACAATTATTACGAACTATCATAAACTAGTATTTACGTAAAAAAACAAACTAATGTGTTAAAAAATTATTGCAAAAGTCAAAAAGCTTGTTTAGTAATTTTTTCCATTCCAAACTAGTTTTTCTGTGATTGTTTTATTACAGTAGTTCACGAATCCAAATTTGTATGTTTATTGTGTACGCAAATGTTTGGGATCAGCTGTTTTTCTTACTGGCAAATTGTTGCAAGCAAAAATGTTTCCAGCAAGAATTTGCAACCGCCCATCCAACAGAACTGCCAATTTACTCTCATGCGACTGACTATCATTCAAAGTGATTAGACGTATTTCGACAGTGTTTATTGGTGTGCTATATTTATAGTTGTTTTTGGATTCAATAATTAAATAGCGAACACGATTTCAAACATGCCGTGGTACACGACAAAAAAGAAAAAAACGAACGATAAACTAATTGATTTTCCTTAACTACCCCACAAATCTACTCCAACGAACAACGCTTAATTTATATTAATATCGTCCGCCGAAAAGAATATTTCCTTATCACAATTGAGCCCCTTTGTCATCAAAAAATCCATCGGGGCCATTTCAACTGAAGTTGACTCAATATCGCAAATTAGAGACTGCACGAAAACTTAAATTTTGTCAAAGCGTGATATATGCACCTTGTCTGAAGCACGTGTCCGAAGACGAGATTGTGAGTGAAATGAAAAACTAAAATATCACCGGGGTGTATAAGTTTTCATGCCAAGCTGAAAGCAAACCGATTTTCACCGGACTTATGGTTCTCACATTTCGCGTGGTACAATGTTAAGGTTCAACCTCACATCCCGAATCCAAAAGATATAAAGAAAGGCTTCAATTCAATCAACGTGCTGAGACATAAGCTAACACAATTAAAAATACGACTCTTTCACGATCTGAATCTTCGATAAACGAAACCAATCATACTGCTTCCACAACTTCTTCGGAAAACCACTATTAATGTCATCAGCTCTAAACCCTATTAATGACAATCCCTCTACACTCACGAAAGTTACACCCGAAAACCGAATACATACACTATTTTAAATATACGGACCTCTAGCTCTTCTCCAGTCCGTAAAACCGCTCTCTCCTCTACTGCCACACACATAACCCAACCTCTACCGACACAACCGAATCTATCTTAAATTTATCTTCCAATTTCTCCTTATACTCAAAGTTTATTAAAAAATAACGACTACTATGCCAGCATGCCCAATAGACTAGACGACGCTATGTATCCTTCTCACGAAGAATCATAAAACCATTAATTTAAATCTTCTGTATCTCATTTCTTTGATATTTCTTTTGTAAAACCAGTTTTTACAAATTGTAGTATATTTCCATGCTCATGAACTTCAACATTCTCCAGTGGAATATGAAAGGTTTTATAAACAATTATTTTGAACTTCAGATGCTAATCAAGCAAGATAGGGGTTATACCTTATCGCCATACAGGAAACACAGTGTAGCAACTATTTCTCACTTATTCTTCCAAGGAACTACGCGGGCTACTTCATCAATACAACATCAAACACTCAAACTAAACAAGACACCTTACTCATAAAAAACTATGTTCCGCACAAAAGAATCCGTATTAACTCGCCCCTTCAAATAGTAACAGTCGAGATTGATTTGTGTATCAAATTTACCATCGTTTCCATTTACGTTCCCCTTGCCAAACGCTCTGCAGCAGAGACCTTACTGATATATTTCTATCTATAAACACCCCAATTACCGTTGTGACTTGAATGGCTGGAATAATTTGTGGGGATCAACCTCAGTGAATGCGCGTGGACGACAAATGGAAAACGCCTTATTACAATCCAATATGATATTTCTTTCTGTTCACCCACACTCTTTCCTCTTATTTCTTGGCAAATTTCTGACGCTCTATGCAACACCGATTACTTTCCTATAATTTTAAAAGTGTAGCCAAATCCTAACAATCCACATCGCGCGAAAGCACCGCCGAAATTTCTCTTGGATTACGCTGATTGGTTTAACTTCGCAAGGATGGTAGACCTAGAACAAGAAACACGTACTCCCTCAATTTCATCCAATCAAGAGGCTTCTAACTACGCTAGAGCAAACCGCTTTATCCCACAAGCAAATCACTCTAAAAAAACCGAACGTGGCCTGGTGGAATACGGCCCTTGCGAAGCTAAGAGCTGTTAAAACGAAATATTGGCACTTTTACTACTTTTAAAAAGTGCAATGCCAAATTCTGGAAAGAGATGAGAATTGAAAAAAAACGTAGCTTCACCGAATTCACCGAATCCATAAATCCATACTTTTCTATTACTGCGAGATATGGAGCAAAATCAACAATAGGAATGCTTTTAAACCCTTCATTAATATAAGAGTTAATGTACAATGCCATCTGACTACAAAGAAATTGCAAACCAATTCGCCTTTGACTGGTCTAATTACTCGTCCGACACTAACTTTTCTAGTTCCTTTCGACCCTCAAAATTGTCTTCGGATGAACTATCACCACCGCTTTCAAGCACACATCCACTAGCTAAGTTAATCGAAAATCTGATTAACTGCAACGAAATAACTATGTGTATTGCCAAAGAAAAGGGTAAAACCTCTGGCTTCGGCCGCATCTTCTATAAGATGATTAAATCCACCTCCAAGCCCGCGAAGTCTAGGTTGCTAATCCTTTTCAATACAATTTTAAACTGAGGTAATCCCACACATCTGGAAAATTGCGACGGTAATACCAATCACCGAAGCAAATAAAGATCCACTTGTCTTAAACGGGTACAGTCCTATTTCGTTGTTGTCCTGTACCTCTAAGATTTTAGAGCGTATTATAGCCAATGTTGTTGTTGTTGTAGCGGCTAGTCGCGCCCCGTAAAGAGCGGATTCACCCATGGTCCTTGTCGTCGAACTCATCTAGGGGGAGGCCCAGGAAACGTGCAGTTTCGACAGGGTTGGACTAGAGGGAGAGGGGGGTTAGATGAGTGGGTTTGAGGGGGCATGGGAATAGGTGGTTGGTGTCGTGCGGAGAATTTCCACATGCCGGACATGTGTTGGGTATGTCGGGGTTGATTCTGGATAGGTAGGAGTTGAGCCTGCTACAGTATCCAGATCGTAATTGTGCCAGAGTGACGCGGGACTCACGGGCCAGCAGGGACTCCTCATCTGCTACAGGTGGTGGTTGGGCTCCGATGACTGCATTTGCCTGGCCGGAGTCAATGATGGTAGTGACTGTGTCTCTATGGATGTTGCTTAGGACCCGCCGGTACGCCTCGGGATCCAGCGGTTGCGTGATGAGTGGCTGGATCTCGTCCTTTAGTTCTAGAAGATGTCTTCTAATGTGCCTGGGGGGCAGCTCCACTGCAAGCAGGTGCCTATTTGGATGCCCCGAACGGTGACATCCAGCAAGGAATTGCTTGCTGAGCACGAGGTTGTGCTCCTTAACGCGGAGCACATTGACCTCTTGGTGGAGTTCTCCTCAGGCGACATCAGAACACATCCCGTCACCGTGCGGAGTGCGGCGTTCTGGCAGGTCTGCAGCTTCATCCACTGTGTCTTGCTGGTTCCCGGCGACCAAACTGGCGCCGCATAATTTATTACCGGCCGGCCAATCGCCGTGTATGTTGCCAACAACGTTTCTTTGTCTTTGCCCCAAGAGCTGCCGGCGAGCGACTTGAGGACATTGTTGCGGCTCTACTCTATTGGCGATTGCGGTAGTGTACGCGGAGAAGGAGAGCAGGCTGTCGAAAGTCACCCCCAGAATCTTCGGGTGGTTAACCGTCGGAATGGGGGTGCCATCGATATGGATGTTAAGATCCAGCCTGACCTCCTTCGTCCAGGTGGTAAAAAGGGATGCCGAGGACTTAGCAGGGGACAGCGCCAGGTTACTGCTAGTAAAGAAATGGGCAAGATCGGAGAGATATCCGTTCACCTTAAAACACAGATCATCAATTACATTGCCGGTGGCCATTATCGAGCAGTCATCGGCATACGAGACAATCGTGACTCCCTCTGGCGGTTGAGGGAGCTTGGGGATGTAGTGATTAAACAATAATGGGGACAGGACGCCACCCTGCGGTACCCCTTGTTTAATCCTCCTTGGTTTGGATGTTTTATCTCTAAACCATACTGATGATTGACGACCACACAGGTAATTCGCGGTCCACCGTTTCAGTCCCTGCGGGAGAATTGATGCTTCCACGCCAGCTAGTAGCGTGGAGTGACTGACAGTGTCAAAAGCTTTAGACAGGTCCAACGCTACTAGGACGGTTCTCTCGCAAGGGCGGTTTTGGTTAAGACCGCGGTTCGCCTGTGTGTTTATGGCATTAAGTGCTGTTGTTGTGCTGTGCACTTTCCGGAAGCCATGTTGATGCTTATCCGACCCAAGGTGGTATATATAATGCGGGAGGAGTAGGGCCTCAAGTGTCTTTACCACAGGTGACCCTGTTTAGATCGGCTTACCCCATATTATAGCCAATCGTATAGCTTGGTTTTCACAGTCAATTCAACTTATTGATCGCAACCAAATTGCCTTTAAACCGAAGAGAGGTTGTTAAGACGCCCTCCTCCATATTGATTACTTCGTAACAAAGTATTTATCTGCACGACCGCACACATCTATTCTTTCTGCGGATTTCGAAAAAGCATTTGACCGAATTGGTTCACACGTAATCAATCCGGAAATGCCTTCACACTTGGCGGATGGGTCCAAAAAATTTTCGGTTCGTTAAATCTTCTGGAAAGCAGACAATTCGGAGTAAGGGTTGGTAATCCTTTTTTCGATGTATACCCTCTAAGCAATGGAATCCCACAAGGATCCCAATTGCCCGTCATTCTCTATTCAATTGCTTTTAAAGAGATACGCAAAATAAGCAAAAGCAACATGCAACAACTGCCTTTATGCAAACGATCTTTATATTATCTGTAACAGGAATGACGCCATCGAAACAAAATCCATATTCGAGAGTATTATAAAAAATATCATATAATGGGCAGAGTACTCTGGAGTAAAACAATCTTTAGACAATACAAAAAACTTCCACGTGTGCACACGACAAAGTGCAAATTTTATAATTTTAAAAGTCCAGGGTGGCCATCCGTGCATTCGTGATTTCACCCATAAAAACATATTGGCAATGTAACGTTTTCATCTGACTCAGTCATTGACAACGATATCAAACTCATAAGGCTTAAAAACAATTGCCAAAGAATCCTTTCAACCTTACACCTGAGCTCTTGAGCCCGCAACTAAATTTAATTGAACCGTCGTGGGCTATTAAAAAACATCCCAAGAAATCTCAAGGCTCTGCGGACGCCTTTCGCTAGTTATTCCAAGAACGCAAAGCTCGGTACTCCATGGTACAAAGATGTTTCCAAATCTAAAGACACACTCCCGAGTTATGCAGTTGTCGACAAAAAAGGACTCGTGCTAAGGATGCAATCACTATCAGACATCGCATCTGCGTTCGCAGCGCAATCACCATGGCATTAAAGGCAACTTCAAAAACTTTTATATGCACCGACAGCTTGCCGGTTCTCAAAAGAAAAAGACCAAAAAGTTAGACTGCTACCTGGACACATCGGTATTAGGGTCAACGAGGCAGCAGATAACACAAAAACCCACACACGACACACACACGCAACACTTGTAACGACCAAAACTCATTTGAAAAAGCGGACGTCCGTCGATTTATCCTAAACCACATACGAAATGAAAGAGTACAGGATTGGTATAATTACATCCACCATTACACTGCCATAAATCGAGAGCTCACGACTTCTATTTATCCGATAACTCTCTCGAAATGGCACATACAAACGTTTATGAGACTTCGTTTAGGCCATACTCGTTACACCCATCAACACCTCCTAACTGGCGATCCTACAAAGACTTGCCCGCTATGTCCAAATGTCTTGACTTTGCATCACAAAAATAAAAATATCCACCTTTTAAGAAGAGCGATAGCCCTGGCAGCTAATGCTCATTAGTAATTTTTAACAGATTAATTAATTTAATTTTGTTAGTAAATAATAATAATAGTAATAACAATAATAATAATAATACTAATAATACTCTCTCAATTTACCCTGCTTTACAAGTTTTTTGTATACATGAACAACAAATCGTTGATAGGCTCTGTGTCTTTTACCAATACGGATATGTATGTTCGCTATAAACTTTATACAATTGTTGTCACTTTTTCCATTTTTAGCCCTTTTTAATGAAAATAATTAAAGTTAAATTGTTAATTGTTTTCTATTTGTGATCAACTGAATACTTTCAATGCACTGGTTTTCTTACATGAAATATTTTAATTAAATATATGAAATATTGTCTTTGTTCAAAACTTACCAAAATATTTGATGTAGAATTGTTTATTAAAAAAGAAGTTCCTAACTAACTGCGAAACTGTCGGATATGTATGTTTATGTGTTTATACACAATTTGAAAAACAAATTTAAAAAATGCGCGATTTCAAATATTTTGGTAAAAAACCATAACTCAAAATGTAGACGTGGTGGAAAAAATCGGCCAACGGGAATAGATTTAGAGCATTCAAATGCCCATATCTATGGTAGAATTTTTTAATTTTTTTAAAGGAGGCTGCAATCGCAAAGGACTTTTCGACTCTCACACCTGCTCACTCAGAAAACTTTGCAACAAACCGGAATTCACGAGCATTGGGAGCACATTTCTCGTTCTCTACGCACCTGTTGCAGACGCTGCCTACAGGTCCACGATATGATCGGGCGTAACACGTGCATTAGCACCCTTTGAAGTTCGAATATCAATAATGCGGCTACGGCTACACTTCACAAGAAGGGTGATTCTGTAATATGCGCCAACTACCGCGGAGTCAATCTTCTTAACATTTCATATATGGTTCTATCGAGCGTATTGTGTGAAAGACTGAAGCCAACCGTCAGTAAACTGATTGGACCTTATCAGTGTGGCTTTAGACCTGGTAAATCTATCATTGACCAGATCTTCACGATACACCAAATATGGGGAAAGACCCTTGAGAGGAGGATCGACACACACCATCTATTTGTCGACTTTAAATCAGCTTTCGGCAGCACAAGAAGAGGTCGCCTATACGCCGCGTTGTGTGAATTTGGTATCCCTGCAAAACTATTACGGCTATGTAAAATAACGCTGATCAACTCCTCCACTCAGTCAGAATTGGGAAGGACTTATCCGAGCCGTGTGATATCGAACGAGGTTTCAGAAAGGGTGAGGCCTTGTCGTGTGACTTCTTAAACATAATGTTGGAAAAGATAATTCAAGCTGCAGAATGAAAGCCATCTTTTATAAGAATATGTAACTACTGGCGTATGCCGATGACATCGACATTGATCGGCCAAAATCGCCTAAGTGGTATAGCGGCAAATTAAGAAGAATTCCGGCAGAAATAATGCGGCTGGTTGCAGTTCTCTGACACGAAGTGATATACATATATGCGTTAAATAATTCGAGCTTGACATGGCTTGACGGATAACTACTCCATGACCTTCAAGAGTGGTATTATTGCTGTCGATGATACTGCACATTGTAGTTGGCATTCTTGGGCCCCTCTCCGCCTTTAGTAGCTGGGGAAGCGGATGTTGCGGAAATGATAAAGAGAGAGAAGAGATCGTAGTCATCAGTCTCGCTGCCACGTCAAGTCATCATGTATATTTATAAGGCCTATTTTACCTAAATGTACATACATATGTACATACATACATATGTTAGCTAAATGTATGTACATATGTACATATGTACAAATGTATCTATAAATATGAATTTTGGGTTATAACATGATATTATAGTATACATACATTCATTGCATTGCAGGTCTTTGCCACAATAATCTGAATTCATCAATAAAAGACAAGTATCCAACAACACCTGATGATCTTCAAGGATTCTGGGACATGGTAAATCTGCAGGTAGATCACATCAATTCTATTTTCGATGAAATCGATGCATTGAAAAGGAACAACTGGAAGGTATGTGTATGAATACGAAAATATGTAAATTTTGACGCAACAAATTTTATTTCTAGAAACCGGTAGATTGCATATCTAAGGATCCGAATAACTCAACTAAAATCCAACAAAAATCTATTAAGACTGTGAATCAAAAGACGAAACCTAGTACATCCAATGGAAGTGGAATAAATTCAAATCCGGGGTTGTCTGCCGCAGCTTTAAAACGAGAATCGCAAAGGAAAATGTTGCAGGAAATGAAGCGTAAAAATAAAATCGCTTTGACAACAAATACAACTACCTCGGATCTGGGTTCCATAGAGCCGAATGTGGAAAATGTAGATACCATTAAGATATTTGTTAAAAACGGTAAATGAACGCTTGTTAATCAATGAGTTGTTTATACTAATCCTTAACTAGTCCTCCAACGAAATCGAATGAGAAAAAACCCCATGACATAAATTTTTTGAAAGCATTTTGCTTCGACTAATTTTCGTTTCATATCAAATCTAAAAAAAAAATACGTATATACATATACACAAATAATACTCGTTTATTGATTAACCTTACATAATTAAGCAGTGTGCTATCAAAACAGTGTGAAGGAATGCAAATTTGAATAAATTAGGATATGAGCATGCATTTCAGGATTCTAAATCTGTTAACTGGAAAATGCAATATAGATCATTTAATTCTCTTTCGCTTTAAAATAGATTCTAATGAGCCAAATTCCTAGTTTTCAAATTAGTTAAATTATATTTACTGTTACTAGCATAAAACTACGAAAAATTGTTCGAACTGCTTGACATATTATATACGCACTGTACATACATTTTTGATATTTTTATATTAATTAATTTACCATAGGGATTTGCGTGTTTGTCACATAAATAATTTTTAACTAAAAAGACATTTATTTTATTAAAAATTTATGAGAATAATTATAACATTTGATTATTATTAATGCAAACTTGTTTTATTTACAAATAAAAATTTACATGTGCAAGCACGACACAATTGAAGTATAGTGCAATTAAAATATGATCGTCTAGAATATTTTGTTTCCCACGTGGACAAATCCGTTACTGTTCAAATAGATACATACGTACATATGTACATATGTACATGATAAAAATACATATTTATAAGGCACAACCCAAGGCGAATTTATAGAAGGTGATGGCATAATAGCAACTGATTTCATTTTTTTATTCACCTATGTATGTACATGTATTTTGTTTTTGCTTTTGAGTATGAGCTTTCAAAAACCGTAAAAGCAAAAACAAAATGTATTTAAATTTTAACAACTCTTACGCAGAAACAAAAACAAAATACATAGGAATTTTGTAGTTGTATTTATAACACCACCTTGTATGGATTCGTCTTGGCACAACCGTTCGCTCAATTCTTCGGCAATTGACTTTTGTTAGCAACAACAATAAACAAATGAAAATTTTTGATTTGAAAAATTTATTCAAAAGTGCAAAACGCCGGATCCTTTGCAAACAGGACAATGTTAAGTTCTTTAAGTTCCCATTTACTTTATATGTATGTGGCAAAAAAGGATCAAGGTTTGTTGTTTTATGGAAGGGAAGTCGTTAAAGTGCCCCTGTTGTTGTTGTTGTTGTAGGGCTAGCTACACCCTGCTAGAGGGAGCTTACCCATGGTCGTTATCCTCAAACTCATCTAAGAGGAGGCCCGGGAACGTGCTGTTTCGATAGGGTTGGACCATAGGGAGAGGGGGGGTAGATGAGTGGGTTTGTTAGGAAATGTGAATAAGTGGTTGGTATCGTGCGGGGATTCTCCACATGCCGGACATTCATTTACGATGTCGGGATCGAATCTGGATAAGTAGAAGTTGTGACAGCGTTCACTGGGCGAGAGTTCTTAAAGGTGTAATTGACTCTTGGTGAATGCGGAATGTTGTTGTTGTTGTAGCGGTTACCCAGGCCCAGCAAGATCGGTTCAACCATGGTCGTTATCATCAAACTCATCTAGGGGAAGGCGTTTCTTTGTCTTTGCTCCAAGTGCTGCCGGCTAGCGACTTGAGGACTTTGTTGCGGCTCTGTACTTTATTGACGACTGCAGTTGTGTGCGCAGAGAAGAGGCCATGCTGTCAAATGTAACACCCAAAATTTTTGGGTAGTTTACTGTCGGTACAGGTGTACCGTACACATGTATATTTAATTGTGTCTTGACCTCTTTCGTCCAGTTGGTAAATAAGGTCGCCGAGGATTTAGCAGGGGATAGAAATAAGTTCCGACCAGTGAAGAAACGAGCAAGTTCTGAGAGGTAACCATTCACTTTTGAGCACATGTCGTAAATTGCATTGCCGGAAGCCATGCTCGTACAGTCGTCGGCATATGAGACTATTGAAACCCCCTCGGGAGGCTGAGGGAGCTTCGAGATATAGTGATTAAACAGAACCAGGGAGAGGACGCCACCCTGGGGTACCCCTTGTTTAATTCTCGGTTTAGATGTAGAGTCTCTAAAATACACCGACGCCTGTCGACCACTCAGGTAGTTCGCAGTCCACCGCTTCAGACCCTGCGGGAGAGTGGATGTTTCAATGTCTTCAAGTAGCGTTGAATGGTTGATCGTATCAAAAGCCTTTGATAGATCCAACGCTACTAAGACAGTTCTCTCACAGGGACGGTTACGATTGAGGCCACGAATCACCTGGGTGTTTATGACGTTTAGTGCTGTTGTTGTGCTGTGCACCTTCCGGAAGCCATGTTGATGCTTAGCCGGGCTGAGATAGTGTGTAGAATAGGGAAGCAGCATAGCCTCGAGTGTCTTAACCACTGGTGAAAGAAGGGAAATCGGTCGATAAGATTCTCCCTTTTCGGCCGGTTTCCCTTGTTTCAACAGCGGTAGTACCCTCCCAGTCTTCCAGGTCTCTGGAATGATGAGGGCAGTCATAGACATGTTGAACAGTCTCGTAAGGTAAGCTACTCCCTTGGGGCCCAAATTTTTTAGCATCAACATGCTTAGTCCGTCAGGACCAATGGCCTTGGAGGCTTTCGCCTTCCCGATGGCTTCCGTAACCTCACCGCATGTGAAGGCAAGAGGCACGCTAGGTTTTGGTAATTTACGTAGCCTTCTGGACACCTTCCGTTTAGTCCTATCCACCGAAGGATGCAGTATAAGCTGTCGGCTGAAGTAGCTCGCGCATCTCTTCGGGTCCGACGAAGCGCGGTCACCGAATGAAATCTCCACTCGATCATCACGCTTCGCCGGATTGGACAAGGACCTCACGGTGGTCCAAAGCTTGTCCACACCTGCCGCAAAGTTGCAGGACTTCAGTTCAGAGGTGGAGTTTGGATGGGGCCTTCTCTGGCATACGCAGCAAAAATATGTTTCTGGACGTGGGTTGGATTCAATTCCAGCCCTGAGCAGAAGAGTGTGGAGCAACCCTGCTGCAAGGCATCGCTCCAGAGATGATAAACGACGAATGGTATGCGCCGATCAACAGCCCTTGGCCGGGTAAAACCCGGGTCATTCCGGTAAGTAGAACCGGCTGTCTTGGGAATGGTGAATGCGGAATCGGATTCAGTGGTTGACTGATGAACGACTGGATCTCGACCTTGAGTTCACGGAGATGCCCCATGGCGTGCCTGGGAGGCGGCTCGGGCATTTTCAAGTTCCTGTTTGGGTGTCCCGTACGGTGGCATCTAATCAGGAACTGCTTGCTGAGCAGAATGTTATGGTCCTTAACTGGGAGCATACATGTCTCCTGATGGAGGTGTGCCTCAGGTGAAATCGGAAGGCGTCCCCTTACAATCCGGAGTGCGGCGTTTTGACCGGTCTGTAGATTCGTCCACTGTGTCCTCCAGATTGGAGTAGCATAGTTTATAACCGGCCCACCAATCGCCTTGTATGTTGGCAACAAAGTTTCTTTGTCTTTGGCTGCCGGCGAGCGACTTGAGGACATTGCTGCGGCTCTGTACTTTATTAAAGATTGCAGTTGTATGCACTGAAAAGGAGAGAAGGCTGTCGAAGGTAACTCCCAGGATCCTCGGGTTGTTAACTGTTGGGGTGCGAATGCCATCAACATTGATGTTGAGTTCCAGCCTGACCTCCTTTGCCCATGTGGTGAATAAGGTTGCCGGGGACTTGGTAGGGCATAAGGCCATATTTCGTTGAGTAAAGAAGGGAGGAAGATCGGAGAGGTAACTGTTCACATTCCTATTACAGTCGGTTCTACGTACCGGAGTGACCCGGGTTTCACACGGCCAAGGGTTGTTTTGGCGATCTAACCTTGTTTAGATCGGCCTACCCCAGACTATCGAACAGTCATCAGCATACGAGACGATGGTGACTCCCTCTGGCGGTTGAGGGAACTTTGAGCTGCATGTGGGAGAAACCGCCACACTGCAGAACCCCATGTTTAACTCTTCTCAGTTTAGAGTTAGCATCTCTAAGGCATACACATAGGTTCTCTTACAGGGACGTTCCGGTTTAGGCCGTAGTTCGCCTACGTGATAATGGTGTTAAGTGCCGTGCACTTTCCGGAAACCATACGGACGCTTCGGCGGGCAGAGGAGGTGTGTGAAATACAGGAGCAGCAGAGCCTCTAGCGTTTTTAAACCTGGTGAAAGAAGGAAATCGGTCGATAGGAATCACCCAGTGCATCAGAAGTGGTATAACCCTCCCCACCTTAAACACATCAGGAATGCTGAGTAAATAGATGTAGAGGTTGAATTTGTGGTGGGGTAAGCCACTCCGGTAGGGCCCAAATTCTTCAGCATCAGCATGTTTAATCCTTAGCGACCAATGGCTTTAGAGGCTTTCGCCTTCCTGATTGCCTCCTTAGGTTAGGTTAGGTTGGAGTGGCAGGCGCCTGCAGCGGCTCACTTAGGCCAGTATTAGGTGGCCCATTGTGTTACCACAACGAAAAATTTGTACCATCCGAGAGGAAATTACCCCTCACCAAACCATTTTGCCTCGCTGATGAACCTCAACAGGCAATTTACCTCGGTGCTTGAAACCTCACTAAGGTCATCCAAAAACGGTGATCCCAGATATCGCATTCTGCTTTTACACAGTGCAGGACACTTACACAGTAAATGCAAGAACGTTTCCTCCTCCTCGTCGTTCTTGTAGCTCCTACAGCATCTTCGGAAGGGTACTCCCAACCTTTCAGCATGTTGCCCTGTTAGAGCCCCGATGACGTTGGAAATGTTTTCCCTTCTTAGAGAGAGAACGCTGCGCGGCCGTTTGCGATCCCATTTAGGCCACGTCTGCCTTGAGGTTCGACAGGTCGTATTTTGCCTCCATCTGTTGTCAGCTTGTTTATATGTACAATCTCTGAGTAGCAGTTTGCAAGTGGCAAACGGCATACCAATGCGTTCTTTATCTTGAAGAATGTGGTTGGTCGTACCTTGTCTTGCAAGTTCGTCTGCCATGCAGTTTCCCTCTCTGTCCCGGTGACCAGGGACCCAAATGAGGTACAGTCTGTTCCGTTTGGCCATCTCCTGCAGAGATGGGCGGCAGTCCAGCGCGATGTTAGAGTTAAACGTGAAAGAGCTCAGAGCTCTGATTGCAGCCTGACTGTCACTAAAAATGAAGATGCCTCTTCCTATAATCCCGATCCCAATCTTCTCTACCGCCTCCATGATAGCTGAGACCTCAGCTTGGAAGACTCTGCAGTGATCTGGTAACCTAAAGGAAATTTGCAGGAGAGGGTTTCGTGAGAAAACGCCTCCTCCTACCTTATTATCGAGCTTCGAGCCATCTGTATAAATAACATTGCTGTCAGGTGGAGTATGAAACTCAAGTTTCCACTCCTCCCTGCTTGGAATTCGTGTAATAAAGTTACTTTCAGAAACCGATGTCAAGGCGCACCGATCCGTGCTGCTCGGAATAGAGCAGAACTTATTCAAAATACAAGAGTGCCCTTGGCTTTCAGGGTACCACTGGGATGTCTCTCTTAGTCGCAAAGCAGTCATCGCTGCCATCTGTTGTCCAACCAAATCTAAAGCAATAAGGTCTAAAATGGCGATCAAGGCCTCATTTGGAGTGGTTCTGAGCGCCCCACTTATGCAGATCATACTAGATCTTTGCACCTTGGTGAGTAGTCTATGGTTAACCTCTTTTTCTAATGCAGGCCACCACACGATCAGATCCGGGGATTAAGACCCCATTTCCTGCCTATGGCTCTCTTACATTTGTAGAGGGCTACGGAAGCCTTCTCATGAAGTTGAAGTAGATTCTCTTTCCAGTTCAACTTCCTATCTAAAATAACGCCTAGAAATTTGACACTTGTAGAAAGACTTAACCGGGTACCGTTTAGTACCGGTGGAGTAACCGAAGGCACTTCATGCCTTCTCGTGAAAAGTACAAGTTCCACCTTACTTGAGCTGACCCTGTGCCCGCAGTGGGTGGACCACTTGAATACCTCCCGAAGCGCTCGTTGCATCAGCTCGCATGATGGCTGCGGAAACTTTCCCCTGAGTGCAATCGTGACGTCATCAGCGTACGTGACAACTTTTGTGCCACCCCATTCCGTATCTCGCAGTAGCGTATTTACGGTGAGGCTCCATAGGAGTGGGGATAGGACGCCTCCTTGTGGCGTTCCCCTCGACACGTGCCGCGGCAATTCGCTCGCATCCAGCTTAGCCTTAGCTTCTCGAAATACGTTATTAACGCTATTTGACGCTGAGAGACTTCTCAATATAGCCGACCAAGCTATGGAGTGCAGTCTCAGTAGATTTGCCTTTGCGGTAGGCATGGTGGTCATTAGACAGTAGTCGACTGTCGATGGTATCAGACAGGTAGCTACTAACAATCCTTTCAAGTGCCTTAAGAGCAGAGGATGATAGACTGATAGGCCTAAGATCCTTTGGATTAGTGTGTGAGGCCTTACGGGCTTTAGGAATAAAGACAGCGGTGACATTACTCCATGCCAACGGTATGTGATTCAGTTTGAAACAGGCCCTGAAAATAGTAAAGAGCCATTTTGCAGACACCTCCATTGTCTTAATTAGCTGGGCAGGTATTATCTCATCCGACCCTGCAGATTTGTATGGTTTAAAGCTTTGGATAGCCCATTTAACCTTTTCTTCCGAAACCGGTCTGATGACGGTGTTGGAAGAGAAGAGCGGAGGAGTTCCTTCCTCCGCAGTTGTATTACCAGGGAAGTGGGTATCTAGTAGCAATTCAAGGGGTTCCTTTCCCGTTGAGGTCCAGGAACCGTCTTGCTTTTGCAAGAAACCTACAGGGTTAGAGGATCCTAAGAGAACCTTCCTTAGCCTGGCTGTCTCGGAAGCACCCTCGAAGCCGCCGCAGAAGTTTCTCCACGAAGATCTCTTTGCCGCCCTTAAAGATTTTTTATAGGTCTGAAGAGACTCTGTACTTTTGTACTCTAGCCATACCAGCTCGAGACTAAGTCTCCTGGCTTTGTTGAAATTTTTCCTACAAGATTTTCGTAGTGAGTGCGACTCACATGACCACCAATGGGGTTTACGTTTGCCCCACTGTTTTGGTTCAGGGCAAGCCAGATCTAGGGCATTTGAGCAGGTCAGCGTAAAAACGTCTACCATGTTCTCTAGATCCCCGATACAATTAGGTTCAATAAGAGGTTCGCTGTTTAGCCTATCCTCAAATAAACTTTTATAAGAGCGCCAATCCGTGTTTTTTAGGTTTTTACGCACCTTTGGGATGGTAATAGAAAAGTTCAATACGATTTCAATATAACGATGATCAGAGAAGGAGTGTTCATCTAGAACCCGCCAACTCTCGATCAATTCAGATAGACTATCACAGCATAGAGTTATATCTAAAACTTCTTTACGATTGCTAGTAATGAAGGTGGAATCCCTACCTTTGTTGCATATAAGTAGGTTAGTAGTTAGAAGGTAGTTGAAAAGTAACTCACCTCGATCATTGATGTCCGTGCTCCTCCAGTTGACGTGGTGAGCATTTGCGTCGCTGCCGACCAACATGTGCCCGCTCTCAAATTTGGACATCAAGTTCCACACCATAGATGGAGGAGGGTACTCGGCTTCGTGCGGCATGTAAGAAGATGCCAACACGATTGACATACCCCCTATCTCCGCGAGAATTGCCGTGACGTCGCCATCACTGTAATTAGGTAAATGAAAAATATTAAAATCTGCTTTAGCCAGAATGCAGGCTCTAATTTTACCCTTACCGCCCCCCACGAAAAGCTTAAATCCGGTGGCACTCAACCCACATACCCTTGAGTTACAAACCCAAGGTTCCTGAATGAGTACCACCGTAACGTCGCCTTTGCTCAGGCGACCGAGGAGAGCAGCTGAGGCTGCTATAGAGCGATGAAGGTTTATCTGCAGAATTCTCATGCGAGAAAGCCGCTACCTCCCCTTCAGCCACGACGGCGGCAGCGCACTCTCCGTCGCTGAGCAGCAGCTCCTCCTCCGCAAACATCCCGTGCATTGTTGGTGCAAAGTTTGTCTGGGAGGAGACGCTGCCTTCAGCGTTGGAGAGTTCCGGTTCCGGCTCCAGTTCGGGTACCTCAATGTCCACGTCCATTGCTGAACCCGCACCGGAGGCACGCTGAGCGGCCCCGCGGTACACCTAAATGATGACCTCATCGAGGCCATAAGAGACGCGGCTTTGCTTCTTCTCTAGGAGTCTGATGGACTCCTTGTTTAGGGGCAAGATCACTTGTCTCGAAGGGCCTTCCGCGTCCTCGACCCGGATGACCCTCCAATCACTTGTTGGGTGGGCCGGGTTCATCACCTGAAGCATCTTTGGGATACTTTCCGGTGCCGATGGTGTCACCGGAACCCATGCCCTCGCCCGGGGTCTGACTGGAATGCCCTTCCAGTCCACCACCTCCCACTTAGCCCGTGGGTAGACAGAACCCACCTTTGCAACGGCGGCCTTGTACAGAGCCACCGATCTCAGGTCCTCACAGGCGACCACCTTAATGTGGTCCTGGTACCAACCAGCGTCCTTACAGGCCGGGGGCGTTCCAGGTTTCTCCAGCAGAACGTCAAAAATGACGTTTGCTAGAGCTGCCTTCACCCACCTCCACAGATCCTTTGGTATGGACCCGAGCTCGTTGCCTCGGTCCAGGACCCCAATAAGGATCCTGTCCTTCGCAACCTCGGCAAAGCTAGGCATGCCCACCCAGGAGGCACCCGGTAAAGGGCGAAGGTAAGGGCCGCGCTTGTTTTTGGCGGTTTGCGCAGCCTCCTGGTCACTCTAATTTGGCCTTGTCCACCGAAGGATCGAAAATAAATTGACGGGACAATAAGCTTGCGCATCTCTTCGGGTCCGACGAAGCATGGGCACCGAATGGAATCTCCACTCGGTCATCACGCTTTGTCGGGTTGGACAGTGACCTTACCCGTGGTGAGGTTACAGGACCTCAAATGGTCCTCCCTATTGTCCCGCTTGTTTTTGTCTACCAACCGCCGATTCTCCACGTTTAATTCCTTAATATAAAGATAACGGGGATCGCTTCTGCCGGAACTTACGTTCGGTTGGAGTGGGAAGAGCACTGAATGCGCCCTCAGAGAACTCCGAACCCAATGAGCCTTTTTAAAGTTGATGAAGGTTCGGCGGTCCGCAGAGACGAAGTCAGCAGGTATATTAATCGAGATGACTATGGGTAGGTACTCTGATGCAAGCGATAGCATAGGCCTTCTTCTTTATGCCATTGATCAGACCTGCGCTAGCTATTGTTAGGTCAGGGGGTGGCGTCGTTCATTGTGCAAAATGTCGAATAGTCTATCTCAGCCAATTCATTTCCCCTACGATCAGCTGGTAAGGTCACCTACTACCAAACAGTTTGCACCTCTGAGAAGCGCACCTATGTCAGGGTGATATCTTGTCGGGCAGCAGGTGACAGGGGGTATATAAACATTAAATATTTCGATCTCGGCATCGCCTGACCGGATAGCTATGCTCTGACATTCAAGGGCAGTATCCCTGTCCGATGTCTTCTTCGATAAGACGATACTGCACTGTGTTGTGAGTGATGAACGCTAGTCCTGTTTCGTTTTTTGGTCGCAGCTATTAATAGACCATGCCGACTCATAAAGTACGTTTTCTTTGCGATCTTACTTCGTAGTCCGTTGCAGTTGAATTGAAGTAGGCGCGTTTGTCTGTGTTGAATCGTCGAGAGGGTATAATATATATTCAATAATAGAAGGTTGGATAACCAGGCAGTTGTCTCGCACCCGCTCGCTGTCTTACCCTGTGTCTCTTTATTTTATAACTCGTAGAAACTACTAATAATATACATTTTGGCACGGATTCGCTCTCCTAAATGCAGGCCTTAGCAAATATGAAAAATCGGGTTATCTCTTAAGCTGCTTTATATATTTAATTCATATTTTGTTCGAAATAATAACATTTCTGTTTCTCAAATACAACCTTACAAGGCAGTCGAAAAGTATAATTATCCAACCTTCTGTTATTTAATCATGGCCTACATGCACATACTTACATTCAAATTTTGTTATTAAACTCACAAGGAGCTCATTTACGAGTCAAAAATTAATGTGTTTCCAATACACCAAATGATCCCCAATATGTGCCCCAGAGTCATGTTATGAATTTTTGCAAGACTCATATAACTCCTTTTCGATTCACAGCTTTTATATTTTTTCGAACAAAATATATGAATATGGGTAGAAGTCTACCTACAAGGTCGGAGAACACATATCGTTTAAGGTCAACGAATTGTTAATATTTAATTTAAGTTTACACGTTCCATGAAAATCTTGCCCACACTGATTACTACAGAAACGGTAGGGATGAAAAAGAACAACAGACGGTTCAGCACCTTCTGTGCAGATGCCTATGACTATGCATGTTGGTATTAACGCAATCTCCCCAGATTCTATGGTAACAAAACGGCACTCAGCTGCTAACCGACCATTGTGTTCTTTCGACGCCTTTCTAACTTAACCTATCACGCTCCTGTGGAGTTTGATACCATTTGGTTGTATGTTTAAAAAATCAGCTTCGTTAGAAAAGTTTTCGGCATCATGCCTCGCCTTGGAAATTCATATAAGGTGGTGTTATAAATATAACTACAAAATTCCTATGTATTTTGTTTTTGCTTCTGCGTAAGAGTTGTCAAAATTTACATGCATTTTTTTTGCTTTTACGGTTTTTGAAAGCTCATACGCAAAAGTAAAAACAAAATACATGTAAGTGAATAAAAAAAACAAATCGGCTGTTATAGTAACTACACCTTATATGAATTCGCCTTGTGTGCTTCAATAAAGAATAAATACGATATAAACGAAAACAATAAAACATAATTTTTTTGTTAATTTTCAACAAAGTTCCGGCTCATCATTTATATGGCATGACCTTTAAAAAAATTTGTTTGATATTCATATTTCTTACATAGGGCCCGTTTTAATGTAATCTAGTTGCAAAAAAACACTAGGTAGGATAAGAAATAGCATGTAAAACAACAACACTAACTCAAACAAATATGCGAGTTGAGCCAACTCGGTTATATGATATCCGACCTGAGAAGTAGTGTGATATTGTGAATGGGCTTTGGAAAAATACTTGGGAAATTTCAATCAACTGTCAAATCTTGTTTGTTTTATGGATACATAAACAAAACAAATAATAATGGAACAAGGGTAAGTAAAATTGCTTTTCGTATGTTTCACATAAAATTATGAATTAAAATATGTTTGGTATTTCAGAATGCAAGAAAAAAGGCGCAAGAGATGGTCGTGTGAGAAGACAATTGAGTATTTGAGATGCTACCTCGCCCGGAAAGCGGAGTTGGAACACCCAAAAAGAAAGAGGTTGGCCTACGCAAACGTGTTGGAAGACATGGTGTCAACGGCGATCACGGTAGGTTCAAGAAATAAGTATATATTTCAACAAATTATATTTATTTATCCACTTCCAGGACTTTAGAAGAACGTCGCCGCGCTTGGACAACAACAGCAGAACTGGCGCCAGCGCGTGCTTTGCCCCCTATATGGAGGGGTTCATGTGGGTTACAGACCGTTTGAAACACTTTCGGTAAATGTGCAGTCTGGAAAAAATAGCTAACAGAAAATACTCTGTCTAGCAACAGCTTTTCAAAACGTAACAGTGAGTTTCAGTGAAAACCTTGTAGTGAATTTTTTGCAATGTTTTTGATGTAAATTCTTTGTGCTCGTTTTTGTAAATCCCGTGTACCAGCGGAAGAGCATCAGCTTGACAGTTTTTCAAACAACATCGGTAACATTTTGCTGTACAATGTACAAGGGTTTTATAAAAGCGTGCACGAAGAATTTACATCAAAAACATTGCAAAAACTTCACTAAAACATTTTCAGTGAAACTGGATTTTTTTTAAATTTGCTTTTGGTTTGTTATTTTATTTGTAATTAGAATAAGAAGTGATCTGAATTTAATGTTATATGTGATACTCCTTGTGAATTTTTTTTAGTTTTATAGATTTTAAGTTGAATGAAATGCAATGAATTCTTGTAAATATTTTTATTAGTGAATTTAAAGATATAAATATATATGTATATGCAGTGAAATTTTTAAATAATATTTTGTTGTCTTAAATAATTAAAAAAGGTTTGCCTTCTGTCAAGGGCTGCGTTTAGGTTTCATTCTTCAAAACCTTCATCAAGTGTAAACGTATTTTCATCACTCACATCGTCGATATCGCACAAATTTGCTAGTTGCCTAAATGCCACTGTATTGCTTACATACCAAATGTATATATACACGGACTTTTTGTGGTAATATACGTATCCTATCACCACCAGATGTGGCAGGTACGTAGTTAAGACTCCGAATACTTCACTGAAAATAAAATAGCATTAAGTTTATGCATTTATTTAACACACATTTTGTTATTACTTGTTAGGTATTCCACCGTTTGGCGTCTTGGCCTCATGTGCATTTTGAAATCTGCCTCACTCATTGCATCGAGCGTACCTTCAAAATTGGAGCACTTCTCATGGGCCTCGTTTTCACTTTCCGAGTCTTCAAAAGAGCTGGAGCTGGCATACATCGTTTCCAATACTTCTAGTACTTCTTGCATCTCTCTATTGCGACGTAATTCGCAATGCTCACCCGTGTACAAAGACATCATCTACAAGGTTATTTAATGAATTTACTTAATGTTTTTAAATAAATTTAATAACTTACCACAAGAATCCTCAGAATTGCTCATTTTGTTTTGCTTCTTTAAAACTTCACTAAACAAATCATATGTTTAATGACAGATTTTGCCAGTGTTGTGGAGTAACTAAAAGGAAATTTTATCCGAGTTGGAGTGTTTTTTTGCAACTAGGTTACATTAAAACGGGCCTAATACTGAACATTTTATGTAGGCGTCAAAAGGGGTTCATTGTTGTGCACTTTAATGCGCGCAGCTTGAATAGGGAAAAGATGTACATATGTCATCAGAGGGGGGTTTGAATCTTCTTGTGTTGGCGTCATTTGTGTCAAATAGACTTGGTTTAGACCGGAGGTATTGGATGCCCATTTTGGCATTAAGGGATACAAACTATATAGGATGAATAGGAAGATTAAGAGGGAGGGTGGTGTCGCTATGTATTGTAAAATGTATCTTAGAACTCGGTTGATATCAGGAATATATGGTAGCGCTACTGAGCACTTGTCAGTTGAAGTGTCTAGCTCACCGTTCAAAGTGCTCTTGTCATGAGTTTAGAATCCTCATAAATGTTGTAATGTGAATGAATATTTGACTATGTTGTCCAATTTCGCTGTTGTTTATAATGATATCATTATTTGTGGTGATTTTAACGTAAATATGTTGTGTAGTGATTTGTATATCGCCCGCCTGTTAGATGATGTTCCCGGTGTTGGCATAGCTGCGTCAATGTGTCTATGCCCACAAGGTATGGACAAAACACTTGTCCCAGTCTTCTAGATTATTTCATTGTATCTGATATGTCTATTGTTTTGAAGTTTGATCAAATGTCTTTTATCTCTGACCATGATCTAATTTTCTGTGCATTTGATATAAATTTTGACCATCATAATGTTGTAGCTAGTCGGTCCTCTTATCCAGATTATCGTTTATTGGATATGAATAAGTTATTAAGTGAAATATCTCGTACATGAGAAACTGATCTTCTTGATTGACGCTATTTTATACTTATATAGGATCTTCCTCGTGTTCTTGGTTCAACAAATCGGTTCGTGATATGATCGTTAAACGTTATAAACAGTAGTCACTACGGAAAGAGAACCGCACTGAAATAAATTGGCGTGCATATAAACGTGTCCGTGCTAGTGAGTCCTGAGTGTCTCCTTAGTTCTAAAGAACTTAACGATGCTTTTGTTTGTCGTGCTACCCCATCTTGTATTAAAACTCTCTCCACAACCTGTCCTACGTCTGATGTGTTTGTTGGTCAAGTGTTTGAGTTTAAAACTGTGTCAGAGTTGGAAGTGGAAAAATGTATCACTAAGATACGATACCAATTAAATTTGTAAAAATAATTGCACCCTACATTTTGCCTACACTGCCATGTCATCAACCACAGTGTTACATCCTCAACTTTCCCTGATACTTGGAAAATTGCCACGGTGCAACCAATTGTTAAGCACAAGTTGGCGCGTAGTCCCAGTGACTTTCGGCCCATTAGCATTTTACCCGCTCTCTGCAAAGCCTTTGAATTATTGACGTGTGAACAAATTCGCGACCATATTGACAAATTTAGTTTGCTATCGCGGTATCAATCAGGCTTTAGAGCAAAGCATAGTTGCTCTACTGCTATCTTAGATTACTCTAAAACTTTTGATTCTGTGAACAATTACTTACTTTGCATGAAGCTAAAAAACTTAAGGTTGGTTCTAAAACCTCTGGTCTAAAACCACTGCTAGCAGGTGTACCCCAAGGATAAGTTCTGGGTCCACTATTATTTAGCCTATTTATAAATGACTTATTCTATGCATGCCAGTAAGTACGTATGAATGCGTATGTCGATGACATTCAACTGTACCTATCTGGAAATCATGAAGACACGATGCGAAATTAAATAACGCCTTTATATATTGTTGGTAAGTGTCTAAAACTTGTGTCAAAAGTGAAAAATCTTGGGTTCATCATTAACTCAAGCCTAGCATGTGATGATCATGTGAACTCGATAATCGGCAAAGTGTACAATATTTTAAGAAATTTGCGAATGTCTGCAAAATTTACACCGGTACATGTTAGGAAAAAGCTTGCAATACAACTAATAATGCCGATCATATGTTACCCCGAACTAGTATACAGTAAACTGAGTTCTACATCTGCTCATAAAATCAATGTAGCATTTCACAATGTCACATGTTACGTGTTCGGCTTAGCGAGATTTGACCACATCTCCGGTTGGAGATCGCGATTTCTGGGGCGCGAAATTCAAGAATACTTGAAAGCCAGGAGCTGCATTTTTCTCTGTCGTCTAATTATGTACAAGAAGCCTAGCTATCTCTATGACAAACTACTTTTCCGTAAGTTAGCTAGAATTAATGCCTTAATAGTACCAAGTTACCATTATCTTACCTCTGCACGGTTATTCTTTGTCAAAGCCATTATACCCTACCTATACCATGCGATTCCTTAACGAAGCATTGGAAGTGTTGAACGTACCTGAGGTGTCTGTGGTAACGAAGTTGCTGTGGTCCGTAAATTAGCGCGTAAAGCGTTTCGTTTTCTAACACCAACGAGTGGCAGCGAGCCCTATACCCAAACAAGTGCGAAGTTTGTTGCCTCGTGTGTTATTTTATTTGCCTTCTCTTTCTTGCTCACTTCAAAACGATTGAAATTCCATTTGCTCGGTGCTATCAACGCGCTATTGTGGGATGCTCCATACAGATTGTATGGGCATGAAAAATGTTGACAGTTCGTTGACGCTTGACTCTCTAATTAAGGAATGGGTCTTAGCTGTTAAGGCGCACACTCAAACTGAGTAAGTCTGCTGTAAACAAGCTCGAGTGGGCCCATGTTTATACCATCGAAAATAAGATACGAAACTCTCAATTGCTGCCAAAATAGGGTAACTGTACTTGGGTTTGACGCTAGCAGCATTACCACTTTATTCCCGCTATTATCAGCTGACAATCGAAGAGGTGAGATACCAGAGACAAATATGTGAAATAACTGGCCAAAGCAGTGCGTTTTCTAATTGGATGGAAAAAGTGGGTGAATTTTGCTCTGCTGAAAATACGTATTGAAGTATTAAAAAAGTGCCTTTGATTTAATTTAACATAAAATTGTAACGTTTACTTAAAAGATATTTAAATGCTTCGAAGTATATACATATATACATATATGCTCATTTGTATATATTCATATACAATACAATGTATTATTAGTATACATGGACGAGTGCCATATCGTTTTTGAGTGAAATTATTTTTTAATAATTTGCAGGACAAAAATGTGTGAAAATAATCAAACAATTAGGATATATTTACATAAGCTCGATAGAAACACATTACATACTTTTTGTTTACGGCGTATATACTGACATATTTTTTTGACCTCAAGTTATTCTTCAACTGTCATCAAAATAAATTTGATGTATTGTTATGAGTAGTGTAACAAATATAATCGCTGTAAGGTTGGTAACACTTCAACTGCCAACGCCTGCGTATGCGGGAAACTAATATGTATATTGGCAAAAGTTCTTTAAACAGGTAGCTGCAACAGGTTTGGATTTTTTATTTGAATACAAATTTAATGCCTAAATATTGGGCGAATTCTATAGCTACTAAAAATCAAGCTGATTTGAAGATTATTAGAAATATTTTCATATTTACAGTTGTCGTAGTGTTAGTTTTACCCTGGTAGGATCAGGTCGTTGTCGTCAAGCTCAGCTAGGGTGAAGCCAAAAGAACGCTACAGCAGCATTCCCTTAAATTTTATGGGCAATGTTTATGCTGCTGGCGTGTTAGATGGGAAGGTTTGAGAAAACATGTGAGTAGGTTATTGGTATCGTGTGCAGAATCTCCACATGCCAGGTATGTATTTTGTATGTCGGCGTTGATTCTGGATAAGTGGTATGCAGATCTTAGTTGGGTCAGAGTAGCGATAGATGGTGGCTGGACACCCATGACAGCATTCACAGGGCGAGAGTCGATAAAGGTAGTGATAGTAGAATCCACTACAATATGCAGATCTTAATTGGGTTAGAGTAGCGATGGAACTGGGACTGCTCGTCTGCGATAGGTGGTAGTTGGACATCTATGATAGCATTCACAGGGCGAGAGCCGATATCCCGTATTATACATACCTCCTGGGCTCGTCTAAACATCAATATGACTTCCGGAAAGTGAACAGTATCACAATACTTAATCGAAACCACCCCTTCGAAAGAACTATCCTGGAGGCGTTGGACCCATCAAAAGCTTTTGACATTGTACGCCATTCCATGCTACTAGCTGACGTGGAGAAATCAACTCTCCCCCAGGACTGGAACGGTCGACCGTAAATTACCTGTATGGCTGGACATCTAAGTTCAGGAGTGTTAAACAAGTGGTACCACAGGGTGGCATCAGAACCTCACTCTTGTTTAACCACCAAATCTCTAAGATCCCTCAACCGCCACAGGGTGTCACTGGTGATCGCTCGACAATGACCACCGGAAATGTAATTTATGGCCTGTGCTCGAAAGTAAACGGTTATCTCTCTGAACTTTCTCCGTTCTTCACTGACAGAAACTTGACATTATCTCCCAAGTCCCTGGCGACCCTATTTACCGCCTGGATCCCCATCACAACGGTTAATCACCCAAGGCTCTTTGGGGACACATATGCCAGTTTGCTCCCCTTCTCTGCGCACACTCCCACATTCGTCAACAAAGTACAGAGCCAAAAAAAGTCCTGAAATCGCTCACGGGCAGCGTTTGGAGCAAAGACAAAAAAAAACGTTGTTGGCAATATACAAGGCGATTGGCCAACAAAGCATGATTTCGTCGGGTTGGATAAGGACCTCACAGCGGACCAAAGCTCACCCATACCTGAGACTAGGTTACAAAACTTTAGACACTCCACCCACTTATTCCGCTTGTGTGTCCCTGATATAGTGATTACGGGGATTGGAGTGGTGTAGGCGGTCATGTTCATTTGCTATTGGAGTCGCTTCAGCCGAAAAATTAGGGCGGTTTTCCGGAATCTTTCCAGCCGCGATGAAGCAAGCCGCAGCAGACGTGACCACCTTGCGGAACTTTTGCTTGCCCTTCCAAACATCGAAGAGCTCTAAAGGTACTAACGGTAAACTTCGCGAACCCGACTGAATCACTTTTTAAAGTCGAGAAAGGTCCGACGATCCGCGGAGACAAATCGGTAGGTCTGTCGATCGCGATGATTATGGGTAGGTGGTCTGATGCAAGGGGTAGCATAGGTCGCCACATTATGCTATTCATCAGACCTGCGCTAGCTAACGTTATCCACCATCCTGGTTGGAGAGTCGTCGTTCATCGAGCAGAATGTCGAATCGTCTGCTCTGCTAATTCGATTCCTCTAGCATCTGACGGCAGACTTGAATGCCAGACATCGTGATGCGCGTTGAAGTCACCTATTACCATATGGTTCAAACCTCAGAGATTCTGCGGACAGCTCGTGGCTGAGCGTATATAATTGGCAGTGTCCTTGCGGTCGATGTCTTCTTCGATAAGGCGATACTGCTAGGTCTGATAACCGATGAACGCTAAGCTACCAGCATGACCTTCTAACGATGCACATTGTACCGTTGCAAGTCAACAAAGTTATGCAGTTTCGTTTCCTGGATCGCAGATATAAACACGTGATACCGATTCATATAGTCGATTATCTCTTCGATCTTGTTCTAAAGTCCTTTGCCCACCTAGCCTAGCCCTTGCTGCACGTGTCGCAGTTCCTCAACCTGCCTTGAGTTGTTGGTTGGCAGCGCTATTACGGGCGTGTGCGGATTCAGAGCTCTGCAGCATGGGGCCATGTGATGCGCAGGCCATAACACATCCGAAAGTAACACCCGCCTTGGTATACATTATACCTAACTAATGTCGCATTCCGGTATATTCTGGCCTGACACGCGTAGTAGACCATGTGGGACAACGTCTTTCTGAGTCGGGACTCGGACAGGTGGTAATTTGAGCTTTATTAAGTAATATCTCCACAGAATAACCGCAATATGGATTATAGCGCTAATTGAGAATGCTTCTGTAACGATGGAAGCATTGATATTTTCGTTAACATATCTTTTTGTTTTGCTTGGACACTCATCTAATATGCCGTGCGTGTGTGGGCATAAGGTTGATCGTGCTCAACCCAAAATGCAATACTCTAAGTGCAGTGAATTCTTTCATCTACCTTGTGTGAATATCTTGCCAGCTGATCTCGATTTTTTGAATAAATCTAATTGCGCGTTTTATTGTAAAGCTTGTGACAGTGAGCGACGTAGTTCCATTCGCTCACCGCCTCCCTCTATAAATCATCTTAACACAATGCCTGTAAACGACAATTGCTCAAATAATTATACAAACAATGAACAAAAGTGTTGTGTTATTGATCTAACAATAAAATCATTGCACAGTGAAATTGCCGCGCTAAAAGCTGATAATATGCAATTTTTAACTTTGCTTAATTCAGCACTCGACGAAAAGAACCAGCTGCGGGCTCAGGTCATCGACATGCAAGCTGAGCTGCGCTCTATGCATAAGTCACCGTGTGATAATAATATTGTTGTTGCTAATGACATCAAAGACTTAAAAGCTAGTTTTGTTACGCTTAAATTAAATATGCCGTTGTCTACTTGTCGCTCTCGCTCTTCTGCTGATTCATGTGACGATACTGTGTCTGCTTCGGCTTCTCAAACCGACGCCGCTAGTGTTGTTGCTGCTAATGCTAGCTCTGATCCCATTGTTGCTGCTCATGGTGTTTCGCCGCCGTCTTTGCCTGCTGGTTTTGCGAATACAAATGCAAATGCTATCTATGCCTCCGTCGCTACTGCTAAGCCGACTTCAGCATCATATGCCGATGATGTTTGCGTTATCACTGGTAATGCCGAACCTGAAGCTATTGTTGCTGCTAATATTATCTCTCGTACTAAGAAAGCTCAGCCTCAACCAGCTGTTAGCATGAACAATGTTGTTGTAAGGCATAATACGGATGGAGCTTTGAGTGCTTCCCACATCTCTGCTGATGCCTCTGTTAATGTGAAAAGTTCGTATGCTTCTGTTCTTAGTTCGCAGTCCAGCAACACAAGGGAAGCTTATGCAGTATCCGCTGTTAATGTTAGTAAACGTACTGAAACAAATAAACGCCCTAGGATTCCGAATATTGTCGGTTCGAATGAAAATAAAGAACTTGATGTTGCCGTTCGTATGAATTGGCTTCATTTATACTCGTTCCAGCCTTCAGTTTCTACAAATGATATTATTGATTATCTAGTCAAGCATGTCAAGACTGATAGATCTAACTTTGCTTGCCATAGATTAATTTAAAAAAATACACCGCCTAATTCAATTAAAAAAATAAACTTTAAGCTTGGAGTTGCCACTGCCATATACGACAAGATTCTTTCGCCGGATTTGTGGTCTGCCGATGTGAACGTTTGCCCTTTTCGTTTTTTCCTCGAGAGGAAAGCAACAATAGGGCCGTAGCTTCCAACAGTAATGTCAACAAGCAGCTAAAAATATATTCCCAAATTCGTCGGGCATTAGGACGAAATCTCATGCTGTAAGAGTGTTTAGCCCTCAATTAGAGTTCGATATTTTCGTCATTGTCGAAACTTGGCTAAATTCTGATTTTTTCGATGCCGAATTTTTCGATCCCAATCAATTCGTCGTCTATCGCAAAGACAGAGATCCAGTCAAAACTGGCCGCTCGAGAGGTGGTGGTGTGCTAATTGCTGTACAACACAAGTATAATTCATCTTTAATTGCTCTCGATAATGGAGATACTTTACTTGACCAGCTCTGCGTCAACGTACAGGGCTCGTCCGGCTCTTTATTCTTAATTGCTTCATATATACCACCTAATAGTTCGGAAAATCTTTATAAAGCTCATGTGGATAACATCGCGTCCGTGGTACTCAATAAGTTGGGTGATAACCATATATCAATTCTTGGAGATTTTAATCTTTGCGATATTACTTGGTCTCGTAGTTATTGTACGTCGAGTCTAATGCCAAGTAATTTAACTAAGCCTTTCGAAATAAATTTTATAGACAGTATGTTAAGCTTGAATCTGTTGAAAATTAATAGTTTCGCAAATCAGCTCGATAAATTATTAGATCTTATATTCCTTAGTGACAATATTCATTTCGATCTCTCTGAGTGGCATGCGCCAATCTCTCCGTCGGATATGCACCATAATACTCTTGTTCTTAAACTAGAATTTTACGAATTTAGGCCTGCTACCTTAAACGAAAAAGTTACTTTTAATTTTGCGCGCTGTGATCTATCCATTATTGATCAAGTATTCTCTGAAATAATCTGGGCTGACTTGTTTTCTTGCTCAGATGTCGCTAATTGTTTTGAAATTTTCAGATCGACAGTGTTTCATGTGTGTTCAAAGTATGTACCAGTTGTTAAACGAAGGCCATATAAATCCCCATGGCATACAAAGGGTTTAAAAAAGCTAAAGAATTTAAAGAGTAAGTTCTACAAGAAGTTTGTACGGACCAACAATCAAATCTTCTATGACATCTACAAGCATTATATCAAGGAATTCAACTGTTTGGATAGTTCCAAACATAAAGTCCAATCCTAAGGCTTTCTGAAATTTCATAAAGTCAAAAAAAACTTCTTCATCGATTCCATCAACCCTTTTTTATAATGATAAAATTTCCAGTAATCCTAGCGCAGCCGCTAATCTATTCGCGGATTTTTTCAAATCTAATTTTGCTTGCGATGATGGTGCCCCTAATTATGACTTTTCATCTGATATCAATTCAATTCTCGATTTTGGCTCAGTGTCCATTACAGTTGACGATATCTCTAGCGGCATTTTAAAACTAAGTCACTCCTCCGGTAGACGTTAACGGTGTGTCGACCCTTTTGTTAAAAGGATGCCCTGCGCTAGTTGTACCATTGGAGATTGTGTTCAATATGTCGCTTCGCTGCGGTGAGTTTATTGATGCCTGGAAGGTTTCGTCGATAACTCCTATTTACAAATGTGGTAATAAGACTGATGTCTGCAATTACAGACCAATATCTAAACTATCTAATATTTCTAAATTATTCGAATGTATAATAAAAGACAAGATTTATTTTTCTGTTAAAAATTTAATTTGCACTAACCAGCATGGTTTTGTAGCAGGGCGTTCTACTGCTTCGAATCTTGCAGTGCTTAGTGAATACTGTATTTCAGCCTTTTCCTCCGGATGTCAAGTCGACTGCGTCTATACAGACTTCTCCAAAGCATTTGATAAAGTATCACATAAGATACTAATTCATAAATTAGCATGTCTTGGCTTTCACTCAATTTTCTTGCAACGGCTCAGGTCGTATTTAAGTAATAGATGGTGTAAAGTATCTATTGATGAAGTGTCATCTGAACCTTTCCGTGCAACATCCGGCGTCCCTCAGGGTAGTACCTTGGGTCCATTACTTTTTGTACTGTTCATCAACGACATTAGTTCCTGCTTTTCGTACGCTAGGGTTTTGTTATACGCAGATGACTTGAAAATCTATTCAGTAGTAAATTCCGTACATGACATTTCGAGTCTTCAGTCTGATATTGAAAATCTTTACTCTTGGTGCGCTAGATCCCATCTTTGCTTAAATATTAAAAAATGCTTTCATGTTACGTACTCAAAATCGCGCTTTATTTTTAGAAGCTCTTATAATATTGCTAATCATACCTTGCAGACAGATAATGAAATCAAAGATCTTGGTGTTATTTTTGATGCTAAATTTACGTTCAACAATCACATTGACTATATTACTTTTAAATCTTATGCAATGCTTGGTTTCATTCGGAGGAATAGTTCGGAGTTTTCCGACCCTTACACATTAAATTTGCTATATACGTCTTTTGTACGATCTCACCTTGAGTATGCCACTATTATTTGGCGACCTTTTCAACAATTTTTAATCAACAGACTTGAGCGAATCCAAAAGGTATTCCTTAAATATGCCTTACGGTCTCAACGATTCACTGATCCCCTTCCATCATATAACGCACGTTTACTTCTTTTAAATCTTAAACCTTTAGAAAGTAGACGGTCAATTCTTGCTTCAGCTTTTATATATGGCGTTATCCAGGGAGTCTTAGACTGTGCCGCCCTTCTTGAGAATATAAATTTTAATGTTCCAAGAAGAGAGCTTCGAAATTTTTACCTTTTTTATGGCATTAATAGCAAAACAAATTATGCGCGTAATGCACCAATTGCACGCGCTCTTAATGAATTCAACCAGATCTCTTCTTTTATCGAGCTTGATTTTTCTATGTCTAAAGATGTTCTCATTAGACTTTTGAAATCTGTTATGTAATCTCATTTAAGTTTGTTAGTAGTCTGTAAGAATTTATTGTTCATAGACATAAATAAATAAATAAATAAAATATCCTAGATGATTAAAGCTCACCATCGTGATGTCGTGGACGCATTACAGGTTGACCCTTATCATGTGGTTCCTTACATTTAATAATACCGCTGGCAAGGCTTGTGCTGAAGTGGTCTCGTTAACACTAACACTTGATCCCCAATCAGGATGGTTTCGTTGCTGCATTGGATCAGGTAGGTAGCAGTGTTTGTGGCGTTCCTACTCTTTACTTGGAATTTCGAAACGAAAAGTGTTATTAGCTCGATTAGTAAGCCATTTCTTCTGGTGAATTTACACCTAGCTTCTCTACCTTTTAACAATCGCGGGAAGCAACTGTTTTCTTCTAGTTTGCCTATGGATTCCGAACCCCATATCCTAGATGAACCTATTAGTAGGCAGTCCTTTGTCAGCCCATAAGTGTCCTCTTGATTCACCAGCATCTTACCATTTAAGGTCTAGTTGCTTCTCGTCGTATATACCAGCGCGTGCCACTAACAAGTTATATTTATCGTGTTTTACTTTCGGCATAGAGTAAGTTGGTGTCGAGTAAGTTGGTGTTAACAATTCCGCGCTTTGTCAGGGGGCATGCTCCCGGACGATTTCGTTTATCTCTTCGCGAAAAGAACGTTGTCTTGAAGTGCATTTTTTAAAAATAGTTTTACTTCACGCGGTCCATTATATCATCGATTTTTTCAGTCGGTTGCAAGAAAGAACCAAAACGCACGCGAGTGTAGTAAGAGCGTGTTTACAATTATCGTGCATTAATGTGCTACCAGACGTTTAAAGAAGAAGCTTTTATAATAGACAAAAATTAAAAGAAAATAAATGTTAAATTCCATAGAAATCAGTAAGAGGGGGCCAGCTACACAGAAAGGCTTTCTGCGCAAAAATACTGTGGAAGGCGCAGCCGAAATTGGAGTGACCAGGGTTATCTTTTTAAAGAGTGGGCGAAGGTAGCCTATGCAGAATGGTGTTCTACGCAAAAATACTGTGGATAGCGTAGCCGAAGTTGGACTGACCAGGGTTATTTTTTCAAAGCGCGGCCGACGGTCGCCAACATAAAAAGGTGATCTCACAAAAATACTGTGGATGGCGTAGTCGAAATTGGACAGACAAGGTTTATTTTTTTGAAGCCCGTCCGAAGGCCCTCAACGCAGAAAGGTGCTCTAAGCAAGAATACTGTGGTTGACTTAGCCGAAGTTTGTTTTGGTTTTCAGAGGTTTTTTTTAACATTTTGCTTAGCAATATGTGGCAGCACCGAAATTTCAGTTCAATTGATCTACTACTTCACCTAATCGACTGCCGTTTCCTTTCGACGTTTTCGACTAATCGCTCATAAACAATTAGTCCACTACCCGTTGTTTTCTTTCAAAACATATTTGTGTTTGTGTTTTAGATGTGTTTGAATGTTTGTGCTTATTGGCAAAGCACGTTCTCCACTATAATCAAGTTTTTATAAATTTATTCGGTTAGTCGATTTGCAGACTACTCGATGGTGAGCGGTTAGTCGAAAGTTAACGGTTAATCGAATAGTTGCTATTCGACTATAAACTATCAAAAAAGTTGCTAGTCGACTAGTCGGTTAGTCCATTTTTATCAAGAGCCCTAATATGTGTCACATATTGTATGGTCTTCTCCAACATAAAAAGATAGATGCGTCTTTAAGTATCTAAGTTAACACCCGCTAGCGCGCTCATAGGAAACATTCCGTTCTCAAGAGAAATGCTGATGCTAGTCTGCTAATTTGCGCGTGGCAAAATTAAAAACAACGGCAGTAGCGGAGGAGCGATCCACCTGAAACTGCAGTTGCAGCAACAACAACAACAACGATATCAATAGCAAAAGCGAATTGGCGATCTACCTAAAACTGCAGTCGTAATAACAACAACAACAAGAATAGCAATAGCAATAGCGAATTGGCGACCTATCTGGAACTGCAGTCGTATTAACAACAACAACAAGAATAGCAATAGCAATAGCGAATGGGCGACCTATCTGAAAATGCAGTCGTTGTAACAACAACAATAGCAACGGCTACAATGTAGCTACAACATTCTATGCTGCAAGTAGGGTAGAATAAGATTTACTTTAATTCTAAAATCCAGTCTTTTCCCAGGCTCTCTAATCGTTGCTTCGACATAAGCGCAAGAAATAAAGTTGTAATAAAAAGTATAATCAAGCCTACATAGTAGGCAGTGTTTTCATTCACCTCGATATAAAAGTTTAACTGGCGCCCAACGTGGTGCCACGCGCGCTTTTAAAAAATCCTCGTTAAAGGACAAATCGCGACGTGGTTGTGGGTTCGAACCCACTGACAAAGTCTAAACTTTAAAGGAGCGGATCGGACATCTGGAGCAGACAAACATTCTACACCAAGGGCGAAGGAGAAGGATCAGCAACAGCTAACTAACTAGGAACAACGTGGATAGAATAAAATATGCTTGTAAGTAGAGTGCCCGACCTCCAAATAAATTAAGCAAGTGAATTTTATTATAATTTTTTTTTAAATATAGAAAAGTGATTATATAGCTAACCAATTAATACTGATAATAACTGTGAAGTAAATTAAGAAATAAAGAATTTAAAAAAATTTTATTGTTAGTGGAGTAAACTAGCTAAGCGCTCAAAGCTCGCTGTATTTGTATTAGACTGAAGATCTGTAATAAATTGTAAATTTAAATATGGATGAAATGCAACTTCGTGCAGTAGTTAGTGCCGCCGTAAAAGTGGCTACAAGTAGTGATTGACGAAATGACAGAGAGACTTTCTAAGATAGAGAACCCGACGAAAGTTGAAGAATACCAAGAAATTACATTTGATTCTAATATAGAATGCAACGTGTCGTTTGATGTAGTCAAGTCATTGCCAGAATTTTCTGGTGAACAGACTCGATACGTATCATGGCGACAGGCGGCTCATGCCGCTTATAAAATTTTCGAATGTTATCCTGGGAGTTACAAAGACTACCAGGCCATGGCCATTATACGTAACAAAGTTACTGGACGAGCGGATTCTGTGCTATCCTCGTTCAACACTGTTCTTAATTTTAAGGCTATTATAGCCCGACTTGATTTTTCTTATGCAGATAAGAAACCTATTCACGTCATTGAGCAGGAAATGTCCACGCTCCGTCAGGGAGGCCTAACAATCAATGCCTTCTACGACGAGGTCTAAAAGAAGTTGACCGCCATAACTAACAAAACTCTTATGACTTACGGTAATCAGCGACAGGTGATAGATTCATTGATGGTTAAATATCGTCAAAATGCTCTAAGGATTTTCATATCCGGTCTTAATAGACCATTATGTGATATCCTGTTTTCATCGAGACCGAAAGACATGCCAACAGCGCTTTGGCACAGGAATTAGAGTCAAATCAAACTCGATCTTTATTCGCCTCAAAATTTGCTGATAGCAAAAATTCAGATAATCAGGTCCTATCCTATTGCCAATAGTCTTCATTTTAACAGATTAGTAAGTGATCAGGTTCAACAAAATATTGTCCTCCTCTCGTAATTACCCGACCCACCCTTCAGGCAGGACTCCATTCGGGAATCCGCTCCCAACCAGTGCCCCTGCTGGGAATGCAAAAAAACCACATGGTAGCGACCAATTTACATACAATAAGTTACAACGAATCAATACCTTAAACCAGTGCGCGAATGATGATGTAGAAGAAGCCTACACAGATTCTAATAACTATGACGAAAAGGTGGCAGATGAGGGAATTGACAATTATGAAGAAGTAATACCGGAGGTACCAAGCGATGAAATTAATTTTTTAGAGTAACGTCCCTGCTACCATATGTTAGCAAGAAGTTTAAAGGCAAGACAGTAAAATTCTTAATCGACATCGGTGCTTCTAAAAACTATATGACGGATCGTGATTGGCGGGGCGTAAAAGCAGTAACATCCCCCTTTTCAGGGAAATCTATTCATGGTACCAATCGCGTCACGCGGAAGTGCACCATCAATATTTTTAATACTAATTCTGAGTTTTTCCTCCTACCCACGCTTGAAACATTCGATGGTATAATCGGATATGATCTTGTGCGCAAAATCGATGCTTACCTTGACATTAAAAAAGGAGTCCTTTCACACAAAACTGGTTCAGAAAATTTGCTATATCTCCACTGTAAGGACGTTAACAATATTATACTAAAATCATACATTGAAGAACTGAAAAGTAAGCATGGTGCAGTTTTTTCTAACCCTGAGGAATCGCTTCCTTACAACAAGAATATTGTGGCAACCATTAGAACAATAGACAATGAAGCAGTGTATTCAAAATCGTATCCCTACCCAATGGCAGCGTCCGAATTTGTAAATAAAGAAATCGATAACCTTTTACGCAATGGCATTATCAGACCTTCGAGGTCTCCATACAATAGCCCTATATGGGTAGTCCCTAAAAAAGGTTTGTCCGAATCCGGTGACAAGAAAATGCGAATGGTCATAGACTTTAAAAAACTTAATGAAAAAACTATCAATGATAGATATCCGATCCCTGACACTTCCGTTATATTAGCAAATTTGGGTAAATCTTCAATTTCACAACTATAGATCTTAAATCTGGCTTTCATCAGATAACTTTAGCTGAAAAGGACAGAGAAAAAACTGCATTTTCCGTAAATAACGGAAAATATGAGTTTTGTAGGCTTCCATTTGGCCTGAAAAATGCACCGAGTGTTTTCCAGTGTGCCATCGATGACGTGCTGAGGGAAGAAATAAGGAAAACATGTCACGTCTTCATTGATGATATAATTGTATTTTCCCAGGATTATGAAACTCACCTCCACGATGTTAGCCCCATTCTTCAGAAATTATTTTTAGCAAACATGAGGGTTTCTTTAGAGAAGACCCAATTCTTTAAAACCGAGGTAGAATTTCTCGGATTCGTAGTTTCCCAAAGCGCCATTAAAACATCAAGAGGCAAGGTTCAAGATATTGTAAATTATGAAGTCCCGCAGATGCTACGCGCGTTGCGATCTTCTCTGGGGCTATCAGGTTATTATCGGCGTTTCATTAAAGATTACGCATCAATAGCTAAACCCCTCACAAAATATTTACGAGGTGAAAACGGGACAATAGGCACCAACCTTTCAAAGAAAACCAATATTGAAAATTATGAAGTCCCGCAGACGCTACGCGCGTTGCGATCTTTTCTGGGGCTATCAGGTTATTATCGGCGTTTCATTAAAGATTACGCATCAATAGCTAAACCCCTCACAAAATATTTACGAGGTGAAAACGGGACAATAGGCACCAACCTTTCAAAGAAAACCAATATTGAGTTCGACGAAGAAGCTCAGAGGGCATTTAAGAAAATGAAAGATATTTTGTCATCAGAGGATGTGCTTCTTCTCTACCCTGACTATCAAAAGCCCTTTGATTTAACTACGGACGCCTCCTCGCATTCTCTAGGAGCAGTTCTATCTCAAGGGGGCCGACCAATCACAATGATTTCCCGTACACTGACAAAAACCGAGGAGAATTATGCTACTAATGAGCGGGAATTGCTCGCCATTGTTTGGGCTTTACAAAAGCTCAGAAATTACCTTTACGGTGTAAAGAACCTCAACATCTTCACAGATCATCAACCGTTAACTTTTTCAATTTCAGATAAGAATCCGAACTCAAAATTGAAGCGATGGAGATCATTTGTTGAAGAATTCTCTCCTAAGTTTCATTATAAACCAGGAAAGGAGAATGTTGTCGCTGACGCGCTGGCAAGACAACACATTAATGCTCTAAGCACAGGCAGATCTGATGAGACTATTCATAGCGAGGAATCATCGACAATGGCTATTAAAACAGTTAAAAATCCTATTAATTGCTTCAGGAACCAAATAATTCTTGAAGATGGGAACAACGAATCCATAAATACGAAAATTCCTTCCAATCTCAGATCAGGCACCACGTAATTTTTACTAAACTTGAAAGAATCCCGAACTTAATAAAAAGGTGCGTAAATCCTAGCAGGGTCAACGCATTGCTATGTGAACTTCCTGTATTAGGAAAAATTCAAAACCAGATACTTTTGAGCTTCCCTTCAGTAAAATTTGTTTACACGAATCTTCAAGTAACCGACATTTTTAATAAGGATGACCAGATAAAGATTTTGCAGTCTGAACATAACAGAGCTCACCGTTCACTGAAAGAAAATATTAATCAAGTTCTTAGGGACTACTACTTTCCTAATATTCCGAAAACTTTAAAAGGCATCATTTTTTCATGTAAAATATGTAAAGAGACCAAGTATCAGCGTCATCCACTCAATCCAGGACTAGGCGAAACCCCCATTTCGAGTAGGCCCGGCGAGACTTTGCATATAGACATTTATTCAACCGACAAGAAATACTACTTAACGTGCATTGATAAGTTCTCAAAGTTTGCTATAGTTCGCTCGATTCCGTCAAAATCGATAATAGATTTAAAGGAAGCCATAATCCAGATAATGAATTTTTTGAATTTCTTTGAACTCAAACATAACAAAGGCCTTATTGTTAGACCATTTCAATGTTTCCATTTACACAACTCCACCACACCATAGTACTACAAATGGTCAGGTGGAAAGATTTCATAGCACGCTTACAGAAATAGGCCGATCCATTAAGCTGACGCAGGGCTTGAATGACACCAATGATCTTATTCTCCTCTCCGCTTACAAGTACAATAGGACTATTCATTCTGTGACAAAAGAACGACCAATCGATATTATACACCACACCGTCCAAACATTTCATGATCAAATACGAGACAGATTAATAAGCACACAACATAATGACCTCAAAAGCCGTAACAAAAACTGTCTGACGAAATCTTACCATCCGGGTGACAAAGTCTTTGTCAAAACAAATAAGAGGATCGGCAATAAATTCACTAAATTATATGTATCTAGAGAAAACAGTTGCTGAAGATTTAGGAACAACAGTTTTAATTGACGGCAAACGAGTTCACAAAGTCAATCTTAGATGACCTCTTTCTCCATATTTTCCAGCGTCATTTGGCATTGATTTTGGTTACGGCGGCCATTGGGTCGGAAGGCAAGGTACTTTACTATACGAGTGCGACTTACATCGAGATTTTAAACGGAGAAGTGACAATTTTTTCCCAGTACGATTACGTCATTCATCATCAAAACCTAACATACTATGAATTTATTGCCAAAGATACACAAAAGTTATCAGACTTGTTCCCACAATCACACATCAGGAACTTACTACAACTAGACGCAGACCAAATTCTACGATTATTGGATTCACTAAACATTCACCATCGGCATGCCAGAATTATCAATTTGTTGGGGACTGCTTTGAAATACATTGCGGGCACCCGCGATTTTGACGATTTTAACCGTTTATCTACCCGAGCGGAAGCGTTGATAGAATCTAATAATCGGCAGGTCTTCATCAATACCCAGACTCAGATAAAAACAAATCAATTGACTGACACTATTAATAAGTTACTTAACTCAACGATGAAACGCGAACTTAACACCGAGCATCTTTTCGAAATAGCATCATCCAGAAACAGACATTATAGACGAGCTTGAGACAATTATTTATTCTGTTACTTTAGGTAAATTACAATTAATAAATCCGATTTTGTTAAGTGATAAGGAATCTGACAAGCTCATTACCAAAGGGCACTCTACCAATATTTCTGTTAGTGATCTGTTAACGGCTTCACGGCTGAAAATTTTACAAAATAACGAGAACATTTACTTTATAATCAAATATCCTATCATAAGCCAAATATGTAACAAACTCATAGTCAGGCCAGTTATTCACAATAAGAAAACAGTAATGCAAGAAGCCAGTATAGCAGCAGAGTGTAGTTGCAAGTATCACCAACTAACTGACTGTAAAGAAACGGTATCGAAAGCAATCTGTCGAGTCGCAAGCGCAACCAACTCGTGCCTATTGAACTTATTGAATCGGCAAGCCGCTACATGCAAATCTATACCAGCTGATCTATAGATTGCCCCTCTAGAGGAAATTGATGATGGATTGGTGGTCGTCAACGATGAAGCAGTTGAAGTCCGCGAAGACAGTTTTCCGCAAATAAAAATTAAAGGAACCTTCCTTATCTCATTCAAAGAAAACGCCAGCATTAATAATATCAACTACACGAACTGGAAGAGAACTGTTCGCTCCTACCCGAGAGCCGAACCAGCCCAAATATTAAACAAAACGGAGCTCGTTCCCCTATTATCACTACCCTATCTTCATCATGGAAGCTTAAAGAATCTGGAGGAGATTGCTGCCCTGCGAGAAATAACTCAGGCACAGTCAACACAATGGTCGATTTCATTTTCCCTCCTAATACTCATCACCATCGGCTCCACTGTAATAGTTATTGTTTACAAATGGCAACAGAGACGCAAAAATGCAGCAGTAGTAGAAAGAGTTATAAGAGGAGCTGGGGACAGCTCAACTTTACAGGGGGAGTAGTTAACACCCGCTAGCGCGCTCATGGGAAACATTCCGTTCTCATGAGAAATGCTGACGCTATGTCTGCTAATTTGCGCGAGACAAAATTAAAAACAACGGCAGTAGCGGAGGAGCGATCCACCTGAAACTGCAGTTGCAGCAACAACAACAACAACGATATCAATAGCAAAAGCGAATTGGCGATCTACCTAAAACTGCAGTCGTATTAACAACAACAGCAAGAATAGAAATAGCAATAGCGAATTGGCGACCTATCTGAAAATGCAGTCGTTGTAACAACAACAATAGCAACGGCTACAATGTAGCTACAACATTCTCTGCTGCAAGTAGGGTAGAATAAGATTTACTTTAATTCTAAAATCCAGTCTTTTGCTAGGCTCTCTAATAGTTGCTTCCACATAAGTGCAAGAAATAAAGTTGTAATAAAAAGTATAATCAAGCCTACATAGTAGGCAGTTTAACTTCTATTCTTCCGCTCCACCGGATTTGCCTCTGGGTGGTAAACTGGTGTGAAAGTTTGTTGTATACACAAACAAAATGTCAGCACGCATGCCATCTTAATAATAATTTGGTGTAATTCTATTTATTGTACACTCAATGCCATAATGACCTGCTGTTGGGTCGTCATGCATTTTTGTCTAAAATATTTTACCCTCATATTTTTTATTACAACCAATTGATCATTTTCGGAATCTCCTCGACACAAAAGCGATGTAAAGGAATCAATAATCAATCTCACTTCCTCATCTTCCAGTTGCAGTTTCCTAAATTCGTCAGCTCCCTTTTTCGGAAAATGCACAAAAATCGCACTTAGAAGAATGATTGGCTACTTTACGTGGTGGGCGAGTACATGCCCACACATATCTGCCGTTTTGCTTTCCAGGTGTGCAGGCAAAATGTAAGTTGTGCATTTGTAATTGTAAAGCAAGCCAACCTGTAGGTGAGGAGTAATTAGGATGCTCCGTTTCTTTCTCCCCTTGCAGCCGAAAAGCTCCAAGTGCATAGTTGCTTGCATCTGTTTTCAAAAGAAATTTCTTGGCTTCATCTACCTGCATTTTGTTGTTGCGCTGCCATCTTCTTAGTTAATTTTGACAAAGGTTTTGAAATTTTCGCAAAATTTAGTATAAATCGCCTATACCACGAAGCAGTTTGTAAAAAGGATAGAAGTTGTTTAAATTTTTTGGGGTTGGGTCGACCTAAAATGGCTTTCGTTTTTTCGCTGTCGGTTTTTATCCCATTGCTTGTCAGAATATGCCCAAGGTATTTAACGTCTGAACAACAGAAAACACATTTGGCCCTGTTAAGCTTTGTCCTAAAAATTTTGAAACTTAAGTCATTAAGGTGTGATTTAAGATCTTTAGAGAATATAAATGATATAATTATATGCCAAAATTTAAATTTGTGGAAGGCCTGCTTCAAGTTTATCAATTAGCCGTTGAAAGTTTGCTGGTGCGTACTTCAAGCCAAAGACATTCTATGAACAGCAAATATGCCGAATGGCGTTGTAAAAGCTGTTTTAGCCTTATCCCTTTCAGCCATATTAATTTGTCGATAACCGGCTTTTAAGTCCAGAGTAGACATGAATGGTGTCGCTTTAGCAGATTAGGTATGAGTCAGTTGTGGTAATGGCATTTAAGCGGCTATAATCTATATAGAATCTTACTGTTGTTTCGGCATAAGCACTATTGGGGATGCACATTGGAGACTCGCTCTCTTCAATTATTCCTTTCTTTAACATCTCATCGATTTCTGCTTTTAATTTAGTTTTCATCAATGGTACCAGTATTAATAAAATTAATAAAATGTTCACAAACGGTATTTATAGAGCAACTTTACTGTCTTCAGATTTCTTGTATTTTATTTACTTTTTTCATAGGAGGAAATAAATCGATGTTTCAGTCCAATCACTCAGTTCAACTAGGCTAAAAAGTCAAACACGTCGTTCATCGGTTTGCGTATCGTTATGATTTTCAACGTTAGCTTCAGTAAGTGAAATGTAATTTTCTAACTTCGCTTCTTGTCAAGAGAGTCGATTCCAAGTAATGTATGGATATTTTTTGCGTTTGATAAACAGATCAAAATATCGACTTTAATGCAATAAACCATATCGAGGTACGTTTCCCCGTTTAGACCATTGCCATTGATGTTAACTGTAGGTACGTTTCTGTCAACTATAGTTGAATTTACCAAATTCAAATCTACCTATTTAGGGCTATTTATCGGGTTATATTTATCGCAATTAGGAGAATTAGCGCGATAGTAGTCAGGCGTCCACATCCGTAGCAACTGTAAGTATTTTCTTTAGCTTTACTCTATCTTTTTGAAACAGGTTTCAGCAGTATTATTTTTCTTGGGGCAGTAAGGACAGCGAGCAACTATTTTATCAATTGATTGGCTTACTCTAGGGGCTTAATTACTTTCAACCAACAGCATTGCTACGTCTCTTGCTTTGTCTAATAAAGCGTGAAATGTTTTTACGTTATCACGAGGTATTTTCTCTAGTATCTTCAGCAATAGTTGAGAAAAAATTATATCGACCATTGTGGTTTCCGAAACTTTTTCAGACAATTGGCAGAACAATTGCGTTTTTTTTTGCATGTAATAGTATCGGTTTGTTTAAAAATTTTCTGCTTTCCGTTATTTGTTTCAGCAAATATTCGTCAGGCTGGTTTTGGTGGTCGCAGAAGATCAGTAGTATCATTAAAAGGTATGACTTCATTTTTTACTCCTTGCCAACTGGAGGAATCGCAGCGTTCTAATAATAATGGTAGATCCAATAGAGCCATTTCGTCCGAAACATTTTCTACTTGTTTGAATACCAAAATTATTGCTATGAAGTCTGCCATTTTGGTAAGATTTTTACCACCACTGAAACGAGAGCTACATTTACTAAAAGTCGATTCAACTTCTTGAGTTACGTGAAGGTTGCCTGACAACAGTCTACACTGGTTTTCTGTTAAAGTAACATTGACTTGATCTAAATTACGATTAGCACTAGAAGTAGCGTTTTGCTTTTGGTATTCTGGACCAACAGTACCACTCCTTGCATTTGGTTCTGCGACATTGACAACTGCGTTTCCACTAGTACCTTGCCTTGCGATTTCCGTAGAAACTCTTTTTACTTTAGTATGAGTATATTCAGGTTTATTTGTTTCTCGATTTGGTCTGGGCCACAGTAGAGACGCAGACAACAACAATCTTAACGACTTTGTCAGATAAGCTTCGTTCGCATAAAAAGGGTCACCGAAACGATTAGTCGGACAATAATAGCAACGTAAGTATTTTCAACCAGCGTATGTGCGATCTCCATACGTTTTTATAAATTATATAAAATTACTAGCCGCTAGAGCAAAAACAGTCTACAAGCGTGTAAGTAGATTTTACATATGTAAGTATATTTTAATTATTGAAATTTTACGTTGGGCGCCAGTTGTAGGCAAGCTGCTTGAGATTCACTAAGATGCAGATTGAAATCGTCTGTAAGATCAGCCGCAAGTGCCAAAAAGTCTACGAGCGTCTAAGTCGAACAAAGGTTATGTTCAGTCTGCTCTCCTTGAGCAGTGGCTTTCGAATGAATTTTATTTTCATTAATCAGCATAGCATAAGGCGTGAATTTTCTGGAAAATGGGAAAAGCATAACTAACTACTGTTACTTCTAAGTTTTCGTAAATACAACAGTGGCGGCGGAGATTATTACGTCTGGTGTGTTAATAATATAAAATATTAAAAAAAAGATAACTAATAATAATCAGCTCCGTGAAACTTTTGTATACATTTTTTATGAAAGTAAAGCAAAAAAAATTCTATTTTTACAATTAAATTTTCGTAGTTTTATTTAGATACTTTCTGTGCAGCTGCTGGTAATTCTTACTAATTTTTCTCTACTAGTTCTAACTAAATCAGTAACTGAATTTTGTATAATTCTTTTATGAAAGTTAAGCCATTTTTTTATTTTTACACTTCAATTTGAAAATTCTAAAAATTTTATATTTTCTATCGACTGTTATTACGTTAGTAATTATTAACACTTTTTCGCTACTAATACTATTAGTTAAAAATAAAATTTAAAGTAAAGCGATTTTTAATTCTTTTAATTAAATATTTATATGTTCTTGTTAGAATTAACTAAACTGGAACTTAGAAAGCTGTCTCGTGCAATATGTATTTCAATGAAAAGTTTATTTTTCGCAAGGATTTTTATTTCTTTTGTTTTTGCGGATTAGACGTAAAAATTATTTTTGTAAATAAGTCTGTTTTACGAATTAGACTCAAAAATCTTTTGTTTCTTTTTGCTTTGCGAATTAGTCGCAAAAAAATCTTGAAATATGTTTATATTGCTGATTAGACGCAAAATCTTTTATTTCTCTTTACCTTTATCTTCTTTCTATTGAACCAGAGATAACATTTCTCGAATCAGCAACGGGGGATCGTGGGTGTCCGTTTTGAAAGTAGCGTAGCCATTTGTCAAATTCGATGGCGTCGCAATTTACTAAGGCTCGATTTGTCCTACGTACTAGTCCGCTCTGGTAGTTAAGAATCCATTCGGTGCCAAATGTTTATTTTCAAAATATTTCTTTTTATGTATCATTTCGTTTAAATCTTGTACATCTGACGGTGAGGCCCGAAAATGCAAAAACTGATGTTGACAAATATGTACGTGTTATATTCCTTTCACTCTAACACCTCAATATTGCCGAAGATACAAGCATATATCTCTACTACTGCAATTCAGTCCAAAATCAAGCCTATAAGTGAGTAATATGGTAAAAGTGGATTTAAAATTGCTGGCCCTATAACTGTTTTGAAAATTTCTTGGCCTGTACCATTGTTTTGGACAATCGATTGAAGATCTAAAATAAATCAAGCCTATAAGTGAGTAATATGGTAAAAGTGGATTTAAAATTGCTGGCCCTATAACTGTTTTGAAAATTTCTTGGCCTGTACCATTGTTTTGGACAATCGATTGAAGATCTAAAATAAATACGTACATAATTAAATGTCTTAATATAATGTTGTTTCACTTTATATGTACTTATCTTTATGTTTTTTCTGTAAAAATACATCGATTTTAAATATTTAGTTTGAACTGCACACTTCAGAGTTTTCTCAAAATATGCGTAGGATTTGCAAAACTCCAATTAATATCTTACATATGGGAAATTAGCCTTAATGGCAGAGATGGGCACACTGCATTATATATTTACTGCCATGCAAGAGGATTAGTAAAATTTTACTTATAATTAAAATAGTTTGTAGTACCAGTAAACTTTTACTGATACTGAAGAAATTTGTAATACAAATATTTTTTTACTGGTTGCTGAAAATAATTGAAGTAAAAATATTTTTTACTGATTACTGAAAGAAGTTTCAGTAAAAATACTGTTAATTTAATTTGATTTGCGTTATCAGTCAAAAGTTTGGAATGAAATTGAGGTAGGCCGGAAATCCGAAATCTGAATAGCTGGTTGTTTCATTCTCCCATATGTAGTAGCGTGGCGAGTCGCTAATGTCTTTTTGGCAAGCACTAGGATAGTAATTCGACAGTCAGTGCTGATATTATTATTCAGTGTATTTGTAACTATATCAGCATGTTCTTGCAGGGTTGGGTTTCCATAAAATATGCTTCCCGTCAAGGGTACCAAAATAGAAGGCGAATCGACAGCAAATTACTACGACCTGGGTAACGCAGTAAATTTTCGGGCGCTGATACCATGAAGCCAGCACCATGGCCGGTATAAGCGCAATTGCGCCATGCTCTCTTTTACACATGGTGCTTCATCCTGCTTCTTTTCACGCGAGCAATGTGAATCAATGAGAAGTTCACAATATTCATTTGTGTCAATTAATTTATGCCAGTCAACCCCGCACAGGTGTATGCAAGCAGAAACACATTATTCGAATTCAAGTAAATATTAAATATAAAATAAAATATGTACTTAGAAATATGAAGCCGAATAAAAGAACATTTTTTGCACCCCTGTCTTCTTATTTTATCATTCGACCATTGTTCTTCTGTAGCTGAAACCTAGAATTAAAACCCTTATATATATGTAAATATCTTTTAATTGGGCGTTTTTTATTTCAGTCGGAGTTCAGGGATAGTGATTCATATTTTATCCACGATAATCAGCTGTGACCTTTGCCACAGCATGTTGATCTGATTTCGCAATCGGTGAACAAATTGTAAGATACATATATATAATCTAAAACGCCGGACGAGATTGAAACCTTCGGTCTTCATGTGGCAAATCAACTCTGGAACTCCTTTTAGAAGAGGCTATTTCATCTCAGGCGTACAAACTAATTATGAGTTCTGAGTTCGGTAATTATTCTTCGTTAGGACCACAATCTTTGAATTAATGAATTTGTGTAAATATGTATACCCACTTCCATCTATACGAGTTTCCGGTTTTCCTGTTTCCTTGATCAAACCCAGTTTTTTATACCGTAAGCCTCAGAAATTATTTGTTAGGGAGTACTAAAATTTGGTATGAAGACAAATTAAAGCAATTCCATACCAAAGGAGAAAAATTGATTTATTATAACAAGGGTGTGGCACCTCACTTAAAAACTGAATTTTTCATAATACATTTCTCTGGAAGTATTGATTCGGGAGTACTGAAATTTGGTACGAGATAAATGAAATAAATTCCAAACTAAAGGAGAAAATGGGACCTTATTTGGAAAGGAGGGGTGACACGTCTCATTAAAACTGAATTTTTAATACCGCATATCTATTAAGGGTATTTGTTGAGGAGTTCCAAAATTTGGTATTGAGATAAATTAAATAAATTCCATACCAACTAGAAAAATGGGCCTTAATGGACAAAGAGGGCATGCCACCTTGAGAGAAATTAAACTTTGTAAGCGGAATTGGGATCATTCACGATTATGCAATGGCTTATCATAATACAACGTTTACCTAATGTTATTGAAGCTATAACGTTATCAAAAGATTTTGAAAAGCACGGTGTTTTCACACCAAGGATCCGAATGATACCTACAGATATGTATGCAAATATGTACATCAGTTTTAACCACCGGCAGTTTTCAATTTAATTTAAGTTTTCATGTTTGAAAAAGTCCTTGGAAGGAAAGGCGGCGCGTGAGCTGGGGGAATGGCAACTAACTGACGATAATTACATATATTGAAGCGTGGGTTTACTGTGGCCAAATGACTTAGGAGTGCAATGGGGTGTGGTAACTCTTCTGGGCCTGCAGTTACAGATGAGTGGCTACACTCAATCCCTACTCTTGCGTCCTCGTCGCGCACTCTGGGCAACGTGAGCAACCCTTGTGTGAGATATGGTAACCAACCCGTGTGGAGCCTTGGGTCACGGCAGAAAGAGAGGGAGCTTCAGTGGGGCCACTCCGACATATTCGGCTTAAGGGCTCACTGAAGTCAGCAGCGTCTGTTCACCAGGAGGTGCGGCTGCAAGCGGGCGTCTGACTTGGAGCAAGCGGCTCGCTATATAAATGTGTCTTCAAAAACAAAAAACCCTCCAGTATTTGGTTGTGCGCTGGGCTTGGGACCCGCCACGTAAAAAACTATACCCAATGAAAAATTTCAATGTGCCTCGGATGAGATCTCCCTTTTTTGATGACGACCACAAGCAATGTTTTAAGGACTACGATTTAAGGGCATGCACCTGGAATGTCCGAACCCTTAATGGGGAAGGTGCCGCTGCCCGGCTGGCTGATGTCCTCGTAAGAGTAAGGGCTGACATCACCGCCATCCAAGAAATGAAATGGACGGTGCAAGGCAAGAAAACCGTTGGGCCTTGCGACATCTACTACAGCTGCCATGTAAAGGAGCGCAAGTTCGGTGTTGGATTTGTGGTGGGAGAGAGGCTTCGTCGCCAAGTACTGTCGTTCACTCCAGTGGACGAGCGTCTCGCCACGATTCGCATCAAAGCGAGATTTTTCAACATCTCGCTGATTTGTGCCCACGCACCGACAGAAGAGAAGGACGATGTGATCAAGGATCACTTCTACGAGCGCTTAGAACGCACTTACGAGCGCTGCCCCCGTCACGGTATCAAAATCGTGCTTGGTGACTTCAATGCCAGGGTGGGAAAGGAAGGGATCTTTGGTCACACTGTCGGAAAATTCAGTCTCCACGATGAAACCTCCGCCAACGGACTGAGACTGATCGACTTTGCCGGGGCCCGAAACATGGTGGTCTGCAGCACCAGGTTTCAGCATAAAAAAATACACTTGGCTACGTGGCTGTCTCCAGATCGAAAAACGCGAAACCAAATCGATCATATTGCGATAGACGGAAGGCATGCTTCCAGTATATTAGACGTACGTACACTCCGAGGACCGAACATCGACTCGGATCATTATCTTGTCGCAGCCAAGATGCGCATACGCCTCTGTGCATCAAAAAACGTGCGTGTAAATACACAGCGAAAGCTTGACGTCGGAAAGCTGCAATCGCAACAGACAGCTGCAAACTTCACCACTCGACTCTCACACCTGCTCACTGAGAGCACTTCTCAAGAAACCGGAATTTGCGAGCACTGGGAGCACATTTCTCGATCACTGCGTACCGCCGCTGAAGAAGTCGTTGGCTTTCAGCGAACCCGAAAAAATGACTGGTATGATGAGGAATGCCGCGCCGCTTCGGAAAACAAAGATGCTGCCTACAGGGCCACGCTGCGATCGGGCGCAACGCGAGCTGTATGGGAACGCTACCGGGAGTTGAGAAAGGAAGAGAGACGTATCGTCCGTAGAAAGAAGAGAGAGGCCGAAATACGTGAGTGTGAAGAGCTTGAGATGCTAGCCGAAATGAAAAGCGCCCGAAAATTTTACCAAAAGGTGCGGCGACTTACGGAAGGTTTTAAGACCGGGGCGAATTCCTGTAAGAACAAGAACGGCGATCTGGTGACTGATGTCCAAAGCGCACTTAGATTGTGGAGGGAACACTTCTCCACTCTGCTAAATGGTGACAGCGAAAGCGTCGCCGGAGAAGATGAAGATCCCGAACCCCAAATCGCTGATGACGGCATTAACATCCCGTCACCCGACCTCGATGAAGTTCGAATAGCAATTATGCGGCTACGGAACAACAAAGCCGCTGGAGCTGATGGGTTACCAGCTGAGCTATTCAAGTATGGTGGCGAGGAGCTGGTAAGGTGCATGCACCAGCTTATTTGCAGAATATGGTCGGACGAATGCATGCCCGCCGATTGGAATTTAAGTGTACTCTGCCCAATCCACAAGAAGGGTGATCCTGCAATATGCGCCAACTACCGCGGGATCAGCCTTCTTAACATTTCGTATAAGGTTCTATCGAGTGTATTGTGTGAAAGACTAAAGCCAACCGTCAACGAACTGATTGGACCTTATCAGTGTGGCTTTAGACCTGGTAAATCTACCATCGACCAGATATTCATGATACGCCAAATATTGGAAAAGACCCGTGAGAAGAGGATCGACACACACCATCTATTTGTCGACTTTAAATCAGCTTTCGACAGCACGAGAAGAAGTTGCCTATATGCCGCGATGTCTGACTTTGGTATCCCTGCAAAACTAATACGGCTATGTAAAATGACACTGAGCAACACCACCAGCTCAGTCAGAGTTGGGAAGGACCTCTCCGAGCCGTTTGATACCAAACGAGGTTTCAGACAGGGTGACTCCCTATCGTGTGACTTCTTTAACATTATGCTAGAAAAGATAATTCGAGCTGCAGAATTAAACCGGTCAGGTACCATCTTTTATAAGAGTGTGCAACTGCTGGCGTATGCCGATGACATCGATATCATTGGCCTCAACAACCGCGCCGTTAGTTCTGCCTTTTCAAAGCTGGACAAGGAAGCGAAGCGAATGGGTCTGGAGGTGAACGAGGACAAAACGAAGTACCTCCTGTCATCAAATAAACAGTCAGCGCATTCGCGCCTTGGCTCCCGCATCACTGTTGACAGTTACAATTTTGACAAAGTAGAGGACTTTGTTTATCTTGGAACCAGCATCAACACCAACAATAATGTCAGCCTTGAAATCCAACGAAGAATCTCTCTTGCCAACAAGTGCTACTTTGGGCTGAGTAGGCAAATGAACAGTAAAGCCCTCTCTCGACGAACGAAAACCACGCTCTATAAGTCCCTCATCATGCCCGTGCTAATGTATGGCGCAGAAGCATGGACCCTATCAACATCGGATGAGATGGCGCTTGGAGTGTTCGAGAGAAAGACTCTCCGAAAGATTTTTGGTCCTTTACGTCTTTGCGATGGCGAATACCGCAGACGATGGAACGATGAGTTGTATGAGCTGTACCGCGACATAGACATAGTTCAGCGAATTAAGATTCAGCGGCTACGCTGGCTAGGTCATGTGGTACGTATGGAAGAAAATGCTCCAGCCCTGAAAGTATTCGACGCGGCACCCGCTGGTGGTAGCAGAGGAAGAGGAAGGCCTCCTCTACGTTGGAAAGACCAGGTGGAGAAGGACTTGACTACACTTGGGATATCTAACTGGCGCCAGGCAGCAAAGCAGAGGAGCGGCTGGCGTGCAATATTGAAATCGGCCAAAATCGCCTAGGCGGTTATAGCGCCAATTAAGAAGAAGAAGAAGAAATGACTTACAACGCTTGTCGAATATTAGACACGAAGAATTACGTCAGCTTCGAGCTCAGGGAATTCCGATAGAAGGTTGGGATATGGTACTCGTTCATATACTGCATGATCTTCTAGATCCAGAGGCTAGCAAACAATGGGAACTCCAACGTCAATCGGAGATACCAACAATCAAGCATATGATAGACTTTTTGGATCGCCAAGAACGAAGCATAATGAGAAAATCAGTTGTTAGTGCTGCCTGTGGACGTGATAATGCATTATGCGATCACGTGAGACTTAGTTAATAATCAACTATTGCTAGCGATTGTTTTCAAGATGAATGCTCACGTTGCTCATGGCCTTCTGTGTCCTAAAAAGGAGATAACCAAACATGCACTTATATTTAAGGATGTTGGTCGTCATACATGCAAAGATAAGAGGAAGTCATTGAAATGTCAGCAAGGTTTTGGTTTAACGAACTGATACGTTCATATTGTACACTAATCCTTAAGATTTTTAGATATAGAGAAAGAAATTAAAAGGGTTAATAGGGCGGAGTTGTGTAGAAGTTCACACAAGTAGGGAAAGTCTCTGATTGCCATTCACGTGGGAGTGGCCAGAACGATTCTTCTGCATGCGGTTCAAGCAGCTCACAACTTCCTGGTGATTTTACCCAAGTGTCCTCTGGGTAGTTCCCGAACATCCGTTTGGAGGCTAATGTGAGAAAGCGAACCTGAGAAACTCCGACGTTTTCGGCTTAAGGGCTCCCCAGGGTTTTGCAGCGTCTGTTCATCAAGATGTGCGGCTGCAAGCGGGAGTCTGACTTGGAGCCCGCAGCTCGCTATATAAATGTGCCCTAAATTAAAAATGCCCCAGAATCTGGTTGTGCGCTGGGCTTGGTACTCGCCAAGTAAAGACAGCTTCCTATGTAAAATTTCAGCGAGCGTCTTATGAGACCCCCCTATTTTGGTGACAACCACTTCAAACGTTTTAAGGACTTTGATTTGACAAGCACCTGGAATGCCTGGCCGTTCGATGTCCTTGTAAAGGAAATGCTGAATCACCGCCATCCAAGAGATGCAATGGACGGAGCGAGGAATGAAGAGGATCGGATATAGCTGCGGTGCAAAGAAGCGCACATTCGGGGTCGGGTTTACGCTGGGAGAGAGATTTCGCTGCCAAGTGTTGTCATACCACCCCGAAATGTTTGGAGCTTAAGTGTACTCTGCCCAATCCACAAAACGAGCGATCGAGCAATATGCTCCAGCTACCGCGGGACCAGTCCTCTTAGCATATCATCTAAGACTCGACTCAGCGTATTGTGTGAAAGACTGAAGCCACCGTCAACGAACTGATTGGACCTTATCAGTGTGGCTTTAGAAAGGGTAAGACCAAATATTCACGACACGCCAAATCTTGGAAAATACCAGAGAAAAAAGAATAGACACGCACCATATTTTTGTCGACTTTAAATCCGCTTTATATAACACGAGAAGAACCTGCCTGTTTGCTGCAGTGCCTGAATTTGGTATCCCAAATAAATTGATAAGGCATGTAAAATATATGTCAGAATTGGGAAAGACCTCTCCGAGCCGTTTGAAACCAAACAAACTTTCAAACAAGGTGACTCTCTTTCGTGCTACTTCTTTAACCTTATGATAGGAAATACAATTCGAGCTGCAGAGATAAACCGTTCAGGCACCATATTTTATAAAACCGTGCAACTTCTGGGGGATGCTGATGATATCGTCATCATCGGCCTCAATAACCGTGTCGTTACTTTTGCCTTTTCCAAGCTGGATAAAAATGGCAAGCGAACGAGGGAAACACTTAGTAGCTCCTGTCATCAAATAAACAGTCAGTGCATGCGCGTCTTCGAAAAAGTGCTATTAAATGGCATCGCATGAGACGGCCTTTGGAGCGTTCGAGAGAAAGATTCTTCGAAAAATTTATAGACCTCTATGTCGTTGCGAGGGCGAATACCGCAAACGATGGTACGATGTGCTGTATGACCTTTACCGCGACATACACATAGTCCAGTGAATTAAAATACAACGGCTACGTTGCCTGGGGCGTGTCGTGGAAATGGACGAAACGCTCCAGCTCCAAAAGTAGAGGAAGAGGACCGCCTCCTTTGGGTTGGAAGGACCAACTGGAAAAGGACTTGACATCAATTGGTATTTCCAATTAGCGCCACTTGGCAGGAAGAAAGAAAACCTGGCGTAATTTTTTGAACTCTGCTTAAATTGCAGAAGCGGTTACAGCGCCAAGTAAGTAAGTAAGTAAGATAGAGAATTGAGTTTACTTAACATGAGGGTTAATGTTAAAGCAACGCGAGGTTGTTTTCGATTTGAAAAAAGTTAGTAAGAATATCATACAGAGAGCAATAGATGATAATGAAAAGTGGTTTGTTCAATTTTGATTTGGATTCAATATCTGCTCTGTTACTGGCTGTGAAAGAAAGAGCGGCGCATCTAGAAACTCGTTCAGGTCTAGTCAACTGCGGTACGCAAGCTCTAATTGATTAGAAAACAGGCAGAAAGATTTCATATATTATTCATATATTAGATGAAATTGCCACGTCCTCAAAGCGCACTGAAGAAGAAGAAAATGTTGAACGTATTTTTCTAGAAACATATTTTCGGGGCATAACAGGAACATCTACTACTAAAACTCAAATAAAGGAGAAGATAAGCAATATTGGTGTGTGACATTGGAAAAAGGCTAAGCCGAGACCCTGATCTAAAAAAGCAATACGTTGGGTTCATGAGGGAGTATGAGCAACTAGGACACATAGCTCAAGTAACCGCCCCAGTCGCATAGTGTGTGATGGTATACTACTCGTACATCCCCCATCATTACGTAACGAAGAAATTTAGAGTATTTTTGATGCCAGCTGCCGAACAGATAAGGGAGTTTCGCTAAATGATGTACAGATGTGAGAAGCTACGGAGAGATCTAACAGGTAATTGTTATGGAGTTTAAGAACTGTGGTAACAGCTTCAGATTATATGGAATATCAACAGCGCTTGATTGAGGAAAAACAGGAAAAAATTTAGAAAGAAACTTTACAAAAAAAATATTAATTTGCCTTATACAATTAATTTTTAAATGATGTAACCGTTACAAGCGATTTCATTTTAACTTTTACTAGCACGTCCTTTTATTAAATCTCAAATTATTAAATATATATTACTGTACTTGTATGCGTATATTCATCATTCTGATTCTAATTTCTTTAAGTACCAGACGCGAATGGATTTATTAATATGTTTTACTATGGAATTTGTTTTTGTAAATACTTAGTATTCAATTACCTGCTTTTGTTTACAGTATAAAAACGCCCTTTTTATAATTTATAATGGAAATAGGAACGGTCTTAGGTACCGGACAAAGTTTTTGCACAGAATCAGAAGCGAAATATGGGGTTTTTTTGAAATTTTATTAATCGTAAAATATAAAAAAGATCTCTGGACCCACAAAAAGCCTTATTACAGTTCAAGTATTTTGTGCTAGGCTAAAATATTATTTCAAACATAGAATTATTGAAAAAGCAAATCCCGTTCCAATCTGGTCGGCAGTATTTATGATTAGCTACTTTAAAAAAATATCAACTAAAGTTTATAATATGTAGTGATTCAGTAATGTCTATACATTAAAAATTGTAAATTATTTCAGAGAATATGTCAGCAGTTAAAAGGATCTCGATAACTCGATACACGTTTTTTTTTGGCATACATAATTTGTATTATAAATATCGAAACTTATTTCAATACCACAATACTACTGTAGGTTTATTTATGTAGGACTCAAAGTATTTTCTAAAAAAAATTTTGATATAATCAAAAATATCAAAAGCTTTGTAAAAAATGTATCTTAAGAAATTATTTATTCACTATCAAATATATAATTATAAATAAACATAATAACTATATTATACGATGTACTACATATTTAAGTATATATACAAGGAATACATACTAAACAAAAGATTTTTTCCCAGTACAAGCATATGTATGTTTAAATTCTTTATAAATACATGTTTATATATTTTTTAAAAATTAACATTTATGCATACATAAAAACGACTTTGCTTAAAAAATTAGAAATTTCTTTAAGCTATCGGTTTATTAATAGGTTACAGGGGCAAAAGTATGAAAAGGAAGAAATTGCATATATGTGCATATACCAGGGTTACCAATGTGTTAAATTAGCGCATAATAATAACAACGACCAGATTAAAGTGATAGCTATGTATTATTAACAAGGAAACCCATACGCACATGCATACATACATATCTATTAAAATAAGGCAGTTCCGATTAGAAAAAAAGTTGAACATTTACTTGAGTCGGCCTTACTTTGTAAAGTTTCGAACAAAATTTACTGCCAATGTAAATCTTTTTCTTAATGACTAGCAAAAGTATAAACAGCCGAAGAATTTAAATACAACTTTTTCATATGTATGTAAATATTTGTTTAACCAAAAAAGGAAGAACTTAAAAATTGGCAAACCAATTAATCTCAGAAATTTTGAATCTTCGTCGAATTCTTTAGTGGCATTTGCCTTCTAGACATGGGTAAATAGATTAAGGTGTTTCACGCTCCATACAAAAAACAGTAGTGTGTTTCTACGTGAGCCATGCCATAACCATACAAAACTCTTGACAGTTATTTAATTATTGAACATATTTTTCAACATGGATTATTTGAAACGGTGATGAGCGCTTTTTTGCTTAAAGCTAACAGATTGACCTGATTTACTATTGTCAATATCGTTTTAATAAAATTTTAATATTCGTAACTTAGTCTTGTCTTAGCCGATTTTCATTCTGAAGTATTAATGAAGAATAATTTCCTACTAGTCTTATGCAAAAATTTTAGATGAATTCATTTTCAATGAGAATTCTGTGCAAATAAGAAATATTTAACAACTATAGTCGACTAAAGATAAAAAAATGCCGTAGAAGAAAAATGAGGATTGTGCACTATATGCCTGGTTTTTCTTTAAGTCCACAATTTTGCAATTGAAATTGAAGTTATGCAATCACTCAAAAGGAGTTAAGCTGGTATTGCTAATTGACACAGAATTAATTAAAGCACGAATGAGCTGTTGAGGGTTTCATGAAAATAACATTAAACAAATTCTCCAAAAAGGGTGATCGATCCTGCAACTACCGCGGGACCAAAACCTTAAAAGCGTGAGAAGACGATCAACTCTTACCACCTATTTGCCAGTCTTAAAGCCGCGAATATGACTATATAAAAGGATGTTGAGCTCCGGCAGAATTGAAAGAACTTCTCCGAGCCGTTTGGTGTAAGACAAGGCAATTCCTTGTAGTGTTATTTATTTAATTTAATTTTGGAGAAGGTAATCCGAATTGTGGAACTGAATAAGCCTGGCACAAATTTTTATAAGATCGGACAACTTCTAAATAACGTCGATGGTAGTGACAACCGTGCTGTTAGTTCTGTCTTTTCCAAGTGCCTCCTAACATCAAATAAGCACCAGCTTATTAACGTCCGCTCACACACATCACTGTTGGTAACTATAATTATGAAAAATTAGAGGGCATTGCTACTTAGGAGCCAGCAATAAAACATGAAGTTCAACCTCTGTTGTCTCGACAAACCAAGACAATACTCTACTTATGAACGTCCTTCATCATATCCTTGCTTTCATATGGCGCAGAAGCATGAACGCTAAAACCATTAGATGAAATTGCCCTTGGAGTCCTCGAGATAAATATTGTACGAAGGATATATGGGTATGTAAGCCTTTGCAATACCGTAGAGGAAACAACGATGACCTGTATGAGGCTTAGCGAGACTTAGACATATTTTAGCTAATTAAAATGTTGCGTTTACGTTGGCTGGGTTCTGTTGTGCGAACGGAAGAAAATGCTTCAGCATTGAAAGCAAAGAACGTAGATCTACGTGTAATCTATGAAGAACGTAGAATTACATGTATATACGTAAAATTACATGTATATCTACGTTCTTTACTGAAAGTAATCAGAGCGGTAACCGCTGGTGGTGGCATAGAAAGATACTTGTCTGAAAATACCAAATCGCATTAATTAGCGAAAGAAACGACAGCCGTGATATGTTTAAGACGCCAAAAATCGTCGTCAGAAACTGCATATTCTAATGCCAAAAAATGAATTTTCCTTAATTAGGATGCAAAATTATATAAAGATTATTTATCGAATTAATACAATATGAGCTTATCTTTTTCGAAATAATAAGAAAGACAAAATATGAGGGCTTAAAAAATCGTTTTACATGGTGGTTATTGTTTGTGGCCACAGGTATGTATTTTTTTTATAAATTTGTGTAAGGTCGGCTTCGCATATCCTTAAATATCTTGCTTGCCAACTTGTAAGATATTGTTTTGAAGAAAAATATACATACACACAGTTAACATCGCATGGAGACACCTTCGAGAGTATGCCCGCAACTTTAAGAATATTCTTGGTATAAATAATTGTAACTAAACTAAAAGGCGCCTACTTCACGAAAATCCAAAAACTCTTAAATATCTTGACTAGCTATGGCCCATAAAGTTTTTTTTTTAAGTATTTGGCGATAAGAAGGTACAAATTCTACATAGTGGTTCGGTTACAAAATAGCAAACTAAAATGTAATTAGAACTTAGTAAGAAGATCAGGAGTTAGATCTAAAAAACATTTAAATTCTAGTGATTAAATAAAATACGTACATATCCCGACGAGTTGTAGATATGCTATACGAGTACCTGCACTACAATCGTCTTTTGTGTATGAATCTAAATATTCTACTTTGAACCTAATAAATGTAGTTGAATGCGAAAAGGGTATACTATTTTTCGTAATTTGAATACTTTGCTTCAGAAGATAATAATTTCAGCTGCTAAATTCGAAACTGTTTTTCTCACAAAATGTGCTGTATACCCTGTTTTCACGCAATACTGCAATTGAACTTTGTAATCTAAGCATACATATGTAAAGGTACTTAAGTTAGTATTGTTCCATACAGTATATGAATGTACATCCGTTAAGTGCCAAATGTGTTAGAATTAACAAGTTCAGATTTCGATATTCTGTTGAATCGTAAATTATATCTTATATTTATATTAATTATATCTAAATACATTTACAAAAATATTAGCCCATGCGCATAAGATTGTATCGGTTGTAACAATAATTAATTTTTAAGGTGTTTTTTGAAGTTTCATTGCTATTGATTCACTCCACCATGCACACATGCACGTACAGATGGAGTGCATCTTGTTCGATTCCGAATTTGTGAATACATTTGGCGAGCAACTAAATACCGTTAGGTTGAAGTTAATGTAATTTTTGAATAAAGTTATGTGTTTTGTTTAGTAGATTTATGTAGTCAGCACAAACAGTTATATATATATATATATATATATATATATATGTACATATACATATGTAGGCGGTAGATTCCCTGCCGTGGTGGTTCTCTTGCATTGGACTGGTGCGCTTGTGCAAAAGCTAGTGCTTTAGACTACAGCTACAACTACAGCTACGGCTGTGTGATATTGGTAAAGCAACAACAGAAGCGATTAGCTCAAAGTTCCATGTGTGGTAACAGCAGCGAATATGACTGCTACTCCAGTGTATGTTGAGGTGAGCCACTGCCGCCCCCCATCATGAACGAAGTTGGACTATGCGCAGAAATGCTATCTAAGTCCAGGGATCCGTCACCCTTTTCTAGAATATTTGCACCATCTTGTTTCATCATCATGCGGCGCCATTTAGCTCTTGCATTTTGAAACCAGACCTAAGTAAAATTGAAAAATATACATAAGGTACATATTACAAAAAAAAGTATGTAAGTGATGTTAACATATACATATGTATATGTACATACATACATACATACATATGCACATATGTGACATACCTGTAAAACTCTCTTTGGCAATCCTGTCTTTTGGGAAAGTTGTTTCAAATCCTTAGCATCCGGATTATGATTTATATTAAAGTAAGACTTCATTGTTCGCAATTGATGATGCTTGAAGGACGTTCGCATTCGTTTCGTCCGAGAAGCAGTCATTTGGGATCCACGTCCAAAGTCTAAATATTCCGTATTTAAATCTAGGAAAAGCAAAGTAGCAAAGAGATATACCCAATATTAATATACAAATAAATTCAAAATTTATATTTTTTGAGATATAGATTTTTTTGAAGAAGGTTGAAAACTTTATTGATTTTTTGAAAGCTTGAATGAGCGTAAAGAAAGTATACATATTTGCGGGACTCTTGAATTACGATATTGTCAAACAAACTACGAGCACGTCCTACTGCTGACTTCTTATGTATGCAGATATTTCACTACCCACAAAAACCCAGCTATTTCGTAAACGGGGCCAACAGCCACGCAGTGAAATATTTTTGTTGATTGAATTTTTCACCATTTCCGCCTGAATAGTACCACTTCCAAGGTCGGTATCAATCGCAGTCGAGCCCTAAAGGAGCTGGCTAGAAAGAGGACCGAATGCATCCCCTATATTCATACAAGTACCTTCTAAAATTGGCTTTCATTGCAAATGCAAACATCAGGAAGGCGGGTAACCCTCTGGCTACTTGTAAATAGGTTCCCCAACCAATGATTTATGCCGCAATTGCCGGGATAAAAAAGAATGGGAATGTTGGAACACTGGGTCTCATGCGTAAAAACGAGTAAAAGCGCTGAGTTGAGTCAGGTGAGCAATTGCTCAAAATTTGAGTTCAAGCAAACAGCAACAGCTTTTGCTCAGTTTCGTATGCATAAAAATGAGTTCAAACCGTTTGCAATTACTTGAGCAAAGGGAGATCAAATGTGAATGTTTGATGAAGTGAAAACATGTCAAGTGATAGTGAATTAGAATAAGAACTAAATAATAAAATAGAAATTGACGGAATTTCCAAATTTTTAGTTGAAAAAATAAAAGAAAAATACTTACTCGAAAAAAGTCAGTTACCAACCGTTAAAAATAAAAAAAAACAATAGAAAAATATGTAAAAAAAATTAAGCAACAATTTGGAATCGAATCAACCAAAAAAAAATATTATTAAAAAAATAGCTAATATGAAATGCCGTATAAAAAATAAGGTCGATATTAATAAAACAGGCAATAAAAAAATTATTTTAAAGCAATGGGAAACTGATTTGTCAGAATTGCTTTGTGCTGATTCTAATACCTCAACAAACAAACTACCAGGTAAGTGTACCGTTATCGAATTAATATTTGGTGTTGATTTCGCTCTTCATTTCTTTGTTACAGTTCATCTCTCTCTTGGAACCAATGATGACAACTGTACGTTTGAAACATTAGAAGAGACATCAGCAACAACAACATCAAAAACAACAACAAAATCTGTTATAGATTTTGCTAAATTTTGTTTATTTTTTGAAGGTTAACAAAAAGGTTGACTCGTCATGAAACTGCTGAAACAAATGAGTTAATTTTTCAAAATCTGCAGAGGCTTGTTTTGTTAAAGCAAAACAAAGTACTTACTCTAAAAATTGAAATTTTGCAAGATAAAGTTGTGGAAAAAACTATGCAGTTTCATGAATTTTGATATTTTATTATTAATTAATTATGTAGTTAATATTTAATGCATAAAAAAGAGAATTACATTTACATTATTTTTATTTACAAAAAAAAGTGAATCATATTATTATTATTTAAAAAAAAATTAATTATATGCATGTATGTATATTATTTTCATAAACAATTAATTTGATAACAAATTTTCGATCATCTTCCTTTTATTTTTTCCATTGTTGTTGTAACCGTTATTGATTGTATAATCATCTTTTAAAAATTTAGCGATGTTATTCAAAATGAAACAACTGGCTATTACGTGGGGCGCTAATTCTGTCGACACACGAATTTTGTATTGTAGTATAGAAATTCTTTGCTTTAATTGTCCAAAACACCGTTCTTTAATTACACGTTCCCTTGTAAATACTTTGTTGAATGTTTTTTCTAACTCAGTTGCTGGTTTTTCGGAATGGTGTCATTAGCCAAGGGCATATTGCATAGCCTTCATCCCCAAGAAGTAAAGCATCGTTTTTTGTATTTTCCATTACGAGTATTCTACGTACCTCGCTATTTCTTAAGATACGTGAGTCATGGACTGATCCAGACCTGGATATATCAACGCTTGTACAAATTTCTTGTGCATCACAAGTTGCCTGCATATTTATAGAATGGAAACCTTTTCTACAAATATACTCATCGCTTTGATTTGTGGGTTTTTTTTATTTTTATGTGAGTGCAATCAATCACTCCAATTGCAAATGGAAAACAATAATTTGTTTTCCATTTCATTTGCGCATCCTTAATTTCTTCAGAACCTTTCGGAAATTTGATCCACTCGCTTGCCTTTGAGGATATAATTTTCACAACTTCCGCAATAGTTCGCGACACAGTTGATTGGTGGACTCCAATAACTGTGGCTACACCATTTTGGGACCCAGGATCTGCACAAAATCTTAAATACAGTCGCATTTTGTCAATGTTGGTGTGGGCACCACCACGCGTTTCTTCCGCCTCTCTGAGGAAGTAGTTAGCCAGCCAACAGATGCTACTGTCATCAAACCTATGTATGTATTTATAACTTTTATAATTATTTGTATAAAAAAGAGGTGAATAATTGAGGATACAAACCTGTATAATTTTTTATTTTCACTTTCTAAATTTGTTTTACGCTTTTCATAATATTTTGTATTTCTTTGTGGCACGAAATATTCAGCCATGTTTCCTTTTTAATATACGCGTGTCAACTATAAGGCATGCTCAACAATATGTGAGTAAGAGCTCACAAAAGAAAGCAAAAGGTTGTTTTTATGCATATGAAAATGAGCACTAACTCGCAATCAAACATCTAACTTTGTTCAAACTGAGCAAGCGAGTTCAAACTTGAACAGTGAGTAAAAGAAAATGCATCAAAATTTCTTATGCATACGACAAGCACCTTTTACTCAAACAATCGAGTCGAGCTCAAGCTCACGTTTTATGCATGAGACCCACTATCTCTGCCACTCTGCAACTCGACACTAAGTCTTTAGAAAATACTTATTTGAATACTTAGTGTGTTCAGTTTTCTGCGCTTTATTAAGACCACACATTGGGTTAATGTTAGGCGAAGGTAAGAAAGGTGTGCACAACAACGGGCCAAACGCCCTCAGTGTGCCTCTTCGCAGCAATTGTGGGGTCGCAGCCTCCTCAGCTTAATCTTACATTACCTATAGTTAAAATCAGGCATGTTGGGTTGGCGTATTGAGACTTTCTTAAACTATAGTGTGAAGTGAAAAATTCATAGTGAAAATGGAATGCACAATATACCCGAATGAATTAATTAAACTCAAACCTTTTTCGTTTCTTGTATACTTACTCGTATATATATATATACTTATGTCAAATATTACTGGTTGGAGATATAGGCAATTTTGTTTAATGTTTTAAATGTCATTAAAAAATATGCTATTACAAGATATTTTGACTACTTTCATAAAGATTAAAATATTTGGATGCAAAAACATCAACTTTTTAATGAAGAAAGGTAAATGTTTTTTGGCAAAGAAATAAAGGTCGGTTGTCTGAAACAGAGGATTTCGAGGATATAAGCCGTTCAAATAAGAAATTGAAAACGGGATTGTCTTAGCCTAGATATTGTTAAACAAGGTACACTTTTTACTGCTGGGGTATTTGTAAAAAAAAAATTGTACGAAACTTTTGCAAAAATTGAAATATAGTTTAGAATTTGTTGAAACACCTATATCCCCACGAACTGTAGTGCGACGCAATTAGGAATGTGCATTAAATCTGCAATAAAGAAAAAATTCATGATTTCAAATTTTTTTCTATATGCAAGACGAAACCACCGATATTCACAAATACACTTATCCACAGAAAACTAAAAAAATAAAAATAAAAATACGATCCCTGGTCACTCTAGTCGTGGTGGTTCTTTGAGAGATTATTTGAAATGTGGGAGGAAGTTCTGCAGTTTTTTATAAATTTATAATTGGGAAAAATTCAAATTTGAGAAACGTTCTTTGAAAGATGACGATTTTATTTTGGATTCAGCATTTTCAGCCGATGTCACCTTAATTTTAAACGAACTGAATTTCCAGCTTCGAGGAAGGGAAAGAGGAGTTCAATATGCGGTAATAACTCTGCAGATATTGAAAACAAAATTATTTTTACTGTTAAATGAAATTCAGTCGCATGTTATTCCCATTTCCGAAAACTGATTTTATTTATTCAAAACTTAAGCATGCCAATAAACCACATGATAATATTGCATTATTGGAAACACTGTTTAATAATTTTGAAGATAGATTTAAAGATTTGACTTATTTTCAATCGCTAATAGATATTTAAGAAAACCGCCTCAATTCCGATGTTAGTAAATATGAATTTGAAATCCAACCAGAATTCATAGTCTATCGAAGCTTCATGGTTCTTCCAAATAAATACAATTTTATTGAGGTCTGGAAACATTTGGACGAATCAATATATCCTCAACTGAAAATAATTGTTTATCATTTTTTCCTTAAACTTATTTTTGTGAGCAAATTTTTTCGGACTTAAAGTTCGTTTGCTTAAATCAACGTATGTAACAGACTTACTTCAACTCATTTAAACGACATTCTTTTAATAAGAAACTACCACCAAATTATTATTGTTGATAATTTCATCAAATACATAACATAAGCTTTATAAACCTATAAATACATTTACATACATACATATGTGTATGGAAAATATTTTTATATGTTCTTATTGAAGCCCGATAAGAAGCAGTTCTCATGTGCTCACCAACACAGTCACAATTTAACTTTTGCTGACCACCGATGTACATACAAATAAAAAAATAAGAAAATAAAAAATTCATTTGGATTCACCTACGTCAAATTCTCGTCTGTACGCACCCCTGCAAATTTACTGATGTCAACAACTGAGAAAACCTTTTCGTTAACGACGTCGAACACTTGCTTACTTGCCACATTCCCATAGAATGCTTCAAGGAAAATAATGTTTCACATATTTCGTAATTTATGTGTACGGTTCGAATACATATAGGTAAATGATAAAAATTGTTAACATCGGTGGTTTCGTCTAAAAAATTTAAAATCATTAATTTGGTTCTTTATTGTAGATTCAATGCACATTCCTAATTGATGAGTGCGTCGCGCTGATTATATTTAAAATTTTGCAAAAGTTTCGTACAAATTTGTTTAACAAACACCCCATCAGTGAAAGGTCTGCCCTGTTTAACAATATCTAGGTCAATTACGCAAGACAATTCCGTTTTAAATGTTTTATTTGAATGGCTTATGTCTGTCTCCAAACCCTCTGTTTCAGACAACCACCATTTAATTCCTTGCAAAAAAATTAACCTTTATTCATTAAAAAGCCGTAGTCTACCTTCTGCATTCAAATTGTTTAAATTTTTATAAAAATAATCAAAATGCTTTAATAGCAGAACTTTCAAGCATAAAGAATTTCTCGCAAGGCATCTTTGAATTGAAGAAACAAAGTGGAACAGCCAGGTACGATGTTGTCTTCAAAGATAATAATATATGAAACTCTCTCGGCTGGCCAATTAGAGCAGCCCATAATCTTGCGGTTTAGACAAGCAACAAAACCGAACCATGGGCAGATGAACAAATACGCGATATAAATACCAGAATTAGTGGGTTTTTCGATTGGGTGGTAAAAGAGAGTGCATGATTTTCGCTAAGAAATTGTGAGACTAATATAAAAATATAAAAAAACAGGCACATTACACTTTGAGCAATTATAAAGAATATAGAGCTCAATTCTGCATGGAATTATTGCGCTTATTCAAAAAATACCATTAACAATGTCGATTAAAAGTTATTTTAACTGGATATTAAACGATTTTTAAATGCTTCAGAAATTTATATATACATAAGTATATATGTACGTGCGAATATATGCTGTTTTATATACATATATGCATATTTAAAACTACCTTACTACCGGTATTAGTTATTGAAAACAGATAAATTTCTATGATATTTTAATGTAATGTTCCCACATGTTTTGATATTTTCCGAAACCGAAAAATAAATACTTCCCCCGGTTTTATTTTCATTGCATTTATATTCCTTCAGTTTCAACGGCAGTGCGAAAACTATAAAATCCCCCAAAGGAGTTCTTTTGAAATTGCCAATATTTATATCTTTCATAGTGGCACCACTGGAAAATGTTATAAAAAATCTGGATTTTGACAGCACTCTCACGAACAAAAGTGTTTCGTATCTATGTATTTATCTATGGCTATCTTCTCAACGACTGAATGATAGAGCGTAAGAATACGTGTGAAGTCAAGAATGATAGAATACAAGATTGCGCTGATTGATCTGCTTTTACAAATAAAATCTGTTGACATAGAAATTCTGTCAAAGTTTTCAAAAGAGTGTTAGAGGTACTACAATCTGCGTCACCTTCTGTATTCATTTCTCCATGGTGTGAAGTAAGTTTGCACAATTGTGCTATAAAATGCCGGGCCCTGCTTTACATAGAAATATATAAACTCCCAAATGCCTTGCAAATGCATACATACATCTCGTAAATATAACGGTTTCTCATACAAAATAAGATAAGTTTACGAGGTTTACGCATCTCCGTTTACGTTTAGAGGAATACCTATAATATCTCTTTTCTCTTTTAACTCGACTTATAGTGTAGTTTTCCAATAACGCGACATTAATAATGTAGGTTGGCGGAAGGAGAGATAGCCAATCGCATTTTCTCTCCCTGTTGCCCTTGCGTAGACATCAGTTGATCCCTTTCATTTGCAGCATATAGTGTTGCTATTGCATTGTATGCGACACTACTTTTGTGTAAATGTATAATAGATCCTTTCCACAACTTATATAATACCATTTTTTCTTAATTTACTATTCAATAATTCAAAATATTGTTATATTGCAAAGCAAATTAAGAAGTATTAAGAATTATTTATGACAGGGCTCTACTCTACTATATCTCCGTCACTATATCTAAACTCAACATGGGTGAATTTTCATTTAAATGGTGCTTTCATGAAGGTGCCGGCCCAATAAGTGTTAGATTTTTTTTGAGTACTGTCAAATGTGAATACAAATGTATGAAAGTTGGCCAAACGATAGTATTCGGTTAAGCGCTTGAGGTGATTCTACTTCAAAAATCACAAATCTTGTAAACTAAGTCTAGCTGATGCCAAAAATTTATATATAAATACTTAGTCTTGGCATAAATTCTGTTACAAAGATGGCAATGCACACTAACTTACTTACTTAATTGACGCTATAAGCATTCAAGCGATTTTGTCCGACTTTTCCTACAATTTGTGGTGTGCGTCTTGATGTTGTAACACAAATTGGGCAGCCTACTTTTTTACGCCGACTCCGAACGGCGCAAGTTTTTTTGTGAGAAGTTTTTTTTCATGGCAGAAATACACTCGGAGCTTTGCCATTGCCTGCCGAGGGGCAACTGCATTGTTAACGTAAAGAAATATTTAATTTTAAAACACTATTTATTTTTCTCATACAAAATTAAATACACTAAAATAGGGTTGAGAAGATAAATTGTATTTTTCTAGAAAAATTTACATTTGTAAAGGGTGGTTAAATTTTAAGGGCCGATTTTGAATGTGAACCACACCTAAACGTCAAGTTTTTTTCTGCATTTCATTTGACATTTCTCAATTTCAGACTAACTCAATTTGAACATGGAAAGATACACAATCGAGCAAAGTTATTCAGGCTTATTATGAAAATTTTCGAAGAAAATCATCTTCAGCGATGAGGCACATTTTCACCTCAGTGGATTCGTTAATAAGCAGAATTGCCGCATTTGGGCGAATGATAATCCAAGAGTGATTGTCGAAAAACCAATGCACCCACAAAGAGTGACTGTTTGGTGCGGTTTATGGGCTGGCGGCATCATCGGGCCGTATTTATTCCAAAATGAGGCCGGTCAGGCAGTTACTGTGAATGGTGTTCGCTATCGTGAGATGATACCGTTGGACTACTTTCTTTGGGGTTATTTGAAAGAAAAGGTGTACGTCGATAAGCCAGTAACAATTCAAGAGCTAAAGGATGAGATAATTCGGCGCATTAACGGCATAGAACCTCAATTATGCCTCGGCGTCATCGAAAATTTATACCATCGGATGGAGGTGTGCCGCCGAGGTCGCGGCGGGCATTTGGCCGATATTTTATTCCATACATAATTGAACCATACCATATTATCATAATAAAACGAAATTACAATAATTTCCAAAATAATTTGTGTTTTATTAAAAACCAGTATCGGCCCTTAAAGTTTAAACACCCTTTATAAAGATACATATAGAAATATAATGATATTAAGCGTGACAACTAAAAAATATCCCGTTATGGTCTCTGTAGGAGGTTTCACATGTTTTTCTCCTTATATGACGTTTTGTAGCAGGGAAACCTTTTAGCAATGAATTTAGCCCGAAAACCCGAAACCCGATCTTGATGATTTTCATTGTATACTTTGTTTTAATTATAAGTGAAAGGAGTGGCAAATTTCATGTCCTTAGATGGTTTTGTGTAGGAGTTATAAAGCAAAACCTCACATCTGCATAATCAGTTGTATGGGAGCTATAAGTTAGAGTGCTTTAGTGTAGGAATTATAACGTAAATCCTCATATCTGAATATAGTAATCCGCTCTTAATAATTTTCATTACGCACTATTCATTAATAATACGGGAAAAGATAGCCAAATTTCATGTTCTTAGTTGCTTTGGTTATAATGGAAAACCTCATATCTGAACAATCAATTGTATAGTAGCTATATAATGTCCGATCTGGTCGGTTCGGACAAATGATTAAAACATTATAGAAATACATCTGCCTACCAAGTTTCTTTTAATTACTTATATCTAAAACTAGTTTGCATTCAAACGGACAGACAGACGGGCATGGCTAAATCGAATCACCTCGTGGTCCTGGTCTTTTTAGTATACTTGGGTATGGGTCTATCTCTTCTTCTATTATAACTTCATAAAATATATAAAATGGAAAGCATAAGTATATTTGATTTCAGAAAATGCATGTGAGCTCACGGTTATTTTGTTTTTTTTTTATTATTATTTGGAAATAATAAGTTGTCCAATTTGTCCATTGCTTAATTTTTCTTATGAACAGATAGAAACGAACAGATTTTGAGTTTGCAGACCCACCCGATTGCATTGCAGTGTTTAAAGCTATCGATTGGTCATCGAAGCTTTTAAAGTAAAGTAAAGCGCCAAATACACGACACGAACATTTCCGCGAACATTCCCGTTATGTCATGTTTCTGCGAACTTTTCTGTCGTGTATGGTAGTGTTTGCCAGTTCGCGCAAATGTTCGTCAAAAATCAAAATATTTTAATTTTTGGCGAACATTTGCGCGAACTGTTCGTGCGTGTATGGCGAAATAGCTCATAATCGTAGTAATTTCTGAACGGAACAGACGTGCGCGGAAAAGTAAAATGGACAATAAAAAATTTCTGAGTGAATTTATTGAAATGTATAAATCTTTGCCATCATTGTGGCAAGTAAAAAGTAAAGATTATTGTAATAGAATTAAAAAGAATAATGATTATGCGACTTTAATCAAAAAACTAGAAAGCGCAAAGTTAAAGCAAGGCGGTGATGAGGGGGAATCGCTTCTCTCATTATTGTATCCCGTTTCGTTATGAGTGGCAAAATTTTTTGTAAAAGTTGGTCAAATGTTGCCTTGCTCATACGAACGTAATTTTTAAAATCATTTTGTGACGTGAATTCCAGTTTCTCGTTTTTTAAACCATTCTTTGCACCAAATTCTTTTTTTGCGATCTTCTCTCTTTTTTTACGCTTAATTGCCACAGCGAGCGATATTGCTGCAACACAATTGTTGTCCGTATTCATCGCTCTCTGAAAGAGAACTAATGTTCGGCCAAAAGTTCGTATGGTGTATGGCCAAAGCAGCGAACAAGATTGCGGAATGTTCGCGGAAATGTTCGTGTCGTGTATTTGGCGCTTAAAGCAAAACGCAACCAGCAAGGCGAACAAACCGCGCCTGGATTGGGTCATCACCTTAAACGCTGGTTATACTTACATATACTCGTATTGTACTGCGGTAGATAACATGAGTACTCTTTCGTATCGAGTCTGTTTAATGGCTTTTGCGATTACTCGTTACAGCGAATGACAGGGCATGACAGCATATGAGTATTCTGTTGAATTTTGATTTCTGTGCTATATTACGCTTTCATAGAGGGGTATCGGTAAACAGCTACTGAGATACTCTCTATGTGCCATGTGAAATATAACCCACCTTATGTTTCTCATGCCATTTTTATATGAAATGCAATGCAATGTAAGTACAACAAAAGCTTTAAGATAAATTGAGTTAGCTTTTTTCAACTTAGTTCTGGTGGGCAACGAAGTAACCGATAACTCTTCCGAGGTTGTATGCAAATTTTGCAAACGATTTAGACAATAAAATGAGCAGAGACTTTTGAAAATATGTTGATGTGTCCTTAAAGTATGTAGCTCCACTTATTAAAAATGTTTGTTTTTGGATTTATCCTCATAGAACTAATTTTTTTTTTAATCGATAAATTATTTTGCGAACAAATTCTTCTCTACACGTTTGAGTACACTTTTAGGTATGTTTGATGCATGCACTGAAAGTGAAGTTTGCAGAACAACATCATCTTTCTAAAATTAATCTAAGCCTGAAAATACTGGAGTGGAATTTTGGTGTGTTTTTCTGGCACACTTACATGAATAAACTTTTACCCTTCTTCCACATTTAGATAGTAATTCTCATGATGCAGGGAAGAAGGTAGTTTCATTTCCAATTTTTTTTTTGTATTAAAAAGCAGATTCTAGCTATATTGCTTTAATAAGTCACTCATATTTGTGCTTTTGCAAATTTACAATTTGAAATATCGAATTATTTTGTTGACTGAAATGCAACCATATGCCACAGTCAGCTTTTTTTCTTGCTTAGTAATTTGTGCTGGGAAAAATTTTCCTAACTTCCCCTCCAAATGAAATGTAAATTTATTTAGTTACGCCTCCAGCTGCGCCTGCATAACATTAATAACAAAAATAATATTTGCTGTTATTACACTTTGTAGTTAAGAGTAAGGCTCGTTTGGAAATAAGTTACATACATATTAGATAAACAATCGATTTCGTTTTAAGTGTGCATTAAAATATCGTAATTTAAGTCTTTTACATTTATTTACCCATATTGGCAGTGAGAGCTTCAATGTCTTTAGGTTTCCGTTTCCGAGGTCTGCCCTTTTGTCGCGGCGCCTGCGTTAGTCCTGAGATAACATGTGAAGTAGGCACAAATATGCCACTAGGAACAATGCGAGTGGGATCTGAATGTGGACTGGACGACTCATTTTGTGGTGACCCAAAGTCCGTACAGTATGGGAATGGACCTCCAAGTCTTGCTGACACTGAATCACCTTCGCGAGCGATGCTATAATGTGTTCTGGATATAATATATGGAATGTAAATATGAACCATTAAATATATGCAGCACACACTTTATCCTTATGTAAATAACATTTTTTACCTGCAATATATTAGGGCGTCAACAATTCCATATTGATCGCCTTTGGTAAGGGGCGTGTTACAAATTGTACAGCAGAAGCAGTTCACGTGAAATACTAAATTTCTGGCTCGCATTACTAACTCTGATGCACTGATCGATGCTCGGCACTTTGAACATCGTCTTGTCCCAAAGAAACTGTAAATTTACAAATGTCATTTAATAAAAAGTGTACATGTAAAATTTATACATAGTTACATATGTACGTATGTGAGGGAACAAGATATTTGATTAAAAAAATGGTCAAAAACTAGTTACACTTAAATATATTGCGGTGTAGTTTTTCAGACCATAAATAAAAAGTGAAAATAACTATCGTGGTATTAAAACTTCATTAATTGTAATTGGGTATGCTCAATAATGTTTTAGATTTTTTGAAAACCACTTTAAACCTAGTACAAAAGGATGCCATTATTATTGATAAAGTATCCATTCTCAAAAACAAATTTTATGTGAAATTGCCATTTGCCAAAGGCAGCACAATACCTTAATTGACAACTGATGCTACTGTTTACGATGTACCAATAAGTGTGATTATTTAAATGATTGCTGCACATACTTAAGTATATACATACATACTATGTATACTCGTATGTATTGTGTATGGATGTGAGTTTGAGTATATTTATATTAATATGCACCCTTCAATCTCTGCATGAACTTAATCATATACATATGTATGTATGTATATAAACGTGTGTGTATACTAGTAAGGCCGATATTACTGATTGCTCCTAATCCCGGGATTTCGTAAGATTTGTAATACAATCCCGGGATTCGTATCGGTATTTAATAATCCTTATGCTCTTATAGAAAGTAGAACCTTGCAGAAAATTAAACATAGGTATTAAGTAGTGATGGGAATAATTCAGTACTTTTTGGTATCGATTATGTTAAGGATATTGCACTTTTTATTTAAAGAACCCTATAACTTATTTTAGAATTCTTGAATTGTATGTATGTTGATACTCTGCGTATTCGACTAATACGACAATTTTTTACTAAAGAGGTATAAAATATTTCATGCACAAAACATTGATCACAAAATCCATAGAATCGGGCAGGACCTCTCCGAGCCGTTTGAATCCAAACGAAATTTCAGGCATGGTGACTCCCTCTCGTGCGACTACTTTAACCTTATGTTAGAAAAGATAATTCGAGCTGTATAATTATATCGTTCGGGTACCATATTTTATAAGAGCGCCCGGGTTATTGTATGGCGCTGAAGCATGGGTACTGTAAGCATCGTATGAAACGACACTTGGAGTGTTCGAGAGAAAGATTCTCCGAAAGATTTTTGGACTCTTTTTGGAAGAGGAAACCCTCCTCTGTTCTGCAAGGACCAAGTGGAAAAGGACTTGCCATCATATGGTATTTCCAATTGGCACCAGGTAGCAAGAAAAATGAGCGACTGGCGCAATTTGTTGAACTAGGTCAAAATCGCCAATTAAGTAAGTAAGTATAATATTTCAATTAAAAAATTATTATCGGTGCTTGATTCGCATCTTTTTTTAATCAAAATATATATTAAATACATACTGTAAAATACGCCGTTATTATAAAATCTGGCTTTTTCTTAAGAAAAATATTTTTTAAACTTAAATTTTTCACTAGGGTTTCTGAATTGAAAGAAAAATTTTTAATTCAGGGTTTAAAGACCGATCTTTAATAAACAATTAACATACGTATAACATTGTTCACTTCCTTGGTGCGTTCTAAAATCTACTTTCCTCAACCTCATTTTTGAAATTATGTAGCCGGAAAAATTTCTTCAGCTTCATGTTCTTCTGATTTAATTAAAAAAAATAAACAGCAATGATTGCACTGAAGAAAACTTTATTCCAGATAATTTATACATGCACATGACCAGTGGCTCACAGAAGTATTTTGCATATGAAGAAAATAAAATAACCGATTTTATTTTTGATTTTTTTAGGTTAATTGATAAATTATGTATTAAATTCAATAACATGTCAACTCATAACTTCGCTGGGACTTCATTAACACAAATAAATAAAGGTACGCAGGATAATTCAGAATTTGTAACTCGCAAAAGTATTTTGCATCGTTAGGTAACTCACAAATAAAGGGTGATTTTCAGATTTTCATTTTTAATTTTATAACCCAGACATTGTATTGTATCAAATAAATCCAGTAACCCATGCTATGTACATACATACATTTATTTTTACTCATTCTCTTTGAATTTCATGAATTTTTAATGAATTTAAAATCATTTTTGCAGGTTTTTGTACAACAATGAAATGCTTGGTATGTTTGGTCTCTAATATCGTGGAAATGATCGCTTTGGTTTGGCAAAACTCTGGTAAAGGAGTTCGAGCCAACGTATTCGATGGCTTCCACGTCATTGCCAAAAAAAAGGTTCCGTTTCAAATTTTAGTGTTTATTTCAAAAAATTTATTTTTTATTTATTTATGACAGAGTGTCACAAACTTACCAATTTAACCCTGAATAATTGCTAGGCTAAAATTGTTTGTTGTAATTTGTGTAAATTTTGACAACTCTAACGCAGATGCAAAAACAAAATACATAGGAATTTTGTAGTTGTATTTATAACACCACCTTATATGAATTCGCTTGATTTGTATGTTTTTAACTCTGAGTTGATGCCTAACTCCATGCTGTGCAAGCAAATTTATCAAGAAGTCGGCCTAAAAGTGATATATTAATAAATGTACAAACTATCTAATATTTCGTATGATAACCGCTGCTTTTAGATACAGCTTCCAAGCGTTTTGGCTTCGATTGTACCAACTTTCGACAAAATTCAGGTGGTTTTTATCATTCCCTTTGCAAAACCTACTTGACTATTTTTTTGATGAAATTTTGTGTTCACACACTCTATCTTCAAGGTATGCCCAAAGGTTTTCTGTAGGGTTTATGTCAGGGCTTTGAGGGGGTGTTTGAGAACGTATTGGATTAAAAAGTAACCACATTTTAACGTCATGAGCCATATGTTTCGGGTCGTTGTCATGGTGAAACAAAAACCCGTTTCTTGTCAAGCCCATTCTTTCTGCACTGGAGTGTAAATTGTATTTAAGGATGGAAAAATTTTCATATACATTTTTGTTCATTATGCTGTTTAACAGTTGCTTTGAAGTTCTTTCCATGCAGCTCTTCATTTGGTTTCCGCCAACCATATGACGGCCATCCGATCCAAAAATATTATTTCGCTAAATATTACAGTTTTCCAAAACTCGAAACTTTTACTTTTGTAGGTGTTGGCGAATAAAAGTAGCTTTTCTTTATTAATATTTGAAATAAGTGGTTTTCTTCGAGCCATGCGACCATGAATATTATTCGTTCTGCACTCTGTTTGTCGTTAAGCTTTGGCGCGGATACAAGTGGATTTTCGCGGTTGTATTTAAGTACTTTGCGTTCCTCTCTCATAGTTAGCGTCTTTGGCCAATCTCAACGGGTTAAATTTTCTATACCGCCGCGCACCTTACACCGTTTTACTACATTTTCTATCGTTTGACGACATCGGGTAAACATATCGTAAATGTGTTTTGTAGATTTTCCTTCATTGTGAAGGTGCGTTTTTGATGCGCGCACTGTCACAATTATAAACGAAATGATTAAAATTATGATAATTTCAATAGAAATACGCACCAGTAACCATAAATTCAACTGAAATTTGCAACAAGTAAGCAAATCTACACCAAATACCAGATTTAAAAAAAGCAACATATTTTTGTGAGTTCCCTAATGATGCAAAATACTTTTGCGAGTAACAAATTCTGAATTGCTTACTGTTTTTTCCTATGGGCAATGATTGTTTTGGCGTAGAATACGTCTTACCTTACGATATGGGCACCAATGTCAGGTTTTTTTTGTTGTAATCTCTATTTCTTTAATTATAAGGAAACGGATCGATTAATTTTTTTTTTTTTTTTTTATAGTCAAATGAAGATGTTAGCTTTCGTTTGACATACATTTCATGTTGGTTGATATCTTCCTAATATTTAAATTTCTCAAATGAAAATTGTATAAACACATGCACACAAATATGTGTGTGGTGTTTGGTTGAGTGTTTGCTGTTGGGCGATTTAAATGTACTCGTGCAGCCCTTTCTTTGTATTGCATAATTTTAGGCGGGCAAGTTAAAGTAGAGTAAAAGAAGAGAAAATGCTGCCAAGCACTGCAAAAAAAATAATAAAATGGATTCGCGTATGTTATTTATCATTTATCTTTACTATTGATAACAGCCATTGACTTCGTTTTTGCGAGAAATTTAATTGATAATTTAAAAACATTTTTATCCTATTTTTCCTATCATAAGCTTATGTATATCATCCAAAGTAACTATCAAATAAAGAAATTCATTTGCTTGTATTATTTATCATTTATTGTTACATATGTTTTCTGTCTTATCGGATGGCGTATTCTACGTTAAACTTAATGGCCGTGTCTCTGACACAGCCTGCTTCTTTTTGTGTTAATGAAGTCTCAGCGAAGTAAAGAGTAGATACGTTATTGAATTGAATACATAATTTGTAAATAACTAAAACAGGAACAAATGCAATAATATTATCGTTAGGTTTATTTTCTTCATATGCAAAATACTTACGTGAGCCGCCGTATGTAACGAATTTTCACAGTTTGGGAAGCCTCTGCTAATTTGTCTTGTTATTTTTACAAGCATACACACTTACAATTATGTTCAATGTGACTAAACTTTTCATAAATGCTTCGCCCACTTCTAGTAAATCAGGTAGAGTGAATTTGATGGATGTCATAATTTTATTAAAAGTTAAATAGTTAGCAACAACAACCAACGCCATTAAATGGAACTACCTTAAGTATTATGCTTTAAACTACAGTAATCAGAAATGATCTTAAACTTTTGTTTTGTATAATTCTGCTACAGGAAAAATTAAAAATAAATGACTCAAAGAAAATACTTTTTTTATTTCACTGGGAAAATCGTATGAGTTAAAATTCCACGGACTGTTAGTCTTCTCTTTGTCAATCAGACAGCATCCACCCTTTCGCTGACGAAATAATCTCATTTCCCACAAACAATGCTAAGAAAACTTGTCAATCGATCTGCCGTTTGTCCGCTTCTATTTTTTCTAAATTTTTCTCTGCTCCCTTCTTCTCTAGTTATTATTCACTATAAGTGGCTCACAGCATGGAAGGCTCAATCTTGTTTTCTATCAATCTTGGTATGTACATAAATATGTTCATATGCATATATATTAATTAAATAATAAGTGCAAGTGCTTTCAGAGTATCGGACGCGCTTGGAGTTGAACAAAAGTTTATTTCAAGTGATTTACGTCTATCGGAAGAAATTCGAATAAAAAGACAAATGGCGTTGCGGATTAACCGTTATCAGGACCAGGCGATATATGTACATATGCGCCTTAAAGCGGTGGGTCGCTTTAAACGGAGTCTTATTGATCGGATGTACATACTTTGACATTAAAGGCGGATAAATCGTTCCTGTCCGAACAACTACGAAACAGTGCAAGTTGCAATATTGTTGGCCACATGTGAAGTTATGATATTTAATTTAAGCAGAGCATAGTCTAAAGTTTAGTTGATTGGCAACCCATTGTCAAAAGTTGTCCGGACAGAAAATCAAAATCAAATCAAAGGACGTGGATTACAAAGAAGTTGCATCACTCCCACCGTAATTTGACTTTTGGTGATTGATATTAGAATATAATTTAATCCAATTGGTTCTGGTGTGGTGGCATTGGACGAAAAATTTTTCCACATGAAACGAAACGCCATGCAACTTTTTGTAATCTGCTTTCTTTGATATTAATATAATAAAAGAAATAAAATACCTTGGAGCGATTTTAAAAATAATTTGGTTTGTGTTGTCCTTTATATTTTTATCAAATCAAAAGTATGTTAATAATTGCGCTACACACAAATTTATGTGATTGTACGAATATTCGGCGGTGAACGATTTTTCCCATTTTACATTTCAAAAATTGCCTCAATAGAATAATTCCAATATTAGATTAGTCAAATCTATAAATGCTAAGACCAGAGTAAAATATCAGATATATACCTATTCATTTTTCATTTATTAAAATGTATTATTAAGGGTAGCAAGTCATTTCAGGTTTAGTTTTTCAGCCACTTTGTATTTTATCCCAAATTTTTACATTTTGACTTTAGACAAATATTCGGGATTTAAAAAGCCAATTCCGGGATTTTAGATACTGAAAAGGTAATTTAGTTTGTACTTCCTCCTATAAAAAGCACCTCATACTGTGGAATTCACAAAGGGAATAATTTTGCAGCTTATTTAGATCAATTATTTAGAATGATATTTGCAAAAATTCCATACGTTCACACATAGAAAACAAATACTTGATGTTTTTTTCCTAACCAATTCTTTGTCTGCGTTTAAATTATGGGTAAGTAAAATTATAGCTTGTATGCTGAGGACTTATGTTTAACTTAGAATTTGCTACTGGTGTCTGCACTTCTCGTCATCATAAGAAGAAGGCGGATATGAATCGCTCGAATTGATAATGGAAATGTTGATATGTACATATGTATATATGTATATACACACATGTGTACACATACTTACATATATACATTTATATAAATAGATATGTGTACGTACATACATACTTTTTTAGGTACACTAATATTAGGCGATGCAATTTAGTGCACGCTAGTAACATACATATATACATACTTAACTATAAATACGACCTCAAAAAATTGAGTACATATGGAAGCCAGTTATAACCGCATAACACATCTTCTTATGAGATAACTAGCGGGCCCGGTGCCTGCTTCGCACGGCAAAACAAAATAAGAAAAGAAACACACTTGTTTTTAATAAAGTTGGTTTTGTTCCCTATTATTCAACTTTTAATTCTAGTTTCTTACAATCTTAGACTATGTATCACTTAAACTATCTTAGAGCTCTTTCGTAGACAACATTTTTGGTTTTGCCATGAGTTGTTGTGTAGATAAAGAGAACTGAAGGCTTGCCAACACGTGAGCACGAAACATATAACTGGCCGTGTGAAAAGCAAGGATATTCTAAATCAATTCCACACAATTCCAACGATTGCCCTTGCGCTTTATTTATTGTAATAGCAAATGCAAGACGTGTTGGAAACTGTAGTCTTTTGAATTCAAAAGGTAAATCTGATGGAATCATTGGAATTCGTGGAATCAATACATCTTCACCTTTAAACTTCCCCTTTAAAATTGTTGCTTCGATCAAATTGTTCATGACCTTTTTAACCGCTAATCTTGTCCCATTGCATAATCGTGGTTGATTTATATTTCGAAGCATAATAATGGGAGCACCCACTTTCAATTGTAAACGATGAGGTGGAAATCCGGGTAAATCCAATGAATTCAAAAATTCTGTCGGATAATTAATAGCGTCGTCTTGATTCGTAACCGTGTCAACTGATTGATATGTTACTACCTCGCCAGGAACATGCGTTAAAATGTCTGCATTCATTTGACCAACGTCTTTATTTTTAGCGGCCAGTATAGCTCTTTGAGCTAACCAATTATGATTGCGATAATTTTCTGCAATATTTGGAAAAACACTTGACACCAATTCTTCTTTTGTCGGTGCAATATTACAAAAGTTATCTGGTAAAGTGATTAAGCCAGTTTCACGATCAACAGCAAGTTGACCATTGCCTATTGCCAACAGTTGCCTTGAAAATGTGTCGGCCGATGGATCGTTTTGAATTTGTACTCGCACATTTGTAGTCAAATTGAGTATTTGTACATGTCTCCACAAATAAGATGACTTTAAACATGCTTTTAATTCATCTGCTGGTGTTGAACGGGGAATCACAGGCAATGTCTGACGAAAATCACCAGCCAACAGGATCAAAGCGCCACCAAATATCTGTTGATCATTACTACGCAAGTCTTGCAATGTCCTGTCTAACGCTTCCACTGATTTCTTATGGGCCATTGTACATTCATCCCACACTATTAATTTGCATTGTTGCAAGACTTTGCCCATTCCCGAATTTTTGGAAACATTACAGGTGGGATTTTCATTTACATTCATATTCAGTGGTAATTTAAGTGCAGAATGGGCTGTCCGACCACCATCTAATAACGTCGCTGCTATTCCAGACGATGCAAGTGCCAATGCTATATTACTCTGTGATCTTATAGTCGCTAATAGCAAGGAAATCAGAAATGTTTTGCCAGTTCCTCCTGGAGCGTCTAAAAAAAACATTCCTCCAGTTTCGTTTCGTACTGATTCCATTATGGTATCATATGCGTGTCTCTGTTCTGGATTCAATTTAAGCAAATTCAAGTTTATAAATGTGGTCAACTCATTCAAATCATATTGTTTTTCACGATTTATTTCTTGATTGAATGCATTATGCATTGATCGATTTGGAGCTGGCAAACCCAATTGTGTCAATGCTTTATTTGCAATTACCAAACAAATATCTTCAATGATAATCAATGCCTCATTAAACATTTCAAGTGTAATCATTAAATCGTTATTTCCTGCAATTCGGCGCATTCGATGCAAAATGTCTTCGGTCATAAAATCCTTAAAATTTTCCCATAATTGCAATGGATCAGATGGAAAACATGTTGCAATAATAATAGCAAATAATGTTCGTATTTGATGAGGAGAACCTGTTGCTGATGCATCCCTAAGTGTCGCATCCCAGTGATTATCATCTTCCAGTAAATGCAATTCCTGACATGCTTGACGAAAAGTGTGGCACTGTAGGCCGTTAACTCTTTTCAAACTCAAAAAAGATGTAGGCCCACGAACATGAATCAATAATAGACGCAAATAAAAACATTCAGCATGACTGGGATGCACTGTGTAGAGACGTCCAATGGCATCACTTTCAAAAATGCCAGCATAACCTTGAACTGGTCTTCCTTGCTTACGTCTGTTCCATTTCTTTCCAGATGCATTCCAAGTGTAATATGTTGGTACTTGTGAATAAAGCAAATGTCGCTCTGCAATTTGCTGTGCAGTATCAACTGTGAAATATACACGTTGTCCATTTTCCAAATGTACTGACAAATGAATAACTGCCGGATTTCGATCATGAATTGGGAACGATAATATTCTCCAAACTGCCTCATTGCTACTGATATACCTTCCCATTTGATATTGTGTTATTTCATCATTTCGGTTCTCTGCAACACCAAACACAGCCATGTCGCTGCCTTTATTTACATACTTGCAGATATATTTAATCGATTTAACAGAATTGCAATATTCTACATTGATATGAGCTTTGAATGCTTTTGATAGTATTGGCGAATAGGGGACAACCCACTTATTATCAACTGTAATATCTTGATTATTGACTCGTAGATTGATTGATTTGCCATTATCATCTGTTGAGCGTCGGCGATACAATGGGTAACCATCATTTCCATTAATTGTCTCGGAAATCAAATCTCTGGGATACCGCTTCGTGCATTTCCCATCTTTCATACATGGCGAATTAATATTTAGAACACCACATGGTCCATGGATCATACTTTTTGTAACAACATCAAATAAACCTGGATCGATTTCCTGATCAGGAATTTCTGCTGAGATGATGTGATCTATTTGATCGCTTGTTATTTTGTTGACTAACCATACTAAAATATGGGCATGTGGTAATCCTCTCTTTTGCCATTCCACCGAATACATCCAACATCGAACTTCGCCGAAAACTTGATGTTTAACAATAAAATCCATCAATGACTTCAGCTTCTGTCTAAATACTCGTGCAGTTATGTCGTGACGGTCTGTAGAAGATTGCCCTTCATATAAATATTGCTTGATTTCGTCCCATTGTGGATTACATGTAAATGTAATAAACAAATCTGATCGACCATACAAACGAACATAGCAAATGGCATCTTGTGCATATTCATGCATGTGCCTTGGACTGCCTGTGTAACTTGCTGGTAAAATAACAACTTGTCCAACATTGTCAACATTTCCATCATTATTGATTGCATCGCGGAGATGTATATACTCTTCTGATCGCAACTTCCGTTGATTGAATCGAATAAAGTTCAAACGCTCTGTTTCTATCTTTGCATACATGTCTACGACATATTGATGAAAGAGTCTCCGACATTTCAAAATATGATTTTCCTGATTTTGTCTTATCATAATTCTATGTGCATAATAGTTCATAGCGCTGACATTTTTATTGACTTCGCGTTCTGAAGAGAAAAAAAAACAAATGGAAATTTAAATTATTTCATACTAATTCTTGTTAAACAAAATTGGAAGAGTATATTAAACACAACAAACACTCACGTGGGTTTGCGGGATCTACCATTTTTAAATTAATAGAGTATCCATCTTCACCCCGACAAAACAAAATTGGGTACTGTAGGGCATCGTAAGAGCGATGTGTTTCACAAACACGTTGTAATTGATTATTTCTTCTACGCAATACAATGTCACGTGATTGAAACTCATCGCCGACAATCACCACAGTAACTTCATTATTTACAGGTGCATTAAATCTTCGTTCGTGTTCTCCGATTGGTCTTCTATCAGCACGAATCACGATTTTATGATCATCAGACGGCATCTGATCAAGTGCTGTCCGAAAAGTATTAATCAAATCATTATGTTCATGAAACAATGCTTGCAATTCACGTATTATTATTCTTCTGGCACTTGTGAATATTGAACAACGGGCATCTACTTCATTTTCATTATTGCCAAGGAAGTAGATTTGCAAGAACTGGTGGTTTGCATCTGGAAATGGCAATAATGAACCAATCCTATGATAAATTTGCCCTTGTATCTGAAATTGTGAGGCAAAATATGATTGATTAGAACTTGTGAAAAGTTCTGAAATGTCGCTGTATGCTTCATTCGAAATTCTCAGAGCCGAAATTACCTTAAATGTCGGCATGAAATTATTTCGTATTACATTCGTCGCTCCAAAGGAAGTCATTTTAAAGCACGAATTATACATTTGGATATTATCCAAAAAATGTTTCGATTGCGGCGTTGTTCCTGAAATTAATGTTGCCAATGGTTCCGGTGGGTATTGCAATTCGGGTAATCTTACTTTGCCACTGGCACAACACATTCCAGGTGTTTCATTATGAAATTTCAGTGCATTACAATGTTGGCATACTTTGTTCATTCCACCAATCACCACAAACTTATGCAAACTGTAATCAATTGCGTGATTATATCTAAATCCAGCACCATTTAAAGCAACATTAACGTAGACTTGTTCGGCACGCCTTTGAACATTTTGATTAATACTTGTCGGCCTACGATCTGAACGCGATCTTGCAACACGTTCCCTTGTATTTGCAATCTCTTGTTCTCGCTGTTCTTGCGATTGATTTTCCCTTTCGTTTGATCTATTTTGCGTTCTACGCGACCGACGTCCAATGTCAGCTCTTGCTCTTCGTGGCATTTTTAGCAGAAACTAAACTAAAGATAATAAAAAACTTCAGTAATAAATTGATGAAATCCAGCAAATTCTGGACTCGAAAAGCACCAAAAAGTCACGAAAAGACACGAAAATTGTTAAAAATATGCTGAAAATGTGTCAAAATTCAATTAAAAATTGGCCAAAAAATCGAAATAATTTTTGTCTTACCGTTCGGAAGCGAAAATGAAACTTTCGAGATCGTCTGCACTCGAAAAGCACCAAAAAGTGACGAAAAGACACGAAAATCTGCTGAAAATGTGACAAAATTCAATTAAAAATTGGCCAAAAAATCCAAGTAATTTTTAGCTCACTGATCGGACATTAAACAAAAAAAATTCACTCATTTTTTTAATTTTTTTCACAAAATATCAAATTTGAGATTATGTCACAAAATCATATGATGCACTTGTAACAATCAGAACACTTGTTTAGCAAAACAATCGATTTTTATCTCATTAATCACTGTTTTTTTAATTTTTTTTAACAAAATATTCAAACTAAAACGATGATTAGAACGAAAATTAATTTATTTTTATCAAAATACCAAAAAATGCGAAGAAATTAATATTTTCAAAAATCGATTATGATAAGATCAATCACCAATGACGATTGCCTACGTAGTGTATAAGTTTGGTTGAAATCGCACGACGCGTTTATGATTAGTTCGGCGACGTACATATACGGACTTGTTTTTATATATATAGATTTTTATATATATAGATATAGATATACATATGTATGTATGTATGTACATATGTACCTGCGTGTTTAATAAAATGCATTATACTGCAGAACCCTTTTATCCTAATTTCTTGCGCAAGTGATTAGCGCTGCTAAGTTTTCTGTGGAAAAGAGTGAAAAGAGCCCAAATTAAGCAATTAAGAAAAATTTCTTGCTACCTAAATATTTTTTTACATGCTAAACAGTGTTTCAGGAATTATTGTTATTTTTTGGAATATAGAAATTCCTGGCTCTCTGAGAATAACGTATCTACTTAGGTGGCTGTACTGTATCGTAGTTGATTTATAATTTGTAATAATCACTTGATATAATAATATGTATATAGACTCACCAAAAATTGCGAAGAAATTAATATTTTCAAAAATCGATTATGATAAGATCAATCACCAATGACGTCCAAAGAGAAAAGAGAAATGATAACAAATTGCTATTTGCATCACTCCGTGCAATGCTCTCCCATACACAAACGACCAAAATGTATTCAATACTAATGAATGCTGTATGCGGTACAAAAAATGCCTGCGGCAAAAACACACTCACTTCACATACGCACCGCACGCACATGCGTTATCGGATTTCAACCAAACTTCATATAAACCATATATGGGCCACTGCCTACGTAGTGTATAAGTTTGGTCGAAATCGCACGACGCGTTTATGAGTAGTTCGGCGACGTACATATACGGACTTGTTTTTATATATATAGATTTCTATTGATCTTTCATAATTGCCCAATCTCGTCAAAAACATTCTAGTTCGGCATAGATTGTGGCTCAGCTACATATATTACATACATATATGTACATTTATCCGCCTTCGCAGGTGCAGCTTTTGGACGATTCCCATTACTGTGCATCGCCTGCAGACTACTTACGATTTTGAGAATGCTGGTTCGAGTCGGTTGTGAGTTAATGGCACTTTTGAAATTAAATAAAGGTCAGTGGTGCAGTAATATTAACGCTAGTAATAACGTTAATAAAATGATAAATAAATGAATTCGCAAATTTTTGTTAGTGAAATAATAAATTCTCAATAATTAAAAAGTAATACCAAAATAGTATTTTCCTGCCCGAGGAATGGTCTGTGTCTTTTTTAAATTGTCTATGTTATTATCAAAATTAATTAACCGATACTCATTCAATTAAACAGTTTGGAATTATAGGAATCCGTCATTGAACAACCTTGAAGTAATAGAAAATGCCTATGTGCATTTTAAGTATTTATCTAATGATTTTGGCGATATGTCAATAATATTTTTCAATTAAACTGGCGCTGCAGATCCTGGTGGGTTCCTAAACCGAAAACGTCGGAGTGACCCCACCAGGTTCGCTTTCTCACTTTAGCTCACTTTCAAACTGATGGTCGAGAGACGCTTGGGTGAAATCACCTGGATGTCGTGCTTTTAACTTAAACTTAAAAAATATAAGGAACAAAAAAATTGAAATGCGAAAAGAAAATTTTTTGTTCGATTAACCCGGGAAAATTGTACGTATATTTTTTGAAAAACACATATTACCACAACTAATTAACCGGCTTCAAATATGCGGAGAAATTTACTTGTATTTGGTACGCAATACTTTTTTGACTGAACTGGGTATTCTGATAAGCGGGGAAATCACTGAACCGGGAGTCAATTAAGCGGAGAAAACTGTTATTAAAATAATTAAAGTAAACAAAGCCAACTTCCGTAACTAACTTCCGCTAATCCCGGGAAGGCCAAAGGAAACATGTGCCCCAAATTGTTACTATACAAATAGTAAATTTTAGAAGTTTTGCGTTTCTTATTTTCCATACATATGTATATTAATTTTTTGCCTATTTATTTGTATCAAACAATAATTTTTATGACCTCAGTGCCATTTTTAATAGGAAAAATTATACAAAAAAACAACAATGGTGGAAGTTATAGCTATTTCTGAGATCCCCATAGCACCTCCTCATTTTGAGTTACATAATTTTTTACTCACTTTGTTCTCGGACCCAAAAAAGAAGTGGGATTCTCTTTCTGAGAAAACTTTTCGCTTACCGCCTGGGTTTTACAGCGAGTAACACAAAATATGCAATTATTAACATGACATGTAAATTCCAGGTTGATGGGTACATATTGTATTTATTGATTAATATCATTGAAGATTTAACTTAAATATACTGCGTTTCGAGATTTAATTTTGTATGATAAATCTCGAAAGATTTAGATTTAAATTTTATCAGAGGCTTAATTAAATCTCAATTAAAACTCGCATTCCAAACATAATAACAACCAACAATGACAACCATGATTATTTAACCCTTTTCAAATAACAACTTCTAAGGTTTGGTAACAACTTGTAAAAATTCTTGAGATTGAGTTGAACAAGGTAATTTTCAAGAATATCCATAATGTTTTCCACGATAATTTGTTTTTTTTTTTCATAATTGTAACTAAAAAACATATAAGTCGAAATTTCAAACGTTGTACATAATTTATAAAGATTCAACAAATTAAAAAAAAATGTTCAATTCATTTTCAACGCATGGTTTATAAGGCAGAAGATGCCAACTTAAAATGTTAAAACCAATGGGAGTTTTATATAATTCAATCCGTTATATGGAAACATCAATTTATTTTTATGGGGCTAAAATGAAATGATTGCAAAATTGCATACCCAAAAGATTTCTGAAAATTAATTTTTATACCAAGCTTGAACTTTTATATACTTTTATTACATTTCAATCTAAAGTTTTACAAAAAATTAAAAATGGAATTAAGATTTAGGGTTAAAGCATTATAAATATTTGAGTAAACATGGCCACATGGTCAGTTGTTTGAGTCACTGTAAGATGATATCAATAGTAAAAATTGTAAAACTTATATATACACATACATACATATGTAAATTTTGTTTTTGCGTTAGAGGCTGGATTTTCAAATTATTTTACAAATTTATATCCAATTGCCAATGGAAAATAAGCAGAATGTAAACAAAACATAAATATCCCAGCCTAAGTTCAAAAGTTTTAAGAACTTCCATTCCTTTTTATTTATGCGAAACAGGATTTTCAGCTGTATATTACCAAAGAGATCATCGCTGAAGATGGCGCAACGCCGAAACCGGGTTGTATCCAAAGCAAACTTGACAACCCTGTCGGAATAACAGAAAATAAAAAAGAAACATATCTCACGTTGATTTTAAAATAAAATTGGTTTTAGATTTAGTCTTTTACTTTGGTAAAAAGTCGGTTAAAGCTAAATTTATGATAAAACTAACTTAATACATCTTCATATTCACTGCTTCTTTTGCAATAAGTATGAAGAGCTATGTTTTTTACCGCCACTTACCATTATTAACTGGTTGCCAATATTAAACATACATACATAGGTACCCTTTTTTATCAAATATTAAGAATTTAAATCGACATAAGCTCCTTATTTTCAGATTCAGAAAGCTTCGATCTCTTCTAACTCAAAATTCGCTTTCGACAGTCAAAACATGCGTTGGAGTGCACTCGTTTGAAGCATCCATTACAAGCGGACTGCATTGTACTTACATTTCACATATGTATGTTATAAAATAAAAGTAACTATTATACTACATTTCATAAAATCTTTCGAAATCCAAGAGGAATTCCCACTTATTTGCTTGATTACAAATTTTAACGAAATCCCATCCGAAATCCTTACTTTTCTAAATCGAACAAACCTTTAGATATTAAAAAGTTCTACCCTACAGTCTGCTTCATTTGAAATGTTATTTAATCTTATATTGAGTAAAAAAGAAAAAGGACTAATAAAAGGAAAATTCTAACACCGGAAGATGAAAGACTACTTGTCGAGGTATGAAAGGGCAAGATAGAAAATGAAATATTTAGATTTTTATAAATTACCTTTGTATAAGAGGTGGGTGTGGTTATTGCCCGATTTCCATAGTTTTCGAAATTATGTTTATCGACTTCAAATGCAAACCATGTATTGAATTTGTTAGAGCTTGATATCGAAATTTCGTGGGCCCCACCTATGTATACTGATACTGATACTGATCGGGTATAAGAAGTGCAACACTTAAACAAGGTTTTAAGATTTCGAAATCTCAAATTTTAGTATGTATGTGAGTAAGTATCCTACCTCACATTTACATATGTATATTTATATATATCTATAAAAATCAGCTTAAGTTTTATTGTTTACGACTCTTTTGTTGTGGTAGCTTGATATATTTTGATTTACAATCCAACATACCGTTGTACGCGTGTTAATGTTCCAACGGTGTGAACTCTGTTGACGTGCCATCTCAAACACTTGTACCTCATACTTATAATCATCGGCCTCATAAATAATATGAAACATGGGCACAACATTGGCGCGTTTCGAGATGTGGCGCATACTTGCGCATATGTTGAACTCGTATCATATTGTATATATATACATATATACATATATGCATATATTTACATACTTATGTACATATGTGTATAAAAACATAAACATTTTATACAAAAATATGTTGTGAGTACCTCCTTTAGCACCTCAGCGCTAACAACTCCCTACCAATCTGCTTGTTCGGCTGGGGCACATCCCCACCACCAGAGAAAAATGAATTATGATTATTGCCATGTAAAAGAGCAGCCAAGATGTCAAAGTGACATCTTTTAATATATGATTATGCCTTTGAGTGCTCGAAATCTGATATGTGCGCTCGCTCGTGATGTCGCTACCCTCACAGTAGACTGTGAATTCCCCACACAAACATATGTGTATGTATGTATGTATGTATACCTGGTACAGATTTATGAATACGTATCGTATACATGTATGTATATACGCACACATGCATATGTAAGGCTATGTAAGCTCTACAACTTGCCACTACGGCTTCTGACACTGTGGCTGCCGTTGTAGCTGCTGTTTCTGGTGACATCCAATCGCCCGCCAAGCGTGAAAACAACAACGGAGCAACAAAGCATTGCGGAGATGGTGAGTGAGACTAATCTGGTCGGGCCCGTTCTGTGACGATTGTAGTATGGAGCTGCTGCCGTGGTCGTGTACAAGTACTGGTTCGGTTTTTCTGGTTTGCTTGATGCGGAACGTAGGGGCGGGCAGTTATCTGATACAAAATATGTGGCTGATATGTTGCGCTCCAAAACAGTAAAACACGAATTTGTCTTTGTACGGTTCGGCGTCAACACCATGTGACACCATAAACCGATCGAATGGATACTAGTTTGCTGACTCGAAATCATACTGGCCAATCGGAGGCATTCGTATTATTAGATGTTCTTTTCAGCTTACATACTCAATGCCACAAATCTATTCAAGTCTACTACTATAATGTGGCACAAACAGTATTGACAGGTGTAGCTAACTCTCGCCCTAACATGTGCGCGTTGTTTTCATCTTAACAATAAAAGTAGCTTTCATTTCTATTATAGCCAAAAAGCGTACTTCGTTAAGTAGGTGAATGTATTCGTAGCCACATGCTTTACATGTACGTACATACATATGTATGTATGTATATGATTGCTCTTATAAGTAGATCTCGAGCCCACATTTTTCAGACAATTCAATCTAATGCAATGGGGTATTAAAAATACGTTCAATCATTCGAATAATATCATGTCAAGCATTATTTCAGTTTTAGAAACGGCGAAAATTATACTATCAATGGTGCTGTTGTGCGACTAAAAAAAAACAATTTGCCCCTCTTTAATTGCCTTTGACTAAGCGTTGGGAAAAGAAAAGCGTTTTAAAAAAAGAACGAAGTGATGTGAGCACACATCTTTCGAAAAATTTATTTTCTATTCATTCATTATTTTTATGTAAAGGTTAAATGAACGCGGTCAATTTTCAGTTGAAAACCCTTACCAAAACCTTAAAACTGTAGTACTTTCTTGAAATTAATTTCCTTTTTTTAAATGAAATTAGCGTGAACCGCCCCCACCCCTGGATGCCAAAATAGCGTGTGCGGAAAGAAAAAATAAATCATGATTTCTTTTTAATTTTTAACTTTCAAAATTTATAACATGTATACAAATTTTGATATGTGACGATAGTCGTCAAGATAAACGATATGATACGAGAGTCAACATTTTGACGATATCGTTTCTCCGTTTGCGAAGTGAAACAACAAAAGTGAGTAAAATCATTTTCTTTCTCTTAGGTTTCACATTACCTTAATAAAATTATCTTTAATTTTAGGGTTTTTAATTATTATTTTTTTTTTGCAGATCATAGCAGCTACAAAAATTAATAAACATGAACAATTTTCGAAAATGTTTGTAAATTCCTATATTTTTTTAATTCAAACGCCTGTAGCTCAAAAAAAACTATTCCGATCGACACAATATATTAACGGAAAGAAGCGGAATATACCTAAGAAGGTAATTTTTATTCGCATATGTCGAGTTTTTGAGAAATATCTGCAAAAATATTTAGAAAACATTTGTGAGCACACAAGAAAGCGCGATAATTATGGTGCCCTAATTACCGTTTTTGCTACTTTCTGCAATTGAATTACTTACTTAATTAGCGCTATAACCGCTTAAGCGATTTGGGCCGAACTTCTCCTACAATTTGTGGTGTGCGTATCGATGTTTTACCACAAATTGAGGGGCCTACAGTTTAACGCTGACTCCGAACGGCGAATGTTTCTTTGTGAGAAGTTTTTTTCATGGCAAAAATACACTCGGAGTTTTGCCATTATCTTCCGAAGGGGTACCGCTATTAGGAAAACTTTTTCTATAATTTTTGGTGTTACTTGCCCCGGCCAGGATTTGAACCCGGGACCCATAGAATGAAGCTCGCACATGTTACTCACTCGTCTACGGCGGCCGATCTTTCTGCAACACTGTCCGGAATATCTAAACTTCACCAAATATCAACGAATGCTATAAATAAATACAACATCATCATTTATAAAACCGTATAGAAATTTTAAAATATTCAGAATGTTTTTCATGTTTAATCTTGATTAATTTAAAAGAAAATATATTTCATTCTACGACAAGATCCTTACAAGTTAAACTTCCGAACTTTGTGTAATATTTCCCAAAATTCAACAAACTTCCTTCAAAGATCAATTTTAAGTGGCTAAAACCTCCTATTGAATTTTAACATTTCTTGTGATGTACTTTTAAATTTTATCCGATATAGCATACGAACTTAATCTACATACATATATGTATGTATGTATATAAATGTAGCTGTTTTCTTTGTTACAACTTAGCTCAACAACCGATTAACGGATTTCAATCCAGTTGAACAGTATATTTCTTAGGCCCGTGGCACACCGTAGGTGGTGCAGTAGTCGCGATCTTCCGAAAATCTGCATTTATGGTCCGATATTGATAATATTAGAAAGGCATGGCGGTGGTACAATTCGTCAGGTGGCGCTAGAGGTGTGTTATTCTGAAAATCTGTATTTATGATCCGCTTCTGATGCGACTAAAAAAGTTTAACGGGAGTGCGACGAGGAAAAGTTGTATGAAAAATTAATCCGCTAGGTACCGGTAGAGGCGAGTTATCCAAATCCATATTTATGATCCGGTATTGATGATATTAGAAAAGTATACCGCACGTGCGATTAGAAACGTTTTTATCGTATGACTAGATTTGTATGTGCAAATACTGTATACGTTTATTATATCTGCACAAAAAAACAATAATTATGTATAAGAATACATTGGTTGGCCCTGTAGCGGGGATATTCAGAAACTTCATGTACTTGGGCTTAGTCCTAATCTAATAAGCTTTGCACAGTTAAAAACAATGACACTTAAGTTATTTGCAGCTATTTTCGGCAGATATCCTATTGAAAAGTATGTCAAAAAACTACTCAATCAGTTAGGCATTTAATAAAAAATTATAAAAAAGTTTATTTTTGAAATTTCATAGGCTTACGGTACCGGTACAAGTCGTAAAAATCTGTGCTACTCCAAAAACTTGCAGTTATGCCTTATTTACATATCGAGTAGAACAAGATAAATTAAAAATATTGCATATTTAAATTCTGTGGGAGTAAGTACTTTTTATACCTATGATAATAAAAATAAACAAAACTTTCAGCAGAAATTAAATGAAAACTGCTATGCTATTATTAAGCTGCATTCCATAAAATTTTCATTACGCATGCGGTAGCAATGCAAATATCAGTTAAGATGATCATTTTAAGATAATGCCCTTCCATAGTTTACTATGTGTTCGAAGCAAGTTAACTGTAGCGCGAACCACTTCTGAAGACGAAATTACAATAAAAATTCCTGGAGAAGCCATTTTTAAAGCAGTGATCTTTTCAAGCTTATTTTAACGCAAACGTAGAAAAGGCTTGGGTTCTGATTCCGAAATTTCGGGACCTTTTTTAATTTCAAATATTTATTTGTGTATAGTATACTAATAATAGCAAAGCGCAACAAAATAAACTGGTGTTAACAAATCAACTTTTTTGACTTTGCCCTTTTTATTTTCAAAAGAGCAGGCCACCAGGCTTTACAGCTTTGCGTAACTAGCCGTTAAAAGAAGAGGATTAAATCCTCCTGGTATTGTAACAAAAATAAATTTTTAGCAATGGAAACAGATTCCATGCTGAAGGATCTGATCATTATCAGTAATTTTGCAGAAACTTGAAGATTTTAATATCGTAACTTTTACAAGTGTCGCTGATCATGTGGCTTTATTTCAATCAACGATCAACGCATTACCTGATAACAGAGGTCAAATTTAATAATAGAGGTATCCATCTAAAGTGATGAACTGCTCTTAAACGTATAAACCTCATAAATAAACTGGTTATCTATACTAATTTGTAGATGATAATATGAGTTCCCCTAATATAATTTCATGCAGCTGATACAAAACAAATTAAACAAATCTTGTGCAAGATTCATTTACAGACCTTAAAGCGAAAATAGAAACTACATGTACATAGATACTACATACTATGTATTGTAAGCGGCAGTATTCATGCGACGCTGTATTCTTCATGCACAAGTATAATTATTATATGCGTTTCCCTCTCGACACTCTTCGTAGACAGCTGTCGCTAGTTCCAAAATGGGAAGAAATGGTTTGAAGTTGGCGAAATCGTACTAGTTTTGGAACAGAAATTTATTTTACAAGTTCGTGGTTTTCCTGCAGGGATAATTTTCAACCAGACAAATGCACAAACAAATCTATGTACATAGCGTCCGCAAAACATGGTAAGCGGATCAACGCTTTTTGTTGCCTTCTGACTTCCGTTAAAGCTCGTAAGATGAGATATTTTGCGGCAAACGCCACAGGATTTGGCGTGCGTGCACACACGTTTACTCGTACCCATGTGTGCACGTGCAACCACAACAACAAGGGCAGGAGCTGTGCAAAATACCCTGCTGAGTACGTTTACAAGCGACAGCTCTACTCTACTCCACGCACACTTAGTTTAGTTAGGAGTATTCTAACTGAATGTTGGTTGTTAGCATTCATTCAACCAACTAGAAAGGTGTGTATGCAACTACTTGCACGAGTATATGTAAATATGTAAATATGTACATGTATAATTACTTACAAACAAACGGAGGTGATGAAAAGGTATGTAACCATTTGAAGTGTTTTCTCAATATCCCGTGGCGATAATTTTGGGCTATAGGTGCTCTGATGTTTGCAGAAAATTGTAATTATGAGTACTGAGGGGCCTGACATATCTTTTAGTTTTTGACAGGCATGAGAATGTTTGCAGTCAAATATACATATGTACATACATCTGCATACATATGTATATGCATGCACAAATGTGTGTATGTACATTAGGGGTGTCCTTATTTGTAAGGGGAAATTCCAAAATGTTTATATTACAGTTTCCCGGCCAGAATTTGGTTCCTTTATGTATTTAAAGTAAACAGTTAAAATTTTGGGGTCAATACGATAACATTTAGTGGGCCCGGAAGCCACCTGAAAAATTTAATAGGTCAGTATGGGCAAATATTGTACATTTTTATTTTTTTCATACATATTACATATTTAAATTTATATTTTACATTAAATCAATTTTTTTGTATGATTTGTATTTTTTGCGATACGATTCAACAATTTGGAGTACCAACTGCTTTTCCTCTTCATCATTCGTTAAAATTTTGTTGTAGTCTTGCAAAAATTGTATTCCTCTTTCAGCGGGATCATTAACAACTTGTAAGTTGCGGCAAAAAGTCCAATTATTTTCGAAATCTGAATTATTTTCCCATTGGGATGGATCCACGCCCAAAAAGGCTGAAGATAACCCAAAATTATTGAAAAAAAAAATTTGTCTTTTCTGAATCAAAATCGCTAAGTTCGTAAGTTCGAAAATCGGTCAATTTTGAGTGGCTTCGGCTATTTTTTAAATGAACAACTGGTTCCTTGCTTTTTAATTGTTTTATCATTTTACGTTTTTCTGCGTGGGTAACTGATAAGTAAAAAAATGATAACGCTACTGTTTCTTCGGCGATGTACCATAAGTGGTTAGACATTTTTTTAATAATAGCTTCTGAAATTGTTGAATCTGTATCTGTATAATTAAGAGCGTCTTTAATAAAGAAAAGATCTTGATTAGGTGCTGAATTCGCATTTGTACTTCCGAACCAACTTTTGATGTACATTTTAACAATGAAAATACAAATATCGCGGATGCTACTCAAATCCCTGGTTGTAAGTTTAAACTGATCACGTAATAAATATATTTTGAGACAATAGATTGCTTTTGCCATCCACCGTGCATTGCTGGTTGCACCTGGAGCACATAAATTAAAGCAATCTGCACCAAGGAAAGTTAAAGCAAGTTGTAGCATTTCTTTGTAGTCATCGCGGCTATGCGATTTTTTTAATTGGTCCTGCAAGAAGCTTACAAGAGCGTCCCGTTCCACTTGGCTTATTTTTGATGCCACAAATTTATCATCAACATCAGTTTTAAACAAGGTTTTCTTAAGGTTTGGCCAGGCCTTCACAAATCGTTCAAACAAGAGTATTTCTGGAGCTGAGTTTGACATCATCTTTGATTCAAAAACGTTGCGCAAAATAATTTCGTACATATGATGACGGCATGGTAGGTGCATGAGATTGTGTTGCAGTTTTTTTTCCAAAAGGACTGCGGCTCCATTTTTAACACCAGTATTGACAGCAGTTGTATCATAAGATATGCCTTTAACAAGTTCAACAATGTTCCAATCGGCTAATCTCTGATAAACAGTTTCAGCAATATTTGCACCAGTCGACGACTGTATCTTTGGTGCTCCAAGAAATTTCGATGTTCCATCGTAGCTAATTAAAACAGCAATTCTTTTCACTTTACTACGACCTTTTATATCTGTCATGATCTTCCCATCAAAATGAACAACTAGTGCTCCATTTGCATTGGGCTTGTTAAGTGTTTGAATAAATTAACATTAATAAAAGTGCATTGTCAACTATAGGGAACTCACCTTTTCTTTAAATTCAGTAGAAATATCTTTGAATTCTGCAGACCGATTTTGTTGACGCATACGATGAATTGTTGATCGATTAATAACAAGTTCTTCCACACAATGACCCAATGCTTCAGCAGCGGCTACTAAAATATGTACGGCCATACCATCTGACACTTTGGCATTGTCTAATGCTGCTAACAATCGTGGTGTTATGATACTTTTATTGCCTCGTCGCTTTTTATACTCAGTTTGCAAACAATTTTTTTCCAACGGAATTACTACATTTTAATTTCCAGCTTCCACAAGTACTATATCATTTTCATTGCTTTCCTCGATTATATTAGAACATTCAGAATTTTGTTCTTCATACCGCCTTTTTCGTAATGCTGCTTTCTCCTGTCTTTCTTGTGCACGCACTTCACGATCGTACAAAACCTTATCAACACCCATCATGCAACTTGGCCGTCCTTTTTGACGTTGCATTTCAAGAAATTTCTTATCTTCTACTAACTTCATTTTTTCAAGCGCATTAGCGGTGGCCATGTCAAATAAATCATCCAAACTTCCAACAAACATATCAACGACTTCTTCCTGTGAATTGGATCTCTTTTCTGGAACTGTTTTCAGGATTTTTTTCCAACTTTCGTACAGTTTCAATAACTTCTCAACACATTTATCTTCTTTTCTTATCGGTATTCGTGCTTGTTGCCAAAATATTTGTGCTGCTTTGATAGCAAGTTTTGCGCTTTCCTTTGCTGAAAGATCTACAAATCTCATATTGTAAAACAAAACTTCTAAAACCTACCGATTAGATGGAAGTTTTGCACCTGTAATTTGATGCATTGTGTATCCAATCAAACTAACTTTTCTTAAATTGGCAACTGACATTCGTGTTGCTAAACTAGACATATTAGTTTATTTTATATACATACTTCACTTTTTACACTTTAAACACAACCGCCCACCGAAATTCAAACAATTTTAAAGTATTTATTAAACCAAATAATTATTCTTCAAAATAATTGTTATTTCTTGCTTGTGAACGCTTACAATTATATTTACTTATTAAAATCACAATATGCACAAGAACCTCTTGCATGCTTTTGGAAATATTTCACAGCAGAAATGTCCCGTTATGAGCAGTTACTATTTTATTTTCTGAACGACTTATTGTCGCCACACAGTTCACTTTTTCTCAGGAAATTTGTTTGCCTACAAACAGCGCGCTCAAAATGTAGAAACAAATTTCGGTAAATTTGCAAAATATCAAGCTTGTGTTGCATGCCTTTTTTTTTAAATACGCAAAATTATCACAATTATTTTAAATGTTATTACCGAATAAGAATACAAAAATGGAATAATTATTTTTGTATACATATATGTTTTGTTAAATATACTATAAAAACTGCGTCTAATATAAGGCGAATGTATGAACATTGATATTTGCCCATACTGACCTATTGAATTTTTCAGCTGGCTTCCGGGTCCACTAAATGTTATCGCATTGACCCCAAACTTTTACCGTTTTATCTAAATACATAAAGGAACCGATTTCTGGAAGGGAATATATAGAAAACCGATGTTTGAAAATAAGGACACCCCTAATGTACATCTGTATGCATGGATTCGCAAATATAAAGGTCGATGGGCAAGCAGGCCAACATAAGCACATACATACATACATATAAACATAAGCACGTACAATTTTGATATACTGCATATGTATGTTGCGCAAAACTATTCCAATAGTTTATTTTAAAATTATTAACAGAAATATTAATTTAAATGAAACAAGCCCATGCTTATAATAACATGATCTTTTGTTTAAACGTACTTATGTATACGAGTGTGTTTGTCAATTTGGGACAAGTATATTTCTTCTTAATAGCGGAATAGGTGCGCTCTCTTAATTCAAGGCTAATTTTTAATTAATTATACATTGGCCTTGAGCTCACAAATTAATATTATCGTTTAACTAATTGATTTCGCCTTGCTAACCCTGCCAGTAAATTAAGAATAAAATACTTGTTTATCATAAACCGAGAAAATTAAGGACAAATCGCTGTTAGCTTAAAGGGTTATTAAAAAGTTATTGGAAATTGCATTCTCCATTTGCCATTTGTAAATGCAACATTTTTCAAAATCCCACTTTTAATATACATATGCTATTTAATCTGCACATTTGAACTACATAAACATCAAAGTTTTGTAATTTAACCAAAGTTCGGTGATTTTACGTAAATTTGTATTTTTTTAAGAACGAACTATATTCTTCTAAAAGTTAACGAAACATTCTTTTCATACAAAACATTTCAAATCGTCAATTGTTTGAGCATTGTGTATATCTATGTAAAAAATCACTTAGTTTTTTAATGTCTAGAGATATGTGAAATTAAGTACGTTCAGTAGTGAACATAGTTTTGTTTCCTTTTAAATTGGTAGTTAATATCGCACGATGCGGATTTTCTACATTAACATCAGTTGGCGTCTCGATATAAATGAAGCTTTACTTATGCGTTTTAATAACTTTGCTTGTGATATTAAAAATTGAGAATTTAATATTTGCTTTTCTATGAAATTGTAAAACCGCCTGCTGCCACTATTGGCTGCTTTGCCATCTTGGAGTGAATTATTAGGCTCAATTCCATTCTAAAGTTGGATATAAAGTTAAAAGCAGTGAAGAATGTATATTTCAGCTTGAGAAATGTTAATTTATAAAGTTTGGACACACAATTTTTTTATGCACCTACGTGTACAACCATATGTACATATGTAAGTGAAATCAAGCAAATGCTCTCACAAAAAGTAGCACATGGAAATGAACAGTTTTATAATTTATTAACACATCCAAATGAATGGGCCCTCAACAAAGAAGATAGCAACAACTGTCTGAGAATTAATGAAAATTGTTGACTGAAAACAATTAAATGTAAATGCATGTATGTATGTATGATTGTGTAAAAAAGTATGAAACAATTCTCAAAAGTTAAAGGGCTTTGGTGGTCACTACTGCTAAATATTTAGATATGCTTGGATGCCTTTTACAACATGTATGGCGGGCCATTTCGAAATAATTCATAAGTTTGATTAACTCAACTTATACGTAACGGTTTTACAGACATTAAGTATTTTTAAGGTTTATATTTGGACAAAGCACAAAGGGAGAAAGCCGTCAGCAGAACCATCAAACTATTGTTCATAGTGTATGAATGGTCGTATGGGGGAATTAGAAATAGCAAAACTTTTAAATAGGTTCGCAAGCTAATAAAATGCTATAAAATAACTTATACTATCAGCATTTTTAGTGTTCTTTAATTTTTTATATTCATATAGCAAATTCTATGACTGGCAATGTTACATGCGAATGATTTTCTACAATTCATATGAAATATCAAAAGAAAGCACGTATATGTCAGACCGGCGATTACAAGAAGGTAAAGGATTTTGTGGAAAGTACTTTCGTATTTCAAACAACCTGACCCGCGGTTGAGAGAAATGGGTCATATTGTGACTCATGAGCTTATTTCAATACGCTCACTTGAGAGGGAAAGAAATTAAATTTGTACGGATTCTTGAAAAAATATTATGAAGAATGGTGTCTTTAATTAATTAAAAAAGTTAAGACTTTGATTAGGGCTACTAATTCTTTAAATATGTACCTACATATAAGTTACATGTATTTTAAGAGATACATATTACCTTTATTTCACAATTTCGAGTGATTTCTTTAGAAGTCAGCAGCCATTTATTTTAAAATTGTACGTTTATTACAGCCTTCTGGGCCTTAAGAAGTGTGGCTTTCATAATGACTCAGAAGGTTTCGATTGGTCGAAGTTCTGGACAATAAGGCCGATTTTCATTTGGACAAAATGCGCATTGCTATGGTACCACGCCAAAAGCAAAAAATCTTTTTTATGAAGTCATACAAGAGGTAAACGCTGCCGCTCCGCAGATACTCCTTTGTTGATAACATTTGAAGCCACATTGAACAACTGCCCGCCAAATCCGAAACTTTTTGGGAGATTTATCAAGCTTTTTGTTTTTAAATTTATTTAAATACTAGGAAACATTTTATTTAAACATTAAATGCAAAAAATAATAATAACTTAATAGAAATGATTTACAAAGATTTTCTTCTGAATAGTTTTTTTAACGACCGTTTGTTATTTTTTGTTGTTGAAAATTTTCAACTGAAATAAAAATTGTCAGCTGTCTGTCATGGCGGAATCAAGGCGAATTATTATAAGGTGGTGTCCATAGAAGGGGATAGCGTCCCATGAGCTGAATGTTTGTTCTTCTTTCCCAATTCTCTGGGTTGATTTGTTCACACAAACAAGACCAATGCGGTCGGATGTAGATTTTGACATTTCACTCGCAAAATTAAACAAACAAAATGCATAAGCAAAACTGGGTGAATTGTAATTGGAGATTCTTCGTTGGACTTTGAGGCTGACATTATTCTTCGTGTTAATGCTGGTTCCAAGATAAACAAATTTAATTGTCAACAGTGATGCGGGAGCTAAGATGCGATTTGCCCTCATTCACCTCCTCACCCCTACGATACATATTTAAAGAAACTAAGATAAACCAATGTTGTGAATTTGTTCATTGATTTTTATAAAAGTATAACTGGTTGCATAACATAAACCCTATAAACAAAAGTTTTGACCCCTTAAAAAAAATGGTTATCAAATTTTCATCTTTTTAGTCCTAATTTTTGATTTTTAATTTTCAGGTATGGAGGTTTTGTAGGCCATTCAATTTTAATATAACAAAGATCAAGTTTCAAGTGACAGAAAAATCGCTTTTTGATATTTCTTTCGTTGACGAGCTGGGCGTTTTCCTCCATATATTTAATGCCTGCACATTATTATATGATATGCAAATAATTGGCTACAAAACTGCATACCTGAAAGTTTTCTGAAAATTCTGTTTAAAAAGTGTGAAATGGTATGAATATGTTTTGAAATTTGATGAATTTTTATGAATTTCGTAAAAAGTTTGAAACCTTTATTTATGTGGTTAATGCTACAAAATGAGCTATACTTTTATCAAAAGTAAATTAATAAATAGACGTGCATTTCACGAAAAACCAAAAAGCATACAGACTTACATACATATGTATGTACATACAAAATTGCTTAAAAATTGGAACAAGGGCATATGCACTTCATAAAAATGGCCTACGGCTCTTTTTGAGGCGAATTAATGTAAGGTGGTGTTATAAGTACATTTATTTTGTTTTTGTTTATGCGTAAGACATGCCAAAATTTACATACATTTGGTTTTGGCTTTGACGGCTTTTGGTAGCTCTACGCGAAAGAAAAACAATATACATATACATATGTACATACATACATTTAAGGTGAATAAAAAATCAAATCGACTCCTATAGTAACACCACCAAGCGAATTCGGTGGTGTTGAGAGCAGTTGAGCGAATTCGCTTGCTGCACTGAATGTCAAGACTATGTGTTTGTTGTAATTTTCACCGATTCACACTGCCATTGTGCGAACAACTTGTTAGTGTACATTTTTGTTGTACGCTCGTGAATTCGCCCGCTGAGCAAAACTAGTTTTAAATATATTTATAAACTAGCTGACCCGGCGAACATTGCTCCGCCTTAAAGCAATAAATGAGCAGATTCTTGATTTTATGAGTTTAAATTTTTTATTAGGATAATAGATATACATAAGTAAGTACCAAAAATCAATTATTGTAATGATTCTTTATTGGCCATGTATTTTAGTGCATAGGCTGCACTCTTCAGTGAAGCACCTTGTGATCGACGATATTTTTAGTTTTATTACTATGTGCAAGAACAAATAACGCAGCTGGTCTTCCGACCCTTGAACATGCCGCATATAATTGACCATGGGAAAAACATGGATTTTCTAGATTTCGACCACAAACTTTCAAGGATTGGCCTTGTGATTTGTTAATGGTCATGGCGAATGCAAGACGGATCGGAAATTGAAGTCGTTTAAACTCAAACGGCATGTCGGTTGGGATCATCGGGATCCTCGGAATGAGAACTTCCTCACCTTCAAATTTTCCTTTGAGTATCGTCGCGTAAATCACATTATTCATCAATTTACTTACCACCAAACGCGTTCCGTTGCACAGTTTTGGTGGGTTTATGTTTCGAAGCATGATTATTACGGAGCCAACCTTAATCGTAAATTATGCGGTGGTAAGCCAGGCACATCCAAGGAGTTTAAAAATTCAATTGGATAGTTGGTGGCATCATCTGCATTTGTTGCACAGTCAATAGATTTGAACGAATGTAGTGTACTAATGACCTCATTCTGAATTATGTAGTAGCAATGAGTGCAATGGCTCAGGTGGGGGAGTCAATAATGGCAATTTCACTTTCCCATTAAGGCAGCACTTGGCGTTTCTCCGGAAAACTTCAATACTCACAAACCACATCCATTGGCCCAATGCGAATGCTAGTATGCAAGCAGTAATCAGTGCTGCAATCATATCGAAACGCTGCTCGATTCAAATCAGTACTTGATAAATTTCTCCTTGTGCGTCGAAAATTATCAAGATGTTGATCTCTTAGGTTTGCTCGATGATTTCTCATAGCCAACCGCGCCTTTGCACGGACTGCCTCGCTTTGCTCTTGTGATTGAGAAGCACGAAGTCGAGCCATACTAAAGCGGCGCTCTTCACGTGCAATTTCTTGTACTTCTTCAGTGCTTTCATTCCCAACGTTTTGCATCCTAGTTGCATTACGGCTTTTTCGGGGAAGATTTGATCGTCTTGGACGCGGCATTTTAATGATAATAATATCGACACAATATTTATAGACACTCGAAACAAACACAAAAACCGGTAAACTTCAAAATTTCTAACAAAATACATGTTAATATTGGCAATTCACACCAATTACATGGATATTGCCCTTCTCCGCTAGATGTCATTACAATTTACATCGATATTACCTTTCGCCGCCAGAGTACATGTAAATTTTGATTTTCATACAAAAAAGCAAAAGCAAAATATATGAAAGGCGAAGAAAAAAAATCAAATTTACCGTTTTTTTTTGTCGTCCCACGGTAACGGGATAAAAAGTATCTTATAACCTGCCCCTGGTTCTAAGCTACCTCCCCACCAATTTTCAGCCAAATCGGTTCAGCCGTTCTTGAGTTATAAGTGGTGTAACTAACACGACTTTCTTTTATATATATAGATTGGCTTATAAATAAGTATTAAAAAAATAGTTCAAAATGAAAATAAAAAGTTCCAACTTCTGAAAAATTTTACCGGAGTTTCATTCAGTCGGGGTCACAAATAGTTAATATACTCATGAAATATTTATAAAAGTTTATACGGTTTCCTTCTGTTATTTCCACAGATACTTCCTTCATTCTGAAGTTATCGAAAGTATTAAGAGGGATAAGCCCAAAAAATCGTTTGAAGATGCTTGTTTATATTTTTTCACCGCTAAACAGCAAATAAATATTCGAATTTAAAGATTTGACTATTTAGAAGCTTGTTCATTTTTTCACCGTTTCGCTCTCAAAGCACATCAATATATTTTCTCTTTTCCTGATACTCGAAAATAGGTACTTTTTTCTCCCTCGAAGTTCGAATGTGAATGAAGGAAAAATTAAAAGGTCTCCGCACACTCATAGTAAAGTTGGCAAGTATGAGTTTGTATGTTTCGAAATTTGAAACATTTGAAAAATTACCTTGCGATCGAAATTTTTCACTCCTTCTCGTTTTTACACTAATCCTTGCTACCTAATTTAAAATATTCCTACCTTTTTAACTACACATTGATTTTAATTTTACAGTTATGAACAGTATTACCTGAACTTTTTGAATAGGTTAAATAGTCAAATTAAAAAGGCGAAATAGGCCCAATAAAGATGATGAATAAGGCTAAATCTAAATTTCTTTAGGGCTAAACATATAAATCAACAATTCAAATATTTTATTCGTATTACGATCTCATATCAAAGTTTATACGGTTTTCGCTTATTTCTATTGGCTTTGTAAGCTTCAAAAATAATTTATTTTTGAGGTACGCGGGGTTTATTTATACATAAACATACATAATTCATATTAGAAGCGTTATCATTTGAACGAGATATTTTTCAATTGCGAAATTATGGCAACATTTTTTTACCTTCTTCAATCTATATCTAGCACATAAAATTGCACTTAATATTTTAACACTAATTCTATTTTCTTGTTTTGCTTTGACAATGTTAATAGCTCATGGATTCGTCGTCTGCATTTGTGAGGGGTAAGATTCAAAAATTAAAAACAAAACTACAAAGGTTTACAGAAGGATTTTGGCTAAGCGCAAAACTTCGGCCTAAAATTCTACAGTAGATTGTAGATTTTTCTATTGATATAAGTGTAATTTTTTACATTGCATTTTGATGGCTTTTATTTCAATAGTATCGAATTTGAATTTTTAAGAAAAGCCTGGCTAAGGTAAAATAAAAAAGCTAAATCTAGTCGGAAAAGAGCTAAAATGCCAACACTGGTTATGATTAAGTTTATTATGTGCATCGTATTGTATGCTTATGCAGTGAAATCCACTTAAGTACCTCACCAACTCAATTAAACTAAGATTAGTCGATGTACATTTTTAATAAATTAATTTCTTAAGTCTCCTCATTTAATTACCTAACCTAAATTTCAAACTGTTCAGCTCGTCGGTTTTGAGAATATATTTGAAGACATGAACAATTTATAAAGGGTGGCCCATATTTCTTCAAAAAAAAACAAAAAATAACAAAAATATATTAAATATTGGTTTACTCGAAACATTGTCATTGTTTAAGGAACACGATTTCTATCAAACGGTGGGCTTCGCAGTGCCCCATCCTGTAAACCCAAGACCTTGGTAACGGTTTCTGACTCTATCTCACGAAAGGATTGATCGCATAACATCAGTCCTTCACGGCACCCCTCAAAAAAGTCTAATGGCATCCAATCGCAGCTCCGAGGTGACCAATTACCATCCCCGAAACGGCTGGCGCGGCACGTTAACCAAACAAAAGATCGTGAAAGAGTATGCCTTTAATTTCCGGGCACAAACCTTCGTTTATCATGCCCCTGTAGCAGTCACTGATGCCGTTTCCGCAGCATTTTCAAAGAAAAATGGGGCAGTGACGCCACCGCTCCAAAATCCGCACAAAACTATCAACTCTTAGGATGCAATGGCTTTTCGACGATCATGTGTTAGATTTCCAATCTCCAGTGCGGAAGTTTTGCTTGTTAACCCTTTCTTTGCTTTTGGTCAATATATTCGACAAAAAAAGTCTGCCGTTCGTTGGCCTAAAAAATTTGAACTCTTATAGCTTTGGACAAAAACGTTGCGGCTTTGAAAACTATAACTTTCTCTTTTTCATATTATGAAAGCTTATAAACACAGTATAAAAATTAACGATTTTATGTAACTTTGGAAAAACGTTCATGGAAGAAATTATAAATTTTGAGAAGTGCACAACCAAAATTCAATGTTATAAATAAATACTGAAAACATTTTTCTATAAATGCGTACTTAAAAAAAAAGTCAACATTTCAAAAAAAAATTACGCTCCCAAAAAAAATGTGCAATAATGTACAAATGCACGCAATTCTAATGTAAAATATATTGCACAAATTGAATTTGCAATTTAGTTGCATGCGGGAAATTTGAAATTAGAGGAAGTACATGAAATATTCATTGTGCACAAATACGTGTAATATGAGTTCGTGTAAAAAAGATTTATCTAAAAGCGTAAAAAGTTGATACATATATTGGATAATATAGATGCATAATTATCTGATTTAGAGGAAGAAAATGAGAATGTGGACAAGAAGACGTTCTTGCACTAAGCTTTTCCGAATTTCGAGAGGAGGTTTTTGAAGCGACCGAATCGGAATATGAAGTTGAAAATTCATACAGTACTTAATTCGTTGTTACAGACAAGAAAAACATCAAATGGAGGAAAGTAAAATATGAACCAGATCGATTTTCTTTCGAGCCACGTTCCGTTCAAGAAGACAAAAATTCTGACTCAACGCAGGAGGACGTTGCAGGCTATAAGAATGCCACCAAGGAGCAAATTCAGGTTACTTAATATTATATGTTATATGCATTATATGTGACCTGGTCTACGAAAAGGGAGCTAACGTGCGAAAACTAGTTTTCTGGGAAACAGCTGTTAAAAATAAACAACTCGTTTCGTCAGTTTCTCGTTATCTCATTAATTGTTCTCCTTTCCAGAGGCTTCAAGGACGTCCAGTAAGTGTTGTTTTTGGTCGGAATATTATTATAGTTCATAGTGTAAGTTGCTAGTGTGGAACATTTAAAAAAGTAACACTGAAGAAGTGACGTTTTCTCTAATACTGCGCAGCTGCTGTTGTCTTGTTTTCATTCGTCTCTCTTTCCGGATGTTCTGTTATCACATTTGTGTAAGTGTTTCTGTTGATTATTGTCTTCGCATTTCGCATGAAATGAAACATGAGTGTTGATGAGGAGTTCAGTGCCGTATACGGACAATATTTCCATAAAAAGGATGATGAAAACAATGAAGAGAGCGATTATGATGAAGACGAAGTATGTGTATCTCAGGCAGAAGATGATACCGAACAAACTTTTGTTAAGATTGACCTGTCTGTTGTTGAAGTAAAGGAGGAGGAGCTGGTAACAAAATTTCTGTCAAAAGATTGTTGTAATAATAAATGCCATGATACCACGGGAAATGATCGAGAGTACGCGGAACAATTGTTTAGAGATGTCGAAAAATGAACTTGATTTAGTGATACTAAGTCAATCGAAGCTGGAATTATGAGTAACGAAAAGTTAGAAAGTGTATACGCAAAGCTTGCTGGGCGGAAGAAATATGGACAGAGACAGGATACAGAAGTAATGAGGCATAAAATTACATTTACCTTCTACAGAGTACCTGTTTGTCGTTCGTTTTTCCTTTTTGTACATGCGTGTGGGAAGAAGCGTTACGAACATTTAGTACGTCATTTTGCCGCACAGGGTGTAACAGTGCGCCAACACGGACTGGCAAATAAACCGAGTACACATCCAAAGTCATTTAAACCGGCTGACATCGAAAAAGCTGTTAAATTCATCGAGTCTATAGCCGATTTAATGGTTCTTCCACTGCCCGGACGACTCCCAAAATTTAAGGATTTTCGAATAATGAAACTGCCATCCAGCGAGACGAAGTCCTCAATTTATCGAAAATACATTTCTTCACTCAGTGATGGCGAATTGAAGATGAGTAATCGCAGTTTTCAACGGATATGGTCCAAATACATACCCTACGTTACAGTTATGAAACCAGCGGATGATCTCTGCGATGTCTTGCGTGGTAAGTAGCTCATTATTTGCTCATTTTATAGTTGTATCAAACGTTGAGATTAAATTCAGTATTTTTTCTTTTAATAGGAAACGCAATATCGATTGCGCAAGCCAAAGGTGTTACTGACATTGAACGCGAACAGAAGCTTAATCAATTTCTTGATCACCTCCACCGAGTCCGAAATCAACGAGAATATTATCAAAGTTGGTGTAGAAATACTGACCCTACAGCAGTCGTTCTGTCATTTGATTTTGCCCAAACCGTTAACTACCCTGTCAGTCCACAACAACCTGGTACAGCATACTTCAAAGCAACCAAGAGGTGCGGAGTCTTCGGAATTACAGACGAAAAACAAAAAGTTCAGGTTAGAATTTCAAACTGAATCATAGGAACTCAAATTGCTCGCCTTTACAGGATCTTACTTATAATTTTTTTTTTTTACAGTAGAATTACATGATAGACGAAAAAGATGACGTTGGTAAAGGACCGAACTGTGTTGTGAGCATCCTGCATTATCACCTGGAAATCTACTATAAAGACATTGAAACACTCGTTCTTTTCTGTGACAATTGTGTTGGGCAGAATAAGAATAACACTGTGCTATCATATCTGCAATGGCGTTTGGCTCGGGGTCTTAACAAAACTATTTTATTCAATTTTCTACTTACAGGGCACACTAAGTTCGCGCCTGATCGTTACTTCGGTATTTTCAAAAGTAAGTATGCTGTCAGTAACATCAACACGTATGCAGATTTACTGCAGTGTGTCGAGGCATCATCACCTGGGGGTTATAATAAAGCTGTATCGCCTGAAAAAGTCGTCTGGTATGAATGGGACAGCTATTTTAAACCACTGTACAAGTCACTTGTTGGAATAACGCAATTCCATCATTTCATAATCTCTACAGATTGTGTAAAAACAAAGAAATTCGCAGACAGTGAAGAAGTGCAGTCCTTTAAGCTTCTGTTAAAACCTATCGATCCTGAAATGCCGAAAGTTATACAACCAGCCGGTTTATCTTTGGAACGTCAGTGGTACATCTATCACAATCTTCGCAGCTTAGTTTCGGATATATCTAAAGTAGATATTGTGGCTCCATTGCCGAAAGATTTGCCATCGAAGAAACGGAAGGCAAAAACTAGTGAAGATGTTCTCAAACCAGACGAGGAACCAGGTCCATCTTCCTCAGGATCAACACGTAAAAAGATCTCAAGGAAAACGACAACAAAGAAAAATACATAAACTACTCAGCATTATTATTTTTGGCCCATAATACGTTTTTCTAGTGTATAATCATGTCTTTATAGCTTATAATTCAATGTATTTTGTTCATTACAAAAAAATTATATTTTTTCGTATTTTTACTCTTCTTTCTCTACATTTTTAGGGAACTTTCAAACAAGTTATGACTTTTTGGATTCTACCACGTGAAAAAGCATCTCATCTTCCATCCGAATCAACTAAAAAGTGAAAATTGATTTTTTGACACCTAAGCCCCCTTTCCGTAGACCAGGTCACATATGTTGAACTGCATTGAAATATTATTTTGTGGTATGTTAATATACATCTGTAGTTAGGTATATTTTCTTTAATTTTGTTAATTTTTGACCGCAGTTTGAATTAAAAATGTATTTGAATTTCATTTCATTTAAGTTATACTAGTTCTTTAAGTCGTATTCGTAAATATAATAAAATGTTTCTACACATCAATTTCAATGTAAACTAAATTAATTTTAGAAAAAAATAGAATATCAAAATTATCTGCATTTTTTTCCTTTCATGACCAAATTTTCCAAAAGCCTGCCAATTCCACAAAAGTGTTTTTTCAATTGTTTTTGGATTTTTATGTCTATTTCAATCGAAATCTCAAAGTTAAAATCAACAACAATTTTTTTGTTCAGTACTTGAAAATTTGTTCGGAAATTGATTTGGGTTTTACACTATAGCTTCTACACTATATAGTTTGTCCAAACTTCTCCTACAATTTGTGTTGTGCGTCTTGATGTTGTGACACAAATTGAGGCAGAAATACATTCAAAAATTCGACATTGCCTGCCAAGGCAAGCGGGCGCCCTATTCGAAAACACTTTTCTATAAATTTGTTAACATAGCCGCCATTCTTCAGTATGTGTTGTCATAATCTGGCTCCTTCTCATGCTATATGACTTATATCGAATGTCTGTAATGACAACTCGACGGATTGAAGCTTCGGAAACTTAACGCTCTCTCAAAATTACCCTTATGGACTTTGAAGGATGTCCACCAACTGACTTGCTGGATAACCTACGATGTTCGAACACTGCGCTTAGCAGCATTTTACACATTCCATCAGAACGTTGTGAAGTGGACCGGTTGTGCGTATAACTGAATTCAATTCCCACATTTCTTGAAAATAACAAACACACATATTTCGCATTAAAAACGAAAATTCTTTGTTTCTTACAATGCTTAATACTATCTTTGCTTTCAACTGAAAATTCGTTATACAAATTGTATATGTAAGTAGTTGAATTCAATGAATGAAGGGAGGCACGTGTAGAGAAGCCTCCAAGAGTTATAGAATACAAGTCAAGTCTAGCGCCCATCAGAAAGGAGTTTTGCAAGTAATCTTTATGCTACGTGGAAATGTGAATGAGAAATGTGAAATGGCGAAAATATTGAAAACTATCACTTCCAATAAAATGTGTTAAGTTATTCACAGAAAAAAGAGTTCAATAAACGGGAAAGAAAACTATTGCCTTTTGGCCTTGTAGTTTGAAAGACTATAATCATTATGTAAGACAATTCAAATGTGTTGATTATTTCGGTAAAATCAGTTCCGAATTCGGAAGACCCAATACCGAGTCATATCGAACAGTATTGGTATCAAACTTTGGTAGTGGAACGTCAAAAGAACGGTATAACACGGGTGACAATTCTTTTTTGCAAATTGCGTTTTCCATTGCACTTTCCAAGGGTCCATCCCAAAATCTCAGTTTTTTTTTTTATTATTTGGTACTGTGTCAGTCCAATTTTGAATTTTCATGTTGTGGATGGACAAAGTCCAACTTATTGAGCACGGCGGCGAATAGACAAATTCGGATCTTCTCCAACACTATCACTTACAGCACCAATATTTTCTTCTGTACGTATAGTTCTTTGTCTTGTTGTTGGTTTTTCATTGAGTAGAGTAAATGTTGTTCGAAATTTATCAACAGTCCGACGAATAAGTTGCTCTGATGCTCGATTATGTGAACCATAAAATTCACAAAGGGCTCTATAAGTTTGGCGAACAGAACACTGATTTAAAGTAAATTTCCACAATTTATAAACGTTGTTGCGGCGTCATTCTTTTCATGACGATTTGTCAATGTTTACTGAACAGAAATGTCATTTACCAGCAGTCAAGTGACAGCTATCTCTATCGAAAGTTCTATCAGCCTAAAAAAAAAACCCGTTACTAAGCAAAAGAGGAGCATCGAGCATAATATCGCCGGGAAGCCTGGACAATATACTCCATCTATGCACTACATCGAAGTAACCTAAAACTATGGGCTTCCAATTTGAACCACAGCGGCGCCCTTTGTAGCTTAAGTACGATGCTGCTTAAAGAAAGATACAAAATAGGTTGGTCTAACGATGAGCGAGGACAAAACAAAATACTTTACATACTAGCAACACCCAAAAAGTATTCGCGTATTGGGACACCGATTAATGTTGGTAGTTGCACCTTTGAAGTAGTGAAGGACTTTGAATACTTAGGATCCCAGCATAAAATCATAAAAAATGCCCAAGCGAGGAACAAGTAATAATAAATAACATGTGTTTTTTGACTCAGTAGGCAATAGAAAAGGAGAACCCTCTCTCGGCAGACAAAAATCTTGCTATACGAATATGACATCATATCAGTCCTTTTAAGTGATGCAAAATGGAGGGGGGCGCAGAACCAAATAAGATAAAATAGATACATACATATGTAGATCGACATAGTCAAATCATAAAAGTGTAGGAGTAACATTGCAAAGGAGACAGATAATTGCGAAGTTTTTTGGTCTCGGTCCATACCGACAAACTGTTGTTAGAATCCGAACGAACAATTCGTTATTCTGTTCTTATGACTTCGTCAGTGTGAAATATTACTACCGAATTTGAAACTGTTGGGTAAGTTTGAAACAAAAGGAATATTTGGGACTCGTCGTACAAGTATATCAGCTTACTATATTCAGCCCTATTCTGCATTTCGACTCGAATCGAAATTTTCTCAGTTTGGCAACTTTGGTATTCTGCGTTTCGATGAGTTTCGATCAATCTTCGAAATTTACAATTTTATGTATTCTACATTGCGATCGTAGCTACGTTTTTGTAAGTTGAAATTTTGTTGGCGGAGGACGGTTAGATTTTTATTTTCGTGTACTTTGAAAATATAATTTTCCCAAAAGTGTGGGTAAAACTTGTTGTTGATAGTTGTAAAAGTCATCAACATGGTTATTTTTTTAAGTTTTTTGGGATTTATTGATGTTTTTTGATATGTTTGCAGGTCAAAAACAGCAACGCTCCACTCAGGGCAAAGCTTTCGTTGCATGACATCGCGAAAATTAGAGAGTGACTTTGATACAGTTGACTGACCCATTCCGACATTATAATCTGCGCCAACTCCATGTTGGTAACTGCCTTCCGCAAAAAATCTCAATGCAGCCACTACGCGATTAAGCGGAGATATCGTCAAAGTACTTGGTTGAGTTTCTTCCGCAAAAGCATCTAGGACATACTTGAAAGCGTCCCTTTTAAGTCAAAGGGTTTTGTTTTTTTAATCTAAATAAGTAAATCAATGAATTAAGATTTATCACTTTCAAACTCAATTTCTTACAATTCGTTACTCATCTGAAATGGATCACACATATCTCGCAATCTTCTCCTTTCAACTTTTGTGTCATCATTCTCGGATGCGTTGTCGTCCTCCTCAAGTAGTATCGCTGCGGCTATGGCCACGCATTTGTATCTGTTTGCTTTATTTTGTTTCAATTTCACACATTCCAAGGCAAACAGCCGATTTTGAAAAGGTTGCCGCTCTTCCTCTTTTTCTTTCGATTCCGTCGTAACTCGGAATACCTAATTCCAATCGATGAGGAGCGGAATGCGGGAACGTACATAATAGAAATGCAGAATAATGCTGATTATGTATTTGTGGTTTTAATAGTAAAGTACACGTATTTCGTTTTTAGAATTTAGAAAAACCACTAATTTCGAATACCTCAAATAATATGTTATTGCGAATCATATTGTTTTATTTTTAATTCAACTTTTCTAGATTACGTTTAATTTTAAAATATTAAAATCACTTTCATCTAATTTTAACTTTTGAACAACATTTTAGATATAACAACATTTTAGAGATTTTAGGACAGAGGTAATCTTTATAATATAATCTACATATATAATATAGTTTAATTGGCAACGTCAAAATCCCGAGTGTGTAAATTTCCAGTAATATTGTCATCCCAGCATACACATCCATTTGCAATTTACAACGAAAAAACTCAAAAACAAAAGCAATAAAATGCAAGAGCCAGACATTCTTACTGCATGGCGCCTCTGCTTATGACAAACCGGTTTTGTTTTGGCTTCTGTTTTTGTAAAGTACAGCAAATGTGTACTTTTTATTTTATTTCTGTCAAGTGCTAGTAAGAAATGGCAAGTGCGCGGCAAATGCGAAGAAAAATTAAAGCCGAAGTTGAAAACATTTTAAATGTAAATAATGTTGATGAAAACTTTAATAATAACATTTTATTTGAAAACAATGAGTGTGAAACAAATAGTGCGCATGTGGAAGTGGAAAATAATATATATGAAGACTTGAAAGAATGGAGTGTTGACAATAGGATAAAAAGGACAGCATTTAATAATTTATTAAAAGTTTTAAATAAATATCATAGCGAATTACCGATAACGAGTGAAAGTTTTGTTAAAAGAACACAATGTGTAGTGCGGACAGTAACGCCAGGAACATATGTACATTTAGGCTTAGAGCAGCAACTCCAAAAAAGGTCCTCCTTGGTTTATGAAAGGGACTCTATTATTTTAGATATAGGCATTGACGGGTTGCCTTTATTCAAAAGTTCTTCAAAAACCAAAAGTGCATCCTACAATAGAGGCTGAAATTATTTTGATTGGGGTTTATTTAGGGAAAAAGAAACCGATAAGTTCAAATTGCTTTTTGCATGACTTCGCATATGAAATGAAGAGTTTATTACTAAATGGTATCACGCTAAATGACAAAAATATTCCCGTGAAAATAAGATCTTTCATATGCGATGCACCTGCAAAAGCATTTATTTGCCAAACAGCTGGCCATACCGCTTTTGAAGGTTGCGGAAGATGCCTTCAAGTAGGCAGAAGAGTTAATAAAACTACAACATTTAGTACTAAAAAGGAGGATTTTACCTCAAGAAAACATATAACTTTTCACAAAACGATCGTAGATAACAGGTTATTTTTAGAAGATCTTAATGTTCGTATGGTGACTGATTTTCCTTTGGATCCCATGCATTTGTTTGACTTGGGTCTAATGAAAAAAATGCTAACTTCTTTAGTAAATAGGCAGACCAAACAAAAACAAATAACAAAAATTGATGTTTTGAATTCATCATCTAAATTAATTGAATTGTCGAAACATACACCAAACGAGTTCGCTAGGAAATATAGAAGTTGAGATGAATTATGTAGGTGGAAGGCTGTAGAGCTTAGGCAATTTCCGCTCTACACAGGAATTTATGTCCTTAAAAACATTGTGGACGACTCCTTTTATGAGCATTTTCTTCTCCATTGCGCATATAGGATCCTTTGCACAGAAGAACTGTATAAAAATAATTTAAAATTTGTTAGTGAAATGATAGATTGTTTTGTAAATTTATTTCCAATTATATATGGTGAGGAAAAGGTATCTTTCAATGTTCATTCGTTACTACACGTAACAGAATGCGTTAAAGAAATTGGGTTCATAAATTCTTTCTCGGCTTATCCATTCGAGAATGATATGCAAAAAAAAAAAAGATGCGTTCGTAAGCCAAATAAAATATTAGAACAAATTTGTAATAGAAATAATGAAGAAAAAATAATATTTAACAAGAAATTTGTAGGAACAAAAAGTGACAGATTTAATAAAATTACTTGCTACACAAATGACAAATTTGAATTAAAATTAAAGTACCCAAATAACTTTTGTTCCATAAATAACATTCCTGTTGAAATAGAAGAAATAATAAGAGATGGAGATAATTTATTTATACTAGGTAGTCATTTTATTAACACCAGACCATATTTTGATAAACCGATGAACTCAATGACCGACTTATGTATTTTCTTAGCAGACAGAAATCCACAACCTTTTAAAGGCAAATATAATATAAACTCCGTACAATATAAATTTTTTCAAATACCACTCCAAGAAGCTCATCTATTCATACCAATTATTCATTCTACTTTTTAAAACCGTCAGCTTAATAAAGCAAAATTAATTTAAAACTATCAAAATGCAAAACATACCAGTTTTCCGATGCAATGCCACTCTTGGCCAAAATACTACCAATACAGGTACATACATAAATGAAAAAAAAAAACAAATTTCTAATTCATATTTTTTTACAGCACCACAATGCTTTTGTGAGGAAAAATATGATAAGTTGGAAAAAATGGATGGTAAATACTTTGAAAGATTTATAATTTCACGAAAATAACATTTTTTGTTTTCTCATTATTTAGCAATACTCAAAACCTTGGCGCACAATAATTTGTTATTGAAAGAATTGAATGCAAAATCGAAGAAAGAGCAAAGCTTCCCAATCAAATCAGTAGAACAATTGAAAGCAATAAATGACATAATGAAGACGGAAAAGGAAGATCACGTAAGATTATGATGGTTTATCTATTTTTGAAAAAACTATTAATCATTATTCTGGTTTATTTGATTATTTGCAGATGAAAACAATTACGTTTCTATTACGCCCCATAGGCATCTACAAGGGGTTAGAAAAAATATTCTCCGAAGATTTACTTTTAGAAATAAATTATGATGGTGTCCAAAATAAGGTGGCCTTCAAATACTTCAGCAACTTGAACGACGCATTATTTCGTAAGTAATTCAGGAAATCCAAAAAATAGAAAATAAGTATGTATCTAATATATTTTTTTTAATTTTTCAGTTGCTCTGTCTACAGATGGCTATACAAAGAAAGAGTATGAATCGGATTTCAGAAGAGCATTGAAAGCTGCTAAAAATTGCATTTACAAAAATAAAAGTTTAAAACGGAACAAATTATATTAATACCTATGCATGTACATTTTTTTCTCACATAATTTTTGAATAATTTTAAGATGAATTGAATTTTTTGCCAAATGAACGTATAACATTTTTAACTTTGATTTTTGTTGTTTATAGATTAAGATAAGATAATACAATAGGGATTTTCACACGAAACTGTTTTATTCGTTATTTGATAATTTTTTACACGAAATAAAATACTAGTAAAAATTTAACGAACAACGAATAACCAATAACAACGTTGTGTGTGAAGAGCCCTAATGTTTATCATTTGAAGTGTATTTTTTATTAAATAAAATCCAAATTAAAAATTAGTATTGCACTTTTATTTATTTCAAATGCAGATTAAGCTTCCATGAATTCTTTGTATACTGGGTAAGGGAAGCAGTAAGGCACCTGAAAACTTGCCTTACCGTAGCAAGCGAAGAGGTAAGGCGCAAACTGTGTCTTTGACCCCTGAATACTTGGTTTCTTGCTGCAAGGGAAGCTGTAAGGCTACCACTTGAATACATGGCTGCTAGCGTAAGCGAAATTCCGAGGCCTTACATTTGCTAGGACATCGCCGTGTTAATTTTCAGCCATGAATGCTGCTGTCAAAGACACAGTTTGCGCCTTACCTCTTCGCTTCAACAATCTTACAAATAGCTACTGGGTAATTACACGCCCGTCGTGCGTGCATTTATATACATCCATACATACATATGTATGTATGTATGTGCCTTAGGGGTGTCCTTATTTGTAAGGGGAAATTTCAAAATGTTTATATTACAGTTTCCCGGCCAGAATTTGGTTCCTTTATGTATTTAAAGTAAACAGTTAAAATTTGGGGTCAATATGATAACATTTAGTGGGCCCGGAAGCCACCTGAAAAATTTAATAGGTCAGTATGGGCAAATATTGTACATTTTTATTTTTTTTCATACATATTACATATTTAAATTTATATTTTACATTAAATCAATTTTTTTTTGTATGATTTGTATTTTTTGCGATACGATTCAACAATTTGGAGTACCAACTGCTTTTCCTCTTCATCATTCGTTAAAATTTTGTTGTAGTCTTGCAAAAATTGTATTCCTCTTTCAGCGGGATCATTAACAACTTGTAAGTTGCGGCAAAAAGTCCAATTATTTTCGAAATCTGAATTATTTTCCCATTGGGATGGATCCACGCCCAAAAAGGCTGAAGATAACCCAAAATTATTGAAAAAAAAATTTGTCTTTTCTGAATCAAAATCGCTAAGTTCGTAAGTTCGAAAATCGGTCAATTTTGAGTGGCTTCGGCTATTTTTTAAATTAACAACTGGTTCCTTGCTTTTTAATTGTTTTATCATTTTACGTTTTTCTGCGTGGGTAACTGATAAGTAAAAAAATGATAACGCTACTGTTTCTTCGGCGATGTACCATAAGTGGTTAGACATTTTTTTAATAATAGCTTCTGAAATTGTTGAATCTGTATCTGTATAATTAAGAGCGTCTTTAATAAAGAAAAGATCTTGATTAGGTGCTGAATTCGCATTTGTACTTCCGAACCAACTTTTGATGTACATTTTAACAATGAAAATACAAATATCGCGGATGCTACTCAAATCCCTGGTTGTAAGTTTAAACTGATCACGTAATAAATATATTTTGAGACAATAGATTGCTTTTGCCATCCACCGTGCGTTGCTGGTTGCACCTGGAGCACATAAATTAAAGCAATCTGCACCAAGGAAAGTTAAAGCAAGTTGTAGCATTTCTTTGTAGTCATCGCGGCTATGCGATTTTTTTAATTGGTCCTGCAAGAAGCTTACAAGAGCGTCCCGTTCCACTTGGCTTATTTTTGATGCCACAAATTTATCATCAACATCAGTTTTAAACAAGGTTTTCTTAAGGTTTGGCCAGGCCTTCACAAATCGTTCAAACAAGAGTATTTCTGGAGCTGAGTTTGACATCATCCATCTTTGATTCAAAAACGTTGCGCAAAATAATTTCGTACATATGATGACGGCATGGTAGGTGCATGAGATTGTGTTGCAGTTTTTTTTCCAAAAGGACTGCGGCTCCATTTTTAACACCAGTATTGACAGCAGTTGTATCATAAGATATGCCTTTAACAAGTTCAACAATGTTCCAATCGGCTAATCTCTGATAAACAGTTTCAGCAATATTTGCACCAGTCGACGACTGTATCTTTGGTGCTCCAAGAAATTTCGATGTTCCATCGTAGCTAATTAAAACAGCAATTCTTTTCACTTTACTACGACCTTTTATATCTGTCATGATCTTCCCATCAAAATGAACAACTAGTGCTCCATTTGCATTGGGCTTGTTAAGTGTTTGAATAAATTAACATTAATAAAAGTGCATTGTCAACTATAGGGAACTCACCTTTTCTTTAAATTCAGTAGAAATATCTTTGAATTCTGCAGACCGATTTTGTTGACGCATACGATGAATTGTTGATCGATTAATAACAAGTTCTTCCACACAATGACCCAATGCTTCAGCAGCGGCTACTAAAATATGTACGGCCATACCATCTGACACTTTGGCATTGTCTAATGCTGCTAACAATCGTGGTGTTATGATACTTTTATTGCCTCGTCGCTTTTTATACTCAGTTTGCAAACAATTTTTTTCCAACGGAATTACTACATTTTAATTTCCAGCTTCCACAAGTACTATATCATTTTCATTGCTTTCCTCGATTATATTAGAACATTCAGAATTTTGTTCTTCATACCGCCTTTTTCGTAATGCTGCTTTCTCCTGTCTTTCTTGTGCACGCACTTCACGATCGTACAAAACCTTATCAACACCCATCATGCAACTTGGCCGTCCTTTTTGACGTTGCATTTCAAGAAATTTCTTATCTTCTACTAACTTCATTTTTTCAAGCGCATTAGCGGTGGCCATGTCAAATAAATCATCCAAACTTCCAACAAACATATCAACGACTTCTTCCTGTGAATTGGATCTCTTTTCTGGAACTGTTTTCAGGATTTTTTTCCAACTTTCGTACAGTTTCAATAACTTCTCAACACATTTATCTTCTTTTCTTATCGGTATTCGTGCTTGTTGCCAAAATATTTGTGCTGCTTTGATAGCAAGTTTTGCGCTTTCCTTTGCTGAAAGATCTACAAATCTCATATTGTAAAACAAAACTTCTAAAACCTACCGATTAGATGGAAGTTTTGCACCTGTAATTTGATGCATTGTGTATCCAATCAAACTAACTTTTCTTAAATTGGCAACTGACATTCGTGTTGCTAAACTAGACATATTAGTTTATTTTATATACATACTTCACTTTTTACACTTTAAACACAACCGCCCACCGAAATTCAAACAATTTTAAAGTATTTATTAAACCAAATAATTATTCTTCAAAATAATTGTTATTTCTTGCTTGTGAACGCTTACAATTATATTTACTTATTAAAATCACAATATGCACAAGAACCTCTTGTATGCTTTTGGAAATATTTCACAGCAGAAATGTCCCGTTATGAGCAGTTACTATTTTATTTTCTGAACGACTTATTGTCGCCACACAGTTCACTTTTTCTCAGGAAATTTGTTTGCCTACAAACAGCGCGCTCAAAATGTAGAAACAAATTTCGGTAAATTTGCAAAATATCAAGCTTGTGTTGCATGCCTTTTTTTTTTAAATACGCAAAATTATCACAATTATTTTAAATGTTATTACCGAATAAGAATACAAAAATGGAATAATTATTTTTGTATACATATATGTTTTGTTAAATATACTATAAAAACTGCGTCTAATATAAGGCGAATGTATGAACATTGATATTTGCCCATGCTGACCTATTGAATTTTTCAGCTGGCTTCCGGGTCCACTAAATGTTATCGCATTGACCCCAAACTTTTACCGTTTTATCTAAATACATAAAGGAACCGATTTCTGGCCGGGAATATATAGAAAACCTATGTTTGAAAATAAGGACACCCCTAATGTGCCTACATTGCAAATCCAGAAATTTTAGCCGTGGAAGTAAATGCTGAAAGCATAACAGTAAATACACGATGAAGCAATAAAAACGCACCATGACAGACCAGTGGCTAGTATGTATGTAGTTACTGATACTCGTCGGTTTTTATCTGTTCTTAACTGCACCTACATACATATGTACTTATATAATATTTTTGAGTAAATATTCATAAGAAGAATTCAAAAACCCTCACTGCATTCCCAGCTGTTTGACTCTACCATGCAAATCGTCTAGCAGCTCACATAGATGAGCAGGTTTACGCCTGAAGAAGCTAAGTTATCAAGATGAATCTTATTACGTTGCCTTCTGGAGAGCAATAAAGAAATTTTAGAGGACATTTATAATTTTTATTTGAAAATAAAACACCACTTTCATGTTCTGACTTATAAGACTCTGTTTTCTGTAGTGCATATAACTGAAAAGGTACACGTCAACACACATAAATATACTCGTAAAATCAGTGCTCAAGAATGTATGTACATACATACATATAGATATTCTTATTGACTTTAGATCAGCTCAAAAAATACCGGGATTTTAACTTCCTCCTAAAAACGCTTTGATTTTCGATTAAAGAAGAAGGCAACATTTTTTCAAGAAAATAAACTTTTTCTACGTCGTTTTTAAGTGAATCATTATTTTTAGGTATGTGAATTTGTATTCCGTTAGTCAACTTAGAAAACAAAACTTAGCGCTGCTGAATTGAAACTTTTTCCAATTACCACACTAGAAGTGTAATTTTCTGCACTGTAAGAACAAAAAATACATAGGTAGTTGATGCTTTCGTTTCTATTTGTCAATTCAAAATTCATTCATTATTTCAGTATTTTCGAGTTCAAGAAAAGATGCAAACGATTTGTTGTAATGTTAAATGCATTTTTCAGAATGTACATTATTAAGAAGTGTTTATATCTCAACTATAAAATATGTAAATACTATATATATAAAATGTTCAAAATTTGTTTTTAAACATAAAATGCCTAAAACTGCTAACATTTTGGACTCATAAATGTATTCTCCATAATTTTTAAACACATACATATTTGAAAAATTTGAAATTTTTTAAGGGTACAAATCTACTCAAAAAATCTGACACGCACTCCCCCTTCATGTTGGCTGTTCGATACTTTAAATACAATCGGTAGTTTTTCTTTTTTTTTATAAATTATTGTTTTGTCGTTTATTTTCACTTTGTAGTAACAGTAAGTAAGTGGGCAGAACTTTTGAATAAATAAATATAAGCAGTGTTCAGGATGTAGAGGATGTTGCGAAAACGGCAGATACTGTAAGGAACATGTATGGTAACAGGAATAGAGACCACTTCGGATCCCCGTTTAAAAAAAGGGGGTTGAATCGGCGAATAATGAGACACAAACTACTATTAAGAGGAAAATAGCTATCGATAGTTTCAAGGAAACTACAGAGAATTAAATTTGTATATAAGTTATGTGTTTGCTATGTAATGTTAACAAAAAAACAAATTTTCAAAATGTATTTATTTTTTTATTAATACAATAAAAACCTTGAAAAAACCAATTTCGAAATTACCATTCAAACTTGGGTTCAACTAATGTACATTCATATTTATACACATATGTACATATGTACATATGTAGGCAAATTCACACTCATGTTAAAATGTGTACTTATTATCTATGTATCTTAAACGCTTTATTTTTGGAAAGATGAATTAACCAGCGGCAAAAATAAATAAACATTCCAATTAGATTTAGTGTGCAACCAAAATAAGTGTCCTTAGCTAAATTCAAAAGTTGGAATTGAACATTGAAAAATATAATTTTGACTAATTCTCATCAGATATTTGGATTACTGCAAAGTGTGTGCATGTTTGATTTCCTAGCATTTGACTAATAAAACCAAGGGTCAGAACAAGTATAAAAATTAGGAGGTTTCACATCCAATTTGTCATAACTGTATTCGGTATTCGTTAACTGGGAGAACTTTTCTAACAGAAAATTAAGCTTTTAAATATGATTTGCTCTTGAATATTTCCTAAAATTTTAACTCAATTTTACACAGAAAAAAATAAATATACGAAACCACGGGGGTCACATGTAGTAAAGGTACGTTTTTAGTTTTTCTCTCCGACGACAGGTACTAACGTGACGGGCGGTCTTCTTCACCTGCTTTAAATTTCCGCTTACTTGATGAAGCAAGCCAGACGTCGCACGTGAATACCGCTAAAAGTAGGAGGTATGTTTTTATTGCTCGGTAAGCGAGCTGTCGCTAGCTTGCAACTGTAATTTTTGTCGTTTGACAGCAATTTCTCATTTCGTTGCATCTTTCATTACGCCAACATCGTATGTCGTAGGGCCCTCTCGCACAATATAGAGTTCATATATGTATGTATGTACTTCACGACATGTTGTAAATGAAAAAGTGTGCTTTCAAAAGGTCCAGGGAATACAACTCTCTCTCTCTCTCTCTTGCGAGAATAAAAAGCAAACAGCAGGTGAAGACCGCCCGTAAGGAATTAACTTCTTTGTTGATAACGGTATACTGCAAAACGTCTGAAATTGTTGGCAACACTTTTGGTATACATGGTTGCATTTTATGCTCATTTCAGAATGACCGTATGTATAATTTTCTGTGTTTTTGAAAATGACTTATAAATATTTGTTAATATGTCTTAAAAAAGGGATTATTTTATATTTTTCATGAAGATGAAATAGTATTCTAGCTTTGGTCCTGTGTTTGTAAGTATAAGAAGAAAAAGAGAAAGACCATACCCAAGCATACCAAAATGATCAGGACCACGAGCAGATTTATTTAGGGATGAACGTCTGTATGTTGGTAGGCAGTATCTATAATGTCCTACACCAATACAGCTAATGAAAATCATCAAGATAGGATCAGCATAACTTATAGTTTCCATAAACTGATTTTTCAGATATGAGTTTTTACGCCTACTCTAAAGCAGTTAAGAACAAAGAATTGTGCACTCTATCACTTACAAATTACAAATGCTCAATAAATTTTGTCAAGTTCGTGTCACTATAACTTATAGCTCCCATACAACTGATTGATCAGATATTTGGATTTGTTTAATAACTCCTACATTAACGTAGATAATAATATGAAGTGTGGCATTCCTTTCACATATAATGATTGTGTACAATGAAAATCTTCAAGATCGGACTATATATAAATAAATATTAGGTTTTGCGTTATAGGTTTTGCGTTATAACTCCAACGTCAAAACAGCTAAAAACGTGGCACTCATTTTACTTATAAGACAGTACGACAGTGGTTGGTACACATGAGAAATGTTAACAGAATATAAAAATAGGCTTAAAATAAAGAAATACGTGTCTAGGCGTTTTGCTGAATTTTGAGAAAATCGATTTTTAAGCTTCAAAGGACCGTAGAGGTTCAATTCTAATGTAATACTTTTATTTTATTAATATTTCATTTTTTAATATTTTTTTACGGTCCTTTGAATTTTCTCAAAATTCAGACGTGCTACATCAACTTCATATTATTATTGATTCTGTCGTACTGTGTAATGAATGGAAACAATAAACTGTGAGTGATTAGTTATTGACGAGATTTTCTGCAGACAGCAGGGCGATAAAATTATGAAACCTCTTACAATGACGGTATATTTTTCAGTTCTAGGACTTAATATCACTACGTTATAGAAACCATTATATTATTAATTTTTCTTTACAAATCAAATTTTTATTTCAAATTTTAATTTATCATACCTCACTTTTTGCATTTTATTTAATATTTTTACGCTAACATTGTAGTAATCTAATTTTTTGTATATTCATGAAAGTTATGAAGGCTTCGTCCAGGGCGAAGACAGCACATCTTTACTTGTTAACTATTATGTTTCAAGAAGCTCAAGTGAGAAATATGTAATTGAAAAATGCCTTTAATTTGACAGATAGATGGAATTAAATACATACATATGTATCGAAAAGGTGACATTTACAGATGCAAATAAGTATCATGCAAGACAACTTTAACTAATAAAAATAAATCTTAAACTACATCATAATACCCTTCATACTCTGTGCAAATGAGGTAGTACTTTGACTCCTGATTTTAGAAGCATATACATAGGTTTATTCATATGTTAAATAAAAGTTGTATGTTTGTCGAACGGTGTAATAAATTCTTTGGTTTATAGAGAAATGTTTTAAAAATTGTTTATCTTCAACGAATAAAGATAGAAGGACGAAGTTCAAGGGTATGGTAGTGTACATATTTGCTTTTAACATACATACACTATATTTTTTCGAAACTAACTATTAGAAATTTTCAAGGATATTCAGAGATAAAGTTTTAAAGGAAAATTTTTAATAAATATTCATCCTTGTGCAGTAAAAAATTATTTTGTATAATTCTTTAGAATTGCCGTATTGTTATTCAGGACCGTACTGAACTTTTTAAATAACTTTTTTAATTAACCAAAAAAAATACATAACATCAGAGAGAAAGACGGGAAACACAGTTTTAGTATATTTGATTTTTTCGTGTTTTTTGAAATTATTTTCGGTTTTTGTCGCACGGTTTTATCTGAACATTTAGTTGCAAATAATCATTTTAAATTAATACTAGCAGAAATAAGCTAGAGCGTTAACGAATTTGGGACGAGTCGAGTAAAAACCGCCTTTTAAATGCGAACCAGTGCTCATATTCGCCAGTGACTTGTGCCTCTTAATCTATGTATGTGACAATGAAAGAGAGCATTGCCAAAAAGTAATAGTAATACTAGCATATAAAACAAATAGAAATACTAAAAGCATATGTACGTATATACATAAATGTATACACATATATATGTATATATATATATAGCTTTGGGCAGAGATTTAGCGCACTTATATATTAGAAAAAGTATATTTAACAATATTATGTTTAAACAAAGTAAAAGCGTTGCTTCTTCACAAAAATTATTTTGCGCTTCATTTTGTGCTAAATAACTTAAAATAACAGAATCTTTTTTAATATTTCATTCCTTAAGATTACCAATAGCTATCAGGTCCCAATTCAGTTTGGACAAGTAATTAGCCCACTTTCGAAAATCTGTGTAAAAATCAAATATTTGTAAAAGACAGAGCGAGATTACTTTGGATTATTACTTATCTGATTAGTATTTCGTGGAATAACCCTTATTTTTAATTACTGCCTCACATCTTCGTAGCAAACTCTTTATTAATTTTTTAGTTTTAAATTTTTTCTGTCCAACTTTCAACTTAACATCATTCCACAAGTTCTCTATTGGATTCAGGTCTGAACTTTGAGCTGGCCAATCGATAAGTGGAATTTGCTCCTGTAAAAGCCAGTTTTTACTATTTTCGCGATGTGTTTTAGTCGTCTTCGCACAAGTCTGCTTGACACATTTAACTCCAATTCGGCGTTGACCTTAGTCATTATTGCACGTGAGGATTTAAAAGGATCCATTTTAGACTTCCGCACAATCATTGCCACCTCACTGGGTGTCGTTTTACGAGGCGGCGGCTTGCGAATTTTGTGTTTCTTAAGCAAATCGGGATCAGCCTTAACAGCTTTGATGGCATATGACCCATTTTTCGCGAACAATTCACAATTGTGGAAATTTTCACTTGATTTGTATCCTTTTTGTAAAATATCCAAATAATGTTTATTTTTTTCAATGGAACAATATTTTCCTTCGGACGCTTTTTATATATGCAAAATATTTATTATTCGCTATTTTCTCACAGCCAAATTTAGCTAGTTTACCCAACCGAACACAAATGATAACAAAAAATATGCAAGTGCGCTAAACTGATGTCCAATGCAAATGCAAAAAGTTTACGAAATGAAGGAACAACATAACAAGAATAAATAACGGCTTCTTCTCTCGTCATTAAAAGATAACATAATAATAATATATTTATTTGCTGTTAATATATTTGTGAAAATCCCGCTCTCTTAAAAGTAACTGTATTATTTTTAATTTTAATGGTGAGTGCGCTAAATCTCTGCCCATAGCTGTATATACATATATATATATATATATATATATATAGAAGTGTTATTCAAGGGAGGGAAATTTATACTGGAGGAAAGAGCCGTTTTCAAGATATCATCTTAGCACTTAACTTTAGATCACATTGACACACAAAAAAAGTTGCAGGTCCCAACTTTTAACACAATTTACTTCTATTAAAGCCTAAACTAAGATGAAATAAGGTATTTTGTCATAAATCAAATAGTGTCGGCTCTAAATTTCACGGATAATAATAGAAAAATGTGTTCTCCCATAACCAAACTTGAATACGAATTTTGAAATACTAGCATTTAAGTAAACTGTTCCTTGAATTTTACTGCCTCTAGAAGCTTCTTTCATGATCGTAGATTTAAAAAAAGAATATTATCACAACAAATCTTACATATATTGAAAATGTACATAATCTCTCACATTTTCTCCTTTCATCGAAGGACTAAGTAACTCTGTGGCTACAGAGCTGTCAATACAAGGTAGGAATGGCATGTGTGGACGTGAAAATACGTCATTTACGTTGTAGTGAGTCCGGTATTGCCTCTAAATAGAAAACATTTCGCTATCGTCGATTTCTGTCGAAAATAATTGGCATATTTAAATGGGAAAGTTGTCGAGGACTTCCTTCACTTGTACTTGCATTACGAAAGTGTACACACAATCTTTTTTATATCATGGTTATTTTTCGAGTTATGAGCTTCTAAAAATAGAAAAATTAAAATTGGGTTTTGAATTAGTTTTTAGAGCTGAAAAATGTTTCCCGGAAGTAAAAATTTAAAAGCAATATCTTGAAAACTTTGACCACGTTTTTGATTACAAAATATAGCTCCAGGTATAATTGTATTGCCCGAGAAGTTTTAGAATGCGATTTGCATCATTTGGCGAGGTAATCTTATGCACTTACACACGGACCAAAAAAATGAAAAAATTCAATATTGCAGTGACTATAAAAGGTAATTTGCTTAAATAAACAGAATTTTTTTAGGGAGAGAAAGCCGAGGGTTAAAGGATCTGTGCAAAAGACCGGTCCACTTTAAAGCAAACATGTATGTATGTACAAACTATGTATATGTATCTCCGAAACAACTTCATCAGACTCTGCAAATATGTTACACACTTTACATTTTAACAAAGAAAGAATAGTTTTGAAAATTATATACATATGTAAGTCGTACAAAAACCACGGCCGCCTCTCACATAACGGTAAATTACCAGAATAAAAAACCCTACATTTTAGAAGCTATACAAGGTAATTTGCTCACATTTGATAAGCAAGATTGGATTTGAGAATGGAATACATACATACATGGAATCAAATATATTTTTGGGAATGGGCGTGGCATCCACACTTTAGACCAAACAGGTATAACTTCAAAACTTCTTTGTCAAATTTTACTAAATTTCGGACACAGACGAAACCTATGCCCACCTCTCATATAAAGGTAACGTACAAAAAAATCTTAATATTCGACATTTTACTAAATCATAATTAATTCTTGAAAAACGGGTGTGGTAGGTTAAAATCATACTAATTTCATTTTGTTTTTACTCAATTATAATCAATAAAATTTGTTTTAAGTTTTTAAAATTATAGCCATTAGAGAGTGGCAAATCGATGAAACATTTGGCATAAGTTACCTACATAGATTTGGAGAATTCATGTAAAAATCCAGTAAAAGTTATCCAGTAACAATAGAGAACTATCCAAAAAAGTACATGAACGCAAAACTTGTAACTACTTGCAAGTTTTGTGAACAGCTTATACAAGGTGGCGCAAAAGTAATCCTCCTATCAGAAAATGCTATAAATTTTGCGATTGGCCCCTAATGTCAGTTCTGTTTTGACATTTGTGTAGTAAACACATGCGAAATACACGTTAATAAATAATGTTACGCTACACTGCTCCAGAACGCGGAATATTGCTGACTATTTATTTGACCAATAATCGGTCGGTGACTTTGGCACAACGTGAATTTCGTCGCAGATTTCCTGGCCGTCCAACGCCTACTGGTGAAACACTGCGACGTTTAGCTGCTCGCCTCGAAGAGACTGGCACAACACGAGATGCTGCCAGGGGTGGCAGACCCCGGAGTAGCCGTTCTGCAGAGAATATTGCTGCTGTAGCCGAGGATGTCATGGAAGCGCCGTCGACATCGACCAGACGACATGCCACGCAAATGGGTATCAGTCGACGGTCTTTACAGCGAATTTTGGTACAAGATTTGAAGATGTTTCCGTACAAAGTCCAGACGGTGCATCAGCTGTTAGCTGCTGACCGCCAATCGCGTCTAACATACGCTCAAGCCATCCTTAATCACCACCAAGAGGAAGATGATTTTTCATAAAAAATAATCATGAGTGATGAGGCCCATTTCCATCTTAGCGGGTACGTAAATAAGCAAAATTTACGCTTCTGGGGCACTGAAAATCCGCGTGTAACCCACGAAGAGCCATTACACCCGCTCGAAGTCACTGTATGGTGTGCTGTTTTCGCTGGAGGAGTCATCGGACCTTTTTTCTTCGAAGACGTCGCGGGCCAAACGGTTACTGTGAATGGTGAGCACTACAGACCAATGATCAACGAGTTCTTTTTGCCGCAACTTGATGAATTGGGATTGGAAAACATGTGGTTCCAACAGGACGGTGCAACGGCACACACTGCACGTGCCACAACCGATATGCTGAAGGATGCATTTCCCGGGCGCCTAATCTCCCGTTTTGGCGATTTGCACTGGCCAGCAAGATCGCCTGATTTGACCGCTCCAGACTTCTTTTTGTGTGGCTTTTTGAAGTCGCGGGTTTATGTCAATAAGCCTCAGACTCTTGCAGCTCTTAAAGAGAATATCCGTCAAGAATGTGAGGACCTATCGCCGGAAGTTTTGGCCAAAGTGATGGAAAATGCCATAAAAAGGGCTCAACTGACAATCAACTGTGCCGGCGGCCATTTACATGACATCATATTCTCGACTTGATGTAAAAAAACTTAAAAGACCAAATAAAAATAATCCATAAGAAGAATCAAAGTTTTTCATTGTTTTTTTAAATTACAGCCAAAAAACATCGGAAGTTTACTTTTGCGCCACCTTGTATCTTTTCTTGGCGTACAAGCTAAAAGAACGAATAAACTTGAAAAAAGCCTTTGCTGAAGTATGTTCGTTCTCCTTTTCCATTCGAAATTTGTTTTTCTATCTTTTATTTTATTAAATTAGTTCAGAAACATAATTTCCTATTTTTATTGTGTTCATAAATTTTTGTGCTCAGCTGTTTTTCTTGCTGGCTAGTTGTTGCAAGCAAAAAATTTTCCAGCAAGAATTTGCAACTTCCCCTCCAAAAAACCGTCACATTGCTCTTTCAATTTCCCCTACTTTGCAAGTTTTTTTTGGAAACGTGAACATCACAACGAGATAGTTCGTTACAATTGTTACAAACTGTCTGCTACATGACCAAACTAATTGTCAGTACTGAAAGAGAAGAGCAAACATTTGGAAACACTTAATTAATGACTTGGAAGCACTGAGTTATTCGACATTGTAATGCTAACCATAGACGACCAAAATGCGCGAGCTATTTTTTCAAACACCTAACCGCAATAATTTACGTATTATGCTTATTTTTCCGCAAATGTGGATGTATTAAGGTGGAGGCCCAATGGTAGCTTACTTTGCTAACCTTGCTTGCACAACTGTCAAAACAATTAGAAATGTAAGAAAATGTATGAAAGTTGGCCTAGTGACACCTTTGCTTCAAGCGCATAAAGTGCTTCAAAGTTGTGAATAGCCCCATGTTCTATTTGACAGCGCTTTGAAAGCATTTGACATTTCGATTTCTCCCAGCGCGTTTGACACTTCGATTTTCTCGCGGCGATTGGTATTTTCTTTTGGTGTCGATTTTGCAGTATTCCAGCCTATTTTTGGTAATATACATATTATTTAAACATTATTTATAAATAATTAAACATTTTCCAACAGTTTTTGTGAAAATAAGTAGTTTCCCGTTCCCGCTCGGACGTAGTTGCACAATTGTGTGCTCTTGTGTACCACCAACATTTCGTTCGCTTCCGTCAGCCGTAATCCAGTAGTTGAGGTAATATACATATTATTTAAACATTTTTTATAAATAATTAAACATTTTCCAACAGTTTTTGTGAAAATAAGTAGTTTCCCGTTCCCGCAATTCCCCAAAATGTTTGAGGAAGTATTGATTGGCGAAATAGAAAAGCACACCTGCGTGTGGGAAAAGAGAGAGCTGTGCTACCGCGATCGAGTGAAGAAGGATTTATGTAGCTTCTCGGAATATAGCTGCTGTTGTTGGAGAGTGTGGTTAGTATAGTGCTTTTTAGTTATCAGGCGGTAGTTTACCTACATTAATTTCATTTATTTGTTTAATATAAATGTTTTAACCGCTACATTTTTACCTTTCCTCCATAGAGGAAAACTGCCGAAAGCGATGGAAATCGCTAAGGGACCGGTACGGGATTGAGCTAAAGGTGCAACATCAGCCAAGCGGTAGTGCTGCGACCCATAAGCGAGGCTGGGCGTACTTTGATGCCATGCCATTTTTAAAAGCCACGGTTACTCCCAGACAGTAAGTATTCTTTCATGTGCATAATAATTTCGTGATTTACAGAGGCGGAAAAATATATAGGGACACTACATTTTGACAAGTTCGGACTATTTTAGTTTGCATGTTGGGTGTTTATTATATTTTTCTTAAAATATACTTCGTTATCTTACAAACTTGGTCTTTGTTGTATTTTAATTTAATGGAACAAAAGTGCATACTAACATTTTTACTTAAAATTGTTCTTAAAAAGTTTTTGGAATAACTTTGAGATTTGGGTTTTATTGGTTCTCGTTAGCTAATGAGCTATATTAAAAATATTTATTAAAAACATTCAACAAGCAAACTGAAAATAGTTCGAACTTGTCAAACTGTAGTGTCCCTATATATTTTTCCGTCGCTGTTTGTTTGCAACATAGCTACGAAATTTTGTTTAGAAATAATAGTTTAGTTCTGAAAATTGTTTCCTAATAAAGTTACAATTAATTGATTAAACTACTACCAATTATTAATGTTGAAAATTTCAATTAATTGAAACTAATCAGTTATTTTGGTGTAACAAGGAAAATAAACTTATTAATAATCATTCCGATTAATAATCTTTATCCCCCAGCTATGGTTTGCAATTCTAATTTATATGCACATACTTCCAGGACGACCACAAATATAACTTTAGTAACGCCAGACGTTTGGAACGAGCAGCACGACACTCTCGACGCTTCGTTTGGGTTCGCAATTGGCGACAGTGGAGCCATAGAAATAACCGAGCCGGAAGCCATTGCACCAACCCCGACTAAGCGGCAGAAAAAAAAGCCGATGATAATTTCGCCTTAAACGATCTAGTCAGCGATGTGAGCACATTTTTGGAGACACAAAAAACAAAGACGGACGACCATTTTTTGGGTGCGATTGGCGAAGTCTTTGACAAGGTGCCAGAAGAGAGGCGACTGGATTTTAAAATGGACGTACTTTTGTATGTCCATGGTCAATTTAAGAAATTGTAAAAACCAATTTTTAATGAATTCAAGTATATGTACTAGAGTTTAATGAGTATTTTTTAAATATGCCACACCTATGTACCTTAAAAAAAACGAATGTAAATAAATATGTACCATGTGCATGCACATATAACGTAGAATAAATATAAAAGACTGAATATTCTTACCTGGAATACTTACATACATATGTACCTCAACAATAAACAAATTAAATAAAAGAGTGGAAATGATTGAATATAAAGTTTATGTATTAAATTTTATTGTTGAAAATATATGTTTTCAAAGTATTTCTTAAATCGTAGCCATTTGAACTACATCGGTTTGATGAGCCCCTACTTATTGATGGTAATGGAATCACCTCATTACGCCATGCACCAGCGATGGTAGTTTCCCCTTCGTAGCGATCAACGAAATCCCTTGCTACGTAATTTGAAGTCGAAAGCTTAATAAAATTATGTAAAACAATACAAGCTTTCACTATGTGCTCTGCATTTTGCGGGGCCATGCATAGCGTCGTTCTTAAAATTCTCCATTTGGCCGTGAGTATTCCAAACGCATTTTCAATAATTCTTCTTGCACGAGAGAGTCTTTTATTGAAATACTCTTGGTCTTCAGGAATACCCCTACCGGGGTATGGTCGCATTAAGTAACGCCTTAATGGAAAAGCTGCATCCCCAACTAAATAGTGTGGAAATGGATCGATTTCTCCCGGCAGAGGCTGATCATATGGAATTTCGAGACGATTGCTTTCAATAGCATCTGCCATTTTTGAAAAGTGGTACACACCACCATCACTTTGACTTCCATATGCTCCGATGTCAACGCACGTAAATGTATAGTCCGCGTCACATACTGCTAAAAGCACAATACTATAATTGCCTTTGTAGTTATAGTACATCGAACCAGAATTTGAAGGACAAGTAATATTGATGTGCTTTCCGTCGATGGCACCGATGCAGTTAGGCATATTCCATAGCGTCTCGAATTCGTTACAAATACGTACCCATTCCGTTTCCGACGGAATCGCCACATAAAGGTCAGCTAACATATCCCACAAAACCTTACACGTTTCTAACGTGATCCTCCTAAGGGTTGTCAGTCCGATCCTGTGAACTAGTGTGTGAAATTGCCGAGTGCCACCGTGAGCCAAATATCTGAAAGAAATGAGGAAATCAGATATGACATACATATGTATATGGAAAATTGTGCGTATAGTTAAAACGAAGTGCACTTACATCAGGGTAATGAATAATCTACAGCGACTCGATATAGGTGTCCTGATCGAATATTTTGTTAGTGAATCCTTCAAAAATTCGTGGAGCACATTAAATAACAAATACGGCATTCTCAGTGTCTTGTGAAATTGCTCCACGTCCGCAGCCAAGGTTCTTAATGAACTTTCAAACAATCCATATTTTTGTCGAGTTAAATACAGCTTCCGAACCCAGAATCGGCGATTTGGTTTCTCCCGTCCTTTTAACTTGGAAATTTTCGCTAAAATTAGGAAAATTCTTAACACTTTTTCAGCACTTCTAGTCAACATTTTGTAAACGTCAATCAATAACTTTGACAGATTTTAAAGCCCCCATTTGGCCATAGAAGCTTTCAAAGTCAAGCAAAGCAAGTAAAAGCAAGCAAGGTAAGCAAAGTCAGCTACCATTGGGCCTCCACCTTTAAGCATCAACACAGTTTTTGCAAGCACGTTTGGCCATTGCTTGTGCGCAGCTTACAACTGGTCTAAAATCTAAAAAAATGTAACTAGCTCGACCAGTTTACGAGGTGTCACCGCACTCGCGATCGCCGAATGCAGCTAACAATCGTTATTGTTACATTTACGAATGAATTTGTTTGGGCGGGATCACAGCTTAGACATGGAAGGCAGAGAAGTTGCCAGTCGAATGCACCTATTATTATTCTAGTATACACGACTGAATTTACTGCGTCAATAAAGACATACATATGTATGTTTTTAAATATTGAGCAGGTATTTTAATACAGTGCTTTAGGGTGTATACCACGATCTGAAGAAGATTTGTATATATCGAATATCATAAAATAGCTGGCAAGATATGGTGAAAAGTAGTTTCCCCTAAATGGGAACGTTGGTCCGCCTTTTTTCTAAAAAATCATATACAATCTGATATACAGGAGCTATGTACATACATATGTATGTATATACCAAAAGTAGTTGCGGAGATATAAGAATTTGGCTTTTTTCTTATATAGGACGAGGCACCGACCATTTTTCCAAAGTGATACACTGTTGTATCTAGCAGGCCCGTGCGCAGGATTTGTTCCTGGAGGGGTTTTATTTTATGGAATGAAATAAGTTCTTCAAAGAAAACCTTCATTCTGTGGCTGCGAATGAAAATGCATTTACATAATTTTAGGAATAAGTTAAAGTTACAAACCTTCTTCGAAACAATTATTATTTAATTATTCATAAATTGATGCGTCGGGACAAAGAAAAAAAGTAGTCCAATACTGCGTTTTCATCAACTTTTACGTTTCGATGAATGTTAAATCGACTAAACGTATTGGCTGTTTAGTCGATTTGTTTTACTTCGTCGACAAATACTCGAGTACCATGGTCAAGCAAAATCGCAGAGTATTTTTCAACTAATTGCTTGGAGTTTTCGATGGAAAAATACATACCAAATTTGAAATTCGTCCAGTATCACTACTTCCGCCTTGTCGATTGCAAATAATAGTTTGGATTATGTCTTCCATATGATTTCAGCGCTTATTTAAAAACTCGAATCGTTGCTCCGATAATTATGGATCAATCGTAAACCTAGGCTGCTTTTCAGATTGCTGGAACGACGAATTCCTAAGCCCCGATGCCGGAAATTGATAAAGTTCTTTCAAAATCCAAATTTTGTCTTGAAGTTGCCCCGTAGAATTGAGGCTTTCAGTTATTGGTTTATCCGTACGGGTTCGTTGAGTTCGCTCCGGTCGTAGATGATTTAAAATGCGAAGAAATTTCTGTTTGTGCAAATGCTTCAGGTTTAAGCGGATGCAGAGATAGAGTTTCTGATTGCAAAACTGTTACAGCGGTTAAGTGAATGTGAAGACGAGGAAATTTCTGCTTGCTTTTTTTTTTACCAATAAATGAAATGAAAATGAAAAAATGAAATGAAACTGCCTTAGGTTCAGCTTGCAACTGTTAATTAATAAACAATAACGAAATAACTAGTATTGGAGTGAAGATGATATCCGAATTAAATTAAAACAATAAACCAGACGAAAATTCGTCATGTAATGTAAACGCCGAAATCGAAGCCGAAGGTTGATCGTTCTCTACTTTATTTATGTTAGTAACATACTGTAATCTCAGTTACTATATAAACTTCAATTTAAAGCTTCTACCAATGGATGTAAATGACAATTTTTCATACCGCATATCTCTGGAAGTATTCGTGGCTTCTCCCGTACAAACTGATTTTTTCATATTGCATTTTTCTGGGAGTATTTGTTGGGAAGTAGTGAAATTTTTTATGGAAAGATGGTCGTGACACCTCCTATACAAAACTGAATTTGTCATACTGTATATCTCTGGAAGTGTTTGTTGGGTAGTACAGAAATTTGTTATGGAGAGAAATGAGATGAATTGAAGAAACGAGTAGGCACCTATCATTCAAACTGAATTTTTGATGCTGCATATATGTACTTACGTATGTGTATGTATTTATGGTAGATAACTGAAACTTTGTATTTGGTTTCTCCACGGTTATGCAATGGGACAAGACTTATCATATCAAACTGCAGATTCCAATCCGATTGGAAAGCGCAAGGTCAGCCATCAGCTATGATATGAGTAATTTTTACCAATTCATACTTCTCCCTTAGGCCAAAATTTTGTTGCACACCAAATAAAATCACAAAACGTAAGATATCCCATGGTATTTAACAACATCAAAATTAAATAAACTAAATTAAAAAAATATGCATGTCTTATTTCTGTGGTACTACAACATGAGATGCAACCCACGGGTTTTTGTTTTATTATAAATATAAAAAATTGGCAATTTCTTTGCCGTGCGCATGCAGTTTGACATTTTAAGGTGGTAGCGTCAGAACCAATACAAGAACACCATGTATTTTGTTTTTGCTTTTGAAGGGAGAGAATGTCAGAGAAACTAAGAAAGACAACCACAAGAGAACGGGTGCAACGTCAAATATGGTGAATTCATTCTCCAATTTGAAATATAAACAAACCAAGCAATTTAGACCGCGTAAGGCAAATATAGAACAATAAATCAGCTGATCGATTTGATTGTGTGCCAATAATTTTACTTTAAAAATATCCCTTGAATGAATGAATAATAATATGAGAGTAATCATAAGTGTTTTCATAGAACATAAACATACCTACATATCTAAGAATTCATATGAACTAAATAAATAACTAGTAAAATAATAACCTAGGTAGATAATTGAGAACCAAATATTAACGAAACCTACTTTCTACAAATCTAACATATGTTGCGCATAATGAAAAATGCGGATTGTTCCGAAAATGATATGATAATTACTTTTCAGTGAGACCCAGCTTTGAAAAACATAGTTTTAAAATCTGCGTATATTTTGATTCTGCTTTTGGTCTCTAGATTGTTAAAAAATACCTTTCAATTGTGTAGAAATTATTTGAAATGTAAACATGTAATTAGATAAAATTAAATCGGCTGTTCAAAACCATTGAAATTAATTATGCTCCAGTCGTGAATGAACAACCTTAACATACAGATGTGTATATTATGGAGCTATATAGACATACGAGGATACATGCATACATATGAATGCAACTCAGCGGCCACTTGATTGATAATATAACACACACTTGTCATGTTGCACCAAGTGGAGCGAAGCGAAATGGAGCAGATCCGACCAGATCAAGGCACAAGTTTCAAAGTGATGCTCCATATGCAAAGCCCATATTTAGCAGTACACACATACATATGTACATGTGAATATATAGGCACATATGTACATATGAATATGTATGTATATAAATATATTCATTGGTTTCTTTAGGTTCACACATGCCGCTCGAATTCGCTGTGACTTTTGGATTGGACTACACACCACTGAAGGTCCTCGATACACTTGTACACATACATACATAAATATGAACATGTGTATATGTGTACATATGCACCCAGGAGTTAATTGGAACAAAGCTGGGGAAATTTGATTAGAATTAGAAATCAATTAGATTAGCAAAAAAAATCAATCTAATCGATTAGTTATGATTAGTTGATCATTTTTAACTAATTCTAATTGATTAGAATTAGTGCTAATCAAAAATCTAATCACGATTAGTGACGATTAGCAATTCTAATCAAAACTAATCAAAACTAATCAAAAAAAAAATTGATTAGATTTCTTGATTAGTTTTGATTAGTTTCAGTAATTTAATAGAATTTAATAAAAAATTTCATTTTCAGGTTGAATATATGTATGTGTAAGCAATTGTACGTAATGTAAAGAGTTCGACATAATGTAGGCAATTGCAATCTGCGAATGCGTGAGTCACCCTGTTGCAAAAATGATACATACAGCTGTCATTTGCATATTGTTTACATTTTGTACAACGTGTTATTAGTTTCGTTTCGGAGGTTAAATTTGTTTGGTTTTTTTGTATTTTTGTTTAAAAATATATTAAAATTGTTTAAAATAACTGGTAAGTAATATATGAAAGTGTTAAAATTGATATACGGCATGTTTTTTGAAAGTGTGATATATTAGTGAGATTGGTTTTGCTTTAGGCAAAAGTTGTTATTGTAATTTTTATACAATATAAAAAAATTATTCATTATAAATATTTCAATAAACGCATACCTATTATAAAAAATATTAACAAATATTTGCTGCATTTTAGTAATGGATATGTCAGATATTTATGTGGACGAAGATTTTTCATCAGATGATGTGTTCGCGGATCCTAACTACAGCTTACCAAAGGTGAGTCGGAAGAGAAGTCTAGAAGCGGATGAAGAAGCAGCTGTGAGTGCAAAGAGGACGTGTGCCGTTGGACAAATTGGATCAAAGCTTTTATTCACGGACAATTTTTATCTAGATGTGGAAAAAGTTTGTTTAAATAAGTGTTGGTGATGTTCAAAATATGTTGTGATGTGGTTAAATTTGTTTGTATCTAGTTTAGCTGATGGTGTTAATTAGGGTATTTCTGGTTGGTTTATTTAAGTTTTTTTTTAAACATTTTACTAACAATTTCTAATTTTCGTTGCAGACTTCAAATGGTGGAACAAAAGCCACTTGTGCTACATGTGGGAAAACTATCACGGGCTTCGGCGATGTTACATCAAACTTTATATCTCATTTAAAAGTTCGCCATACTGATGTCCATGCTAGGTATATGAACAAAAAACAAAGTCCGTCAGAAAATAGTACTTCGCAAGCAGGATTTGACAAAAAATTGATCCGTACTATTGTAGATTCTACTCTTCCAGTTTCCATTGTCGAGAAGGAATCTTTTAAAGATTTGTTTCGCGGCACTGGTCTTAGTGTCATGAGCAGGCAATAGCATGATGGCTGTGATTCGTGATGACATGTCGACAGCGAAGTATTTTTGCACCACAGCAGACATGTGGTCTGGTAACCATAGGAGCTTCTTGGGCTATACATGTCACTGGCTTGATAAAAACTTTCAAAGAAAGTCAGCTGCGTTAGCATGTAAAAGAGTTTTTGGCGTACATTCGGCCGAAAAAATTGCGCAACTGATCGGGGAGATAAATAGTTCCTCCAACCTGAGTACGGCGAATATTTTAACGACCATAACCGATAACGGTTCTAATTTCGTAAAGGCATTTCGCGAATATGGTCTCAGCAAGGAAGGGGAAGACGAGGACAGCGATGACGAAGCCGCGAACTTCGAAAACGATCTGTTTTTGCCAAAACATGAGAGGTGTGCCAGTCACACACTGAATTTATTAGCTACCACTGACTTCCTAAGGATTTTAAAAGATCGTCAGGCAATGTATATCCAACACGCAATGGTAACATTTTCACGTACCCATATATAACATATCATTAAATTCAAATTATTGCAGACAATTGAAAAATGTAATGAGTTGTGGAAAAAATGCAAAAGGCCAAAGTCATCCGAAATCATCGTGAGTATTTTAGGTTCGGCTCTTTCTGTACCAGTAGTAACTAGATGGAATTCATTATATGATGCAATTCACAAGTTACTGCTGTTTAAAGAAAAACTGAATGAGCTTTCCGATGAGCTGGGTCTGACCTCTTTTTCAGCAGGTGATTTTCAATATTTGGAGTCATACAAGTTGCTAATGGAGCCGATTGCTCAAACTTTGGACTTTCTCCAAGGTGAAGATAATGTGAAATATGGTTGCATGATTCCTTCGTTACTCTCTTTGGGCACCAAGCTGCGAAAATTATCAAAAAAACCCGACATTTTGGGCAATATGTGCTCAATCGCAGTGAAATTGGACGAACGATTGAGAAAAAGGTTTGAAGCGTATTTCACATTATCTCCAGAGGTAGACATGGCATTAGTAGCAGCTGTACTGACTCCAGATGTGAAAATGAATTGGTTACGGGTTATCCAAAAAAACAAACCTGACTGTACTGAGGAGCAGATCAGTAAAAGGGTGATAGAGGTCATATGCAAATTTTTTGCAACTGATTCATCTACGTTTAAGCCGCTCCAGATGCCGGAAAATAATAGGAATAAGTTCTATGACTTCAACGAAGATGGTAAAAACATATAATTTTTTTTTTTTTTTATTAACACCATTTTCGTTACAGAAGATGAAGATGAGGAATACTGTCCGAAAACGCCAGTTACACCAACCATGTCTACCGGGTTCAAAAGCTTAATAAGCAATGAGCTTCATGCTTATTTGAATGACCCGATCGTTGGTGCTGACATTTGGACAAAATATGGTGCCTTGAAAGAGGCATCCATAGTTTTTAACACCCCGCTCACATCATCAGCTCCAGTTGAACGCCTTTTTCCTTTTGCGGGCATTATAAATTCACCCAGGCGGAATTTTTTTACTGATTTTTCTTTTGAAAAATTAGTTTTAATGAAGGCCAATGTCAATTATTTGTAGTACATTTATGTTAATTATGTTCTTCTTTTTGTTCATAGTTACTTGTAGGCTTAAATGTTTAATATGTTTAATTCTCAAATATCAAATATCAAACAACCTGAAAATGAAATTTTTTATTAAATTCTATTAAATTACTGAAACTAATCAAAACTAATCAATACTAATCAAGAAATCTAATCAATTTTTTTTTTGATTAGTTTTGATTAGTTTTGATTAGAATTGCTAATCGTCACTAATCGTGATTAGATTTTTGATTAGCACTAATTCTAATCAATTAGAATTAATTAAAAATAATCAACTAATCATAACTAATCGATTAGTTTGCAAAATAAGAACATCTAATCGATTAGCTAATCATTAGGTCTTCTAATCATTAGTACCCAGCTATGAATTGGAACTAGTCACCAACTAGCGTTTTGTCTAGCTCTTTGAAACTATCACTAGATCTGCGCTAATATATGTACTTGTTTCCAGTTCAACTTTCGAATGTCAAATGAACACGTTCTAGCAAGTAGTAAATTGCCCTCCCTTCGCATTACTGTGATCTGTCTTTTTCAAAAGCCACAAAAAACAGCTTTTCAAGATCGTCGCCATTCACTACTACTATTGGCGATTAAATATGGCACAGCAAGAACAGCAGCTGAAGAACGATAATTACATTACCATTGTCTATAGAAGTACATACATATGTATATGGCGATTAGTGAATAGTTGTATAGCTAGTATTTAAGTGTAAATTGACATCCGAAAACTGCTGGGTATATGTATATGCAAACATGTATGATGGGATGTCGGTAGAGTTATCACCGTTCACAGTTGGATATTTTTGAAATATAGAGCGACAATAAATGTCACGAGAATCATTTAGGAGGAAATACGAATGACGAGGATGACTTGCCAAATTTATTACTTCATTGAAGAAACACAAACGTTTGAATGATAAACATTTTGATTTACGTTTGCCGCTAACTCCATCAATCCGTAGCGAGGGTGATACGCTTATACTTTTGAATGAGCGTCGTTAAACATATCTACACATGCACATACATATACATATGTATTTTAGTATGTTTGATCTACAGGTTTCCCCCACTTTTCACGTTTTATGGATTTCGTTATTTAAATATTACATGAATATTTATGCATAAATATATGTATGTACATATATATGTATGACCTCAAGTACATATACAGGTCTATACCGCACCGGTAACAATACTGTCGTTACCGGCTACAAAATGCTCTGGAAACTTTTACACCCGTTTTGTATTCTATGCACACTTATTCCCGGTGAATGTAGTTACCATCATGTTGGGTGGTAACAACGTGGTAATAGGAACGCATGTTTCACACATATTCAACATCGGCGTAAAATGTTTGAATAATACAAATTCAATCTTATTTACAGTTGATTTTGGGTGAATTGTACGTAGAAGTAGGCAATATTTGGCGTTTTTATACGACCAACTGTTGATAGGGTCACCATTTGCGGAAGAATTGCAGTTACTAGAAGTGGTTAAAATTTTCGGTAATAAAATTGACTGGTAACATGCAGAATATACTCGATATTATTATGTAACAGAACTACCAAAAATGAAAAAGACCAATTTTGAACTCCAAATTTTTATTTTGCACATAACGTTTTTTTTTTGTTTCCGACTATTCATAAGATCAAACTAATATTTAAAATATATGTACGCGTATTTTTGCATGTACATAGGTACTTCGCTATTTGGCTTATTTTTAAGGGGTTGAACAAAAACCAAAAAAACAAAAATGACAACAGCCCTGGCTCAACACCTGACCACACATAAACACACAGCTGATTTCGCGAATACGAGGATCTTAGATGTAGAGAAAGGAGGAGAATGACATTGGAAAGCTTACGCATACAGCAAAAATTGGAGAACGCGACGAATTTCAAAGAAGATGTGGACTAAACAAATAACGCATACACAGCTGTGATAAGAATCAATATAAATAAGAGCAATGTCAAAACTAGGTCTTCATAAATATATTTAAAAAACTAGTGCTAAGTTTGCACATACATTTATGTACTGTGATAATATTAAAAGCATTGTAAGTCGATAGAAAATAGTCCGGATGTACTTAGTTATTAAAATTAAAACTAATATTATTGTTTATTGTTCATTGTTTATTGTTTAATAAAAAACAGACTCCCTGAGGAAGGCGAAATGCGTTGAAACGCGTAGGAGGAAAAAAGAAAATTAAAATTTTCCGTTTTTACTCTTCTCGGCCGAAGCAGCTCCAACCCAGCAAACAAAAACCTACGTTACCAAAGATCTCACGTTCTGAATATGTTCGTACAAAGAAACCAAGAACTTCGAAAGCGAAGAAGTTGCGTCACGTTCAATCCATTTCTAATTGAAAATGTTTTTATAAGTCGGCGTTATACAGAAATTTTGTTTGGCAAACTGCATGCAAACTCGAGAGAAAGAATTCGGCGACTTTCACATAAAACATACTTTGTCTGGCCAAACTGGTGTAAAATTAATTAACAACGTGCAATTTCTTACCCCATTCTAGTACTTACCAGATTTTAGTTCTTATCACTCCCTAAGAGCATAAATCCAATCAATTTTAATTAAAATTTCCATTATTAAATAACTTTCATATTTTTAACCAGTTCTACTACAATAATTCAAACACAAAAGTTTAATAAATTTTGGGAAGATTTAATATAGTGGCCTATCATATTTTCTCTCGGAACACGCGCCCTTATATCGATATAAAGATATATCGTTTTGTTAACCGTTGCACTAAGAAAGCAAAAGTCGTATATTAAGTCACGACCCCCTTTATTTTAAAACCAAAATTTTTTAAAATAAAGTTAAATATTAACAAACACTTTAAAATAAATGATTGAAATTATTTAAAATTGTCATCTATGAAGAACATATTCGTAAAAAAGTGTGACACTTCTAATTCAATTCATTCATGCGAAAATTAGATGATATATTATAGGCCAACACCTTGTGTTCCTAGAAAAATTAGGGAGAAACACTTAAAATTAAATTAAAAGTTTTTAGCCAAAAGAAAAAAAATCTAGCAATTTTTAGCCACTTTTAAAATTAAATCTTGCTACCACTATAAATATCCTGCGGCAACTCTGGTAGTGGGAAAAGTTTCGTCGTGTAGGCTGAATTTACCGATTATGGGGAAAAACATTCCTTCCCTTCCTACCATGGCATTGAAATCACCAATCACGATGTCGCTCATAGTTTCGATCTTTGGTCACATTGTCGACGCAAATTAGTGAAATATTTAAAAATCTCGTTTTAATGCGAATTTACGATCAGTTACATGTACTGAGTGGACGACGTAAGGCACAATGATTTCTTACCTTGCCACGTCAATTTCATTAACTGGATGGCGGTGATGTCAGCACTTACTGTCACGAAGACATCAAACCGCCGGGCAGAAACACCTTCCTACTTTAGTTATATGTGCGCTCAACTCATAGTCCTTAAAACGTTTGCCCGACGCTTGTTGTGTATTTTCATGAGGAGCTGTTTTCACGTGACGGGTACCAATCCCCGCACGGTAATTTTAATTTTGGACACATATGACTAGGCGCGTGCTCCAAGTACGAAGCCCGCTCGCAGTCACACCTACTGGTGAACAGATGCTGCAATCACTGTTACCATATTTAGAAGAATCGTTCTCCCCATCCTTCAAGACTTTATACTGACTATTTTATTAAGTAAAGTTCATTATATTTATTTATCAAAGTAATTATAAAATACAACCAAGCCATTGTAATAAGTAAAATGTAATCTTAATGATACAACTTACACATTAAATGAAACCTTGACAAATGGTTATTAACATGCTATTCTCATGTGATTTTTCCTAGTCGAAATATGATATTAACGTTGAAATTTCAATAATGGCGAGAAATAAGAGAGAATTACCATATTATTGCGGACTTCAGACATAGGTCGTCGTAGCTTCAAATGAACCAAAACGTGGAAATGTCATTACGAATATATAAGTATATACATATGGGCGTACATAATTACCAAAAGGCATCCCAATTTTTTTTGCAATTTGGATGTATGAATGTTAATGATGTCTTTCGCGATTTGAGTTGGGAAGTGCAGTTAAAAATTCATATAGGAAGAAATCATGAAGTTATCATATTGTGATTTGAACGAGTTTAAAAATGTGACAAAATACGGGTTCATGTTACGTATATTCGATGCAAGTGTTTTTGAAATCCGGTATGAAATTGAAAGATCGTAGCTGAAGAAATGGAAGGGCAGTTTATAATTGAATTGTATGGGAACACTTCTTGACAATTATATTTGTTATCAACGAAGGCATACAATGCTCGACGTATGACTATAAAAGCAATTTGTCTTCTTTTCAAGCTATAACCGACTTCAACATAGCATGTCAACGGTACATCGTTGATTACTTTTAGATTGGAGTGTTTTCATTCTTTGGAAAGTTATTGGAATAGAGTTCTGTTAAGGTGGGGGTACGTATCAGAAAGTATATTCAAAAGTTATTATGTTTATTGGAATAGGCTTATTAATTATAGCGACTTATGTTACAAAGTGCACCGCTTAGGTTATGCTCAATTAAATTTATCACTTGCGAGCACTTTTAGAGGTCAACATTCGAACATATTAAATGACAGCAAGCCAACCAAGCCACAGGATTGCCGTCCTAAACAAATTGACGAAAATAGTCTTGTGGGAATACCAAAATTTAACATGCCGTTGCTATCCTACCTTTTATGGAATGGTGCACAATTTTTGTGCAATTTTTGTAAGATAATTATTTGAAATGTTTTGATTTAAAAAGTTCAACAATTTAAATTCGAAATTCTCCTTCACTGCATCCACCGCTTCTGGAGCCGAATACAGTGTTGCTTGCTTAGTCCATCTATGTACATATGTACATACATACATATGTGTATCATTTAAACTTTACCGCTTTTTTATCAAGGAAGATGTTTGCTGTTTCGATTAAATTTTATTTACATGTATATTCAAAAAAGTCTTACCGCAGTCATTTCGGAAAAACGTAGAGCAAAAATAAAAATAAAAGTAGAAAAAAATATATGATTGAGCGTTGCACAGTAACTGTTCAAAATTCGCGCGATAAAATCGATGCGCAAAGCTACCCCATTTGTACAAAATACTTCCTTAAAAATTTATACATTTCATTTGTTATGGTTCAAATTGCATAGTTTTAAATAAGTACGCTTATTATATTTCATGAGCTACACTTTTAAAGTTTTCGTTTTTTAAATTGGAAATTAATTAGATCGTTATTTTTATACTTTAAGATACATATGTTTTTAAACCAACTCAAGTACTTCGAAAAATATTGGAAAGTACCCGCAAATGCTCTTTGCGAATTTTATTTAAAAAAAGTAAAAGTTGGAATTGATTCAGTAGTTTTTGTAATTCGTAGCCTCCAAAATCCATATGCACATAATTCCTGCATACTAGCCATTGGCGCCTTTCCAATAGAGACTACTTATACATATACCACATGAGGTTTACTAATAGTTCGGGATTAATTGTAACCAAGCGGTACAAAGTAGCGGGTACATAAATAAACGTACAAGTGCAAGTACTGAACTAATTTCGCGTGCGATGTGCAAATTATAATTGCTATTCTCGGCAAAGTTAGGCTTGCTCGCTGTCCCTCCGAAGCCAAGCTGTCAACTTGGACGCGAACGGTGGCTATGTTGTGACGCTTTGGGGCATTTGAAGTGCATGAACTAAGAAGTTTCTGAGGAGGGGTAGTGTGCCTGACATAACACACACGCATCAGTTGCCGGGCAAATTAATGTCTTCGTTGCGCTCTGCTTGGCGCGCCGCCGCCGAAACACACTACAGCCGCATTTCCACTTCAACACTGCTATTCGTATGTACGTACATGCGCTTCCATTGCTTGCGATTATATTCATACCTTTAGCACAGAAATTTATTTTGCGTGCTTGGGAATAATTTCATAGAGATTGTGCTGGCATGCAGTTCCACTGTTTATCAGCAATTCATCAAGAAAGCAGCAAGAAAAACAAATGCATAGGTTCGGAAAAATTATACAGGGAATATTTAGTTGCCCCGTTTCGGAGGCGCTGCATACCTCAATTTAGACGAGAAGATTTGAAAACCCGTCGTTCGAGCATAAAAATTATACAAATATATATACATACATGCATACATACATACATATATGTATATGTATGTAAATGCTACATATTTATATCAATAAGTGTATAATTGAATCGGAAAATGTAGCTATCTTGTAAATGCATATATGTATGTACAAATATACATACATACATACACGTACCCAAAAAATTAAAAGTGCCCATCCAAACGCTAATGCTAGGATGAAAAAGCTCTAGAGGTGTATCAGCTATTAAACTCAGTTCATTGACATTTCACGTTGTCAAAATGGTTCCAACCATTTGAATCAATTTACTAAGTCTAAAATAATGGAACTCCTTTTAAATTCATGACCTAAAAAACTTATTAAGACTAAAAAAAACAGTTTATCGATCCAAAAAAGGAACTGTTTGCGAAAAACAATGGTAATGACCAGATACATCTTTAGCGTTTTCTACGATAAAGGAAGTGTAAAGTGAGTCTACTAGTATAAGTATCGGATTTACAAGATTTTGCAACATGTCGCAAAGTCATAAAACCATACAATTTTATCGTAGCTTAAAATGTGAATTTGTTCTTATTACTGGATTGCATTATCTGATATGATATCAATGCAAGTTCGCATTCATCGTCTCTCTTGGGGCGTCACTAATTTCTAGCTTGAATGGTGTTTGATATGAGAGGAAACTATAATCCAAAACGGGAAAGATTATTTTGATATAAAATGCCAGTAAAAATAAACTGCCTTAAAAAATTATTATTCTGAATGTTATTATTTTGAAATAGTTTAATGCCTATTACCAAATAGTTATTGAAAGAGTTTTATTTCATTCTAATAAACATACATCCATACACACATACATACATATGTACTTATACACTAACTTCCTAAACTTCAGTAAGCGATGCGAATGTGATATATGTATTACCACGTCAACCTAAAATTTGTTTGCACAACTATTTTCCGTTCGTAAGTAGCACTAACAAATCTCATGTTTCATGAAAGATGCTAACATAGTTTCTTTTGCAACTAAAGGAAATTTTTTCCGAGCTGGAGTGTTCTTTAGTAAGTTAGTAACAATAAAACGGGCCAAATAGATTATGCCATTTTTTGGGCACCACGTAGCACTATGTTGTAATAACTATGTAGATGAAAATCGGACTTACCTATAATAATCATTCTTGCAGTAAATGTTTCCGTCTCGCGAATAACACGATGATTCTCGATCTAATGGCTGCCGACATGCGTAGCATTGCAAACAATTAATATGCCATCGTTTATCAACTGCAGAGAGGTAGAAACGATCCTGTAACAAAACAATACTTCCAATTTATATTAAAATAAATAATAATGATAAACTTAAATTACACTAAAAAGAATCAATCTGGCTTAGCGTATAAAGCCTGTATTAAATAATTTATTTATTGATTATTTATTAGTGACATGTACACTGTAAAATGAATTAAAATTACAATGTATGCGATGGTTATGTCATACTTAGTAATGCATGAAAAAGCTTAAGAAAAGCTTTTGGTTTATTAACCGTGAAATTACATTTGGTCTAGTCGTTATTGGGGCATTGTCGAGGCTGGCCGTTCCTTCTCTTACTCGCCTAACATACATATGTCTGAAATTAACAATAAAATTATAACCTTTAACTCCTCACCCTCTCAGCAAGGGGGTCCAACCTGCGAAAGGATATGGAACAGAAGAAGCGGCTCAGCGAGGGCACCAGACAACGTCTCAAGTTCCTCATTAGTAAGGGATACAATATTGATGAGGCGGGAGAATTTACTCAGAAGTCGGTTCTACTAAAGCGACAACCCTCCAGCAGCACAACGCCCAAACTAAGCCTATTCAAAAGGATGAACGTTGAAAAATGAAAAAGGCAGAAGCAGCAGTGCCTACTTCGGTGGGTGATGTGAGCATGGAACAAATGTCTTACAGGGATGTGGCAGGTAGAGTCAAACAGGGTATTATCTCGCCGGATTACCCCAATACAATATGGTCACCTGATCAGCTACAGGTCATATAGCACGCGATTCTGGATGCGATCAGAAAGAAGCATACTGATGGATCCAAGCTCGGATATCTTGTTTATCCGGTAATAAATACACGGCAGAGTGGTTAAAGGCAACTGCGCCAAAAATCACTACATGGAAGCATGCCAGGCTGAAGCTAACAGAAGAAGCTGACATGTCACGGCCTGAAATTTATGTTCGCTACTTTTCAGAAGTGGACGACGCAACTATTTAAATCCCGCCACAAGATAACACCTCAGTTTCCTTCAAATAAATCTTCATCACGTCAAGGCGGGTAAGAAGATTTAACAATGAGCCATAGAAGGACACCAAAATACCAAAATGGTAAGTTGATCTATGTCAACGACAAGGAACGTCCCAGATCGGCGATGCTTGTTAATAAGAAAGTTGTTTTCCCTTCTCTCACGATGCCAACCAGGAGAAGCTGAAAATGCTCCAACAAGAGAAGTTATAGCCCTGGTGGGATACTGAAAACAATGGCATTTACGGTGGATCATCGGTTGGGACGCAACGGCCTGAGGGAGTACGGATACCAACAGCACCTACTCGAATTTATATTTAGACATAAGATTACTGTCTTGAACAGAGGCAATGAGCCGACATTTATTAATGCTTTAATAAATGACGAAGAACGTCTGCTGTAGCTTAAGCGGCAAATACACATGCAGACTTGTCTGTACTACATGTCAAGTATGGCATACCGTCGCATCGTGTATAGCCTGGTGTGCACACCAAATTTTAGGTCTGCATACAAGTATGAAGAAAATTGAAATGTTTCAATTTTTCTGCTGTTTGATGCGACATGTATGACCGTTTATTGTGTGCAATGCAGACAGAACCTCATACTTCGAAAGATTTCAGAGCGATAGGTGGTGCGGGCATAATGGCTTTAACGGACAATGAATTTTGGCTCGATTTTATCGAAGTGTTCAGGAGTGAAAAAATATTATGGGAAGTAAAAAATGATAACTATAAAAATAAATTAAAATGTTTACAAAGCTGGGAAATTTTTTTGACAAAGTACAAAGAATTTGATTCGAGTGCTACGATAGATGTTGTGAAAAAACGTATAAATGGCATGAGGAATTGCTATAGGCGTGAGCTGTCCAAAATAAAAAAATAAAAAAAGCGTCTGTCATGAAGGTGCCCCTTTTTTTTATTAGGGGTTCCACCATCGACAGGAGTTCTTGATAATTTTCGTTATTCATCCGAACAAAATTTTTAAAATTTTTTATTGAATTTATTTCCAATTCCTTAAGAAGAGGTACGTGTGAATATTTTGACCGTTCTTTATAAAAATTTTCACACCAAAATCGTTGTTTTCGCTTTTTTGCCTTAATTTTCTTTTTATTCTCAGTGCACACAGAAATTATAAGCAGCGCCACAATTTAATCTTCCGATGCCATAATGCCCGCTCACTTCCAACGATTGCAACGAAATGATCTATGAACAACATGTCGCACAAGTGTATAGCGAACTGACTTGCGACCCAGTATGCATACAAGTCTGCATGTGTATTTGCCGCTTTAGCGCGTATGGTCGCCGGCCACATTATCATGTTGCACGTTTTAGCTTTTGCCCCATAATTCGATCCCAGCTTTTTTTATGTCATGTCTAATTTTTATGCATTCTAAATAAACGACATTTGTACTATGGAAAAGCCAATTGGCAAACAGTCAACTGTTGCTGGAAACTCCTTTTCTGAATGTATCAAAAGCATAAGGTTTTAAAACAAAAATGCCACGCACAATAGATCAAATTCGGTCGTAGTGCCTTGTAGCCTATAATAATAATATTATTATATGTAGGACGAGAAAAATTCGTTATTACCAACATTTGACGTATATATGTACATATATATAATGATTATATTTTTTCTAATTTTGAAATTCTTCGAAGTTCAATTAGAAATTATCAGATATGGAAGTCAATCCAACCTGTTTTTGTTTCTTCTAAATATTAAACGATATTGAAAGCAATAAAAATATATTATACAAGTACTAGATGTGGTTGCATTGTAAGCTTTGTAACTAACATTTTATGGGAGATCGTGTGTTACATACATACATATGTTACATATGTATGTAGATAAATAGTGTCTACTTGGTAACATGTTACAGAGTTAAAGCAATAATCGGAAAAACATTTTCTAATAGTTTTGAGACCGTTGATCTCTTCGAAATTGGCATACAATTACAGGCGTGGCTTTTATTACCATTATTGCAAACGGGAGTTACAAAAGCTTGTTTTCAAGCGCCAACAAAGATTTCTGAGGCAAGATACTTGCTATAATGAATTTTTAATGGTGCCACCAAAGACGACAATTTTTCCATTGGACCACGGATAAGCCCTCTATGTTAGCTGGTATTGAACGCTTCAAGTTTATAATACCTTTCCTCGTCGAATAGTTCTAAGTACTCTAGGTTGAAATTAGAATGAATACCACTTAGATCGTAAGCAATTCGAGGCCATCATTAGTTAAATTATCATCATCAGTGACGAAATTCGATGAGAAATAGTCGGCAAAAAGAATTGATTGATTGGGAAGAGTAGATACGTTTTTTTAGATTTAACAAATTACCCAAACATTTTTGGATTACCTTTAATTTTAACTTCGCAGCTTTTGATATACTCCCTATAGCGAGATTAGTTTAAGTTGTTAAACTCATTACAGATCAAAATATTTATGCTCAAGTTCGGTAAACGATTAAACAAAGGACCTTGAAACTAATCAAAGTAATGAGCAACATCACCATCACCAAGAATATTATCCCAATGGATGCTTAAAAATGTGATATCGATGATAAATGGAAGTTTAGAGCTTTAAAGAAAACGCGAACAATCACCCTAATTACTTATGGCCAAAGAACAAGGAACTATAAGAACGGATAACACGTTACATTTGCTTTTATCGTTGATCAACAGGGTTGCACCTACTCTTTCGACCAAATACGTAAATGATTGAATGAATAGAGAAAGGGTTATTGATATTAATTTGAACAAAACTTGTATTATAAATTAGCGAAATAAAACAAAATATATTTTCCCCCTGGCAAGGCTTCGAACTTAGTATCGCGTGTGTGATACACTAACTACACTAATGCGACGATACCTTCTTGGCGGCCGCCGTAGCCGAGTATGTAGCGTGTGCGCGCTTCATTCGGTGGGTCACAGGTTCGAGTCCAGCTCGGAGCAAGTAACATCCAAAAATTATAGAAAAAGTGTTTTCTAATAGCGGTCGCCCCTCGGCAGGCAATGGCAAACCACCGAGTGAATTTCTGCCATGAAAAAACTTCTCACAAAAAAACATTCGCCGTTCGGATTAGGCGTAAAACTGTAGGTCCCTCAATTTGTGTTACAACATCAAGACGCACACCACAAATTGTAGGACAAGTTCGGCCAAAATCGGTTAAGCGGTTATAATCCCAATTAAGTAAGTTAAAAGTAGGCAAAAGAGAATTAACTAGAACTAATAACGGTTGTAGATTTTTTAGAACCTGACCGACTGGATATTCAGACATTCCCACCACATCTATGGTGATATACCATTACAATATATTCAATTCAAACATAGTACTTAGTATACATATTTACATATATTTACCTGTATAAATCGACCGCAACCCGCGCAATCTTCAAGGTTTCGAGGCAGATTTTGTTTTTCATTTGCGGATTCTGGACTACTTGGGGGACCATACGGTTCCGTTTTAAAGGATATTCTCGAGGAAGTCTCCTCATTCACTTCCAAACAGTCATGACGAGCCCGACTAATTGCATATTTTAGAGCAGTTTCGCTGAATACTGCGCGGTCTGCGGTCTCGTAGCTACAAAAATAAACCAAGAACGTCATTTATTATGTGCTAGCGAAAAAAGTATAGTTTTCTTGCATATGTGAACACACCTTTTAAGCGGCTCACTAAATGTTGAGTTGTAAGGCTTTGTACTGTGATCGCAAAGGTCTGGACAGGAAGAGCAGGACCGATAAAGTAACCGATTGTTATTTACACCTGCAGCACTGCCGCAATGAGTGCCCCCTTGATGTGCTACAGGTGGAGTTGGACTTTTTTCTCTTGCACCTGGACCAAGAAATCTTGCGCTCTGCTGCTGCAAGAGTAAAATAAAATAAGTGAGTTATGATTTAAGTCGATTAAAAAAGAACGGATTATAATATTTGAAAGAGGCAAATAATATTATGATGTAAAATTGTAAATATGTATATAAAATTAATTAACTAGTTAAGACATGGCCTTATTCGAAGTTATATATCAAGTTGGTGAGCCACATTCGCTACACTATTCAATAATATGCATTGTTATGGGTTCATTGATTACAAATTTGAAGTCAAATTTTAAAAACGTATAATAATAGACAAACTTTTTGAAAGTAATGCAAAATAAACGAAAGATGTGATTATAATTCGAGCAGTAAAACTTCCTACAGTCTTCGACTATCTCTCGTGCTGAATAGACGTCTTGCATACAGTTTGCATTTCTCCTTTCGGTATATCATTCGCGTGTTGCTTATTGCATTCCGCGTGTGTTTCACACTTACCAAATTTTCCTTTAATTGCTTCTTGCATTGATTATCTCCTGGTTATAAAGTGCTATCTTCCGTAAAGGAAAAAGTGAAAAAAAGCCCAATGGCCCCCGGGCCACCTAATCTCATGGTAAACAGGTTTGCCCTGCTTGACCCAGATCCCCAACCCAAAAAACATAAAACGATACACAAAACTCTTGATATATTCCCTGAACTCCCACGTGTTCAAAAACATAACCCCAAGTTTATTGTTATTTCGGCAACTGATGAGAAAAAACCACTTAACAAATACTCGTGCTTTGCAATACATAAATCACTCAACCTTATTAGCAAAGACATAACGTCCATCAGTGAATTACGTGATGGCAGCTTGCTGATGTTAGTTAAGAATGCACAGGTCGCAGAAAAGTTTCTATGCCTAAAGTGGCTAACCGGTATCTGTCAAGTAAATGTAAAGTACCATGCAAATTTAAATTATGTCAAAGGGACTGTCTATGCTCCCTGCTTAAACGAAGTCCCTGAGCAAGAAATTATTGAAAATCTGCAGGATCAAGGCGTTACCTCAGTGTATAAATTCACTAAAACTATTGATGGTTCAGCTAAAAAAACAGGTATTCTCCTCCTAACTTTCGATCGCTATACTCTCCCTGAAAAAATAGATATCTCATGGCGGACAGCCCGGGTAAAGCCCTACTTCCCAAATCCCATGAGATGCAAAGGATGCCAAAAGTTAGGACACACAAACAAATGGTGCAAAAATCTACCCTCGTGCGTTAATTGTAACCTTTCACCGCATGCTCCTGATAATTGTGTTCGTACTCAATGTGCTAATTGCGCTGGTGAACATGCAGCTTCTGCTAACACCTGCCCAAGCTTCATTCAATCGAAACAAATCTTAATAATTAAGACAGAAACTAAATGTTCTATGCGAGAAGCAATGCGAATTTATAAAGCTAATATACCATCACTATCCACAACTTCACCATCATTTTCTTCCATATTAAAAACATCAGCTGCTTCCTCACAATCAAATACCCAACAAAAAAACAAAAATACCCCAAATGTTAACACCAATATCACTCAAAACAACGCCACGGAAAAACATAATATTCAATACGTAAAAGAAATAAAAAACAAACAAAATAATAACACCCCCTCAAACGTCTCTACTTCAGAGCCAGAAATAACTGTAGCTCAAGTAGTAAAATCAAATACACAAATTATCAACAAAAATAATATCATACAGAACAACTCAAGTACAAACATTCAAACTGAAAACGAAACAAAAGATCTATTACAACGCAACACTAACAAACTCACCTTTACCACAGAAATAAGCTCCCCAAATCACTCTCGCAGCAATGTATCACTTAAAACCCCAGTACATAATTACTCTCTACCAACACTTACGTCAAACATTAATTCTCAGTATCTCATCGACTCTAATTCCGCAACAAGCATCTCTTCTATGGAATTTACAGAAGAAGAATTATAAACATAGCACTCTCTTAACAATATATCTTCTCTTACCACTAATCTGTATTCCTCTTCTTGCGCTCCTTCAGTTTGTATTTCCCTAATGTTTAACATTTTACAGTGGAATATCAAAGGGTACTTTAACAATCTCACAAGTATACACGGTTTTGGATCTGGGCAACCAAAAGTGGTTTCTATGACAATTGATGACACTGAATCCGAATCTTCATTTCGTTTTTTAAGATTGATTCTAGTTTTTGAAATAATCAAGAATTTAATTTTTTATGATTTTTGTCAAATAATATTCATTTTATTAACTTAAAAGTAACATATCAGAAATGAAGATTGGTGGAACTTTGCCTTTTGTATTGTTTAGTATCTGTTTCACGTATTAGAGTCCAACAGTAGTCGCTCATCATGCCTTCATCCCAAAATCCTTGGTATCTTCTTTCAATGTTGGCTAGATCTTGGTGTAGCCGCTCTACTTGTTCGTCGCTCGTATCACCCAAGTTTTCGGGAAAAAAATCGAGATGGTAATGCAGAAAATGGATCTTTAGAGACAATCTAGCTCCAACCTTTCGATAATTTTGCAACATATCGCCAATAATTTCCATAAAATTAGGGGATTTGTGATTACCAAGAAAGTGGTGAACGATATTTTGAAAAGATGCCCATGCGGCTGCTTCATCGGGCGATAAACATTTTGTAAATTTTTTATCAGCCATTAATTTTCTAATATCAGGTCCGACAAATATTCCTTCTTTGATTTTTGCATATGACAATTTAGGAAACAATTTAACTAAATACTGAAAAGCCGGTCCTTCACGGTTTAATGCTTTGACGAAGTTCTTTATAAGGAGGTGGCAGGAAAATGTCTTGAGGATTTACAAGTGGTTCAGCGGCGGCGTTTTGCTGTCCAGGCTCATATTGAGTACGACTTTGCCATTCTTTTCTCACATAATGATGTTCAGTTGCGCGGCTATCCCACAAGCATAAAAAGCAACAAAATTTGGTGAATCCAGATTGCATCCCAGTTAAGATACCAATTACCTGTTGAAATAATATAAAAAATAAGTGTTTTCGATTTAATTGGAAGCAATGTTTAAACCTTTAGATCGCCACATATTTTCCATTTATGATCATTGTATTTGATGAAGCACAGGATCTTCCGCATTGTTTCGTAGCATTCCTTCTTTTGTACTGCATGAGCAATGGGAATAGATGGTTTTTTATTTCCATTGTGGAGAAGAGCAGCTTTTAGGCTGTATTTGGAACCATCAATGAATAAACGCCATTCGTTTCGATCGTACGGTGTATTCATTTCATTAAATAAACCATTAATATCGTTACAGAAACTTATGTTGTCTTCTTTTTTGAAGAACGGTCGAAGTGTCTGATTTCTGTTTCTGTATACAGTAACTTGTGTTCGAGAGTCTAGATATTTCCATTGCTGCAACCGTGATGCTAGCAACTCTGCTTTTTGTTTGGACAAATTCAAATCACGAATCAAATCGCTTAGTTCATCTTGCGAAATTAAATGTGTCTCTTCCATGACAAAGTCGCTATCATTACTCGGGGGTGATGGAGCTAAAGTTTCTAGGACGTTTCCACTTATATCTACTTGGACAAACTGGCAATTAATCATTAGCAGTACGTGGAACTGGCTTGGATACTGATGATACATCAGGATATTCATATTTTGCTAATTTTTTTGCATTTATGCCCTTAATTTTCATCAAACAAAAGTAGCAATCATCTACATGGTTTTTAGGTTCTCTCCAGAGCGCTGGCATTGAAAAGGAAAAGTACTCACGTTCTCTCAATGACCACTTATACAGCTTTGTATTTCATGCGTTACAAATAAATTTCGGTATCCATGACTTATGAGTGTCTGCTACTCTGAAACCAAAGTAGTGCAGATACGCATCTTTGAGCGCATGTGTTATTATTTTGCCACTTTTTTTAATCATATAACTACCACAAACGTAACAAAAACACTTTGAATCAACTTTGCAACACTGTCTATGCATTTTTATTTGCTCTAATCAGTTATTTTATTTTACTGCTACAGTTGAAATGACTTATCAAGCAGTGCCTGTAAGATTGGGAGAATTTTCCTCAATCGGTATTTAATTACTGTGCTTGCAAACTGTGCTTGTAACAGCACAATGGTGCTATCATGCGAGAACTCGGAAACTAGAATCAATCTTAAAAAACTAAATGCATATTCGAATTCAGCATATCAAATATAGTTAAGAATCGTTCTTATCTGCTCAGATCCAAAAGTTGACCTGAATTTGTAAACTTGTGTAATCTACAACAAAATACTAAAAATAAGCAGGGTGTTGGCGTCCTCATTAGAAAGAACATACCCCACAAGTTCATTCCGATTCAGTCTAAAATATCCACTATAGCAATAGAAGTCAATGTTGGTTTTAAGTTTGTCATTATCTCCATGTATATTCCCCCTCAACAAAGTTTCTCTTCCAAAGACATTCGCGATATTCTAGCTACCTTCTCGACCCCAGTTCTGATATTAGGGGATTTTAACGCATGGAGTCCGCTTTGGGGCTCCCCCTCCTCTAACGGAAGAGGTAAAATGATAGAAGATGTACTTTTGTCTGAAAATCTAGTTGTCCTCAATGATGGCTCGCCGACCCACTTCTCAACACATCAAACTTTCACACATGTTGATATTACTATGTGTTCAGCCAATATTGCTCCACGAATTTCAACTAAAACTATCCCATATCTTTTCAGCAGCGACCACTTTCCCATTTTGTCCGAATTATCTCTACCTTTGAATCATAATACTACTCGTATATACATATCCCTCACCTAAATTTAGCATTGACAAAGCAGACTGGGATAAGTTTAAAAAACTTTCTCATGAGCAATTACTAAAGTACCCATTTTCCAATAACGTTAACCGTGAGTCAGCGATGCTAGTCAAATCTATAAGGGTAGCAGCACACTATTCTATACCTCAAACAACTAGACAACCGGTCAAAAAAAATTTCCCTTGGTGGAATACTGAACTTGCTACCCTTCGTAAATCTAAAATGGACGCCTGGAACAATTTCAAGCAAACCCTATCATTAGTAAATTTAATAAATTATAAGAAAGCTAACGCGCTCTTTAGAAAGAAATGCAAGTTAGCAAAACACACTAGTTTTACAAAATTTACTAAGAAAATCAATCCCTCTTCCAACCCTAGTAGACTTTGGAGTGATATTAAGGCTCTTACTGGAATAACAAAAAATCCTAATATTCTATTCATATCCACCAACCATGGTCCGATTTACTGTCCCACTATAATGGCCAACCATTTTGCGTCTTGCTGGTCCGATTATTCACACGATAACAACTTTCACAACACCTTTGTTTCCAATAAAACTAATAGATTAAATTTTTCTTACTCAAACTCTCGTCCAAGCCTAACTGCGATGAAATTAGATTCTCCCATTACGCTTTTCGAATTGCAAACTTCCCTATCTTCACTAAAGGGCAAGACTCCCGGCAGAGATCGAATATCTTACCCACTCCTAAAAAATCTTTCTTACGAACACAAATCCAGATTGCTGAAGATATACAATAATATCCTTGACAGTGGAGTCTACCCTCAATCCTGGAAAACCGCAACTATTCTACCAATCGTGAAACCGGGCAATCCAGCGGATCAACTAACAAGTTACAGGCCAATTTCACTACTTCCATGCGTCAGCAAACTCCTAGAAAAAATTATTTCAAAAAGAATTCTATGGTTCGCTCAGAAAAATCACCTTATTAGTCAATATCAATTCGCTTTCAAAAAAGACCATTGCACCAATGACGCACTCTTACTTTTCGAACACTTTGTGTCTACAGCATTATCCACCAAAAACCATGTCTCAGTGTTAAGCCTTGATTTTGAAAAGGCATTTGATCGTGTTGGAGTACACGTGGTACTGGAGGAACTTTCTAATTGGAAAATTGGTTCAAAAATCTTTAATCTTATTAAAGCTTTTTTAACCAATCGTAAGTTCTGTGTGAGGATAGGCAACACCTACTCCAATGTTGCCGCTCTTCACAACGGTATTCCGCAGGGCTCACCACTATCGGTGATTCTGTTTATAATTGCTTTTAATAGAATTAGCTCGATTCTATATAAACATAAGCATATTAAACATACAATATATGCGGATGATGTATTGATTTATACGAAAGAGAAGGATTTAAATATTGTCAAAAATACCTTTCGTAATATCATTGGCGAACTATCCCTCTGGTCAGAATATTCCGGTGCCACCCTAGCATATAATAAATGTAAACATTTTCATATATGTAAAAAGCATGGTTGTGATAATCTTTCTTTAAGCTACAATAATAATATTATAGACAGTGTCGACACTCTTAAAGTGCTCGGTATAATTTTTGATACAAAACTTACTTTTAAGGCCCATTGTACTTATTTAAGGAAAAGCATTACTACCAGGTCTAATATTATCAAATACCTTTCTTCTAAGCATTGTCACATTCATATGTCCACACTTATAAATACCACAAGATCTTTGATACTCTCTAAAATCGACTACGGTTTATCTATTTACGGTAATTGTGCCGAAACAAATCTCAAACTGCTGGATGCTCCATACCATGCAGCCGTCCGTCGCAGTTTACGAGCCTTCCCTACATCTCCAACGAAGTTTATCCTCGCTGATTACCAACGATTGCAGAACAAGTAAAACTCAATGTTTTCCGCCTGATACCTAAATTATACCTCAGCAATAATAAGCCACTATATGATACATTTAAAATAGCTTCAAACTACAAACGCAATTTTACAAAGGAATCTACCATAATTAAGTGCTATAAGCTTGCTAAATCTCTGGAAATTTCTATTAAACCAACTCTTGCAGCTCCAGAAACATCACCTTCCTGGTTCTTGAGCACCTCTTCCTTTCTTTCCGCATTAGAGGCATATACAAAATCACACAGCAATAGTACGGAATACAAACAACTCTTCCTTGAAGAAATTTCTAAACACCCATCATGGAATTGTATTTTTACGGATGCTTCGAAAACGAATAAAGCTACGTCATACGCCGTTGTCAGTGAGACTGGTACAACTATTTGTGTTGGGCTATTAATGCCATACTGCTCTATCTACACTGCTGAGGCTACGGCCATACACAAAGCTGCGGTATTTGCTTCGAAGTCGCAGGACAAATACATCATCTGCACAGATAGCCTTTCTACAATTACCTCTCTGCGTAACCCTGATAATAAAAATCCATTAATATCATCCATTAGAGATTTATTAACAACTCATATTAACAAATTGCGAGTAATGTGGGTTCCAGGACATATGGGTATATCCGGAAACGAAGCCGCAGATGCAAGAGCCAAGCTTGCTCTCCACGAGCCGCTGCACCTCGAAAGCACACTCATGAAATCCGATATTTATCACATTATAAATGAGCATATCCGAAACACCAAAGAGTCAGAATGGGCCTCTGTGCAACACCATTATGCCACACTCAACCCAAGTGGATCAAAACCAGAGTATCCCGTCGATATTAATTGCCTCAAAGCGCAATCTTTTCTTCGATTACGTATCGGCCACACCAGGTTAACCCACGGATATCTCTTAAACGGAGAAAATGCACCAAAATGCCGTTTCTGCAACTCTGAAACTATCACCATTAGCCATCTTCTTGTTGACTGCCCGCAACTTTCCGTATCTCGACGAAACATAACACCAAGCGGAAACCTAATGGACTTACTTAAAACAACTAATATAGAAAACATAAGCCTAATGCAGCAGTTCCTAAAACATAACAATTTGCAGTTGAGATTTAATCGGACTTTTATTTAACTACGGATTAGTCTACCAAAATATGTAAAAGCTAACTTCTTATTTCTACTTTTAACCTGTTATGACCTCATTATTTTTATTTTATCACATCTATTTGTTAATATGTAGAATATCGAGCTGAAAGTCCTGGTAGCTAGTGCTCGTAATTAAGTATGTTAATAATTGTATTATTGATATTCTAATAATAAATAAATAAATAAATAAATAAAACTTCCTAGATCATAACACCTACATTCCCGTCAGATCTAAATGCCTGCCAGCTTTCCGCTCCTCTTTTTCAGGGCCGGATCAAGGTGTCATACCACTCGTGCTGAGGATCAGCCTGTTTGGGGCTCTACACAAAGCGCAGCCTTACCCAGTTGCAGCGGATCTCTGCCCGGGAGTACGTAGAAGAAAAGAAAACAACAACTACAACCCTTCTATTTTCTTTTGATAGACTTTTTCGTGTGCCATTAAGATTAATATAAAAATTATAATATTATCACAATTATTTACGTAGCGGGATTTTTCTGGAGATTATATACATACATAGTACATATCATTCAAGGCGAATTTGTAGAAGGTGATGGCATAAGAGTAGCTGATTTGATTTTTTTTTATTCACCTACATGTATTTTTGCTTTTGCGTATGAGCTTTCACAATCCGTAAAAGCAAAAACAAAATGTATTTAAATTTTGACAACTCTTACGCAGAAACAAAAACAAAATACGTAGGAATTTTGTAGTTGTATTTATAACACCACCTTGTATGGATTCGCCTTGCATATCATTCAAAGAAAGCATATTGATTTCGGCAAAATTTTCGTACAAATATGTCTTCAGAAAAAATATGGTTAAACATTTTTAGATTTTCTGCATTTGGAACTTGTTCTCCTTAGGAAGCACCGTGTGGTACTAACTTGCGAATATCAAGTTTTACTTCAAGCCAAACTCAACGGTTCAACATATAATTTGCTGCATCTGAAGATTACTATCAAACTTCCATCTTCGTACCGTATTTTGATTTATATTATCACTTATTTGTAAGACCGCTTTATGAATCATCAGAATATTTGATCTTGGCTGCAGTTATTCGAACCATACTCAAAAGTTTTGCACGATGGTTCTCAATATCTATGCATAAGTTATATTTAAATTTGGCGTCGGCTCGTTAAAAACTTGCTTAATTTGCTTGCCTCTCAGAATGTTAATCAGATCCTTCGCGTTATGGTAACATTGTTTGTCAATACGGCACCGAATGAATGTTATTTTTTAACATTGCGTTTGATGTTGTCACACTAATAAATATGCTGAATTTCATTTCATTGACAGCTTAAATTTAATTCCAAAAATATCTAATACGAATAACCAGAAATAAAAAATTAATTAGCGAAAGAAAGAAATAAACGAATGCTGTGGAATTTTTTGAAACCTTCAAAAAAGGGAGGCGATTTATTGAAATTGTTCTTAGTATAAATGTTATTTCATTATAAATGCGTTATTTTAAGGAAATTTTGTATTACATTTTAGTAAAACAACTAAATCGTCAAAATTGATAGCCATAAATGTTTAAAATAAAAGTATTATCCTGAAATTTAACCATATTTTATCCTCCTGCAGAGTAACCTGGAGACATTTACTTAGACATTCGCGCCGTGTTGCTACAGATTTCAATTTAAAGAACAGCCTTCGCAAAAAGTGTAACGCCCCGAGAGAGTTTAGGGATTCTTTCAGCATTTCAGGAGATAGGTTTGTGAAGCTGATAAGGCCCACAAAAGAAGTTTGCAACAAGGTATTTGAGAAGATTTGGATTGGATTTTCAAAAATGTTGCGATTTCGTGCAACTTTGAGATTTATTGCTCAAGGTGAATATTTGTATATTTTGTTAAAGTATATGCAGGGAAAATAATTAATTGCTGATGAGTTTGCATAAGTAATATTAGTGGAAAATTTGAGAATAATGATGCCTTAGGCTAAAATAAAGTTTTTTTAAGAATACAATGAGTTAGGAATCTCTCCTCAAGGCATATATGTGGTAGTACTACAACTAACCCCGAAATAAAATTATACAAATCACTAGAAGAATGTATTTTCATTTTGCTGAGAAATGATTTTCTGTACCTGTCCTGGGTGAATTCGTTGTTCTCCTCCAAATATTGAACAATCCCACATTTTTGTTCTTTTTTTCTCTTCTGCCGTTGCTCCATGTTTTGAATTAATTAATTATAACGTTTTTTTTACATAATTTTACATGAGCTGCCAAAAACAGTTTACTGACTTTATTCAGTTCATTTTTTTCATCGCTAAAACCTGCCAAAAATTAACTAAAAATTAATATTTTCTGAGATTTTGTAGATGATTTCTTAAGAGCCAGCAGTTTTTCAGTGCCAGTTTAATAGTTAAACTAAATTTACAGACCTTTCTGGCAAAGATAGCTTACAGTTTTTCGAAAGTCAATTGCAGAGACAGTTTGAAAGACTTTTTGTATTCTGGAAAAAAATTTTACACAAAACGCACTTTCGAATATTCATGGTGAAAATAAATCTTTTCACTGTCATTCCGATAATCCAAGGTTCGATGCCTTGAGCATACAAAATCAAATTAGGGATTTATTTATTTATGTAATTTAACTACCTAACGTTTTTTACACATTTTTCTTAAAATTTGCGCTCTTGAAATTTTGTTGAAAATATATATTTATATCCCTGCTTTTAGCGGCTATTTTAACATCTTTAAAAAATATTAATTCTGCTATAGCATATGTTTAAATTACAAATATATTATATAAATATGAAAGCTTCATCATAATTACTTGAATGAAAACAGTACTACTTTCAATCCATTTTCCGAAACACATAAAAACCTTTCACGATCATTACCAGTATACAAATGTGTCTTACAAAAGATTTTCGACTTTCTAAAGACTGTGGGGAGTTGAAAGACAGTTGCTACAGTTGCCCTGTTAATCGTTCCATCTTACAGAGTTGAACTCAGTTTAAGAAATCAACCATAGTTAAATTGGCACTGAAAAACTGGCCCTAAGTTAGAATCGCGAAAAACGCTAAAATTTTTGACGATGGAGTTTTAGCGGTGGCGAAAGTTTAATTTGGCTACAGATATCTTAAGAACTGCATGTATGTTTTAAGTTTTTTTGGGGATTGGTACCAGCCTGAAATTGTTAATATTTAAAATGATAAAGTACATAATTTCAAAAGTATATCGCGACAACTGCCAAAGTAGTACATACGTCAATCAAGAAAGTATTACGGTTTTAAGATGGATGACGATGAATGTTGCAATGGCTAGTGTAATGCACTGTAATGCCTCACTAAATTAAAGGTAGCGAAAATTTCCACTATCATATATGTATGTATTAATTTTTAAAATAAAAAAAAACTTGTTTCTAGTAATGGGAGCGAGATTTTTACCACTTTTCCAAATAAGAGCTACCCTAATGTATACAAAAATACATGGACACACATGTCCGTCTGTATATGGACACCTTTTGCGAGTTGCTTAGGATCGAAGAGCACGCCTACCAACAGCTCGGAGCCAATTTATGAAAAAATAAATGCAACTCACAATAGAAGAAGAAGAAGATTATCGCAGACGACAGAAATCTATATTTGGATGTGTCGCATTGTAGCATTCGTTCCGACATTTCAGTTGCTTTCGTGCGCCGGTTTACTTATTTTCGAGTAATTAGTTTGAAAACGCTCCAGCGTACGTTGTAATTTTTTTAAAATTAATATTACAAATATTCTGAATGTTTTAAGGCATTAACGCTATATGTATATATATCTACATACAAAGGTGTATGTCTTTATGACACACATGCCCTTATATGAGTAATATGTGTATGTGAAAATTTGAGGAGTTGATCAGCACCTTTTCGAGAAGATCTTCGAATGGTAACTACAAAACTGGAAAAATACTGATGATTTTTAAAACACATTTTACGAGGTCGACATCAGCATGGGGAAAAATATGTGGGTCCCCGGTAGAAGTTTTGGTTGAATTTTATCTGCTACCGGGAAGTCTTTTGACCATTTTGTTATGGTAATTTTTTATATCCCCCTTAATTTTTGGACATATGGTTATTTTTAGGCAAAGTGGACATTTCTTAATAAATTACACTATCCGACAAATTTGTATTCTGTAGAAATCTCATTATTCAATTTTTAACGATATTTAATAGTTAATTAATTAGGCAGACGAGCTATTGGTGACACTGATTCTGCATTTTTAAAACAAATGTCGTCAAGTCGTATATTTGACTTTCGATTTATTGTTTTGTCATAAATTTTGAATTGTCAATGGCTTATAAGTTTAACTTTTAGCTGTTTTATATTCTATTATAAAGATTTAAAAGTTCTAACTTATAAATTACTTAATTTTATGCACCTTTTTTCAGATCATAATGAGTTATATGTGTATATGTACCAGACACGCCCAGTCAGCAAAAAAAATAATTAATATAATTACGGAAATAATATTATTGCCAATGTAATACAACAAAAAGCCTACTCTAAATTTTTATTACAGTTGAATTTAATGATCGTATTTGTGTATGATGGTCCTCAGTTCAGGAAAACCCCGATCGCTTACTCTCGCGCAAGACAATTTGGAGTGTTTATGTAAAAATCTACTGAAAGTTATCTAGCAACAAAACGAACACATGATTTAACTTGTTGACACTTTATCTGCTACATGAACAATCTGACTATATGAGATTTTTTAAAAGTTCATTAAGAAAGGAAGAAATTTCATTCAAACCATTTGAAACCAAACGAGATCTATGATTGTTTGTTTACAATAAAATCAATTTTTACAATTAAAAAATCATGTTTAAACAATTAAAATAATATGTTTTTCCGGAAAGGAACGTCCGAAGAGTTTTGAACTCATTTTGCCAGTACCGAAATATGGTTATTACAATAAAAGTAAAACTCATCCATTACATCAGAAACTATTCTTCCGAGTACCTACATTGCTATCCGCTGCAAAACACATTTGCAGAATTTTATAAAAATCGTCAAAAAGAGTTCCTAACCCATATGAACCTAAAATAATATTTTTGCTAAATATTTTCATTATCAAATAAAGACTGGTGATGATGGAATGTCGTTAATGCTAGAAATATCCCACATCTCCACAGGCAATCGTTGATGGACTACCAAGTTGTCAAAGAACGGAAATGACATCTGATGGCAGGCAATAGTTATCAAGCAATACCCTCTGCCATATATAGCTACCATTGAGCAAGAAACGGTCTCAATGACCAATATATTTTCTGACATGATTGTCATGACATCTGAGTTTACCTGTGGAGATCGCCCCTTAGGTTAGGTTAATGTGGTAGTTCCCGCAGTAGAAACTCACTTAGACATAGTAGAGGAGATCGCCCCTTACTCTCACAATAAAACATAAAATTTACACTGTATGTATTTTATACCCGTGTAGCAAATATGTCTGGTTGGAAGACTAACAAAAATCTATCATTACTTGAGCGGTCGGCCCATTATTGTTCCTCATTAATCCTATTCTGATCCCGAATCAAAATTTTTCGTATTGTTTTGAAGAGTAGATAAAATTATATGAAGAAGTGAATAACACAGGAATCATTTTCGCTCACATTTAGAAAGAAAAATCAAATTGTTTTCAAACTTACAATGGATCAGCAATGACTAACAATCCTATAGACAAAACCAAAAACTAACATAAAAACATGCAGAGCAATTAAAAAAATTACCTTCAATAATTTTTGTTATACCAATAATAGAGATTTTCTTAAAAGCGTATAATCTAGTACAACGTTTGGAAAAATTACCCAATTTGAACCATTTTTTTATGTCTTGTTTTTCAAAACTCTTTTGGAAATAAAAAATTGAAAAAGCAAAGTAAACCTGTATTTCTATAAAATTGAATACTAAACAACATGTATCCATGTTCTAGAAAATTCTATCTAAAAGGCTATGATTCACCTCGCAACTTTTGAACTTAGTCCGAATTTTTTGAACTTCATGTTTTAGTAGTATGGGTTGAAAAAAAAATTAAAAATACGAAACAAGAGTAGGAACATTGTTTCTAGTCTCGTGAAGATAGTGTATCTCTTTGTTTTTGAAATTACAATTACGAGCATTTATACCATGCCAAATTTTGGGAGATATAATTTTTTTGCAATCATCTACAATTTCTTTGTATTCTTCTGTTTTCCACCAGGGTGAAAAGTTAATGGATATTGAAACGATTTTGATTTGAAACGAACCGGTTTCGGCGTTATGCATTGTTTGAGATAATGAAAAATTACACTGAAGATAGCGCAAGGCAAGACGCAAGAGATGACAGAAAATCCTCTCAATATACATCAACGTAAATAAAAGTTTTCTGCAAGTTTCTGGTACTCAATCAAATTCAAGTAAGAAAGCATTAGGTTTAAGAAATACTGTATTTGTTGCTGTTAAGACTTTTTCATCAATTTCAAACAAAGTGTAAGATTGCTTAAATGCTTTTGTGATCTTTTTTTTTATTTTTAAGACGTATTATAAAATAAGTAATTAATCTTATTACTTTTTAGATTAGATTCCATTTTTTTCGCATTACTACACTAGGCTTACAATTTGCAGAATTATTGATAGCCTTTTTGAAATTAGTTTCGCTTAAACATTTTTGGGCCCAATTTTTTATTCCACAATAGTTTTGAAGAACACGAATTTAAAAAAAAAAACATCGTCCAAATCACTTAATTTCTGACAAAATTATTGGCATCAAACAAAAAAGAACAGTGTTTTTTTCAAAAATCGATATTTCAAAAACGGCTGAGCAAAGACAACTCAAACGAATCTGGGAGGCCTTTCCCAATTGGCTCTATGTGTAATTGCTTGTTTGTACAATAATGCTAAATTATAAAATCAAGAAACAGGTTTTATGGCTCAAACCCCCCACAATCTTAAAACTGCAGTACTATCTTGAAATTAATGTACATTTTTTTAAATTCTATTAGTGGAAACCCCCACGCCAAATATTGTTTTGTGTACGCCACTGTATGTACATACATATACATAAATAATATAAAACAAGCAAGGGAGGACAAACGGCCAATGTGCATGTGAAATATTTTCGTTATTACTTGCTCTATGTATCATCAAAAATCACTGCTTAAGTCTGCTATGATAACATTTAACCTTAGTTGCAGATAACAGAGAATTAATAAACACAAAATGCAATTTAGCTACATGTAAATATACAAGCGTTCAAGTTTTTCTGGACATTATATGTACAAGTATATGTAATGCTTAATACAATGCCGCTCAAATGTTCTCTGGGTCAGGGTTAGCACGTCATGAAAACAATTGCGTAGCAAATTTCCAGAAAAATTGTAGTAAAAAATAACACATCGTAGCAAAAGAAATAAAGTGACTCAAGTTCGAAGCGTTATTCATTATAATTTTTTCTTAAAGTTTTTGTAAAACTTTAATATTTAATATAACAAATGTATATAAATAAATCACAATTTAAAAAAATAGTAATGTCTTTTATTGAACAAATTGCAGATTTCGATTTGAATTATTTATTTCCCAAATGCAGCTTACAAAAAAATATAAACTTAAGAAATGCAGAAATACAGAAAAAATGGTGTTACTGCAGAAAGAATAATGCTTAACCATAAACAGGTCCCACACAAAAAACTGAACTGACAGCGAATTCGTGAACAGCGGCTCGAAAACCCGCATATGTTTGTTTTGATATATCACAGATAGAAATTTAAAGTTTCAAACCGATCCGATGATGCATAGAAACTGGCACTTTACTTCAAAGTTTAATTAACTTATTACTAGTATTCAGTGGGAAATTTCTTTGTGGCAAAACACACATCTAATAAGAATATTTGTTGTCGATACACGCAATTTATGAATTAGAGAATTTGAAAATTTTTAGAACTTACGTCACATTGAACTTTTTAATAAATACTTAAAAAAATTAAATAGGTTTAAAGAGTTTCAAAAAGTAAAATTTTAATACAAATTATCGAATTATAACGCAGTTAAAGTCAAAACCATGGATTGCGATAGAGATTAAAAAACCAACATTACTAAATCATTATCAAATTTATTTCTCACTGTTATGAATTGAATTAGACCAAATTTAGTTTATGACCACCCAAAGTACGATATGGCATATTTATCGGTAAATCTATTACAGTGGGTTTCAGTCTGCCATTCGGGTTTAGGTCAGAAGTCTTATTATCGCCTTCTAGTGTTGATAAGTAGAAGCTCAGTCTTGTTTTGCACCCAATTTAATGTTATTATACTTTATTTATCCATCTCCAAAAGCATTTTCAAACTGAACCTTCATTTGACACCCATTTTTCAATATTTGATATTTAACCTATTATACAAAAAATTCTAAAATTGCATTGCATAATTTACCTTTAAACAAGTGGCAATCTTCTCTCAAACCATTTCGGAAATGAAGCTTTATTAAACTTCTCTCCTTTGATACCCATATTTCAATATTTAATTTCACTTATTGTTTTAATTTATTTTAATCTCTTTAGCAGTTGGCATAATAATAATAATAGTTTGGTATAATTCCGAATTTTCCTTAAATCTGCGAAAAGAACTATCACCGAATCACTGGTAGCTCGAACGTAGCATATATTTTGATTGTATTCATTTGTGGCAAATCGGATTCATTCATCGCATTTTCGCAGATTTCACTAAAATTCAGATTTCGAATCAGTGATAATTGTTTTTCCCAAACACAGAGTTAGTTATACACTTTAAATGTATAAAATTCTTGAAATATGATCACTAAGTGTTTAAAAATTACAGCAAATATGTTATTGCGTTCAAACTGTTCGCAGTTTTAACCATTTTAGCTTTAAATCCCAATTTCGAATATCCCATGTGTATATTAACTTAGATTCTGGTTGGAATATAAATACTTCTCATTAGTAATTTTCCACGCCTTTTTAGAGCCTACATACCTAAAAGTAACTCAAAAAAGTACACCTTTGCCACTTTTACGTACAATTCACGCAAAATCAACAGTAAATAGCATTGGAATTGTATTATTAAAACTTTTTATTGTTCCATATGTACGAACTCAATATGTTTGCCCATCACCCATAACTACATACATATTTTGAATAAATTACGATAAATATAAAAAAACATTGTTGTGCATATCATAAGCAACAAAATTCGATATAATTGCATACCATGAACCCTATAAATAAAAGTTTCATATTTTCTATAAAATTTATAAAAACTCCACAACTTTACGAAAATGGTTATCAAGTTTCAAATGACTGAAAACTCGCGTTGATTTTGGATAACGATATTAGACATTTTCATCTACATAACGCGTCAATAAAATTTACTTTTGTATGGAAGAAAGTATTCGACACCGTCAGCAAAATTAATTATTAATTATAAAGAATTATCTAAAATCAGCGCAAATTTTTCCTCCCTTAAACTGAAATATATATGGCTACAAAATTGCACATCCGATAGTTTGGGGAAAGCTCTGTTTAAAAAATGTGAAAATTGAAATTTTTGAAATTTGCTTAATGTTTGCGCATGTCGAAAACAGCTTGAAACTTGTATTTTTATGGTTTATGTTACAGAACGAACTACACTTTCTTAAAAAATAATTATAAATAAATTAAACAGCGTATATATCTACATATGTACATACATAAATATTTAAAAGTTACAGAATAAAAAAAAGTCCGCGCAACAACAATGGAAATCCGCGTACAAAAAGTGATTAAAAGATATTTAAAAACGCCGCGTAAAAAAGGCGGATGCAAAAAGATCGCGTAAAAAGAGGATCAGGTGTAATTAATTTGCTGGCAACTTAAACGGCCTACGCGTAGAAGATGCTTAAAGAAACTCAAGAAATTTATGTATGTATGTATTTTGTCAAGTTTGTCTATGCCTTACTAAGTTCTTTCTCTTATTACTTCAGATTTTAAAATGTTTAAAAAATAGCAAATAGTAAACCTAAATATATACATACATACGTACGTCTCATTAGATATTTGGGCCAAAAACGAAAATACCAAATTTAAAACTTCCTTCGATGCAAAAGGAATAAATACATTTTTTACGAAACGCCTGGCAGACTCTGCATAATGTTATAATACATGTACAAACAAAATAGATGGTTCTTTAAAGTAATATTTCCCCAATCTACATTTTTAAACCCTTTATCGGGTATTAAAATTCTGATAAAGAGTTTAGTATTAAGATTCTTGCTTTGGAATCGTAATAACTAGGGATCTACCGAACATCTTTAGAGGCGAACCGAACTTCGGCGGAACATTTTCAAAGTCTCTAATACTAAATCTATGACTCGATGGAGCAGCAGACATACTCGTACATAGTACATATATGTAAGTAAAAGCAATTTTTTTCATCAGAAAATATTCAAAAATCTCAAATTTCTTGGTAGCAGATATTCATTAAAAAGAGCGTCCAATCCGTTATGTAATGAATAATTCTTTTCAGTATTATTAGTACAAATCATATCACTATCAAGTAAAAGTAAAGAAAAGGCTGCGTTGATTTTTTTCTAAAGAGAAACATTTTAAAACAAAACCTTTACACAATTTTTTTTTAGTCCTCATGTGAACCATATCCCGATATCACTAGCACCAAGAAAGACTGATTTACATATTTGCTAATACGAGCAGAAGCTTATTTTTTATATTTTTAGAATAATTACAATTTTAAACCAAATTAACTCAACTCAAACATGGCTGGAATATATTCGGGTGTTTATAAGAATAAAAGAAGATAATGGGAACTCGGAGTTTTTGCCACACATGCGGCATATTTGCTGAATTGTGTACGTTTTCAAGCGTTTGAACGTGTTTATGTGGCAGTAGCATACTTTAAATTTTTACAAAAATTTTAAATTTTTCTTGGTTTCGGCCAAACGATAGTAAATTATGGCACAGCATATGAGTACAAATAAAGTGCCGAAGTTTCCCGCGTATACTAGATGTTATGATAGTTTAAGTCTTAACTTTAAGACGCTTTAATTCAAAGCGCCATCACTAGTACCGGTATAGTCACGAGTATGAGTCGGCATACTTCGTGCTTTCAAAGCGAATCAAAATTCAGTTTATACATGTACATATATGTTTTGAGTGATGACTCTTTGAACTGGAGGGAATCACAGTACAACCAGTAGACAACCTGAGGTGAAACCTTGCCTGGGGTTGAGTCTTTCAGGGCTGAAATTAAACGCATACACCGTTCGCACCATACATGGTTGCTCTTGGAAACACGAAAAATTAGCATAACAAATTGATCAAAAATTATAATATAATGCACATCTTAAGAACTCATAGACTAATTTATATAAAGGATTATCCTATAAGTTCATTTCTTCGCGTATTTCATTCAAAATACAATTGGTTATCGGAAATATGTTTACATACAAATGCAGCACTGTTACTTTTCATTGCTACAGTATATAGAGGTGAATTCGCATCACTTGCTAATTCGCGTATAATATGAGAGCATTTTAATTTTTCATATATCATTTCATATACATATATCAAGTATGTACATTTCTTTATTTTCAAAAAAATTTCTGAATATAGGCATAACTTTGTACTTTTCTGGCTCAGCATTATCATAGCCAGGGGCGGATCCAGCAGGGGGAAATGAAAAAGCCTCTTATCATCCTAAATTTGTTATATTTATTTATTCTGCTTGGGTACGGAAGATAGGGGTGGAAAGAAAAGAAGATAAAAATGATAAAAAGTAAATGACAGATGGAATAAAATAACAAGCAAAGAACTTCTAGAAAATGAGACATTATTAGGCAAGCGTTATTGGAAATTAATTATTTTTAAAAATGTAACATTCGATATGGGAAAGTCACTGGATTCCCTTATAATTAAGTCCCTCCTTAAGGATAATTTTGGAGCATAAATTTATACATCCCCTCCTCTTCATAGTATAACAAATGGGAAAGTGGAGAGATTCCACAGCACCCTTACGGAAATCGCTAGATCCAACCACCGACTTGATACTTCTTACTACGGCAAAATACAACAGATCAATGCACTCAGTAACTGGATGGAAACCTATTGAGGTAAATGTTTCGATGCCATCAGATCTTAAAGCCGAGATAAAAGCAAAATTAATTAAAGCTCAGCAAAATTAGTTGGAAAGGGAGAATAAAGGTAAACTCACCAAGTTTTTTAAACCGGGAGATATAGTTTATGTTAAAATCAATAAGATGATAGGTAATAAGTTTTCCAAGGCATATATTGAAAAAGTAATTCAAAAGGATTTAGCAACCGCTGTTTTAATAGATAATAGGAAGGTTCACAAAACTAACCAGAGGTAATAGGTTTTTCTTTTTTTCAGATTAAAACTAGAACTTTTAGGCACTCAAGTGTCGGAAAGTAAAATAATCGATTTTACGAAATCTAGCTACATACCAATAATTGACGGAAGTGTAGCAATATGGCACAAATACGATTACTTAACCCATCGTACTAAACTTAAAACATATTTCAGGTTTTCCCCAAAACTCTTATGACAAGAACTTCAGGCTGGTATATGTAGATCAAATTTATCGATCACTTGACAACTTGACTATACAAATTCACCATACTCAGGATTTTGACGATTAACAGTTACAGCTTACAGTTAACAAAATTGTCATCTATTTGAATTATTAATGGCTAGGAATAGAGCTGTTATAACAGATCTGGACAATATCATCTACTGAATAGCTTTGGCGAAGTTAAATATGGAGAAGATTTTGAAAATATTGATTACTGAGTACACTTTTATGCTTATATAGCGATATTGTAAATAGCCCTAAGTTGAAAATTTTTCAAAATCATAAAATAATTTCCTTTATTATTAAGTTCCCAAGATTACAGAAATTATGTAGTATAGTTAGGGCATTTCCGGTGGCATATGACGAACAAAAAATACTGACACTGTTGCGGATTGTGGCGATTCAACAATTCCTGTTACAAATTGCAAAATAAAGACAGATGCTACACGTGTGCGGCAATTATTCAACAGCCATAGGGCAACGTGTAAAACTACTTTCAACAAATTTGACCCAATCATCGAAGTCGACAGTGGCTTAATAATCATAAACAATCAAACAGTAGCAGGTCGAGAAGCGCAAACTTCGCCGGTTACAATATCTGGCACTAAGTTTGTCAACGAAAAAGCGAAAGCAACACTCCGGCCTTCCTTAAACATACATAATTCATAAACTTGACGAAACATTTAGAAATCTTAAGCTTACCTTATTTGTGCTAAATCAATCTGGGAATCCTTAAAATCAATCGAGAATTTACTCGATCTAATCCAAACCCGTTCTACTCAAGGTATGTTGGTAGCGCTGATTATCGTGTCCACTATTTGATCAGCCCTCATATACCGAAAATATAAGTTAAACAGACGCATAAATGATGCAATTAACACGGAACAGACGGTAGCTAATATTATAAAAGCGGACGGACCCAATTTAGAGGGGCAGTTAACACATGAGTCCCCTTACCAACACCATCCCACGGAATAGACGCTGGCGTAGCGGTTCTGGGAATTTCGTCACACCAGTCAGAAATTGCAAGCTTACCGGCAAGCGCTATTAGAACAAAACTGCATACTCACTTGCTAGCGCTACAACAACGAAACTGTACACATCTGCCAGCACTGCGGCAGCAACAACAACAAGACTGTCACCAAAATTAAGCCAAGCATAAGGACAAGTAGATAGGTAGTAAATAATTTAAGTTAGTTCCGAATAATTTATATTTAAGAATTATGTCAAAAAACTGTTACTCACTATAGAGTCGACTCATCTTTCCTAAGGCTACGGTAAATTGTTTTTAAATTCATCAGAGCTGAATTTTTAGCATTAAAAAACTGTTCTTTTGATAACTTGGAATAATTGTAGAGAAATTTTTAAATAAACTTGCGAATGTTAATGGTAAAATCATTTCTAAACTTTCGATTTTAAAGTATCCGATATATGTATGTATGGTAAATTCTGAATAAAAAATCCAACTAAATACCAAAAGAAGTCGAAAAGAAAAACGAAATTTATAGAATAAAATATAAACAACCAATTTTCGTAAAAAGAATACTAAAGAGGCAACCATGCCGGTAAGGTCAATTCAGCGCATTGTCAGTTAGCGTTAGTTTCTAGCTCATTACGCTCAATAGAACCATGTGTGCGATATAAAGAAGACTGATTTCATGGGCAGAGTAACTTAAGTTCCAATTGGCAGGCATGCAGTCAGCCAACTATAATCTACAAATGAGCTAGTGCATGACGCTCTGAGTCATAATGAGTATTGATATAATATAAATATTAATATATATGTATATGTGTAAGCTTTGTATATTACTCTGTTTATTTAAGTTGGGTATATGCGAATGCACCTTATGTAAAGCAACACGACGATACGAAGAAGTGGGAAGAGAATGGAAAAGAAAGCTGCTAGAAGAAGAGGAATAAAAATTTCTGGATATACAAAGTAAGCTGAGCACATGTGAATTGTGTAAATTATAATCAAATCGTCTATTTTAATTTAACATTGAAGTGATTATACTATTAAATATAATTTATTAATGAATTCAAGTTGTAAATACTTTGCCGATCGAAATACTTAGTACTGGAAGTAAAAAACCTTAATTGATGATTCTTCTGTTTTAGGTTAGTTGATCACATATGAATTGTGTAAATTTTAATAAAAACTTCTGTTTTAGATGAATACAATTGTTTGATTACTCCTACATTTCGACGCATATTATAAATCAATAATTTCTGAGTTCTGGATAAGTGGATAACGGCAAGATTACAGCTTGAAATTGAATTGATAGCAGATGAGGATCAAAAGAGTAACACGATTGCCATCAAATCTCTTACTACTGAAGATGGAAAGAAATATCAGATACCTCTAAATTATCAAACAGCTAAAAACCACCACCAACTAACAAAGCTACCAGAATTTCTAAAGGTAAAGAAGACTCTACAAAAACGAGGTCAGTTTAGAAATGTTTGGGTGTCTATACCACATGAAGTTTAATCTTTATATGTAGATGAGAGTGGGAATATGATGTTTAACGACTATCTGCTACAAGAAATTACGCAAAGTAAACCAAGTCCAGATAAAGCACAACAAACAACAGCAGATGAAAACTTAATTAGAATTTTAGCGAAACTAAGTGACAACGACACCAACGAAGAGAAGAATAGAAATTTAAACAAGCTGTTTGAGAAAGTGGTTCTAGCAAAATTTGATTGTAAAACCACAAATGCAAATCAATGGTTGGAGACTTTTGAAAATGAATGTGGGAGATTAGAATTAACACTTGATACAGAAAAAATTGGCATCCTAAGATTACTTTTAAATGATTCTGAAAAAAATTGGTATGAATCAATGCGAATCAAACATGGCCTAGTCTCTGGATGGCAAATTTGGAAAGACAATTTCATAAAAACATTTGCTAGTAAAAATTGGTCTTCAATCATTTATGCATTAACCTACAAATATTTGAATGGTTCTCTGCTCGACTTTGCATTAAAAAAAGAACGTTTATTACTAGAATATAATAAAAATATTGATAACAGGACATTGACTGATTTTATCGTAGCAGGGTTACCAACATTCGTTATTAACAAGTTAGATAGACAAGAGCTAGAAAAAAATACAATTCCGTTTAATGAACTAAGAATGCATGAAAATCTGATTAAAAATGTTTCAAAAGGATCCAATACTTACAAAAAAAAAATAAAACCAAGCATAGACTCAAATAATAAACAACCATGTCAAATATGTTTCAAAAAACTAAAGAAAAACAGGTTCCACTCTGAAGATTCATGCTGGTTCAAAGATGATGACAAAAACGTTAGTACAAAACACTCTACAAACTTAGTTTTGGAAATAGATGAGATGGAAAACCCAAAAAACTAGAAATCCCCCCCTCATTGAAGTAAAGGTTGTGTTAAATAATAAATTAGAGTGCACAGGCATTTATGACCCAGGCTCAAACATCATCCTTATAAACTCTAAACTAATAAATGTAAATAATATAAATAAAAATAATATGGAAAATAAATTCAAGACGATTGGCGGTGGGGGAAGAACAAAAGGGCTAATAAAGTTAGATGGAGAAATATTAAATATAAAAAAAAAATATATGCTTTTATATGCAGTGATGGAACTTTAAATTATGATCTACTCTTGGGATTAGACACAATAAAAGAGTTTGGGTTGACCCATGATAGGAATCTAAATATCCAACTTCAAGAAAGTGCTAACCCAAATTTAATTGAAAGTAATATTCCAATAGAAACAAACAATGAATTTGAAATAAAATTCAATGAAGGAATAAATATAGATAAACTCGATGTGGATATTGAGCATTTAAAAGATGACCAAAGAAAAAAAATTTATGAATTACTAAATACTTATAAAAATATTTTTGCGAAAGATGAATATGATGTAGGTCAAGTAAAAAACTATGAAGCATTTATAGACCTTTAAATAGAAAAATACTGCTCAAAAAGGCCATACAGGTGCTCATTCGACGACAAAATGGAGATAGAAAAACAAATTCGGCAGCTACTAAAACATAAATTAATTGAAGAATCTTACAGCCCATTCGCAGCGCCAGTGAGGTTGGCATATAAACGTGGTGAAGGGAAAAAGACAAGATTATGTATTGATTTCAGAGACTTGAACAAAATTATAATTCCACAGTCACAGCCGTTTCACTACTCTGGACATCAACTCGGCGTTTTGGTCTATACCATTAAGAATTAGTGACAGGGGAAAGACTGGTTTTGTTACACAGGAGGGACATTACCAGTGGACATGTCTGCCCTTCGGATTAAATACATCTCCAGCAATTTTCCAAAGGATTTTAACGAACATAATACGAAAACATAACCTATCAAATTTTGTAATTAATTACATCGATGACATTATGATCTTTTCAAAAACTTTCGATGAACATATAATACATTTATCCCGACTATTAGATGCTATAGTTGAAGAAGGATTTCGTTTGGAACTAACAAAATGTAAATTTGCGGCACGAACTGTACGATACTTAGGACATTTAATAAAGGAAAATACAATAACACCCCTGAAAGACAACCTTAAGTCTATAGCGGATTTTCCAGCACCACAATGTAAAAAGCAAATCAGACAATTTCTAGGTAAAGTAAATTTTTATAATAAGTATATTCCGAATGCAACAATGATCTTGGAACCCCTACATAATTTACTTAGAAAAAATTTAAATACTATTGGTCAGTTGACTGTGAAAAAGCCTTTCTAACGATAAAAAACCATTAATGTTCATCACCAATTCTGGCAATTTTTGATAATAAAGCTCCAACGTTCATATACACGGATGCAAACATTAAAGGAATAGGTGAGCATACTTTTCCAAAAAACTGAATGAATCCCAAAAAAAGAAAAAGGCAACATTTTTAAAATGTTTAGCCATAAAAGAAAGTTTGAAATTTTGGCAACATTGGTTAATAGGAACTGCATTTACCATCTACACAGATCATAAGCCATTAGAAAATTTGAATATTAGAAATAGAACAGATGATAACCTAGGAGACATGACATATTACTTATCACAGTACAATTTTACGATAAAATACAATCCAGGTAGGAATAATACCGAATCTGATTGTTTAAGCAGAACCCCTGTTTATGAAAGTAATGAAAATGAAGAGGATAAATTGAGAATAGTGAATACTATCACCATAGAAGATATAATAAATGATCAAAAAGAAAATTCTCAAATAGAAAATCGGAAAAATACTATTATGGACAACGGCATTTTTTATAAAAGGAACAAAAAGAAAAACAAAATTATCCTTTCAGAAAACTTTAGTAAAAAATTAATAAAATTGGTACATGAACAATTTTGCCACATTGGAATTAACCAGATTGAATCAAAAATAAGACCGTTTTATACAGCGCCAAATCTTGCAGATAACATAAAACTAATCTGTAAACAGTGCGAAGTCTGTATTAAAAATAAAACAAGGTTGAATAAGAAGTATGGATTAATGTCTCAATTAGGACCTGCCCAAAAACCATTTTAACAGAATCAGATGTGCAATAAACAGTACAGATAAGACAACTGCCTGGGCCACAATAGCAAAAGACTGTATAAAAGAATATAATATGACTAATCACACAATATCAAGATATTCGCCAATGTATCTACTAAGTGGGGAGCCCACCGACTTGCTGCCAGTGAGTTTGACAATGCGAGCTGAACCTGGGAAGCTTGAAGAAGATCGACAAATAGCTTTCCTTAGATCAAAAAAGTCACACAATCTAAATAAAGCAATTTTTGACAAAAACAGAATAAATTATAAATTTAAAAAATGTGATATGGTTTACGGTATGGCCAGTAATAAACTAAACCGATCGAAAATGGATGAAATTAGGATTGGTCCTTTCAAAATAGTAGAAATGATTTCAGATTCCACATGCAGAATAGATACTGGACGAGGAAAAGCATCTTTGGGCCTATACCACATAACAAAGCTCATACCGATTTCTAACTAAGCAAATTAATCCCAATTATTTGGCATGCCCCGATCGAAAATGGATGAAATTAGGATTGGTCCTTTCAAAATAGTAGAAATGATTTCAGATTCCATCTGCAGAATAGATACTGGACGAGTAAAAGCATCTTTGGGCCTATACCACATAACAAAGCTCATTCCGATTTCTAACTAAGCAAATTAATCCCAATTAATTTGCTTGCACCAAGGGGAGATGTAAGCTTTGTATATTACTCTGTTTATTTAAGTTGGGTATATGCGAATGCACCTTATGTAAAGTAACACGACGATACGAAGAATTGGGAAGAGAATGGAAAAGAAAGGTGCTAGAAGAAGAGGAATAAAAATTTCTGGATATACAAAGTAAGCTGAGCACATGTGAATTGTGTAAATTATAATCAAATCGTCTATTTTAATTTAACATTGAAGTGATTATACTATTAAATATAATTTATTAGTGAATTCAAGTTGTAAATACTTTGCCGATCGAAATACTTAGTACTGGAAGTAAAAAACTCTAATTGATTGTTCTTCTGTTTTAGGTTAGTTGATCACATATGAATTGTGTAAATTTTAATAAAAACTTCTGTTTTAGATGAATACAATTGTTTGATTACTCCTACATTTCGACGCTTATTATATATGTATATATATATCTATATGTATATATATTATTGTGTAATTTCGAAGTGCTTGTAAAACTTCCTCGCAGTTTCTCCTTGCATAAAAATAAAAATATGAAGTAAAGTATGTACGTGCATAAATACAAAAAAATATTTAAAATAAACCCACATTTTAAAATGTTTATCTTTCTAAGCTCTCAAAGCGAATATACATATATGTATATACAATATATAAAAAAGGACGGATACAGAAACGATTCTTAGGGGGAGAAAATAATTTTATACCTCAAATCTGGAGTAAGTGTTATTCGGAATGATAGTTGGTGTGAAGTTCAATCGAAAGCAGAAAAAATCCACAATACCCTTTTTCCCCTACTTCCCAGAAACATGTTTCTTACAAAACAATTTTGGTACTAAATGGCACTAAAAAATGAACTAAAATTATATGGCTTATTCCTGATTGAATGATCCAAAAGCAAATTTCTGAACTCGAGTTATCTCAAATACAATATTTTTACGGTAATGCCCCCATTTACCCCTGCTGGATCCGCCCCTGTATATAAAAGATATTAGATTAAATATTCCAAAATACAAAATCGTAGAACCTATTGCAGATGATAAAAATTAAAATAGCATTAAGTAGAACGGAGAGCATGAGTTTCGATCTGGTACTGTTATTTGCAAATAACAACTCGAAAAAGCAAATGTTTTAAAATAAATAATAAAAATCTATTTCATAAGAAAATCAGCTGCGGGGTTATTTAAAGAAAGTCATTATTCATAAATAGGATTATAAGCTAAAATTACAAAATTTCGAAAAAACTATTCATTTAAAAAATTGGTGCGTCGGGAAAAAGCAAAAGGTCGTCCGATCCTGCGTCGCCTACTTCTACGCCTCTATTAATGTTAAATGCAGCCAATCCATTTAGTTGAGTTTCACTCATGGTAGACCGCATATAATTTTTGACGTAGTGTTAAAAAAGAGCGTTCGTTCGTCGATGTCCGTTCTGGTAAAGCAGCTACTATTTTCGATTAAGAATATGTAATATTTGTAAGTTAAATATAGATTTACGAACGCCCATTTTGAACGAGTTCGATTTAGCAAGATTTGTACTTGCATTTGAATTATGAACTTTATACATACATCTTTAAAACAGTTTTTTAAAAAGTTCACATTTTCACAAAAAAAAACGGCCTAAAATAAACTCAAGATTAGAATACAATTTGCGGTATGAACAGCGCCAGCAAACGCCCACTTATAACTAGAGCCCGACTGAATACCGATTTTTAGAGGTGAACCAACGAAACATTTTCACGGTCTAAAATAATGAATACGCAAAGAATTTTTAAAAATTCATTTATTATAAATCCCTGATTTTCATTATTGTCATTAAAAAAGGTAAATAGTTTATGTCACATATTTTTGAAATAATAAAAAACAAGAACGTATATTTTTAATACTCGAAATTTAATAACTTTATATTGTAATGTAAAAATAATAGCCTGACGGCATTATCACCATGCAACTGATTCCGTATATCGATACACAGCTCACCTGGAGCACTGAATAATTGCTCACTACCTACACTCGATGGAGCAGCAGACAGATATTTGGAAGCAATTTTTTTCAACAGAAAATATGGGCCAAGGTGTTTTGAAACACCGTATGCCAAATTAGCATAGCTTTTGCTTCATCTTGTTCTTTGTGTTTTTCATATTTTATTTTTACAATTTCGCTGTTTAGCGATTCATGAAGTTTTAAAAAATATCGCAACCCTTTGACGCTCATTTAGAAAAGTGTCCAATTCTTTAAGTAGGGAATGATTTCCTTTAGTATTATTGCGGCAAATTATATCGCCATCATGTAAATTCGAAAGGTTTATTTGACTCTTTTCGAAATAACATAACCGAAGCCGAAATTATAAAAACATATACATCTTTTTTGGTTTTTCGTAACAAGCAGGGCTGCCCACTGAAAACTAACGCCCAAGTCTGAAAAGTAACTGGTCTCTTTACGTAAATTGAGTAAATTTAAAATAACATGAGATTAATTTATATACATAAGGAAGCCACAGATGTATGTACATATGTACATATTATATGCATTTATTTTGCAAAAGTAACTCAACCTTTCGGCTGTCGTACAACAACAAAATAGTGAATATAGCGATCAAAACACACCCTATATTAATTCAGCTAATTAGAGGTTCGTTTGATATTTCGGCCTCCTTCAAAAGTCCAGGCCCGGGGGTTTCACCCCACATGAAATAATGCAAAAAAAAGTTTATTTAACGTACTTTCAACTATCAGCGACAAGGTGATATTTCCTTTTAAGAATTGCTAAAACCTGATTAAATGATTAATTTTAATATATACCCCTCATATCTTGACCGATTGATTGTATCGATCAAGAGAGCCACATAATTGGCAAACTGAAAAAGTCATGTGATCTACGATGACAATGACAGGGCAGGTCTTTGACGACCCACTTAAATTTTTCTGCAATTAGCCCAGACCTTGCTCCGTCTAACTACCCCCTTAAATTTTTCTGCAATTGTCCTAGACCTTGCTCCGTCTAACTACTATAAGTTTCGGCATCTGCAAAACGCTTTTAGGGGTCTGCACACTCTTTTCGTTACCCTGGTGGTTCGTTAGTTAACAATTCGATTGAAGTGTTTTACTGTGGATGCCCTTGCTACGCTTATGGCTTTTCTACCAACAAAACTCAAGTGTTGAAAGTAAACATGTAAGTGCCTCTGCCTAGTAACGAAGCAACAACTTTTGTGGGAATAACTCTTATCTGTTGAGGGGATGCGCTGACAGCCCTCGCAAAAACATTTGATCAAGTATTTCGCCGATAACTATAGCACTGGAATTATGAAACTACTTGCAAAATGGCAAAATGTTATAGACAATAATACCGACAAATAGTTAACGTAAAGCATGTTCGCGAATAAAAATTACAAATGCTTCAGTGCTGGATTATAAGATTTATTGGAAGCTCCGAGCGGTAATTTTCTTCGATATTAAAAATGCGAGGATAAATAAATGTTTAGATTTACAAGCTCACAAAGCTTCTCCTAATTCAATAATGACAATAAATTACCCAGATTTAAAGCAAGCTAAGGTATATGTAAGTAGATATATATAAGTATTAATGTATAAGCACTAGTGCAATGAGTTTAATGAGAACCAAGAAAGGTGATGGTGATGTGCCTTATGAAGAAATTAGTAACAGTGAACTAGCGAATTGTACTACAAAATATTCACAATGCATCAATATTCAAAATTTCGAAATCCTTCTGGCGATAAGATCCACCAAATTTGAATGTTATTGAATGTAGACAACAAGGTTGTAGTTGTAGAAGGAATTTATATTTTTTGGGATAATTAATTTATTGGATTTTAATGGCAGCCGCCTTGACTTAATGTATAGCGTGTGCGCGCTTCATTCGGTGTGTCGAGTTCGAATCCTAGGGTGGGCAAGTAATATCAAAAATTATAGAAATGTTGTTTCTAATAGCGACCGCCCCTGGCAAAACTGTCATGAAAAAACTTCTTACAAAAATGATTTGTCGTTCGGAGTCGGCGTAAAACTGTAGGTCCCTCAATTTGTGTTACAACATAAAGGCGAACACCACGAACTGTAGGCGAAGTTTGTTCTACATAAAGCTGTGGTTGAACCGGCAAATTTCAATTATTATTAATTTAATGGAAAAACGATTTAAATGTATTGTTATATGTTAAATAGGTCGCATTTATTATTAATTTTCCATTTTGTATATTAATAATTGTTTTTATCCTTATCGACTCGTTTTTTTAACTCAATTTCATTATAGTTTGATCGGGTCAAACTTTGTTTGCTACACACATGCCTATTTGCATAGATCAGATCTAGAGAACCAGTTGAAAACTCTATAGTTTAAGTTCGTAATATATATTACCCATATGAAGACGAATAACACTTTAGAAAACTGTCATTTGTTTTTAATTCAGAACTATTTACTACTACTATCATAGAAAATAACGCCACCAAAAGTTGGTCTGCTTGGGGAACCTGGGGGCCGTGATATTAAGAAAAGTCATATTTATAGATATTTAATGCTAGCTCTCAAGAAAAATCCCAAGGAATATTTTTCTTTATATGCTTTACTTGGAAAAATACTTTGCGGTTAGTTAAAAAATTTTTCATTACGTGAGTGTATTTTTATTTGAGTTTTTTGATTTTCTTGCCAAATGCATACAAAGAGTAAACCTCATAGTATTTTTAGGGCTTTAGTGTTCAAAAAGTAAATATTTGTATCTTGATCTCTATGTGCTAAAGAATGAGTAAAGAACCCCGTATTTTCATATGTAATTATGACTTTATTCAGAAAAGATAATGTGGTGTGCAAGGCACATTGAAAAGGTATACCAGTAAATCAAACACAATAATCGCATGTATTTTGTTTTTGCATAAAGATGTTGATAAGTCAAGAAAAAGTCGCTTACAGCCGATCAAATCACACAACCCTCAAGGAGAGTGTGGAAAATTTCAATTTAGAACCATTGTAGAAATATTCTACTTCATTGCTTATGGAAACAATACAAAAAATTTAAAGCGACATTACTTCCATTCCGTTTTTTATTCAAGTCATGTAAAATATTGATTTCTTGTCTTTTCTTAAAGAAAGTGTGAGAAAGTTCACTGAAATTAAATTACAATTAAAATTGTCCCTTACTTTTCATTAAATATGAAGAGTCCATGAAGAAAGGATTTCCTTTAACCAAAAAGTGGTTCTATAAAGGTTCGTTTATATGTTACTTTTAATACAAAACCAAAAATTAGGAAATAAATATGAAACCAATAAAATCATCGAAATTTAAAATGAGATTAATGCAAGAGCAAGAAGTAGGAGAGTTGCCCAATGGCTTCCATGGGCAATAAGAAGGAAAGTTTCCCACTAATGACGGACTATGTGAAAAAAGAATTTAATTACCCAACGAGCTTCTCTGGAAAGTTCACAGCATAGATGGAGGAACATTTCCCTTTCCTAGAGGGAATAAATAAATACTCAAAAATTTGATTTTTGTCATTTAAACGGTTTCTTAAAATAAAATAAATTAAACAAGCTGCTCTGCCTGTTCAATGCCCCTTGGGTGTTTTCTATTTTTTTAGTTTTCATAATAATGATTTTTTCGCGACCCTTCCAATTTTAGTTTTGTGTTTTCCCGGCTACGGTAACCGCCTTCAGGGCAACTGATAATAACATAAAACATAAATAGTAACAACAATTTCACATACATAAAATTTTGAAATTCATACAAACATGATTTTACACGTCCGCACTGTCCGACGTGGAGCTTTGTACTAATTATTTTTCCCTAGCAAGTGTCTATACAAGTGAGCACAATTGTCAGTGTCCGTTTTGTAGATCAGTGTTATGTTTTCATTGGACAAATGCGTTCTTAAAAGAACAAAATTTATTTTCATTTTAATAATTTTGCTCCACATACTTTCTTAAATTTTGGCGATTGCTGTTTCCAGTGTTGCCGTTTCGTTTTAATACAAATATATTTATTGAATACATTTCCGTCTATAATTTCGATGACTATAAGGGTACTTCCAATCAATGCAGATAAAACAGGTAGTCCGATAATCCGGCACGTTCGGGAGCGGCTCGGTGCCGGACTACCGAAAATTCCGGTCTATCGGGCGGTAATTATAAGAACAATTAGGTTCATAATTGAACTACAAATACAGTATGCAAATACATACAACAAAGTTTATTTTACATTTCACATAATGTATGTACACGTACTGTAAAACATATTTCACTTAGATTTAAAAAAGTCACAAATGTCTTTGTGTTTTCTTGGCTTTTGGGCTTTCAGTATAAAATTTATTTCTAATGATATGGAAATCAATAATTTCTGAAGCACTGTAGCTAGTACTAGCCTCAGCAAAAGAGATAAACTTATTTAGTGATTCTGCAGCTTCTGCCCAGCTGATTTTTTTCTTTTCTTCCGTTTCGGAATCTGAGTCACTTTCTTCAAGATTTTGAGTAGGCTGAGGGTTTACTAAAATGTTGATAATGTCCTCAAAGCTCAGTTCTTGTTAAACAGCCTCATTCTCGTCAATTAGAAGCCACTCCTCTACCTCATCTTTAGGCAGGTTTTTCAAGGGATTGTCAGCACTTCTAACGACATCCAAAACTTTGGTCAGAGCGTCTTGATGGTTTTCTTTCTCATCAGGCTGTAGAGTTAGGTCAGATACAGGGTTTCCAGCATTTTTGGAGTGTTGTATTTTTTACCTGGTTCCAAGACAGTGCAATAGCATTGACGGCATATTTTACTGTAAACTTTTTTTGAAAATCAGTCACGTCACAGTCGGCATTTAACAGGCCTTGAATAAAAGACCTTCTATAAAATCATTTAAAATTTTGAATAACCCCTTGGTCCATGGGTTGAATCAAAGATGTTATGTTAGGTGTGAGCAGAGTAGCAACAATATTTCCAGAAACTATCAGCAATGAATTCTGCGAAATAATCATATTTCATTTTATTTTGGCAGACCTGTTAAATTTCAAGTACAATTAGTACTCAATACAAATACTTTTTAAAGTACTTATAATGAATACGTAATTGTTTTCTAGCTGAATTGAAATTAGGACTCGAGTACAAGTACTTGTAATTGGAAAATATTTGGAAATACCATCAAGTACTGAAAGTACTCGAAAATACTCGCTAAAAGAATTTCAATCCTTTTCCAAGTACTTCAAAGTAATTGAAAGTAATTGAAAGTACTTGGGAAAGGATTGCAATTCTTTTAGCGAGTATTTTCGAGTACTTTCAGTACTTGATGGTATTTCCAAATATTTTCCAATTACAAGTACTTGTACTCGAGTAGTAATTGATACAAATGTAATGTACTTGAAAAGTATTGAGTACTTATCTGGAAAGCCAAAATCCTTAAATTGCTACTTAGTACGAGTAGTACTCATGACTTAACAGGTATGTATTTTGGTCACGAAAAATATAACATTAAACCACCATCAATTGATAAAATTCTTCTGGCTTAATGTATCTTATACCTAAATTGTATTGAAAACGTGAAACATTTAAATAATAGTTAAAAACAACACAGTATTTTAATGTTCATCATGAGACTTATAGTTTTGCTAGGTGTTTTATTTATTTTCAGTTCTAATATTAGACCGGTTTCTTTCTATCCGACTTACAAAAGAACGCTCCAACTCGGATAAAAGTTCCTTTAGAAGCAAAAGAAACCCTGTTCGCATCTTTCATGAAACATTTGATTTTTTTAGTGCTATTTAAGAACGGAAAATAGTTGTACAAACAAATTTTAGGTTGACGTAGTTATATATTTACAAAATGCCATGAAAATAAAAGCGAATTAGATCTTCAACTGAAATTTCCACGTATATCCGGCTCATTCACAATAGAGCAGTCGTTTCACTTCCCAACACTGCATCTCAGGTTGGATATCATTTTACCTAGTTGGCTCAACTCGCGTATTGTTAGCCTACGTAGTGTTTTTTTGCAGGTACCTATGTCGATTTTAAACATCTAATTTGTTTCCATAAGCAACGAAGAAGAAAGTTTATATATTATTTCTTTTTCGACAAGGTGGAAAGTTGATGCATATTTGACGATTTACCGTCATCCCTTGTCAAGTTTTTTAGAGACAAACCAGTTTTGGTTGAGTAATGAGTAATGAGAATATGGCATGACCTTTTGAGTAGTTTTGGCTATTCTTCTTTTGTTTGTATTTTTTTTTTATAAAAGTTTAGCTCATTAATAATAAAATAGGGAAATTCAAAAAATTTCAACAATGGCTCAAATTTTTTAGACAGAATTTTTATAAGTTACAGTTTTATAGCCCAATGCAGTATTTATGATAAATTCGAAGTCCCATTTTTAGCTAATTTCTAATAATGTTTTCACGCATACTTTGTATGGAAGAAAATGCGTGACACCGTCCGTAAAAAGAATTATCAAAAACCAATAGACATTTTTAGCTACATGAGACTTGTATTTTATTATAAGAAATTTTAATTGGGTATAAAGTTGCATACACAGAATTTGAAAAAAAGTAATTATAACTAAATGAAAGTTTTAAAACATGATGAAATTTCGTTGAAAATTAAAATATGAATAAAACGAAAGATTTCAATCACGATTTCATACGGTGTTTGTTATATTATATATATAAACAAAATAAGAAACATAAAACAAACAAAAGAAGATTATCCAAAATTAGTCAAAGTGACGTGCCCCTATTTTTTCCTCATAACTTATAATATATTAATGAGATGCCAGAATATGTGTGTGGGCGAGAATAGTGCTGCATTTTTAACATTTGTTGTCAGGAATTTGGTCACTGGAAATTTTTTTAATAGAGAGTACGTGTTTTCCCAACTCCTTTCTCCGAATGCAAAAGTGCATTTATCTTAAAGGAAACTTTTAGGGTTAACCAGTTCTATGTGCCATGTTTCCAGTGCCTTTTTAGTATATTTTCCACAGCAAAGCTGTAAGAATATTTGCTCATATTGTATGGAAGTGATTAAGTTTTGTGAAATTATCTCGAGGGCCTTGATTTGTTAACTTGGATGGGTTACACTCAGAGTGTAGTTGATTAGCAAGGCACTTCCGAATCTGACAAGCACTAAGAATTGTTTATTTATTTCTAAGTATTAGTATTTGAAAACTACTTTAAGTATGAAATGCATGTTTTGTGAGCATAATTTCACAAATGAAGGCTGAAGGTTTGAAATCACTACTCTCACTTCTTTCTCATACTGAACTTCAAAATGTGCATTTAATAGATTTAGCATTAATTGCAAATAATATACCGTCTCAGTGAAAAATGCCCAAAAAGGTACAAATGTACCTAGAAAGTCAACACTGTCGCTTACATTAAATTTCAGACGTATTTCGAAGTTAGGTTGAACCCAAAGGCACCTAAAGCTCTTTTTATAACATAGTAAGACCGATACTAGAATATGGTTCTAGTGCTCACTTTTTCCCCTATGATATTTTCGATGCAATTCGCGGTTTAATCTTCCCCAATATAGTTACTAATCGTTTCAAACTAATAAACTTTCCTACTCTTTCCAGCCGCAGAGATATGTTGGGCATAATTTTCATGGATAAAATACACACAGGTTCGATTGAAAATGCATTCCTTAATGTTCTTTCTCGAGTCTCAATACACTTTAAACTTTTATTTAAAACAAGGCAAGATGAATTTCCAATGTCTGTGTCAAGATTTTAACTGACTTTCCACCACCTTTGATATTTCAGACTCGCTTTTCACAATAAAAAGCTATACTGCGCTCTCTCAATAAATGATTAACGACGGTATAATATTATTGCATTTCATGTATTGTATTCAGCTGATTCAGTTTTTTCTATAGTTGAGCAGTTATACATATATCTCCACGCTTAACAAAATCATGCCTTTCAATGATTCGGCACAAAGTGAAAAAAAACAAAGATCCGTGCGTCCTTGTGCCAATAGGGCGGTAGGAGGGTATTATGATTATTATTAGATATGGATGTATTGAATCTTTGGTATCCCTTCAAAATCATGAACCGGGTGAACAATGTTTTAAAGAGTTCATTAATGCTTAGCAATTTATATCTGCTCCAGAGCTCTACAGCCGCGGAAAGGAAATTTTTTTGTTTTAATTTAATTAAAACAACAATTGGAACCCAGCTACATAAAACTATTATTTATAACTTAAAAAATTGTGCGACCATCAAAACGATTCACAGAAACTTAAATGAACTATTTTATTTGCAAATAATGCAACGAATTAAGAAGTTTTATGTAAGGTTTTCCTTTGATGTTCTTTTTAAGATATGTACTTTCATACACCTGCGCAAAAGCTCAGATTTTTATCGTTTAAAAAAGAAGACACTAAATACCTGTTAAGACTTTTTTATGCGAAAAAGGTGGCTGTAGGTCAACAAAAAAAATTATATGTTACTTTATAAGAGTTATTCCTCAAACTATTTTTTTTTTCGATTTCATATATCACAATTCGAAAAATCTTTTAGAAGAATGTAATTCTTAATGCTAGTGATATATAGGATGTATGTATAAATGTACGTATGGATACTCCTGCTTTTACAGTAGGTTAAAAGGATCATTCTGGTGGCATTTAGTGGATTGAAATAAATAAATATGCATTGTTTTACAATGCAACATAAAGAAATAAAATACGAAAATAAAAGTTATGAGCAACGAAAAAAAATTTGCATTGAGAATAAGCCGAGTAACGTAAAAACAAAAAAGTTGAAAGTAAAAGTTATGAGCAACGGGGAAAAAATTGCTTTCGAATTAACTCTTACTAGGCAACGACATAAAATAAAAGCTCATAATAAAAGTTATGAGGAACGGAAATATTTTTTCCTTGAGAATAACTCTTACCGAGCATCGCAAAAACAAAAAAATCGAATAGGAAACCAAAACTTCAATTTCTCCAATTTAAAAGTTATAGACACATTTTGTCGGCTATTTCTTATGTCTTATGTTATATCTCTGGTGAAAACTTCTGTAATTACCTTTTTATTTGTAAACACTTTTATTTGTAACAAATAAATGTATACGTTTTGTGGATTACTACTTACAAACAACTTTTATATATTTTTGTTTAATTTGATATTTTTTTTTTTCGATTTCATATATCACAATTCGAAAAATCTTTTAGAAGAATGTAATTCTTAATGCTAGTGATATATAGGATGTATGTATAAATGTACGTATGGATACTCCTGCTTTTACAGTAGGTTAAAAGGATCATTCTGGTGGCATTTAGTGGATTGAAATAAATAAATATGCATTGTTTTACAATGCAACATAAAGAAATAAAATACGAAAATAAAAGTTATGAGCAACGAAAAAAAATTTGCATTGAGAATAAGCCGAGTAACGTAAAAACAAAAAAGTTGAAAGTAAAAGTTATGAGCAACGGGGAAAAAATTGCTTTCGAATTAACTCTTACTAGGCAACGACATAAAATAAAAGCTCATAATAAAAGTTATGAGGAACGGAAATATTTTTTCCTTGAGAATAACTCTTACCGAGCATCGCAAAAACAAAAAAATCGAATAGGAAACCAAAACTTCAATTTCTCCAATTTAAAAGTTATAGACACATTTTGTCGGCTATTTCTTATGTCTTATGTTATATCTCTGGTGAAAACTTCTGTAATTACCTTTTTATTTGTAAACACTTTTATTTGTAACAAATAAATGTATACGTTTTGTGGATTACTACTTACAAACAACTTTTATATATTTTTGTTTAATTTGATAGATTTTTGTGACGTCAAAGGTAGGAAATTGTATGTATTCCGTGGCTGTGATTTCAAAAGTTGTGCTGATATGGCAGATAGTTTCTTAACAAAATAAATAAAAGTAAAAATGTAGCAGAAATGTTGAATGTGGGAGTGAACCCCGCACACAGTTTAGTTGTAGTGGCCTAAAATAAATGATTAGGTCTCATGCTCTAAATTTTCAAAATTGTTTAATAGCTAGAAAATTTATTGAATGAAATTGCACTGATTGGAAACCTTTTTCAGATCTCTAGAGCTTTATCTTTAGACATCAAAGTTTTTCCCACAATTTTGTTGGGATCACGCTTTTTATAATTTATGAGGTTTTTCCCCTAAAACTTTTAATAAATTTGATGGAACTCATAGGGCAAGTGCGCTGAGTACATTACCAATCGAAAATATGACTTACATTAACTCCATACTCATTACATTAAATATCTTTTTCTTAGTTTCAATAAAATTACAAAGAGTATACAATTGTTTAGTAATAATTATTAAATTTAAGTATATTTAACATATTAAATAATTTGATGAATAAATTTATCTCATTAGAAATCTATGTAAGTACATATTTCTTAAGTTTAGAAGAAAAAACTTAGAAAAAAACTGAAATTGAAAGCAAATAATATATACGTTCTTATAACAATTTCATACAACTAGAGAAGTGGCATCCCAAGAACTTTATTTTGAATGCTTTCAGTAATTAAGTTCAATAAGTTTTAGTAAGAACTCCTCAACGCCGAATTTGTATTTAGCTTTAGCTTTTCTTTATACCAAAGGTTGCATCAAATTAGCTCTAATGTGTAAAACAAATCATTCAACAAAATAATCCACCAAATTTTTTGGAATTCTATGGTGAATGAAAAGACATGCTAATCATGGACTATCAATAATTTAGCTCTTAATACTTCCTTCGAAGTTCCGACTTGCTTCTTTATCGGTTATTTAGGAAAAAGGTATGGATTGACTTAACTTACCCAATGCATCACAGGGCGCTCTTCGGTGCAGACGCCCATGTGCGTCTTTTGAAATATTTCAAGGTTTGCTGTCAAGGATGCTTAATAACGGCGATGGTTTCCGTCAAGACAATGGTTCCACAGTGATATTCCTGAGATTATGATGCGCACGTGTCACTATTAAATACGTATATGCTTCCGATACGTAGTACGTTGAACTTGTGGTAAATTGCCTTAGTGATAATATGGAAACCCAAAAATTTGCTGAACTCATACAGGCACATCAATCATTAATGGCAACTATAATAATTAACTTGTTAATTTTTTAACTCAACCCTTTTTACTTTTGGAACACTGTGGGTATTATTACAGCTGGAAACACTTGCTTGAGTAACGTTTTGTTTTCACTTTTTGCCTTGAAGACTTGAAGCTATCTTAACTCTCCGTTTTAAGTGATTAATTAGTGCGTGTAACAAACATTCACACAATATCTCAGCTTAAGAACGCACTGAAATTATATTAGATTTCATGTATATGTGGGTATGCAACAATCGTCGAAGCCATAAACGGAATATGGAATATCATAGGTTGATATATTTTGTCACAAAACACCTTTTCAACTTTTTATGTTTCATTTTTATTTAACACCTTTTCCTTCAAATTCTTGTCATTTTCGTTTCCCCCGATTGTACTTTTCTTTAAAAAATATTACATATTTATATCTGTATGCATACATACATACATGTATGTATATGTAGATCAACTTTTATCATGCCTTATAACTGGTGGCCGCCGTAGCCGAGTGTGTAGCCTGTGCGCGATTTATTCGGTGGGTCCTGGGTTAAAATCCTGGACGGGGCAAGTAACATCAAAATTTATAGAAAAGTTTTTTCTTCAAGACGCACACCACAAATTGTAGGAGAAGTTCGGCCAAAATCGCTTAAGCAGTTATAGCGCCAATTAAGTAAGTAGGTATACCTGGTTTATTATGCTACTTTTTATGAAAAAACACCATATTTTGCCTTATTTCGCTTTGAGGCCAATGCAAAATGTTAAATTGATTCGATTAAAATCTATTTAATATTATAATCTAATTCATAAGCCGCTTTGAAGGAAAACTTTAACTCACTCATACGTAGGCACAAACATATGTACATAAGTGCATATGGATGTGTGTAGTGAAAACTCAATTGGGCGTAGATTTGCCTCTGGTAAGGATTTGTCCGCTCATGAAGGATAAAGCGGCCATAAGGAAGGTAGATAGTTTTTCATTTAGGCATTTTATTTGATTAATTGCATACACAAAATATAAATTAAAGTTGTTTTATTAAAAAATTAAAAAAATATTTATCAAAAAGTGTTACCAATTTTTGACGACCCCTTGTGTAAAGGCTGGCGAACTGGTAGAAGAATTATTTTAATATTTTTCAAATTGTAAATACCTACATTTGTCCAAAATTTACAAAGTTGTTCGAAGGACCGCAATTTTTGATGTATCTGACTGGAAATTTATGGACCCTATATATTCATCTTTTGTTGTATCCCTTTATGGAGTTAGCGTAGAGCATATATTTGCAATTCTTCAAAAATTCATTGTGTCATAACTATAATCATCTAATGCTTCCAAAAAAATTTTTTTTAAAGATATTGCCCACCTAAGGGATGTGGCCGTTTAAGAAGAGTACCCGTCTTTATTATACAAATGTATGTACATACATATGTACATATGTGTGCATATTCATATGACTATATGAAATTTACATTTGTTTGCATGTACATATGTATGTATGTTGAAGCAAATGGTTATTCCTATATCGTACATATTCACACAAATACATATGTATGTATGGATGTTGGACCGACAGAATATCTCTTAATCAACTAAATTTCTCACACCGACACTGCTAGGCGGGCGACCAACTTTAAGCGCCTAAATGGAAACGTCATTGCTGACAGTTTAAATTGATTTAAGACATTAATTTATGACTGGACCGTTCTGAACGTTGCCTTTGCACAACAACACATTACCAACGGTAAGCACTAAAAGGTAAACGAAAATAACAACAACAACTACGACACCACTAAATGCAGTAGCGGACAGCAACATTGGATTTTTAATGGAAAGCTGCTGACAACTATTAGCCTAACAATATACCCTAACCAGTGGCCGGTCTTTGAATAAGATTTCAACCTGTGATAAAATGTTAGCTCAATCGCACACATTCACGTGCAGCCATGCATACATACATATGTACATACTTACGTATGCAGCATTTATGTATGTATGTAAATTGGTAGTCGCGTATGTGTCTGGTTGGAGGTGACCAAGCATGCAGCTGTGTGGCGATGAGTTCTAAGTATGCTCGAGTATAATCTACAGATCGCTGTGGAAATCATTTGCGGCCTTTCCTGTTGAATTTGTTTCCTAGTTGTACTGACACAACAACTGAGCGAATAAGCGAAAGTAAATACGTAATAAATACATAAGTACATAGGGCATGAATATAGGTATATACATATGTATATACGATTTATCGAGATTGCATGACAAGCAATTTCTTGCAATGACCGCTTTCTTAGGAACTTATCGTGTACCGTAAAGCTCGTAAGACTCGCGAGCCTCTCAATATTCAATTCAATAAGATAACTGGATTGGTTGCACTAATTTTGCACTACATATCATAAACCCACCATGTATAACGGGTTTTTCAATAGGGACGCTACAAAAGTATACCGATAGTGACAGCAAATGACGCCATATTTTTCCCCGCTCTTTTGACATTTCTCTTCAGTAAGGTTTGCCATTTCATCATGGAAAGATATACGATCCAACAACGAGTCGAAATTATTAAAATTTACTACCGAAGTTCGGAGTCAATGACCTCAACTTTAAGAGCGCTACGTCCAATTTATGGTCGTCGTCATTTCTGGCTGATTGGCTTCGTCAATAAGCAAAATATGCGTTGTTCGACAGGCAGCAATCCACATGTACTCCATGAGTCAACATTGCATCCCGAAAAAATTACGGTTTGGTGCGTTTTATGGGCCGGCGGCGTCATTGGGCCGTACTTCTTCCATGATGATCAAGACTGTGAATGGGAATCGCTACCGCTCAATGATAACCGAATATTTTTGGCCCGAATCGGAAGATATGGATTTGGACAATATGGGGTTCCAACAGGACGGCGCCACAAGCCACACAGCGAATGTCACAATCGATTTATTGAAATCCAAGTTTGGTGAACGTGTTATCCCACGAAATGGCCCAGTCAATTGGCCGCCTCGGTCGTGCGATTTGACGCCTTTAGATTATTTCCTGTGGGGCTACGTCAATTCTATGGTCTATGCCAACAAGCCAGCGACGAGTGATGAACTTCGTACGAATATCGAACGTGAAATTGTAGCAGTATCGGCCGATTTATGCTTGAAAACCGTCGAAAATTGGGTTCAGCGTCTGGACTTCTGCAAGCGTGCCCGTGGTGCCCATGCAAAAGAAATCGAGTTCCATATATAATGGCATCGAATGTACTTTCACAGGAATAAAGAATTTAAGTCATATCCCAAACCGTTTGTGTTTTATTTAAAAAACTTTTGTAGCGTTCCTATTGAAAACGAGCCAAGTAGCCAAAGCAATAAATTTTAAATCCTTATATTACTTGATACTGCTCGAGAAGCAATTTCTCTGGAGGATCACTTTCTCGCGCATCGATCATCTCTGTTGTGTAGTAAACTATGTTTCAAATGATCATTCAGTGAATGCATAAGTTCTAACGAATGCATTATGGTTGGAATTCATAACCTAAATGCATACGCATTATTCGTCTCGATAAATACTCGACATTGCTCGGGAGATCGGCGATACCCGAGATTGTATCGAGAACTCGGTTTCTCAAGTATCGAAATAGTTTGTATGTTATAAATATATGTATGTATCTATCTATAGATGGCAAGTGCTTGCTGTATGTGTGTGTGCATATTTAAAAAAAAATTAACTCTAAGAAAACGGCTTCAAAGATTACAATTATGAAATGCATGTGCATATTTGCTAGCTACATAAACTGGAATGGAATTGAATTGAGGTAGGCCAAAAATCCGAAATCTGGTTTCCAAGCACTCAGGAATAGGCATAGTTGCCTATTGCATTTAAGACCTGAATAGGATGAAAGTAATAAATACTACTCGTAGCTACATACTATGTCGTTCCATGTAAAAACAAAGTCAGGATTTTTTCAATGAGATATTGCTAGCAGCCATCAATTTTTTTCTCAACATTCCAACAGATAGGTATCTTCCAACGAAAGCTTGATATCAACATATGAGGCGTTAAGAACCAGAGGAATATAACTGATATTTAAGACTAATATCAGATGATCCTTAAAATACGTTATTAAAATGATATGTATTAACTATAACCAGAGCGACTGTCTTTTAGGTCCGTTTGTTCAATGTCTGATTAAGCATTTACACCAAGTTCGGTAAATAACATCTGCTAAGCTTACGTCTCGATAATGATTAATATCTAACCATGAGTAAAGTTACCATACATGGAGCAAAATTTCCTTAGTCTTATATTGCTATAGCATTAAGATTGCATCACATAACTGGAATGCATTTCTCTTAAGTACTAGATGTAATTGATAACATAGAACTTCGACTTTCCAATAATTTTGAGCAAATATATATCTAGGTATCTACATACATACATAGTATGCATGTACATACATATGTATGTGTGTATACATGCACAAGCAACATGAAAATTACTTTGCAGAGAGGCTGATCTGGTTCTCATGGTTTTATTCATATCTATGTGGGATTACACACACTTACATACATACATATATGTAAGTGATTTTATGTACGCAGTGCACACGGATCCCTTTACATAAATTGTATTAATTTAAAAACATGTGATCAGTTCAGATAAAGAAGAGACTCATGCTCATATTCTTTATAAATGTAGTAATTCTGGCTTTATTTTGTAATAGGTACAACAAAATACAGCCATCAAAACAGACACTATATAAATTCAGACGATTTAAACTATGGTTCAGGTAAAAACAAAAATATATCTATTTACTTAATTTTCACACTTTGAAAGTTGTTGAAACTATGCGCATTGTTTTCTTTCAAAATTATTTTGTAGAAAATAATGAAAAGTTATGGTTCCGTAACAAAGGGATCCCCTTAAAATTAGCGTGAATTCATCTCTTTTTGACCCTCCCGATGGGCCTGGATGAACCTATGTACATATGTACATATGTATGTATGTTAATCTGGGTTTTTTACGCAGATCACCCGTTGGAAAACGCCTCTGAACCTCACAAATATGTAAGGGGGAACATGGAAATGACGTTATGTAGCGAGGTATATTTTATGCAATACGAAATCGGCCCTGGGGAGGCGGTTTCACTGAAATATGTATACATGTGCATATGTATGTATGTATATGCAGTACCAAATTCTAAAGCAAGGAGACCAGTCCATTTATTTACTCATTTCCCACTTATGTAAATGCCCACAGTTGATAGTAAAATTACTTAATCGATATTCAGGCAATGTACTGTGATTACTGATCAAAGATCGGATGGGGAACGGCTCGATAATATCGATGTAGATATGTATGCATGCATGCATAAATTTTTGTACATATATACATACATATGTATTCGCAAGCAGACACAAGTACATGCATAAAATGTATTTACAAACTAGTAGCAGCTGACCACTTATTGAGTAAACTCGGCTTTAGATAACAATTTCTGTAATTCCACTTTTTTCTTCGCGTCTAAATATGCATACAATTATATGTATACATATGTACATATGCACATATGTATATACATATCTAATATCTGCATATGTAACTACGTATTTATTGCGGCAGATATGTATGATTTATCTTACACATTACACACACTCACATTATATGTATATCTACACACGCGCTCGGTATGTTTTAAAAGCGTTCGAAATATTCAAAATATACTGCCGTCATTAGCTTGACATTTGAAACTGATTTAACGTGATTGGTTTCGTGACGTTACGTTTGACTGCCGTGATTCGATCGTTTCTACCGCTGCAGTGTGCCCGTTAGATGTAGCTTCTCGTAGTTTGGTCCGGTGAGCGCGGTTGCGTTTCCGATTTCTATTTCGATTTCGATTCCGATTTCAATTTCATTGTTGAGTCATGCGCGCTACAATTACCTAGAATTCCGCGCGTTCACTGTTCTTCGAATGCGAGACAACTAATGCTTATGGATAGCCCGCTCTGGCGGCGACCAGCCGTCATCCGGCCTATGAAATAATGAAACGAGGCTGGGCTCTGATAAGCTTTCGAATACTAGTTGTCCCATTTCATCACTTGTGCAAGCCATCTTCTTTATATTCGCATCGTTTGTGATTGGTGGAGGTAAAATTGTTCCTGATGGCTGCTTTTTCATTGTGTCCAGTGCCAGTAGAGTGTGCTCGCTCACGTAAATGGGTTTGCGTGACCAGATTTTCGTAAGGGAGGACATCGGTGTTTGAACTCTGCACGGCTGGTTACGAGCCATATTTGATGTGAGGGTATGTGTATATGTATTTAAATATGTATATATGGGTGCATGTGCTTACACATATGCAGTATAGTATGCGATGGTACTTAGATATTGGAGAGGCGTGGTATTCGTTCACTTGCGGCACCCAGTAAGGTTGAGCGGCGTGTTCACTCATTCACCGCAATTATTGCCAACGAAAGGCGACTAAAGTTTGGTGGCGTCTGCCTCTACTCCATCCTGTTAGTGTGAATGTCTATAGTGAATTTGACACAACATGTACACATACTTTTGATGCGCGTATAAAGGTACATATATATGTACATATCTACTATATCGGTGCAAATGTATATGGGCGCACAAAGCTTTGCGACCCCAGTAATCGAAATCAGCACAAGATGTTTGGTAGCAAACAGAAGGCAGCAGGTTGTGGGTAGAAGCAGCATATGAATTATGCAGCAGTAGCGGAGGCAGCGGCACCATTGCCACCGGTGACTGCGGTGGCATCACTTCTTTGACAGCGCAAAGTAGAGACACATAGATGTTGCTGTATTGTTTATGTTGTTGCTGTTGTTATCGGCGTTGTTGGCTGCAGAATACCTAACCATGTAAACCATGTGTATGTAGATACATATGTATGTGCTTGTGTCTACACATATGTAGCTGTGTGTGTTTTGTTGGATTTAATTTTTTATCATTCTTTCTTTTCCTCGTTTTTTTCTTTTTCGTTTTCATTTTTGCTGCGTTGTCGGTATCGCCACTGCTGCCATTTCCACTTCCAATGCCTGGTTCCTGTTGCCGTTGCTATTGCTTTAGCTGTTGCCATTGTTGTTGCCGCCTCTACTCGTAATGTTGATGCTTGCCAAAAGGTACTGACATCGCAATCGTCGTTCGCCCGTGTTAAGGCTCTTGTGCGATTGACGATGACTACTTTGGCGCATGAAAAGAAGAGGTAAATATAATAGCAAGCAAAAAATTAAATAAAACGAACCATCCAAACTACAATCAAAGTCAATGCAGCAGCTTGGGGTATTTTGCTACATTGTAGGTATGTAATATTAGTACATATGTACATACATACATACGTATCTACGTACATACATACATATGTATGTATGTATATACAATACATATGTATGTATGCATGTGAGTACATATATACTCATATAGCTTGTTTGTACTATATCGAAATGAACGTGGATGTACATCAGTAGGTCTGTCTACTTCTTTCAGCATTTTCTATTCCATTTCAATGGACCCGCTGTTTTATTTTGTCCTTAAGTTTGATCGTTGGCAAAATGTATCGAATTCATATTGTCGAGATGTGCACATTGATTTTAAATGAACGATTGTGTGTTGATTTACATCCACCCGAACACGTAAGGTACATATGTAGTCATTATACATATTGTATGTACATATGTACATACATATGTATTTAAGTATATATGTATGTACATATGTACGTATATCCCAAAGTATTTATACCAACGCAAGGTAAGAGCCTAGTTTTTGCAAGCTTATGCATTTACTTGCAAATGTACATAGCTATGTATGAATGTATTAACATTCAAATTTATATACACACATTGCCACATTATTATGTACATGCGTAATAGATATGAATGTATAAATAATAACTGCTCGACTAAGAATCTACCTAGTTCCTTTAGAATGCACAAACATTCTAAAGTGTTGTGGAAAGTTATGTCGAACTTTGCAATACGCTTTAAACATTGGAATGTTCTCGAAAATATGCACATGCTCCAATTTGATACTAACTTTAAGGTCCTTAAGAAATTCACTAAACTGGCGGAAATTTATCCTTTAAATTGGAACGAAAAACTTTTGACGAATTTACACCTGAATTTATAAATTATAAATTGGTCGAGTCAGCGATCAATCGTTTCGAAATTGAAAACTTGTCGAACAGGAAAACATACAATATGTTGTTAAATTAATTAAATTTTCAGTCTCCGTAGCTTCATTGTAAGTACGCAGTACTTAGCAAATTAAGACAAATAATTGCCGATCCCACAGGTTATATGTGAGCTCCTAGGAGCAGCCACATTAACCTAACCCAACTTACAGTTTGCATGAAGAGAAGACTTCACGCATTGATCATATGCACTTGCATACACATGTAAGCATTTCTTAAACAAGTAGTTTTAAAAAACATGGAGTAAAATGAGCTCTCATTTGTGGCGTTAGTTATCGCGAGAATACGTAACACTTTGTATGATATTTGAAAACTTACATATCAATGAAAGCATTCCTGGCTACATATTTATTTCGGCCAGTTCCGTCGTCCTCGATATACATATGTACTTTTTTACGAATTTGTGAGATGGTAACTTCGTTTCCAGACCGCTAAAATGATGCCGCCAGTTGCACACAATTTTTCTATTTCTGGCTTGTTGAAATCAGAGAACGCAAACAAAAAATAGCAAAGGTTTCCCAATCGTATAGTTTCGCTCATGCAATATAAGGAAACAGAACCAACTTCAAATCCCTTAGAAGCATTTTGTGAGCAGTAACTTTACTTTGATATTCCTCGTGATATTTAGGTAACGCAAACAAAACAATTGAATACAGAAAATAGCACAACAAATGTAAAGTTAGTGCTCGCAACACAAAACGAAATCATTTTTTAAGGTTTTTAAAGTAAAGCTTTTTTAGCGGCATGCGCTTTTTCAAGCTCGCAGTACCCGCCGCTTTTAAAAGATAAATCAAATATATGTACATATATATTATAAGCAGGTACTCAAATGATTAATCTCTTGCAACAACAGTAACATCGATATTAATAACAACCACACTAACAACAACAACCGAACCAAACCCGCATGTTCATTGTGAACTAAGATTCTAGGTGTGCACTTGTTTTCCTTATTTGGCAATTGTGCGTATCCAACAGGAACAAGAAAGATTATTGATGTTATTAAGTTAAATTTATTCATTGGACTTAATCTTTCAAAAGCATATGTATGTACATAGATATACTAACTGTGATTAAAAAATCCATTGGCTCTATTAAACTATTTTCCACATTTATTGGTGTTAATTTCTTCGCTTGTCAGATAAAATTTACATCAAGGAAGAAAATAACCGCCCTACACCATCCCTTGAGTACAAAAAATGACATTCATTCATAATTTCAGCTATTATTTTCAAGTAATTGTCTTGATTCTTTCAAAATTCCAGGACATTATCGCCAAGCTATGCTATCTTCGTTCATACATTAACATATCAGTTTCCATGCCTAAATTGGAAGGCAATCATTTAGTGTGTTCTTGGATTCAAAAATACAGCCGCATTAAATAAATCGTTATCGAAGAGCTTTGATTTTCTTTTATTTAAACTAGTAAGTTGACAACACTTTTCAAGATATTCATGTAAGTTTGATTTCTTAACTACTTTATAACACATCTGTATTTGTCTATCTTTTCCCTGATTTCTTCTGTTTTTAAAGCATCGTTTACACAAAGTTTCAGCGTGTAGGCGTCACAAAGAATGTTAGGAATTATTTGTGAACAAAAACTATTTTTCTATGAAATTTCAAACTGTAGAACTTTCATTGTGGTCGTTTTCTTGTGGATTTTTGAGGTCTGTGTTTAAGTCATGTACTACCTTTAACATGTTTGCTCATTAGGTCCGTCCGTACACATACTCGCCAGTAAGAAAATATTCAGTACTTGCCAGTAACTAAATTTCAGAGCGTAAGCAAAATTTGCTCTCAGTGAAAGAAACTTGCAAGAAAGTACGAAAACGCAAAACCAGTAAGAAATTGAAAGTTGTTTCTTTTTTGTTGTACGTTTATATATTTAATCACTTTTCCAATTTTCTCCCTTTCTTATGGAAATAATTAATGTTTTTAATAACTCTTTTATTTTTGTGATCAACTGAATACTTGCAATCAGGTGTTTTTCGTACTGGCAAATTGTTACGAGTAAAAATGTATCCAGTAAAAACTTGCAACTTCCCTTGAAAACAACTGCCATTATTCCTCTCTCAATTTCCCTAACTTTGCTTGAAAAGCTTCTTGAAAACGCCAAAACCTGATAATTCGTAACAATTGTTACAAACTTTTATATGCTAGTACGTAAAATAAACATAAGTTAGGTTAGGTTACTGTGGTAGTTCCCGCAAAGGGAACTCACTTAGACATAGTAGGAGTCCATTGTGATACCACCTGATTTATGAACGGTAACGTGAATCGGAAAGTCAGGAAAGATTAACCTGAGAAACGTTGCGTGCCCCGAATGAAGTCACGCAAATTACCAATCTCCACCCCAGAAAGCTCCTCTGGAGTCCTAAAGAAGTACGAGGCTAGGTACTTGACCCCGGTCTCGCAAATTCAGGGCAGCTGAGCAGAAAATGACAAGATGAATCCACCTCATCCTCCTCCATACAGCTGCGGCAGAAAGGGTCAGAGACTATCTTCAGCCTAACCGCATGAATACCCAACGGACAATACCCAGTCAAAACACCAGCGAGGGTCGAGAGTTGCCGCTTAGTAAGGGACCTCAGCTCCTTTGAGACCCCACGATCCACTCTCGGCCAGAGGGACCTTGCAATTCTGCATGTCGTGGCAATTTCCCAGCGCTCGCCGAGACGACAGAAAGCCCATCTGTCCAGGAGGCAGTCAAAGGAGCCCCCACCCCCTCCCTGCAAGGACCAATGACTTCCAGGGCACCTTGCCGAGCGAGCTCATCAGGCATGTCGCTATGCCCCGGTACCCAAATTAGTCTAACGTCGAGATACTCTGAGGCGGCTGCGAGGGAAGTCAGGCATTCCCTGACCAGTTTTGATCTCACCATTAGCGATCCTAAGGCGGCCTGACTATCCGAATAAATGTTAGCCCGTCTAGAGGGCATTACATTGGTAAGTAGCCAATCGGCTGCCTCCTTGATTTCGGCCACCTCTGCTTGAAATGTGTAATATAAACATAACTATTGTCTATTGTTATGGCCAATATTTGATTTATATCGATTTTATAAGCATTCAATACTTCTAATCATGATAAAATAAAGAAGACAGCACCATCGTCACTTTTTGGCCGCCATAGTAACTACCTGACAATTAAATAATAATAATAATAATAAGCCCAACGGTTACCCTCTTTCCCGCCCAACCGACACGAGGGGCACAGTCCGCATGACGTACGGATCTTTTTTTTTTTTTATAATTAATTTTTTTGTGCCGAGTTGTTAAAAGGAAAAAGTTTGTTAAGCGTCGAGATCCAAAACTGCTCAGCTACAGAAAAAACTTCATCAGCTGAATCAAATATATATTATACCGCCGTTAATCATTTATTGAGAAAGGACAGTACAGCTCTTTTTATGGTGAAAAGTGAGTCCGAAATATCAAAAGTGCTGGAAAGACAGTTGAAATCTTGACATAAACATCGGAAAGGTTCATTTAATTCATAATTGGTTTTACACTGTTTTAAATAAAGAGGTTTAAAGTGTCTTGAAATCCGAGAAGGAACATTAAGTTTAACTTCGGCAATAAGAAATGTGCTTGCGATAGACCCTGTGAGTAGTTTAGTAATGAATATTATGCCTAGCATTTCTCTACGGCTGGAAAGAGTAGGAAGATTTATTAGCTTCAAACGATCAGTATAATGAGGAAGATTAAGCCGAGAATCCCATCTAAAGTCTCTTAGGGCAAAAAGTAAGAACTGTTTTTGAATTGATTCCAGCCGATCAATGTGAACTTGATAACGTGGGTTCCAAACTATCGAACCGTATTCTAGCATAGGTCTTACTAAAGTTGTAAAAAGAGCCTTTGTTACATATGGGTCCTTGAATTCTTTTGGTCATCGTTTTATAAAGGCAAACATCCCTCTAGCCTTATTAGCTAAAGCATTAACATGACTATTGAAATTAAGTTTGGAATCCATTGTAACTCCCAAGTCAACAAAGTCAAACACTTGATCCAGAGTATAGTTATTTATTATGTAAGAAGCTGGCTGAATAGTTCTTCGTGAAAAACTCATAAATTTACATTTTTTAAGGTTAAGTGGCATATAATTTATGTTGCACCAATCAACTAAGCTGTTAATATCTATTTGTAATAAATTTCTTTCTTCAATCGAAGCGTATGATTTAAAAAGTTTTACATCATCAGCATACATTAGTATATTCGAATATCTTATTGCAGTAGTAATATCATTTATGAATAACAAAAACAGAATCGGGCCTAGATGGCTGCCTTGGGGAACTCCCGAAGTAACATTAATGACATTGGAAAAAGCATTTTTGAATATAATGATTTGAGATCTATCATGTAGATAAGAAGAAATCCAGCGGAGGAGAGAGGGTGGAAAGCCCAGCAGATCAAGTTTGTGGATGAGTAAGGGGTGACAAACTTTGTCAAAAGCTTTACTGAAGTCGGTGTATATAACATCTGTTGGAATATTTTCTCTAAAACCATTTGAAACATGAGTTGTGAATTCCAGTAAATTGGTAATAGTTGATTTGCCCTTACAAAATCCGTGCTGAGAGTTTGCGATTGATGAAGAGATCGTATATTTTAACTGATTAGTAATAATTGCTTCAAATAGTTTTGGAATTGCTGATAGCTTTGCTATGCCACGGTAATTTTCAATCGAAGACCTATTGCCGCTTTTATGAAGAGGGATTATAAAAGACTTTTTCCAAACAGAGGGGAAATTACCTTGTTTTAGCGACAAGTTAAACAAGTTTGATAAAGGCAGATATAGATAATCAGCAAATTGTTTAAGAATACATGTCGGAATCATATCAGGACCGTACCTGAATGATTCTTTTAAAGATTTCAGATAAAATAATACATCTTCAGAAGATATTACTGGAACATTAATCGAATTATTAGTATATAGATAATATGGATATTTATAAGGGGGAAGATTGACTTTAGTGGAATAGTTAGACTCAATGAATTGTGCAAATAGGATAGCAATGTCTTCATTGTCGCTGGACACAGTGTTCTTATACCTCATATTTGAAGGAAAACCATTTACCTTACGCTTTGAGTTTACGAAACCATGAAATGATTTAGGGTTACAAATAATATTCTTTTTCATTTTATTTAGGTATTCTTGGTAAGATTTCTTATTTAATTTGAAATATTTATGTCGCAGGACTGAGTACTTTAAGTAATCTGTAAGTAAACCTGTTTTTTTTATATTGTTTGAAGATACGCGATTTTTTATTTTTCAACATTCTCAGTTCCTTATTAAACCATAACTGTATTGGTTCGTCTTGAACGCATACACGTTTAGGTACGTATTTTAGAAATAAACTATACAAAGTGGTATTAAAATGCATTACGTTTTCTTCAACATCACCACTATAATTGGGCCATGTTAAATTGGAAAGTTCATTTCTAATTTTTTTTAATTCGGCCTTAGCAAAATCAAAGCGAGTACTAGAACCGACTGCTGTCGTATCATACCCCCGAGCAACACCCATGATTTCGAAAGTTATCTCAATTGCAGGATGGTAAACGTGTTCTGGCAAAACTAGAGGATCACATCGATTTAGAGAAGATCTGGAAATATCATCAACGAAAACCAAATCCAAAACCTTCCCAAACTTATTTGGAAGAACATTAATCTGACTTAGGCACAGTTCAGCCATCTCATCCAAAAAGTCGCAGCTACCCAATCGCGTAGAAACTGGTACAATGCTATAGTCAATCATCTTCCAGGATATGTGCGGGAGGTTAAAGTCACCCAGGACAATCATAGAGTCAGAAGATTCAGTCATTGAACTAACGATTTTAAGAAAAGAAATATGTTGGGTATATACAGACAAATCAGACTGAGGAGGTATATATTAGAGAGCTAAGTAGATATAACCTGTGCCAAGCTGCACTCGGATGCACATAAATTCAATGGATTCCATAGCAGGGACACAGTTTTCTTCTGAAGGAATAGAAGAATGAACAGCGAGTAGAACACCACCCCCAACTTTGCACAGGCGATCATTTCTGTAAACCTGATACTCACTGCAAAATTTAGTGTTCAAACCTCTTACATTTCGATAATAAATACTCAAATCAGACTTAACAATCAGTTTTTTGGCTCAGTGTTTTGACGAGAAATCTTTACAACATTTTGGTCAATTATATTAGGTTTGTACTCGAATTCGCGGACTAACGCCCCGATCGGCCAGAATGAATTGTTTAGAAGAGCATCGAACTTTTCTAAAGCAACATCAATTTTAAAAGAGGAAATATTCCTTTCATATTTGAAGTTAAATTTCCTGATTGTTAAATTGTCAATTTTAATTTTTGATGCGATGTAAAACTCAATGTCCTCGACAGTAGTGTCTTTGGCGAATCTTGACACAAAAATTGATTTTCTTTGTGGAACCACAACCAGCTTCTTGGTAGTTGTTTCAACAACTTTAGGCGGTATAGAAAGTTCGCGGTTTTTACTGGCAATTGACCTTGCTGAAGAGGATTTGGATGTGGCAGGCTCCACTATCTGCGGAATTGGTGAAGCTAAATTAATTAGTTGTAATGAGGGAGTTGGAATAACGACCGGAGTTGGATTTAAAATCACTGAATCAGACGGACTCTCAACTCGCTTACGTTTGTTTTCACGATTAGAGTTATTGACAGGAGGTGAATCATTTAAGCATTTAAACGACTTAAACAAATTCTCATAAAAAGTAAATTTTTCGATAAGTACCGAAAGCTCCTTACCAATTTCAGAAAACCCGTTCGTAGTATGTTTAAAGCATTTAAAAAGATCAACTTCGGTCGATCTACAATTTAAGCATGACCAGCGTAAGCCTTTGCCATCATTAATTGAGTCTAAAACTCTACCTGTCAATCCAGCACACTTCATATGGGCCAACCCATCACACAGCCAGCACGACACATAGCGTTCGGACTCACTTTTAATTTGTCAATTTGCAAATATGCAAGCCATATTAGATCAAAGAAAAGTGTAAGTAAAAATAAAGCAAAATATTGATGAAAGTTTTGAAGCTATAAAACGAACAGTTTTGGATACACTGTATTGTGACACTTAATAAACACGCAAACAGCTGTGACAAAAAAGAGAAAGCAAGAGATGAGTAAAGTACAAAGCAAAACAAATATGCACGCACAGAAACAACTGCAAGAACAAACAAAGCCAATTAACAACAAAATACAATTGAAAAATATGACTCGGCAATTAAATGAGTTATTAAATTAAATTGATTGAAAACAATAGCAGTTTGATTGAACTTATCTTAGTCGATCAACAAAGTGTTGGCACTGATTTCACACACAAAATATTTAAATATAAGTAATTAAAATTTAACTTATTTATTTAAAATAGTACGGAACAGCAAAAATTGACAACTACACAGCTTGACGTTTGTGATAATAGATGACGACATTTCGTGTTACAATTCGCAATGGAAATATTTTTTCTTTATATTTGTTTATTTCTTTTATTTATTTTTGGCGGCCGCCGTATCCGAGTGTATAGCGCGTGCGCGCTTCATTCGGTGGGTCCCCGGTTCAAATCCTGGCCGAGACAAGTAATATCAAAAATTACGAAAAGGGTTTTCTAATAGCGGTCGCCCTCGGCAGCAATGGAAAACCTCCGAGTGAATTTCGGGCATGAAAAAAAACTTCTCATAAAAAAAATATTCGCAGTTCGGAGTCGTCGTAAAACTGTAGGTCCCTCAATTCGTGTTACAACAGCAGGACGCACACCACAAATTGTAGGAGAAGTTCGGTCAAAATCGCTTAAGCGGTTATAGTGCCAATTATGAAAGAAAGTATATTTGTTTATTTCGTTTGAAATTCAGAAAAGAAAGGAGAAAATATAAAAATAACTGCTTTTTTTAACAGTCCCAGTATTTTGGCGCTGCTGGCATGAGGCTAGCCCAAAATATATACATACATACATAGTATAAGTTGTGCGCACAATTAGCTCGCAGAGCAGTGTCAAAATGACCATAATATTTTTAAGAGGTAAACGGTGTTTTGTATGCAGAACATTTGCTGGGAATAGTTCAAATTTTTCGGCGCTAATTTTCGGAACTAAATATATGCATGTATGTATAAACCAAAATATGAGTTTTTAAGATTTTGGGAACAGATAATAAAACATTTGTGAAAATTCATTGAGGTACATATATTAACCGCTTCTTTTAATTATATGCAAAATTTATTATTATATGCAATTCATTAGATATAAACTTCTGAAACGATCTTGACGATTTTCTCAAATTTGGAAATGTCAGGAAATATTTTTACATTATAACATATCAGATCATATAAAAGAAATTTCAAGTTTGTATTATTACTATGTCAAATAATCTACTATTTTTTATTTAAATATTGTATAAATATACATACGTAGGTAAAAACCCATTTCTTTGGAAAATATATGTTAACTTTAATTAAATAAAATTGTAACTAATAAAATTTGGAAACTAATCTTTAAATATCAAAAGCGCAGCAAAACATGCTTAAACCTTTCTCTTTGAACAATTTCGGCTATCTTTTTAAATATTGACGCAAAATATTGGAATTAATTTTTAAAATGAAGCTCTATTATTATCTCCTACAAATATCCGATGTGGCAACGCTTTGCCAAATGTTTACAATGTCAATATTCTGCTTTATAGTCAAGAAAATTCGAAATGGAACTACCATCTTTTTTGTATCATGCTTCCAATAATACGGACTTTAAGTAATCACCTTTGCCATACGCAAAGACTTACCATTTTTGGCAAATAATTAAACGATTCACACTTCAACATTTTTTGTATTAATTTCTATTGCTATTTTCGTATTGGCTTTACCTTTTTTAACTTCATATACTTCTAAATGGACTGATTTTATATGTCTTTCCAAATTCCCATCACGATTTCCTAACATTTAGCCACCATAATTTCTATTTTTATAAATAATTTAATTCGTACTGTTTGTCTGAAATAGTTGGCACTGTATTATTTTTTGGTCGTGGTATTTTGCAGTCACGTTATTTCAAAATTTTTGCAAAACTTACAAAAAATTACTACTATATACAATTCACAGAAAATTGTGCGTCAATGTTAGGATGAGTTGTAAGGAATGATTTGTTGTTTTGTGTATCGTGTTTTGTTTGGGTTTTGCTCATGATGAGTATACGTTCGGTTTCTTTTTGTTCTCTGGTTGAAATCTCGTCAACCTTCTCACACTTGATTTTCAATTCTTCTTTTACTAAAACACACAAGCTCAAAGTCAATTTGAAATTCTAAAATTCCGATATCACCTACTAAAGTGGTTCTTTAGCCATTGTAGACAAATTTTTAATATGCTTCAATATTGAAAATATAGATGACCAGATGAAAAAAATAGCAAGACAATAGAATAGTCGCCGCGAACAACGTTATAAGCGACAAAATTCCAAGTTTTCAGGTATAAAAGCCAAGTTCTTAATGACGTACCTACTTAAAGTAATGAAATAACTGGTTTTTCAATTTTTCGGTGTGGGAGTCTTCAAGAAAGTTGTTGCTTTGTATTAATAGAGAAACATTTTTATACAAAAACACGTTTTTCCACTAAGCGTAGCATCTTCACCTTTACATTAAAGAGCACACCATTTAATATCAACAGCTCTTACGCCTACAACTTTTTCCACATTACCGTCTCGGGAATATTTTTTAAGTACCAACTTTCCATTTCTTTCTGACTATTCTTCCCCACTATTACTCTCTTATTTATCAAATATTTCAAATAATCCATAATTACTTAAAGTTTTTTGCCATTGCTCCACTTTTGTACTACGATTACACTGTGGAACAAATTCAGGTTAGTAAAATTTAGGTCGATTCTGAGGGAGGGATGAAAATAGAGGCTAAATTAGAAGACCCGTATCGCGGCGTTTGTTTATGTTAGTTCGAATTTTTTTTTAATCGGCCTTCGAACTTTGCAGTCAAATGCCGATTTTCAGCATATTGTTTATATGGTTTTTTGGCTATAACTCGTCGACTAATTGATATTTTTTCAATCTGTTAAAGTCAAATTATTGCTAGAGACCTGTGCAACAATTAATGCTTTTGAACATATTTTCCACAAAACTATGTCTTTTTTGCTTTCTGTTTGATCTATAATATGCTTCTCAGTTTCTTCAATAAATTTCATTTGAAAAGAAAACAATCATAATACAAAACTTGCGTTTTCCAGCTTAATATTAATTTACTTCTCATTTCTTATGTACCAATTTTTTCAGTGTTGGTTTTGAAGAAACATTGAAAAAGAAATTATAAAAATATGGAAAAAATATAATTTTGAAATGTTAGTTATGAAAAGTTTTAAGTAAAAAAATTAATTTAATTAAATTAATGATTTGGCCAGTTGCCGTTTAGCAAGCGGCTGCAACAGCAGTGCTCTCTCTAATATCTTGGTCATAGTCATCATCATCAGAAAGGTCGATAATTTCGTCCAACAGATATTCTGGAATTTCATCTTTGTCTTCCCCTTCTTCTTCTTTTTGCTCGTCTTCCTCTTCTTCAAAGGTGTTTTTATACAAATTTCAGCGAGTATTGCATCTGGAGATTTCTTTCCTCTGCACCTGAAACGAAAATAAAGGGTGGTTAAATTTTAAGGGCCGATGTTGATTTTGAATAAAACACAAATTATTTTGGAAATTATTGCAATTTCTTTTTATTATGATAATATGGTGTGGTCCAATTATTTATGAAACAAAATATCGGCCAAATGTCCGCCGCGACCTCGACGGCACACCTCCATCCGATGGTCCAAATTTTCGAATTATCTCATCCTTTAGCTCTTGAATTGTTACTGGCTTATCGATGTACACATATCGTCCACATCCATATGTTCCAATTCGGGCCATAAAAAGTTCGTTATCATCTCTCGATAGCGAACACCATTCACAGTAACAGCCTGGCCGGCCTCATTTTGGAAAAAATACGGCTCGATGATGCCGCCAGCCCATAAACCGCACCAAACAGTCACTCTTTGTGGGTGCATTGGTTTTTCGACAATCACTCTTGGATTATCATTCGCCTAAATGCGGCAATTCTGCTATTGACGAATCCACTGAGGTGAGGTGAGGTGAGGCGATATGCATTTTGATTTGAACTCCCATTTTCATAATAAGCCTGAATAACTTTAACACGTTGCTCGATTGTGTATCTTTCCATGTTCAAATTGAGTTAGTCTGAAATTGAGAAATGTCAAATGAAATGCAGAAAAAAACTTGACATTTAGGTGTGGTTCACATTCAACATAGGCCCTTAAAATTTAACAACCCTTTAGTTTTCAATCGTTAATATGTTTAAATTGTGCACTCTGACAAAGATATTGTTGCAATTTTGTGTTTGACTCAGAAAAAATCAGAACAACTGGCTTCATTTTTGAAAGGAAATAATTTGCTGGCGAAAGCTACCAAAGTAACAGCATATCGAAAACGCCAAAAAGTGTTAGAAAAGATCTTCAATGTGAATGATGCAAACAATTTCGCTTATTGCAACGACATCGAAAAGTTAATGGAGACGATAGGGTTAACCTATAAAAAAGATGATTGGCGTTTATTCATCGATAGTTCACTAATCAGCTTAAAAGTTGTGCTTTTGCACAAGACGAATAGAATGCCTTCTGTTCCAATTGCGTATAGCACTGACACTAGCGAAAATTTCGATAATTTGAAACACATTCTGGAAGTAGTCAAATATAGCGAACACCATTGGCGCATTTGCTGCGACCTCAAAATAGTTTCATTGATTACAGGCTTAACAGCATCTGGCAGTCCAAAATATCCGTGTTTTTTGTACGATTGGGATTCACGATACGGACAAGGTATTAAAGGAAGAAACCAGTACAAACAGCATAACTGGAATAGTTGTATTGGACGGAAATGGCCTAAAGACAATAGGCTACATGAAAGTCTTGTTCCTGAAATGAAAATTTTGTTGCCGTTGCTCCACATTAAACTTGGCATTGCTAAACATTTTTTTAAATGTACCGCAAAAAGGCCAGCAGTATTCAACCGCTTAAATGACATTTTCCCAAGACTAAGTAACGCCAAATTCAGGAAGCGGTTGTTAATGGTCCCGATATACGAAAACTAATGAGTCGTCAAGATTTTGACCAAATTCTGACAGACCGAGAATTAAATGCATGGTTCGCATTGAAAGCAGTCGTTAAAGAACTTTTGGGTAAAGAACGCAAAGACAATCACAAGCAATCTGTTGCAAACATGTTGGCAGCTTTCGATGAAATTGGAATGTTATGTGCGAAAAACCAAGTTTTAGAAAAATTGCCGCTAACAACGTATTTCGCGGCGACTATTCAATTTCTACATTCGGTAAATATGTTTCTGAAAAGTTAACACTAAAAGTTTATTAATCTGAAGGTCGAGAGACTTACATATGTAGTGTTGCCACTCTAACCAATTTTTACCTGCCAAGTTGCATTGGAAAATCGCACTCCAACCCTTCGATGCGCCTATAATACAAACTAATAATAATATCACAGTTCAGTTCTTGCTACATATCATTTAATTTTATAAAAGCCCAGTTTGTTTATCAGGGTTATAGGTTTATCAGCTGTTTATAACTTTAGATTAATACCGCTATTAATTAATCAATTGAGTCTTCAGCCTTGGCAACTAGTTATGGGGCCCAATCATAGTGAAAACTAATTTCAAACTTAATATATTCATAATCTCTACGCAAACACTAATGAAAATTTGAGTTTTTTACGTTCCTATCATTATACAAATATTTATAAATTTTGACGTTTGCTAGCATTTTAAAAAATTTATCCCGCTGTCTTTCCATTTGCTTGTTTTCATTTTCACTCAAGCCAAATAAATATTCCAGCAAACATATTAGGAGCCCTCAGAATTTAAGAAACTGTAAGAAATCCTATTATGTAAGAAATGGGAACATCCCGTTAAAATTTTTTTTAATCATATAGGACACTATTATGATTTAGATTATAGCCGGCACTTTAATAAAAATGTGTATAAAAAATGACGTTTTATTAAAGTTGTTAAATTTCTGAATATTGTTGAGGCTAGAATGGCCTTCCGTTTGCTCATAACAGCCGGGCATCTGCCCAAAAGGTGCTCAACTATCTGTTGTTCATTTTCATGTCTGCGGCTATGGTATGGACAAGTTTTTCAAGGAACCGTGTTAACTAAAATTTAATATTAATACCGAATCGGTATTGCGATTAACTTCACATTTAGAACATATATTTCCTACGTAAATTAAACAATTCTGGATGCCATTGAGTCATAAATGAATGTACAAAGAATCCATAAAGAGTTGCCAGTAAGAATCATAAAATAATCAAGAGCAAGAGTTCAAAAAGAGCCATATATGGTCAATTTCAATGATTTCAATTAAATGAAATTATTCAAATAGTTACAGTTGCAATAAATTCACAAAAACTTCATTATAGTAAAAAACGAGTTTTTTCAATAAGCACAGACACTCAAACGTACATAAAACACACAAAAAAACAAATATTTATTGAAAGAAAAGAACTAGTCGAATGAGTCGACTAGTTGCTTATGGTCGAAAGGAAACGGTTAGTCCATTATGAGAAGTCGACTATTTATTGAAATAACTTATGCTAATTGTTTAACGATTAGTCGATTAACAAGAGCTCTACTTCTGAACCCATGTAAGGTGAACATTTTGTCACAAATTTAAAATTATTTTACCTTAAGGGCACTGCACTTTTGCAAAGAACGAGCTTGTGCTTATATTGGTCGAATGATGTGGCAACTAAAAAGCCGAACAGACATGGGGCATTTTGGCAAATTCCCACAGCCGGCCCGTCCATATAGGCAAGTCAGGCAAAAGCCTAGGGCGCCAAAATTTTTAGGGCGGCATTTTGGCTAATTTTTGTTACATATTTTATTTTAATAAAATAAAATATAAAACAATTTACAAAATTATTATTACCATTTTTTTCTCTGCGATGATTGCGAATATTCCATTGATTTTCACACAAAATATCACATATGTATGTGCATACATGATTATCGCTTTTTTGCGTAAAGAGAGTAAATAAGTACTAGTTTTTTCACTTGGAGAGAAAAGCAAGCAAGTATAGCAAGGCTATACGAGTACTATATAATAACAGTCATAAATGTGTGTTTGGTTATATTCTTTTATTTGTTCAACATTGCTTATGTAAATTCTTGGTATTATTTTTTTGTCAATTTTTTTTTTGCTCAGATGCGTTCTCTGAATAGCTTAGTACCGTTAACTTAAAAGCAAGAAAACAAATCATACATTTAGTATTTTTTCATTCACATTTCAATTGCCGCTACAGCAAGTTCTAATTTATAATCATGAGTAATTTAGAGAAAAAATTATCCGGTGCTGAATTTCGAAAGAGAAAAATGGTAAAAGATGATTTTATAAAAAACAGCCAGGCTCTTTAAATAAATACTTGCGTCTAAGCCCTATAGAGGTACAAGACGGAAAAACAATGAACAAGTTCAAATAAGTGATGACATATGCGAAATATCGTAAGTGAATATAAAAAAGCCACATTAGGTAAAAGTAGATATTCAAAGTGTTTTTTCTTATAAATAGTAATCTTCAGACGAATGCAGTATTAATGCCATAGATGAAATAAAAAACTTAACCACCGCCGATAGGTCAATAGTAGCGAATGATTTTATCTCAAATGACCCTGCGAAATGGGAAAACATTACAGACAACCTCCGGATAGAACTCAGTGAACGCGGGCCAATTCAAGTGCAAAATTTTAATTTCCCGCGCAGTGAGGATCGTAGGAAGTTTTCAGAACAACATTACAAAAGACGCCTTATTAACGGTGAATGTGTGTCTCGTTCGTGGTTACTGTACTCAACAACAAAAGACGCAATGTTCTGTTTTCGTTGCAAGCTTTTTTCAACAGATGTAAAATCCGCCCTAACGCGTGATGGAACGAATGACTGGAAAAACATTTATAGTTTTCTTTCAGTTCACGGAAAAAGCAACCTTCATTTGGGAAATTACCAAAAGTGGAAAGAGTTTGAAACCAGGCTGAAAAGTAATAAAACAATAGATGATGAAAATGTACGCCTAATAAGAGCACAAGAAGATTACTGGCAGCAGGTTCTCGAAAGATTAGTGGCATTAGTGAGAGTACTTGGAAAACAAAACATACCTTTCCGTGGAACTAGCGACACAATATTTTCGAATGGAAATGGCAATTTTTTAAAATTTGTTGAATATACATACATACATTGTTCGATCCCGTAATGCAAGAACACGTTCGAAAAGTCAGAAACTAAAAAACTCACATGCATTACTTGGACGAAACAATTCAAAACGAGTTGATTAACTTGTTAGCGGTCAATGTGCAATAAAAGATTATAGCCTCTATCCACTGTGCTAAGTATTATTCAATCATATTAGATTGTACACCTGACGTAAGCCATATTGAACAGATGACTGTTATTGTTCGATTTGTTGACATTATTAATAATGATAAGCATCATGAAATTGAAATTAGAGAAAATTTGTTGGGATTCGTTCCTTTGACAGATACCACGCGTGCTGGCCTCATTGAAACGCTGCTTGCTAAGCTAAAAGAATTATCTCTACCATTAGAAAATTTACGTGGTCAGGGTTATGATAATGGAAGCAATATGAAAGGTAAGCACAGTGGTGTTCAAAAAAGGATTCTAGATATAAATCCACGTGCTTTTTACGTTCCCTGCAGTTCACAGGCATTAAATTTAGTGGTCAATAACGCTGCTAAATGTTGTATGCAAACTACATCATTTTTCTATTTAATTCAAAATGTATATGTGTATTTTTCTGGCTCAACTTATCATTGGGGTGTCCTTTTACGTCATGTTCCTTCATTAACAGTTAAACCGCTCAGTGACATCAGATGGGAGAGTCGAGTTGATGCCTTGCGTCCGTTACGATATCAACTATGTGATGTCCATGATGCGCTTAGGGATATTTATGAAGACGAAACACTAGTTGGTTCAACTGGTAATCAAACCCGATTTGAAGCCCAAGCAATTGCAAATAAAATTTCAAATTTTAAATTCATTGCATCGCTTGTTGTGTGGTATAACATATTATTTGAAATAAACTTGACGAGTAAAGTGCTGCAAGCAAAGCAATGTGACCTGATCTCGGATACAAATGTACTAGAAAAAACTAAAACGTACATATCTTCAAACATGTAGAAGTGATATAGGTTTTGAGCAAAGAATTGTCTGAAGAAATAAACGTAAATTCAACATTTGAATCAGAAACAGCACCAGTTCGTTAAAGAAAACAGAAAAGACAATTTAATTATGAGGGGGAAGATGAGCCTATTCGCGATGCTAAGCAGAATTTTAAAATTAATTTCTATTTTGCCATTATTGATACTGTATTGACTTCAATTGATGGAAGATTCGATCAGTTGAAACAAATTTCGAAAAATTTTGAGTTTTTGTTCAATATTGATCAATTACAAACTTTTACGAACACATCCATTTTCGAACACTGCAAAAAATTAGAAATGTCATTAACTCACGGCGGATTGACGGATGTAGATGCAACAGATTTATGCAACGAAATTTCAGCTATAGGCAGAAAAATTGCTCATAACACTTCACCACTGGAAGTTTTAAATTATATTTGTTCAAACGAACTTATAGATATCGTGCCAAATTTTTTTTTACTAATTATAATCCTGTTTTTTTTTAAATAAAATTCCCTGAATAAATTTTAAAATCTATTATATGTTGGGGCGAGTATTAGGCATTTGCATAGGGCGGTAAATTGTCTCGGGCCGACCCTGCAAATTCCCTTCCATAAAACCACATTCTTCGTTCCATTTTTGCCCCGTATAGGTTGATGGGAACTTATATATTGTCCTGAGTTCAAAGGAATGCGGTGTTTGAGCAACCGCTAAAGCTGCTACGTATTTTTATTATGCACCTTTTTGAATCAATTTCATAAATCAAAAATTTGCATGTGTTTTTTAATTTGATTTTTTTGCGACATTTGCATTATTTCGAGAGTGTTCTTAAAATGTTAGCAAAAGTAAAAAACCCACAATGGTGGACGAATTGAGTGAACGGTTGTACCTTATAAATATTTTTATCATTTTTATACGATTTCGAAGAACTTGGTGAGACCATTGCAGCGAAGTGCTATTCGCTTGAAACTTTCTATGTTTCTCGTTTCCAACTTAAAACTTTAAATCTAGACTTCCTGAAGCAACGTAATATCTTTTTTATTTGAAATATTTTGTTCACAATCCAGGTTACCTTATATATTCATTTATTTCTTAATTTGTAAAACTGAGGCAATGAGTAAAGGAACTGTTATTACATAAGAGAGTTTGACAAAGCTTCTTTTTTTGAGTATTTTTCAAGCAATTTTTGTGAGAAATTTTCGAGCAGCTTGAGATTTACTTTCAGGTATTAATATGCATGGCAAATTTTTTCTTCTATACACTTTTGTCGGTTAATACAACAATTTGAATACAAAAAAAAAAAACCATTTTATTTATCGTTGTCATATCAAGCAAACCTGTGCAGTTTATGCGTATGACACCAAGATTTTTTTCGTAAAGTCTTCTTACATACAACTTTCTACAATAAATCAATTGGCTTTTTTCATGTTTTTAATGGTATCTCTAAAGCGAGAACTGACTTAGACAATATATTATCATGTTCGGATACTTACAAGACAAGAAGTTGTGGTATTGCTCGTTCAAAACAAAAAAAGTCGGCGGCTGAGATTACGTCAAGCCATATCACAAAAGCTGGACCCCCGGTGAGTTTTCTGTTTAAAGGCTTTGTGCTTTATAAAACCTCCATAATTCCTTTTTCCCCTTCGGACCTGTGTATACATTGTATGAATGTGTGATCAATTCAGATAAGGAATATACAGATGTACATATGAATTTAAGACTTTTGCTGATGATTTTGAGAATATTTATAAGTCTTTATTGCTCTAATCTGTATTCAGTTCGTACTTTTTAGTTATCGTGCTCACAGATTCTAATATTTACTGGAAGTTCTCCGTGCCATTTTTACTTCTCTGCATTAATTTAAACCAGTGATCTATTCAGGTCAGGAAGATACAGATGTAAGTAAATACATAAAAGTAATGTTATTAAACAACAATTATAGTACATACAACTATCAAAACAGACACTACATCAATTCAGACACAAAACTATGGAAAGTATGCACATTATTTTCTTTCAGAATTAAATTGTATAAACATAATAACAATTTGTCGTTCTAAAATAGCCCGGACCCGGGGGACTCACCCCTATATTGGAGATCTGCATACATTACAAGTGGTGGCGATACATTTTTTAATCTTATCTATGTATGTATATACATGTATATTTACATAGGTGCATATATTGTATATGCACATATATATATAAAATTAAAAGATAGGCCTTTACTTTGTCAAAAACACTGTATGACAAAATCAAACTTTTTCTAAATTAACAGGGCTCCGAAAACGAATTCTGGATCACACATAATTTTACGTGTATCGGCAATTTGAAAGTTTATGCCTGAGAACAAAGGGCCTTTACAATCCTTATGATACATCGGCATAGGAAACCGAATTGTCAGCAGTTTTTCGGATATGCAATTTTACAGCCCATTTAATTTGAGTATAATAAAGTGCATTCTTTCTATATGTGGAAAAAATCGTGCAAGACCGCCAGCAAAATAAATTATCTAAAACCTATGAAAAATATGATTCCGTGCATGCCTTTATATGGAAGAAAATGCGAAAGACTGTCGCAAAAAAAATTATCAAAAATCGATGAAAATGTTAGGATTTTAGACCTGCATTTCATTTTACTAGAATTTAATTCCGAATAAAACAAGTTTAAATTTTAACCTCGATATTCGTGTTGTATGGAGAAATTTTACCAAAATCATTATGTCTGATTCTGAATACGTATAAAATTAGTCTTTAAACATATTTTTTTCTTGAACTTAATTCTAATATTCAAATTGAGTTTTGTCGTATTCAGTGAATTAGAGTATACAATACGTGGAAAACATTTTCGTGGCACTTTTCAACCGTTAGGTTAGGTTAGAGTGGCTGCCACCACGAAGGCACGCGTAGGCAACAAAGGTCGTTGCGATACAGCCGGCAGGAGCCATGTATTTCCTTCCTTCCTTCCTTCCCATAAAAAGTGACCCAGCGACTGCGCCTTACGTAGTACAGAAAATCGGGAATGCTCACTGAGCTCATGTCGGCCACACATAGAACAAAGTAGAAAGTACCCAGCAGAGATACATATGTAGTGTTCGATGGTCTCCACTTCCTCCTCGTCCCTGCAACTTAGACATAAATAGTTGGTTCGGCATTTCAATCTCTTCCCATGTATTCCCATACGGCAGTGTCCAATTATTACCCCGACCATTAGCCGTTTCCGCTCCTCGATGAGTTTCGTCTTTAAAGTATGTTTGCAGGAGGTTGAGGGCATGGCCGCGTGAAGAGCACAATTTACCACAGATATTTTCGTATCTTTCTTTGCCAACTCATCTGCCGTGCAGTTGCCGGGTATGCATCCATGCATTCATGTAGTAACGGAATATTTAAACGCGAGCCGAATAAGAGAACTTCAGCATTTTATGGACATTGGGCATATGGACTGTGGACATTGTCAGACACAGAGGGTCAAAATTACTTTCACAGATTTGGTAGGTGTAGATGGTAACGCTCCCGTTCCACCTTGTTCTGGACAAAGCTTTGCTTGACGCTGGTCGCCAGACGCTAACCCCGTAGAAAAAAATGGGTCTGATCACTGTAGTGTATATCCAATGTACTCTGTGTGATTTTATTCCCCATTTGTTGCCATAAATGCCTTATAAGCGTACAAGGCGTGATTGCCTTCCTGGGGAGGTCTTCGATGTTTCGCTTCCATTTGAAACTAGGGTGCTTGACTTCGGTTCAGACGGCGACTTCTATCCCGTTAAATGAGGGTGGGTTGAACAGACGAATTTCATATTTCCTCGTGAAGAGTACCCTCTCGGTCTTTGTGGATTTAACGCTAAGTCCACTTTCTTTCGACCAGATGTTTACTAGGCTGAGGTCATACGGTAACAGCTCACTCAAGGCCTGCAAATGCTTATCGGTTGTTACGATTGTTTTCGGTTCAAAAGTAGGGCATCTAATGTTAGATTCCATAGTAGAGGTGAGCGAACATCCCCTTGTGGATTGCCCCTGGTCACATGTTTAGTTATGGACTTGACCACTTCGTGCTGTACCCCCACCCTTAAGAAGACTCTCTCTATATCGAGGAAAACTCTCAGCATGTGCTCTTTGACGACCGAGTCTTTTCCAATCGTTGAAACGACATTATGAAGCGCGGCCATAACAAAACAAAACAAATTGTCTTGGAGACTAATGTAGATATTTTAACAAAAATATTCTTAATGAATAATAAAGATATAATTGAATAGTGATATAAAGGAATATCATTAGGGATATCATAATATCAATAGGATATCATTTTGACCAGTGGATATTTGAAGCATGTCATAAGGGATATCTTATTTAACGCTTACAAAACGATATCAAAAGGGATATCATATTACGTTTCAGTTCTATTACTTATAGGCATAATTAAGAAGGGTTGTGAAAGAGTGTTTTGATGAAGCAAAATCTATCTCACATTTGTTGCATAAAGAGTTCTTATGAAGCCGATATAAAAAAAATTAAAGTTACGAAGCGATCTAGCTGGAGTGTTGAAATAAATCCGTCCAAAAAGTGAGGAGAATCCACAACTCCGCGAGTAATATCGTACTAGGTTCTAGGTTCCAAGGATTTTAAATTAATAACAAGGCATCTCGAGTAGTATGAGGAAACTGGGTCATGAAAACGAAGAGAACTTAGAGCGTAGCCAATGAAAACTTCTTGGATTCGTTCAAATGGTATAGTTAATATGATTAATAAAAGTGAACTTTGCATCGAAGACAACACCAAGGTCCATAGTTTCACTAACTGAATTTAACCACAATTAGAGATAAAATAAAGTGGCTGTACCGGGATAAAACACTTGGCGAAAGTAATATGAAAGCATTTCGCTATGTTCAAAGGCAAGCGATTACTAGTACACCACCAGATAATCAAAAGGATTTTTTTTAATAGAATATATTTTTAGATCATCAGCATAAAGTAAAAAATTAGCATACGAAAAACAACTACTAATATCATTAATAAACAGTACAAACAGCAAAGGACCCAAAATACTAGACGTAGATATAATGAATAAGACCCGTCTGTCCGAAAAATAGGGCTTTTTAGGCATGCTTAAAAAGGATAGCATGCGAAACTCGATCGAAAGCCTTATAGAAATCTGTATATATGTACAACACCGGCCTGAAAGCCCTTTTGAAAAGCTGAAATACAGTCTTCTGAGAAGACAGCCAAATTTGAAACGGTAGATCTACCCGAAATGAAGCCATGCTTGTCTTTAATGATACATACAGTTTAGACGTAGTGGAATGCTTGGATATAGGTATGTAATAACTCACATCGTGTTTGTTTCCGCTTTTAAGGATTTCTGTAATAAAAGGCACTTTCCAATCATCAATGAATTCACCGGAAGGTAGAGATGTATTAAAAATTATCTTCAGACTTAATTAAATCGTACAGCTAAATTATTTCGTATAATATTTAAATGGATGACACGATTCCGACTGAACACTCACCGAGCGGAGGGAGAACTGTGTGAGCTTGGCTATATATGAACATAGGCTCTTTTTGTCCTGAAACAGTTCCCGTCTAATGGGGATGTAACTGAACTATTTAAAAAAAAGCTATTTATTTATGAAAATAATGCAATACCAATGCTGGGTATAATTTCTGAACACGAACTTAAAGTAAAAATTATTCTAAGAAATAATTGATATTTAATCAATTGATATTTAATCAATTGATATTTAATCAATTGATATTTAAATTTGTAAGTTTTATATTTATATCCAGTAGCAAAAATTAAGCATCCAGTAATACACGTTTCTAGCTATTTTTTCACTCTGTAATAATGGTAATTTTAAGAACTGTTTTTTAGAAATCTAAATACTCAAACACAACCTTGTTTTACTAGTAACTATTTACTGGTACGGTTTTTTATGTCCTCGTCAACGTCTGCACCCAAAAATGGGTTTATTCCCCAAGAAGGGACCGTGACAACTTATGCATAACTGAACTTTTCTACACGACGAAGTAACCCAGTCAATGTAATTTTAGATCCTTATAGAGTTGAAGTTTTGGGAGAGAAATTAAAAATTTGCTTCCATAACGTTGCGGCATGAGAACAAAATCTGATGTTGTTCGCAAATTAAATTCCCCTTTAGAATAGGAATAGTTCGTCATCGTTGGAAGCTGGCTAACTCAAAACTGTTCGGTTCTGAATTTTTCGATCCTCAATTCTTCAACGAGTTTCGTAAAGACAGTGAGGCGTTTGTGGGTTCGTCATTTATTCCACCTGAGAGCACTTTAGCGATTTGCAAATCGCACATAGACAATATAATCCATCTAAGCTCTGGGATTTGAACATCAACTCTGCGCTCTCTGAAAAGGCTAAATCGTGTTTTGAATTTAATTTGTATAAGTGATACTTCTCGACATATACCAGTTTCAGAACCTATTTTCTGCGCCACTTGAAAGTAACTGGTTAGTTTTTAATTAAAACTTGTATAATTTGAATGACTTAAATACCATGGTTTTGAATTTTGGTGGGACCGACTTATTTCCAAATTAAGATACTGTAGACGCATTTAAAATTTTCCACAGTAGCGTTTATGAGTTAGACCTAAACTTTGTTCCAACTTTTATTATCTAAGCCTACAAGTTAACCTGGAACAATAAATAACTGAAACATCTGAAAAATCTGAAAAATAACTTCTATAAAATATACAAGACAAATTTCCTTGGTCTTAAAATGTTTTAGTTTTTATTTAAAAGAATTAAATTTTCTTGCTCTCTAATATTTTCCAGTGTGTTGAAGAAGTTGCTATTCTCGGTTAGTAGGAAATTTGTACAAACCAGAATACATTCTTGCGGTTTTTACAAAAGGCTGATTTGCTGCATATCGTGAAGGCTACTAAATAGACACGATTTATGCTGACTTCTCGAAAGCATTCTATAGAGATTATCATAAGGTATTAGCTTCTAAATTGTTCAGTTTTGGTTTTCACTCGATATATCTTGATTGCCTTAAATCGTACTTATGCAATTGAACCGTCCTTTTGCATGTACATAGAGCGTTACTTGCTTTCTTCACCCTTTCCTAAACAGTTTGCTGTATGATACTACTCCCAAATGAGTTTTGAGTCACGAACAGATAGCGGATTCTACTTTTAGTGGCTCAACGCTGTTCATAACATCATCCTTAGAGAGTTCCTGATATATCCAAATGAAAAAAACTCCTAGGATATATTCCTTGTATTCCAGTACTTTTCCTATGTGCAGTGCTAACGAGTGGTGTTACTGATGAATCTGCATTCTTTTTGTGGTCTCCAAGATACAGCCACATAGCTAAGGCTCAAGCAGCCCATAAAAATTACCTTCAGACATGGTGGCCCTCTGAAGCAAGTCTGGAAAGACTCTTTCCAGTCCTGGAGACTTGAATAGACCAAAACAATTGATGCCCATTCCATTTTGCTAGTAGTAGTCAGGTTTTCAGGGATATTATACTCACTCTCTCTACTATACGGAAAAAACGCTATAGTGGTCGTTCACATAACTGTTGTAGTCACTGCTAACTCACAAAATTAAATTAATTATTAAATTTCTTTTGTAGCCAAAAATTGAGCTAATCTATATTGTGTATTTTCTTCCATATATTTATAATACATACACAATTTGTCAATGCGCTAAAGCCAGTGATGTTAAATTTATATTACGATTACTAATTATTAATTTATTTGGTTTGGCTTTTTTTTATGAATATTTTGATTTTCTATCATAATTAATAATTAAAATAATCAAAAATGATCATGAGTATCATACAAATATATGTAATTGCAATCACCTATCGGTGATGCCCATTCCATTTTGCTAGTAGTAGTCAGGTTTTCAGGGATATTATACTCACTCTCTCTACTATACGGAAAAAACGCTATAGTGGTCGTTCACATAACTGTTGTAGTCACTGCTAACTCACAAAATTAAATTAATTATTAAATTTCTTTTGTAGCCAAAAATTGAGCTAATCTATATTGTGTATTTTCTTCCATATATTTATAATACATACACAATTTGTCAATGCGCTAAAGCCAGTGATGTTAAATTTATATTACGATTACTAATTATTAATTTATTTGGTTTGGCTTTTTTTTATGAATATTTTGATTTTCTATCATAATTAATAATTAAAATAATCAAAAATGATCATGAGTATCATACAAATATATGTAATTGCAATCACCTATCGGGTATGCCCTACCTGGTGATGCGGGGGTTCCCAATCGCTGGCCCAACATTCCGGCCCCGTTTAAAGGTAGTTTAAACTTGTAAAAAGCCTAGTGATGATATCTATGTTCGAACATCAGCCGCACAGACTTTCGAATACTTTCCTGATATTCAAATAACAATTCATACCATAAGCCATGTCCGTGGTGGCAGCTGTGTTGTTGTCGATGTTTGTTCGATCTGTAAACCACTTTAGCCATTAAAAAAATAATCAAAAATAATGAATTAATTAAACATTCAATCTTTTATGAAATTACTTTTTTTTAAATTATTCGAAGTTTTTTGGCGTAGAATACGTCTTACCTTACGGTATGGGCACCAATGTCAGGTTTTTATTGTTGTAATCTCTATTTCTTTAATTATAAGGAAACGGCTCGATTAATTTTTTTTTTTTTTTTTTTGTAGTCAAATGAAGATGTTAGCTTTCGTTTGACATACATTTCATGTTGGTTGATATCTTCCTAATATTTAAATTTCTCAAATGAAAATTGTATAAACACATGCACACAAAATGTGTGTGGTGCTTGGTTGAGTGTTTGCTGTTGGGCGATTTAAATGTACTCGTGCAGCCCTTTCTTTGTATTGCATAATTTTAGGCGGGCAAGTTAAAGTAGAGTAAAAGAAGAGAAAATGCTGCCAAGCACTGCAAAAAAAATAATAAAATGGATTCGCGTATGTTATTTATCATTTATCTTTACTATTGATAACAGCCATTGACTTCGTTTTTGCGAGAAATTTAATTGATAATTTAAAAATATTTTTATCGTATTTTTCCTATCATAAGCTTATGTATATCATCCAAAGTAACTATCAAATAAAGAAATTCATTTGCTTGTATTATTTATCATTTATTGTTACATATGTTTTCTGTCTTATCGGATGGCGTATTCTACGTTAAACTTAATGGCCGTGTCTCTGACACAGCCTGCTTCTTTTTTAATTATTTGATAATTTTTAATTATTTTTCCTAATAGTTGAAGTTTTACTGAAAATTCTGATTATACTTTCATAAGAAATTAGCAAATAAAATAATATAGCAAACACTGTTCTATTGTTTAAATTTTTTGGCGTATTTCTTCTATATTATTGTATTGATTCTCCTCATATTAACTGCGTTACAATGTATTATTCACTGAGTTAATTGAAAATAAAAAATACTTATATTAATCATGTAATTTTAAAATCTTAAATAATTGAAAGCAATAAAATAATTACATTAACTACGCAATTTAAAAAGATCATAAATAATTGAAAAGAGTCAAAAATAACCTAATAATTATGTTACTCGTGTAATTAAAAAAAAATTATTTATTAATTTTGTTTGAAAGTATTTAATTATTATTCATTAAAAAGGTGTTTGGAGATAAATGAAATCAGTTACATACCAAAGGACAAAAATTTGCCTTGTTGGAAAAAGGACGAGCCACATTTAGAGAACTGAAACTTTGTAAGCGGAATTTGCGTCGTTCTCGATTAAGCAATGGCATAAGGCTATCATAATATAACGTTTACCTAATGTTATTGAAGTTATGATTTTGTAAGAAAATTTTGCAAATCGCCAGTCAACAATTCGGCTGACTCAATTCATGTTTCTCCCATGGGCAATAATATGTAGCCCGCAAATATCATGTTTCATCCATACTATTTTAAGTTCCTACTAAAGTTTTTCACAGTCAGGTAGTTTCAACTTTTCGGGTAAGTACTTACCTAAAATTTAGTTTCAGGGTAGCGATGAAGTCGTCATTAATTAATTATTTGAATGGAAAATAAAATGAAATAATAAAATACGGAAGGGAATCTGAGTGAAGATTCCGAATTAAATCGAAATACTAAACCGCGACACGTTCTCTCTATTGAGAAAATATTAAATTTGTTGCAAGTTATTTATGATTTCTTATTTTCACTAGCTATTGTAAAATCTCTTGCATTTAAATAAGTATGTTTTTACTTATTTTATAATAAGCTTATTATTTTATTGATAAGACTTAATGGCAATGGGATTATTCTACATATTTTACAACATTGAAATTAAATTATAACCATTTTTTTTGCAAGGGAATACATTTAAAATCATACAGATATTAAAGGATAATCAAACTGTGTAATATTAAATAACATCAATAACGTTAAATAATTATCGATTTTAACATTGCACACATCTAGAACATATACATTTGATTTATCGTAAAACTAATTTGAAACTATTTAGTGGTAGACTAAAATGTGACTAGGAACAGAAACAGATTTGAAATTGGACTTAAATTTAAGTTGAAAATTGGTTAGTTTGAACTTAAATGAATAATCATGATAATAAACTAAGCTGAAAAAGGACGTGTTTAATAATAATTATGGTTATTAATCATTACGTAACAGGCTTGACTAAAGCTTTGAACACAATCATATTGGTATCTCCAGTTGCGATTCTGAGATTTTTAGAATGAACTAGAAACCATTTCTCATATTTTTCTAAAAGTGCTTCCTATGTTTTTATGAAAAGCATGAGTCGTGTATATAACTGTTCGGCTTAACTTGAACTCAAACACTTCGTTACTTATTAACTACGTTTGAGTTTGCATTGGAAATAGCTGCATCAAATTTTCAATTTATGAAATCTAAAGGAAAAAAAATTTCTAAACGATTTCCCATCAAACATTTTATTTAAATTTGTTATTAATTCGAATAACAAGCCGACTTTATTTTCCGTCGTTTATATCGTTAATGTCCGTGAAATCTTGACTTATAAGGCAGTTTGCGTGTGTAGGGACCAGAAAATTCTGTACTATTGCGTCTGACAAATGCTAACATAGCATAAGATTTAAAAATGGTATAGTTAATATGATTAACAAAAGTGAACTTTGCATCGAAGACAACACCGAGGTCCATAGTTTCACTAACTGAATTTAAACCGCGAATTAGCTGAGTGGTCGTCAATCATCAGTATGGTTTAGAGATAAAACATCGAAACCAAGGAGGATTAAACAAGAGGTACCGCCCCCATTATTGTTTAATCACTATATATCCAAGCTCCCTCAACCGCCAGAGGAAGTCACGATTGTCTCGATAATGGCAACCGGCAATGTAATTGATGATCTGTGTTTGAAGGTGAACGGGTATCTCTCTGATCTTGCCCATTTCTTCACTAGCAGAAACCTGGCGCTGTCCCCTGCTAAGTCCTTGGCGACCCTTTTTACCACCTGGACGAAGGAGGTCAGGCTGGATCTTAACATCCATATCGATGGCACCCCCATTCCGACGGTTAACCACCCGAAGATTCTGGGGGTGACTTTCGACAGCCTGCTCTCCTTCTCCGCGCACACTACCGCAGTCGCCAATAGAGTACAGAGCCGCAACAATGTCCTCAAGTCGCTCGCTGGCAGCTCTTGGGTCAAAGACAAAGAAACGTTGTTGGCAACATACAAGGCGATTGGCCGGCCGGTAATAAATTATGCTGCGCCAGTTTGGTCGCCGGGAATCAGCAGGGCACAGTGGATGAAGCTGTAGACCTGCCAGAACGCCGCACTCCGCACGGTGACGGGATGTCTTCTGATGTCGCCTGAGGAGCATCTCCACCAAGAGGTCAATGTGCTCCGAGTTAAGGAGCACAACCTCATGCTCAGCAAGCAGTTCCTTGCTGGATGTCACCGTTCGGGACATCCAAATAGGCACCTGCTTGCAGTGGAGCTGCCCCCCAGGCACATTAGAAGACATCTTCTAGAACTAAAGGATCATTGACTCCCGCCAGGCAAATGCAGCCATCGGAGCCCAACCACCACCTGTAGCAGATGAGGAGTCCCTGCTGCCCCGTGAGTCCCGCGTCACTCTGGCACAATTACGATCTGGATACTGTAGCAGGCTCAACTCCTACCTATCCAGAATCAACCCCGACATACCCAACACATGTCCGGAATGTGGAGATTCTCCGCACGACACCAACCACGTATTCACATGCCCTCTCAAACCCACTCATCTAACCCCCCTCTCCCTCTGGTCCAACCCTGTCGAAACTGCACGTTTCCTGGGCCTCCCCTTAGATGAGTTCGACGACAACGACCATGGGTGAATCCACTCTCTACGGGGCGCGACTAGCCGCTACAACAACAACTTGGCGAAAGTAATATGAAAGCATTTCGCTATGTTCAAAGGCAAGCGATTACTAGTACACCACCAGATAATCAAAAGGATTTTTTTAATAGAATATATTTATTATACATATGTATATATATGTATATTAGCGTACAAACATGAAATTCGCTAGTTTACACAAAACACTATAGTTTTTTTGTTAAGATATATCTATAGTAATTTTCTATAGTAATTTTCTTTTATAAAAGCCTTGAATTCCTTTCTTAACTATAATTTTATTTAGGGCCTTTTACATTATATCTTTACATATGTACATATGTATATAGAATAAATTAATATATATGTTTGTATTCTGGTCAGGTTTTTTATTTTTCTACTGCGAATGAACAATGGGATTTTACTTCATAACATTTGGCTCAACGAATCAACAATTTTCAGACCCATATTTATGTAAATACAAAAATCAATGGATTCCAGAAACTCATTCGAATCGTGAACGCATAGGTTTAAAAATTGTACCTTCTGATATTGTTTGCAATATACTAACATACATATGTATGTATAAATGTATGAACAGTATGATTGAATGTTAGCCAAGTAAATCACCTAGGCCGAGCAATTCAACGCTTAAAATACCCTCTGGTTAACTTTATCAAGTGGTCGAAGCGAGAAAGAGGAAGCCGATTGTTCACAGAAAATATCGGTATCGGTTCATGCTCCCACACACACCCACATACATTTATAACATAGGTTTATGTACATATGCCTTATACATACCTACGTATGTAAGTATGAAGTTGGTTGCCAGGAGCGTATCACTTTATTAATAATGAGAAACCCTTATCGAGCTCTAAAATATCAAAAGTGACAAAATCTAGATTTTTATGAGAAAATTCTTTTTACTTGTTTTGAGCTTAATTTTATAAATAAAAGTAACTTCTTTGGTGCCTATGCTATTTCGTAGTAACTATTGCAGGCTGTTCATGTTGAAATATGTCGCTTAACTTGAATAGTTTCCAATAATTAATTAGTTCTTCAACTTTGTAAAGATTTATTTCCTTCAAAAATGAGTATAGAGGAAACATACAACATAAATCGGAGAATTATACTACATTGGAAATCGAAATGCGATTTTTGTTTGGTGGAGTTTCCGTAGAGTTGTAAAAATGATAGAAATCAACTAATTTTAAAACATGTTGATTGAAATATCTATTAGACAAACAATTGAAATGAGTGCAGAATTTCTGAAAAATATCTCTTCTTTACCCAACAATCATGTCCTCGGTTCCCGTTAATGTTTTAACCAAGGCGAATTCATATAAGGTGGAGTTGAATGGAGTAACTGCTAGAAATGTCAAATTGCAAGTATTTTGTATTTGCTCTTACGGCTTTGAGAGCAGCAGCCATGAAAGCAAAAACAAACTACATATAAACTTTAGCAGCTCATGTCGTAGAAGTAATAACAAAATACTTGTGAATTTTGTTGTTGGGCATTCTCTACCCCCTATATAAACTCGCCTTGGTTTTATCATTCAAAGTTTTAAATAAACTAAATGTAACACTTCATTGAGGCGAGTAAGTTTTGATGATTGGCTCATAACAGATTTAAATATATGTGCAGATCTATTGTACAAGTATTTTGCCATGTTCCTCAAATGTTTACATTCTCTAACTCGGCTGAACGAGTTTATTTGTTTTCTTTTTAATCTTTATGTATGTATATTAAAAAACTAACTAAAATAGTTGCTAATACTAATTTAAATAACAATGAGTTTATACAAGGAGTGTGACACCTCCTATTAGGCGCATCGGATCAAACGAATGCTAGCCAGTTTAGCATGTTTACCAACAATTATTTCTGAATCGATAGAATATTATTGTATTTAAACAAGTTTTTATTTTATTTTATTTTTTCTAATGCGTACATTTACAAAGAAGCCAGAACAATCCTAAAAAACTTAAATTGAAAAAGTATCAAATCGGTCTCAATTATCACAACTAGATAAGCGCAGAAGAAGTAACAAAACTCCCTCAGTGTGATATTCCAGCAAAATCTTTAAAAAATAAAAACTCAGTTTCATATAAGATCTCTGTTTAAAGCACAGTTTCGCAACGATGCATTGAGATGATGCAAATTTACTGGGTTCACTAAAATAATTATTATATGTTATTTATTTTATGTATTTGAAAACTTGAAAATTGCAGTGTTATATAAATAAAAAGATGTGTTTTCTACTAAATAAAAAGCTATTGTTTTTATTCATTTGAAAATTAAAACTAAGTTTTATATAAGATCTCTGTTCAAAGCGCAGTTTCGTAAAGGCACATTGCGATGATAAAAATTTACTGGATTCACTAAAATAATAATTATTTGTTTTTTATTTAATGTATTTGAAAATTTTAAAATTGCAGTGTTAAATAAATTAAATAGAAATGAAAGGATGTATTTTTTACTAAATAAAAGGCTATTGTTTTTTATTTGAAAATTAAAACTCAGTTTTATATTATATCTCAGTTGAAAGCGCAGTTTCGTAACGTCCCATAGCGATGATACAAATTTACTGGGTTCAATAAAATAATTATTATTTGTTTTTTATTTAATGTATTTGAAAATTGCAGTGCTAACTAAATAAAATAAAATAAAAAGATGTGTTTTTTTTACTAAAAAAAGCTATTGTTTTTTGTTAGTTGCATGGAATTAAATATTCAGCCTCAATTTTGTCAATCCATACATTTATTTTCATTCGCCTTTCTAAAGTTTTGATAGCATGCCGCTTCGCTATTTCAGGGATAACCCAAAAAGGAATAATTTATGTTCAAGAAACCAGTTTTGAAAAAATATCGTTCATGTTATTTTTGCGCTAGGGATGTGAATCGAAGAGAAACGAAACCAAAACAATTGAAAACCCATGATTGTGGATATTTTCGGTACTTGAATCACTCACGGCCTTTAAGACAAATCGGTGAGTTGTAGTATTTTGGCTCTTAGTCATCGGGATATAATGAAATCCCCCCTTTTGGACCTTAACACTGTGTTTTGCTTATGATACACCCTTGAATTTTACATAATTCCATTCAGACATACATACTTATTTTCATATGCACTTCGTATTCCTTTTATGGAGGTAAAGCAATAGGGGTATTCTCGATCCGTTGCATACCGTCTAGCATGGTGAATATATAAATTTATAATTATATAAATTTGTTGTTTTTTCATGTGTTAAAATATTATGCAATGTTTTCATGTTAAAGCTATGATAAGCCCGGTGTGTTTGATTGCATAATATGATAGTAAACTTTTTGCAACTTTGTATCAGCTGTTATTTCATTTGTAACCACCTAGGCGCCTTTCGCCGATTTCAAGATAGCGCGCCAGTTGCTCATCTGCTTTACTAACTGGCGCCAGCTAGAGACACCAAGCGAAGCCCAGTCCTTCTCCACCAGGTTCACCGTAGAGGAGGTCTTCCTCTTTCTCTATCGCCAACAGCGGGTATCGCGTTAAATACATTCAGTGCTAGAGAATTTTCTTCTAATTTCTTTTTAGTATTCCCCGCCGCAAAGACGTAAGATCCAAAAACCTCTTTTTCTCGAACACTCCAAGGGGCATCTCATTTGATGTTGGCAGTAAGAGACTTATAGAGCATGGGTTTCGGTCGTCGGGAGAGAGGGTTTTACTACACATTTGCCTACGCAGCTCAAAGTAGCACTTGTTAGCAAGAGAGATTCTTCATTTCGAGGTTGACGAATGCGTGTGAGAGTCGAGTAGCGAAGTTAGTAGCTGTCATTTGCGATTGCAGCTTTCCGACCTTGAGATCCTCTTGGGTATTTAGATGCCCGTTTTTTGCTGCGTAGATCTTATGCGCACCTTGGTTGCCGTCAACAAAGAGAGACTCGTCCGAGACTTGTTGAATTTTTCCATTGCCTTTAGTGTTTTATGTGGGTTGCCCTAAACCCAGCGCCCAACCAGATACTGGTGTTTTTCTTAGGTTTTCGAGACACATGTATATAGCGAGCCTCATGCTCCAAGATAGACGCCCGCTTGCAACCACCAAAGCTCCCTCTCCTTCTGCTGTGACCCAAGGATGCACACGTGTTGGTTACCGCATCTCGCACGTGGGCCGCTCACGTTGCCCAGACTGCATGAACGTGGACGTAAGAGCCGGGATTCTGTATGGTCGCTCATCTATAACTGCATATCCAGTAGATCGGCTATACCCAATTGCATTCCTCGGTATTGCAAATAACGGATGAACACACCAAAATTGTAACACTTTGGGAAACTTATAGCTTATCCAAAAATATTTAAATATTTTTAAATTCAAATACTATAACTAGACAATGATCTCAGTTTCACGTATGAGAATTTTATTTTGATTTGACTTATAGTTTAGTTAAAAATGGCAACCGAGTTGTAAATGTAAATGTTAAATAAAAATAGCAACCAGCGGAGGTGAGCACGGTCAAAGCGATCAAAGTGCTCGGAGGCGGGGTGTAATAAGGCCTTTTGAAATATGACCGCGCGCGCTGCGCCGGATGCGCGCAATGCCATCCTCGCGCCGAACCTCCCTTGTCAAAAGTTTTTCTACATCCCAATTTTTAAAAGCGCAATAAATTCAAGATTATATACGATGTAAATCATAAGACAACTTTTAATGATTTTAATTTTATTTCAGAAAAATTTTATATACACAAAATAATACAAAAAAAACTAACGAATGTTCAAAGAAAAAAGGAAACATAATTTGAATTTAAACATAAATTAATTTGTCTTCTTGTGCAATTGCTATACATATTGGGCATAAAATTGGAGTGGAATTGCTTTTGTGGTGATTTTCAAAGCATATAACGCACGTTAAGCTATTATTATCGCATGTATTGGGAGTAGGAATCTCTATTATTTGCTTCTTTATCTTCATTACTTGTAAATTCTTCATTGTAGTTAACTGAACTTAAAAACAACATATTATAGCTTAGCTGTTTGATACAATCGTTTACACATATTTTTCGATTTTCTAAATTTTCTAAAATTGTTTTTATAAGTTTTCCCGTTTAGTTTGCTTATTTGAATGTTCTTTATATATTGATACACTTCCATTCAATGACTTTTTAAAATCTCTCGATTTAATGAAATATGTATCCAATAAAAAATCAAGAAACTTATAAAAATTTCCACTTTTTGCTAGTTTCTTTGACATTTGCCCATTAAACGCTTATGCTGAGCTTGTTGTTTTTATAGGTTCCATATATACATACAGATATTTTTTCGGCACCTTCCTAAAAAATTTAAAAGAAAAAATATATGTATATTCTTGTGTGTACATATATACATAGGGGTTAATAAATATGATTACCTTCTTCAGCCATTGTCTTTCAAAATAGTCAAGGAATTGTTCGAAAAGGTTATTAAATTCGCCGTTAATAACCTGACATTTAAGAATGTTAAATGCAGTTATTATATCGCAAGGTTTCAATAATGGAAGCACTAACAATTTTCGAAAACAACTTTCGGCTTCATTATTTTTATTTTATTTAATTTCATACACATGAATAATATTAAAGGCCTTATTTCAAAAGGACTTATTACACCCCGCCTGCTCGGAAGGTGATCAGGGCGTTTTAGCAAAATCCGAAGGTTTCGTCGCGCACTGTTGTAAAATCTGTACGTAAATCGCAGTCTTTTGTACAAAATGTAAAGTGACAAGCTTTACTGAGAAGTTTCAAAGCTCAAAAAGCGCTGGATCGAGACGCAAAGTAGAATCCCGTAGTCGGAAGGCGTCTGAATCACATAATACAAAATACAAATGCGTTGTTATGAACGACGAGAACCTGCTGCTTTCAAAATTATATATATATTGCTAGTCAAGATTTTTATGCTGCGGAAAGTCGCTAAGTTGCTCCTGAAAGCTGTAAATTGAAAATGAAGTCCAAGTTCCCAAAAAATACATGGTTTGGCAAGGCATTTGTTCCTGTGAACATAAAAACAGCCCTTTTATCTCAGCCGGGACGATGGACGCCCGATTTTATCGATATGAATGACTCTAAAGCCGTCTTCTGTTATTTATTAACAGTCATGGTAGCAGACCACTGTTCTGGACGGATGTGGCAAGCTGTCACTATGCCAAGCACACATTGCAGTGGTAGAATGCGAATAACATCGATAGTTCAATCCACCAAATAGCCCAGAGCTGCGTCCTATTGAGAAATATTGGCCAATCGTGAAAGGAATATTGAAGAAGAAATGTGATCTGGTTAAAGATATTGGAGAATTTAAAAGAAAGTGGTTGTAGGCATCGCGTAAGGTCGACGATGCACTCGCGCAAAAGATGATGGCGCGTGTGCGACGAAAAGTTCGATCACTCTTATATTTTAACATTTTAATTACGTTTAATTTCCAAAGTAATATAATTAAAACAAATTTATTTTTCCCTAATACAAATCTGGCCTCAAGCTCTATAAATTACAGTCGATTCATAAATATAAGGCCAAAAATAATAATAAAACAAGTTTGGTTTCAAAGACTTCTGTTGTATTTTGGTAGTAATGTCTAAGTGTCATAGTTTTGGTGTGTTCACCCTTTATGCAATTTATGCTCATGCAACGGATCGGGAATACCCCGAATGTAGTCGTTTATGAATAAATATACATACATACATACATATATGTATATACACGTTTATTTGTTCATCCTAATATACTTATACATACATATATACAAAGTATAAACTCGTACCATGCATGTTGAGGATTAACAAGTGTATATATGAATGTGCATGATTGGTATACATGTATAAATTGACGATGTACCTACCCAGTGCATCGAGGGCAAAAAACGTAGAAAACATACGGACAAACTGAAGGAAAACAAATAGCCACACCCAAAAAATACAACTTGGAGCATAGTCTAACCTGTACAAATATTGTACATGTATATGTACCTGTATGCATACACATATACATATATACATATATGTATATATATTATTGTATGCACTTACATATATGCCATACAAGGATTTATACCACTTATATAAAAATATGTCTCTACGTATATATGTACGTACGTATGGATGTATATATATATGTACCATATGTATATAGTACGATTATTTCGATAGCCGCAAACATAGCAAAGGATCAAAAGCAACAGCAGCATCAGTAGCTAACCATTTTTGTAACATTTCAGCGGGAGACGCTTCTGAAATAACGTTTACTTCCCTATGCCAACGTTTTTGGCTACACAGTTAAAATTTTCTTGCCAAAATTTAGAAAATATTTTCGCTTGGAAATACACGTAACTTTCGAAATATTCACTTACATACTATTAGTAATGTAATACTAAGGAAATAAATAAAAGATATTTATAAATAAGAGGTGTTTTAATTTGTGAATATCTAAATATGAAACTTCTGAAACATTTCAATTATAATTAAAGTTTTGTAATACAAAAAATTAAAGGATATAAATATCAACTCTCCTGAATGTAAGAAGATGTTAAAGTTTTTATTATCGATGTCAGTCTCGGTGTTGTATAATATTTTTGAACTTAACTTTGTGGATCTAATAATTCATTCGAAAAATGAAGAACAAGTACTCCGACAGTTTAAGTTAAAATTGATCTCTACGAGGGATGACAACACGTTTGTATTGGTAAAGATTCCTGTCACATTTCGCACAACATTAATAAAACGATATTAGTTCTATTTTTAGAAAACAAAATACTTTTGTAACATACCACCTCTAATCAGACGATATAAACTTGATATATTTTGAATTTTCTGTAGTGAGCTATTCTCAACAATGTTTATCTATTTACATATGTATATAATAAATGTAACCTTTTCCTTTGTTGCAACTTACTTGGCTCAAAAACTGACGAACGGATTTCAACTAAATTCTGAGAGTATGTTCCTTAGACCTGTTGTAAAGATAAACCATATTTTAATCCATTATCAGGTCTCTTCTGCACCGGTAACAAAGCTGTCGTTACCGGCAGGGCCGCCGAGAGGAAATACGGGCCCAGGGGTAAAGAATAGGGCCCCCATTCTACTTAAAAGTTTCGAATACTTCATCAATTTTATCAACTATCTCTATACTTACTACTTCAATGTTTTTAAAGAATAAGCCAAAGGCGATGTTTTTTGCTCTCATCAGTTAAGTGAAATAAAATTTTTTTATACGATCTCTGGCCTCTGGCGAATCAATTTCATTCTCGAAGCACCGAGCACAACATAACAACATTCTTGGAACACGAAAAACTTCAAAGAAAGTCGTAAATTCTCAAGTTGGAAACACCAATGTCACTGCTAAAGTCAAATCTATTTTTCCGACTGACGCGCATGCATTTCGCCCAGAGTTTGCTAAACGACTAGGGAAGCATCTGGTGGCATTCGATGGTGGGGAGGAACTTTCCTATAGTGTACATGTGAAAGTGCCTTAACGCTAAGAAAACGCGCTGAAAAATGTAGCGGGCTTGGTTGGCGGCTGTTATGCCGACTCTTTTTACATTACTTTGCCAGTTTTTGCTTATGTACGTAACTGTCTTTTTTTTTATAAGCGCTTTATCGGAAATATCAACAACTTTCAAATAAATGTTTGAATTAATCGACTATCAAAAGCATTCTAATTTAACTATTCACTCAACTTCCTGAAAAATACGGGCCCTTCGAGAACTCCGGGCCGGGGGAAATGCAACAGCTTGTCCAATACTGTCTTTATATAACGAAATGGCGGATATCAACTAGTTTAAATATAAAATATTCAATGTTATGTTAGGTGCTCCACCATTTACCGCATATGTTTTTATGAATTATGTAGGAACTTACAGCATTCTGGAGCCTATGCTCTAGTTCTCAAAACAGGCCGGCTTGAAATGCAGTTAATGGCAAGTCAATACTCGATACCAAGTTTTTTTTACTCGAAACATTTTTGTTCCATGTCGAGTAGATCGAACGTGTGTGCTCCCGGTAAAGGAGCATAACATCCTACTCAGTAGCAGTTCCTGATTGGATGCCACCGTACGGGACACCCAAACAGGAGCTTGCAAATGGCTGAGCCGCCTACCAGAGACGTCAGGGAACATCTCCGTGAACTCAAGTCGTCCAAGTCCAGTCGTTCACCAATGAACCACTGGGTGCGATGGCGTATAGACAGGCTCTGAGCATTCACCGAGAGTCAATTCCCACCTTCATAAACTCTCGCCCTGTGAATGCTGTCATTGGAGTCAAACCACCACCCATAGGCTCAACTATTACTTCTCCAGACTCGCCCCGACATCGCAAATAAGTGTATGGCATGTGGAGAATACTCTCACGATACTAACAACCTATTCACATGCCCCAACAGACCCACTCATCTAACCCCTCTTCCTGTGGTCCAACCCTATTGAAACCGGACGTTGCCTGGGCCTCAACTTAGATGAGTTTGAAGATAACTACCATGGGTAAGTTGATCTAGCAGGTTCACTGAATAGTTTCCATATTGGTTTTGCATCTTCTAATACTTATATGCTATATTTTCTCAATAAACGCTCTAAAGAATTGTACCAAATAAAAACATCTTTAATATTCTCACTTAAAAAGCCTGTTAATTTATTGCTTGCTTTCACCAAGTTTGAATATTTCGCGTCTTCCTCAAATTTATTACTTTATTCTAACTGCATTTCCCTATTTATAGTGCAGTTTTGGGTTAAGTCAATGTATACAAATTTTGACGCTACCTTTTTGACATAATAAGACTGCCGTCATTACTTAGCACACATTATTGAATTCACATTGGATTAAAATACCTACATAAGCAACACCAAACATTACCAAGAGCATAAGTTCGGATGCAATCGTACTTAAAATACCAGCGCAAGTTTTTATTTCAAATAAAGAGTACTGATTGTATTATTTGGGTTTACGTTAATTTAATGTAAAAAAAGTAAAATAAGTTCAAGATAGTACAGAGAATCATGTTGCCATGTAATTTTTTTGCCAATTTTGAAAATAATATTCGACACAAATTATTTTTTTTTTTTTAAATGTAGTTCATATGGCAATATAAATCATTTCTAAATTTATATGCAAGCCAAGTGGAGTATAAGTTTTGCATAAGTATGCATAACGGCCCCATTATAATATAAGCAATAAAAACTTTAAACATTTTGTCACCTTAAATATTGTTACAATATTGTAATGGCAACTTCGTAACAAAGAATAGTAAAAGGTGACGAAATTGCAATTATAGGCACCACTGTTGACAGCTGATTATAAAATGAATAAATATTTTTATTTATTTTGTAGAAAATTTGGGTTAAAGCTGAGTCGAACATGGAGAATGGGTCACTGCTGTCCCGCAGATTTCTTAGCAGCCGTTTCACTCCGAACTCCTCTTTTTGCTCCATTTAAAAATTTTATGCGCCAATTCAATAATCACACTTTATTAATCTTATATCACTTTTACACAGCATTGATTTTTACATTTCAAAATATTTATAAAAACAACTTTAACTAGTCTGTTACCTCCTTACTGGCAGCTAAAAACTTTTGTTACGCGGTCAAGAATTCAGAATACCAACGTGAATTTGTAACCAAAGTGTAAAACCTTGGCGACCATTGAAACGACATCAGAATAACCCGGTTAGAGCCATGCATGTTTTGTCCTTCCACCTCACGCAAATGTTCAGTAATTTTGATATATCTCCAGAAGTAATAAACTTAATATTACTATTATCACTACTTATAAAAAGTTAAACCAAATTAACGAAATTATCAGCTTTTAAACAGCCAATTTCACATATTTTCTCGTTTGTTTTAAGATTATATCGCTATACCTCCAAATGTAGTAGACTTACTGCGAGCGTGTTCAACGGCCTTCAAAATATATTGAGATACCTAAAAAGCTTAAATATCCTGAGAGATTGCGCGTGCGCACAGATTGAAGGCCGTGGGATGAAGGGTGGTTTTTAGCCATAATGTAATTTAAAAAGTCATGAGCCTCAAATGAAGAAGCACTTTCATGTTTTTCTGTTCAGTCCAATGTACATACATACATACTATATTGTATGTATGAACATTATATATGTACATATGTATCTATGGAAGTATAAAAACCACAAACGCTGCCACCTTGCCAGTAGCTATGTTTTGCGTTAATAATCCAGCAAAGAACTGCGCTGATTGGCTGGCGGCAGTGGATGGCAGTGAACATTGTCACCCTCGTTGTCAATCAACGGCCGTCGCTATCACACATTACATCACTGCATCATCGCATCAACAATGCAAACAGCATCGCATGACCTATCAACCGAGATCGTGGTCGAAGTCGAGAGTGCACGGAACAATTGAGCGACCGCCAATCGCCAGACGACCGTCACGCGTCGCACGTCGCACGTCGCCCATTACCTATTGCTTGTCGACTGATATCAAAATATTGCCTTACAAACTCTTACTGCGTTTGCACACTATGACCCAGTGGTTTTACATATGCCGTGGCCGGCTATCGCATGCACTCACCTATCGTAAGAATCACAAGAGAATGTGCGAGACCGGTGTAAACGCATGCTGCATGCGGTGCATTTGTTGCCTACTTCGGCCCACGTACGCACGCTATGATTCATTAATAGATCATGTAACGTCTACCCATACTATCAGTTGCACCATGGTGGACTAGAGGAGTGGTGCGGCAACGCGGCAGTGCGGTGCTACTCGTGCGTATAACGTATCTGAAGTGATTTGTAAACAAATTAAGGGCGTGCACGTGTCAACCTCGTTAAACTTCCACTTAGGTTACCTTAAACGCTGCCGAGAAATACTCGCGCCAACGGTCACACAAACGACGGTCCAACATACAAACAGTTTAAAAAAAAGCATCATTAAATTTACTCACTTCGGCACATATTCGTACGTATATATATGTAATTATGTATGTACTATTTATATGTATGCAGATGTATTTATATATGTGCATATAAATGTAGGCATATAACGGGTGATTTTAGCCGAAAAGAACCTTCGATTAGGAACTGCTGTTGACGGAATAATCTCAAGAGATCGGCCTGTCATGTGTTGACGGAATGTGAGCCAGACGAACCCGATTTTCAAAATTTGTGTATACTTACGGTGACCATCGAAAGGAAAGTCCTTTATTTTCCCTTACATCCTTTGTTAGTTTTTTATAAATAAAGGACGGTATTTTTCCATAGAAATGATATTTTGTACGGTGCACAATGCATTTCTGAAATCGAGAGCAATTTGACGCACATATATTAGAGCTGGCTGCCACCATCTGTTTGTAAATTTTTAATATACAATTCGTCTACTTGCAATGCAAAAAATTTTGAGTTAGGGAGTCCGACGGCTATGTTCATTAAACAACAATCAAGTAAAAACAAAGAAAGTAACGGGAACTTATTATTAAGTAGTTGGAGACATGCTTGTATAAGTAAATTCCTATTCCTCAATCATAAACTGTTAATGAGAAGTGAATTCACGAGTTTGAAATGCAATGTCAACAAGCATCAGAATGCCGTCTTCCATCTTACCCGAATCCCGCTTAATTCTGTGAGAAAGTCGATCAAAATTTATGGTAATGTGGATAGTTTTCTTCATCTTAGCCAACTTTGACTGTATTTTGCTGGCCAAGTCTTGGTACTTTTTTGGCTGAATATACAATTCTGATAAAACTTATGAAATTTTATTAAATATATTTTTTAAATGATTCTTTCTACTTGTCTTACTACAAATAAAGTATAAGCATATAATAAATGCAAATTGTTTCAATAAACAGTTCGGCCTTTATTTTACTTTGAGAACATGGTTACCGCAAGTATGCTTATTATAGAAGTAATAATAATTTGGAGCTTACATCATAGCTTGATATTTGGCCGAACTTCTCCAACAGGTTTTGATGTTGTAACACAAATTGAGGGACTACAGTTTTTGTCACAAGCTTTATCATAGCGGCCGGTATTAGAAAAAACGATTCTATAATTTTTTGATGTTACTTGCCCCGGCCAGGTTTCGAATCGGAGACTCAATGAATGAAGCGCGCGCCAATCACTCGGCTACGGCGGCCATGTAAATATACTATAGTTGGGAATACGGAATCACAGCTAAACTCGATTTTCAAAAGCCCACTATCAAATGAAAATTTGCTGACCAACACGATGAATGAAACAATTTTTTAAGATGTTTATGTTCAATTTGCAGAATTTAGAAATATAGCTTCAACGTAAACATATTCCATAATCAATTTTTTGTATACTAACGCGACTTCAGTTGTTATTCCTTATTGGCGCAGATATGAAAATATGTACATACATATGTATTTGGCTATTTCACAAGTTTCCAAGCAGGAAACTACATTCACAGTACTTTTTTCGGTTTTCAAGATAGGTTTTAGAAGTCTTGAACTTTAATGGAAGTTTGAGGGTTAAGAATTTATTTAGCTATTGTTAATATGGTATTAATTGAATTTTGTTTCATGATTCAATTATCTTTTGGGACCCGTTAAAAGGCGATATCTAAAAAATTATGAGCCAGAGTCTTTGCAAGTTTATATTTTGCTAGCATATTAAAATGCATGAAGTAAATAAAAACGGGATACGATTTTTCAAAATATCTCAACCTTCGTGCCACCACGTATAAATACGGACACACTCTTACCAACCCATCAAAGTTTATAGTCAATATGCAAAGCAGCAAGCATAAATCCGGGAAATTTGTGATATTATACCGGGGCCATAATCTTCCGTATGATACAATTTTTCTTACCTGAAAAAACATTTGAGGGTTATACTATATTGAAAGTCTAGATTAACTCCACTGCCACTGAAAAGGCATGCACATTATAATTTATTTGTGGCGGTAAATAGCGCAAAATGTAATGTCTAAAGAACGTCCGAATCGAACTTCGACTCATTTCTGCCGAAGCCAAACCGAAAATTTTCTAAGTCTAAAATAATAAATAATCAATGAATTTTAAAAAATTCATTGTTTTTATTGTCATTAAAAACGTTACATACATTAGTTTAAATCATACCCAATACAGTTTATCACATAAATATACATACATATGTACATACATATTTTTGAAATATTAAAAAAAAAACATAAATTTTTTAATGCTCGAAATTTTATGATTTTATATTGCAATGTAAAAAATAATAGCTTATCGGTATTTTCACATTGCAACTGCTTCTGTATATTGGTATAAAGCTGACCACAAGTACTGAATAATATTTCACAAGACACGCTCTATGGAGGAGCAGGAACATAAACAGCCCAGAAAGTGTTCATCACTCAAGAGAGCGAAATTTGAGCGCAATGATCTTCTACTTTGCCCGAAGCAAATGGACAAAGTGTCAAACTGTGTATCAGCTGATTTTTGTTTTCATTCGAACGCAGATTTTATAAAACACAAAACTGGCCAATATCACAAAAGCTTCCGAAAATGGTAATATTAGCCGGTTGTATCAAGTTTATAAGATAGATATGCATGAAGTTGATTTGATTTTAAAAAAATTACAACAACAAAAATTAATTAAACAGGTGATTTCTCGATGCCGGGAGCTCTTCACATTATTGCCACTTTTTTGAAACTTCGGGAGAGTCATTGCTGGATCCAGCCGGTAATTTATTATTAGTTTATTTTCTGTGTGAAAAGAGTGCTTCACATTTAAAGAAACACCCGTTACATGTAAAACAACATATATGTATGTACATATATAACTCTTTGAACATTCCCACTTAAAGCCAACAAACATAAGTTTGGCTACTGACTCGAGTCCTGTGAGAGTAGCTTTTCGCTACATTAGCGCATACATACATTCATATGTATTTACAAGAGGGTGCGTGTGCAGTCGAATTATAGTATACGATCGTAGGTACACCGCCATTCACATTTTGCACTGGGTGCTTTGTATTCTTAACTAAATATATTTGCTAAAATAAATCAGATCTAAATGATTTCTAACAAAAGTGTACGTATCGAAGGCCACAATACTGCCTTCAAGTATTTTATCGGGCAACGGTTTCAACACAATTACTCATCAATGATACTTACTTGGTTCGACCCATGTCTTGATTCAATTCGACAAGTGGTGAATATTTGTTAGAGCATTTAGGAAATGTGAAATATATGGGTTAGAATTGAGCAAATGATGAGGATTCGCCATAAAAGCGTTTTGAGCGGAATGTTATTATACTCAGAGAGTGATACGAAATTTTCTGGTGAGTTATGGAAATTCAGCAGAGTTAAATGTACATTCGTACTTACTTGAGTAAAAGATTTCTACGGCCGACACATAGTATTCGGAGCTAATTGAGTTAATTTATTGTTACCTGCGTATGGTCGAGACGTCATTTTTTTAGAGAGTTGAGTGACAAAGTTTGCATTCACAATAACCTTGTGAGGCTGCTTGGTCTTTTAGGTATTCAAGAATAGCGCGGAATGCGGAAACTCTCTCAAAACAGTAGAATGTAAGAAAATAAAAACGTTAATGCAATGACGATAATTTAATTGAAGCGTGGGATCGGTTAAGACAGTTGTATGATAAGAGAGTTTACAGTGGCCAAACGACATACAACGATGTAGAATGTTGCACACGAAGTATGTATTACTCCAGCTTCATGTTCACGAAATTACGATAGTAGGTAAGGATATGATAATCTTCCATATACTGCATGAGCGTCTAGCAAATATAATCTTTGTCGCAATTGTTTATAAAAACAACGAGATTAAAATGATAGCCAACTTAGTTTACTTAACAAGCAGGATGAATGACAAGGTGGTTTTCCACCAGAGAGGGAAATAATGCTAATGAATTTTTGTTTTGCCTGCTCTGTTGCCGATTGTGATGGTCAGGTTAGAAGCGAACGGGCAATGTGTTGGGCCTGGTCGACCATTGCTCCACTGTGGTGTGCAACCGAAATTGATTCCGGCTAGTCTACATAATAGTTATAAATTCACCAGTATGCCAGCGATACCCAGTATAGTTCGAATTAAAGGAAAGTTTATCGGTGTAAGCCGGCATGAAATTTTGAAAGTAAGGCCTTGGCCAAAGAAATGGAGAAGATTCAAAGGATTTTGGGAAGTGCCATGAGGAGTTTGCTTTGGATAGATGGATTGACGCTATGAACATACTCCAGGGTTGAACTAGATTGATAAGATACCGCGAGACTTCAAATTTGTAGCAAATCGCGATATTTAAGTAGCGGTATGAAGCCATTAGAGATTCTTCACAATAAGTGATAAGATGAAGAGAGTGGTCAATATTGTTGCCTATTTATTTTAATTTATTAACGCGAAAATACCAACGAGAATTGGAAGGTGCTCATAAGAAGCGAGTATTTTTCTCCTGCGCAGTGGGCATTAGGGCGCATCATCGAACTTCACCTGAGTGCGGACAATTTGATACGATCTGTGACGGTTCAGACATCGACAAATATTATTCGTAGGTCGGTGCAGAACATTTGTATCTCCCCAACTGAATCGAACTAAGTTAACGCATAGATTATACTTCGCATACGATTGGAAAACCGGAGGTTTTCGGCGGGACTGTTAAGTATTAAATATGAATTTAATTAGTTGTGCCAAATTTAAAGATATGACAACCTGCGTGTTGCAACAAGAGTATTTTAGGAAGGAAAGCTTATTGGCAACTCTGAAATAAATTGGCAGATAGATAAACAATAGGTGGAAGAAAGAAGAGTATGAGTTTGATTGTGATGAATTTCGGAGGTTTGTATTTGACTTATGGTAGAAGATTTCATTGTAGCTTCAATGCGAGGTGAGCCTGGGGGGTTTTGTCCATGAAGTAAACAGACGCTGTCAGCATCAGATGAGATGGCCATTGGAGTATTAAAGAAAATTTCTCCGAAAGATTTTCGGACCTTTACGTCTTTGCGGGGGCAAATATCGCAGACGATGAAACGATGAGCTGTATGAGCTTTACAGCGACTTATACTTATACATAGATCAGTGTGTACGTTGGCTAGGTGCTGTTTTATGTACGAACGAAAATACTCCAGTCTTGAAAGTATTCAACGCGGTACCCGCTGGTGGCGGTAGAGGAAGAGAAGGTCTTCTCTATCTTGGAAACATTAAGTGGAGAATAGCTTGGCCTCAATTGGTGTCTCTAGCTGGCACCAGTTAACAAAGCAGAGAGCGACTGACGCGCCATGTTGAAATCGGCCAAATTCGCCCAGGCGGTTAAAGCCCCAATTAAGAAGAAAAAGAAGAATTAGCGGGTGCGTCTATCTACCCTTGTTGCTTGTGCCCCACCTCTCTTGCCATTTTCTAAGGTGATCACTCTAGTAAATAACTTACGTCTACTGCTCCTTGGTCCACTTAGTAGTTTAGCAGTGCACATTTGGGACGTTTTATTTATAATGCAATCTGCTTAGACGCCAAAGTTAAGTCTCTCATCTAGTATCACGCCCAAGCAGCGTATTTACCTTTTTGAAGCTATTAGGTGCCCATCTTTTTAGCCAGCGCATTATGGTGGCGATTGCAACATTACCTTTATTCCCGATTTGCTGTTTATGCTTTGCTACGACCACCAAATGCAGATTGTTGGATGAACCTGAAAAATAAAACGAGAACTTAGATAGAACATCAGATATCAACACACGTAGCCAACGACCCTGTCGGAGAAACTGGAGATCAGAAAGAAACAAATTGTATTAGCTTTACATTAATGAAAATAAATTTAAGCAATCCTACGATCATGCGATAATGTTTAAACGATTTATATTTGCTTCTATTATTATATTTCTTTGAATAGTCTTCATCTGTTTCAAACAAGAAAGCGTCCGTTCAAGAGTTGAAGTAGATACCGATAAAATTTTTAACCCAGACAGTATTTCAAAAGGTTCAGTAAGATGAAATTGTTCATAAAACTTGTCAGTATTGATCAATTCATTCAGTCAGTCAGTTTGTATATTTCAACGCGTTTGGTAAATTATAGGTTTTCCGATTTAAGTCTAGGGATATTGATTTAATTTGTAAATTATGCAACTTTTCCTTAACGAAGGTTACGTCTATATTACACCACGAAGTCACCACATGGCGCTTGTATGGGAAAAAATGAACACACATATCAATGAGTATGTATTTATGTACATGCATCTATGTATATACATATATGTACGAGTATGTATGTACTATGTATGACCATCAGTATATACAAACATACATGTGTAGCTTGGCAGCATTTCAGCGCTAGTTCAGGACCATTTGGAAACAAGTTCTGAACCGTTTCGGCACTATTTTCGGACTAGATATTACTGATCCTAATTACTAATACTACTGCTACAAACTACTACTACTGCAACTACTTATTACTAAAACTAACTATTACTACTACAACTACAACATTTGTTGACTATTTTTGTGTGTCATCTGCTATACATCGGGTCTTGCAATAGGAACGCTACAAAAGTTTTTTTAAATAAAACAAAAACGGTTTGGGATATGAATTAAATTCTTTATTCCTGTGAAAGAACATTCGATGCCATTATGTATGGAACTCGATTTCTTTTGCATGGGCACCACGAGCACGCTTGCAGAAGTCCAGACACTGAACCCAATTTTCGACGGTTTTCAAGAATAAATAGGCCGATACTGCTGCAATTTCACGTTCGATATTCGTACGAAGTTCATGAGTCGTCGCTGGCTTGTTGGCATAGACCATAAACTTGACGTAGCCCCACAGGAAATAGTCTAACGGCGTCAAATCGCACGACCGAGGCGGCCAATTGACTGGGCCATTTCGTGAGATAACACGTTCACCAAACTTGGTTTTCAATAAAGCGATTGTGACATTCGCTGTGTGGCTTGTGGCGCCATCCTGTTTGAACCACATATTGTCCAAGTCCATATCGTCCAATTCGGGTCAAAAATATTCAGTTATCATTGAGCGGTAGCGATTCCCATTCACATTAACGTGCCGGTCTTGATCATCACGGAAGAAGTACGGCCCAATGACGCCGCCGGCCCATAAAACGCACCAAACCGTAATTTTTTCGGGATGCAATGTTGACTCATGGAGTACGTGTGATCTTAGGGACAAATTTAAGACTCTTTTCATCAATATCTAGGGGCGGAATATCAGAGAAATCGATACAACTTTTAGATATGGGAAGGACATACGACTTTTTACTATTAAGGCAGAGACTGTTTTTAGACGCCCAAAGTGAGATGTATAACAAATCGACATTAAACTTAGAGCATAGACTATCTGTTTGCTAATAGCTCCCGTAGAGTTGTATATCATCCGCATTAGCATGCATATGTGTATGCTGACAAGTATTCAAAATATTATTTATAAATAAGTTAAATATTTACGGTGCCAAGATAGAACCTTGCTGCACACCCATTAGCAGTGGTTTAAGACTAGAGAATTGTCCACCATTTTTCACTCACTCAGCGAGTCCACCTACCAAAAAGCTTCTCATGAGACGCACTGCATAATCCCCAAAACCGAAATAGTGTTTAATTATGAGCAAGGTTTGTTATGCTTATAGGACGAAAATCACAGGGATTACATGCATGCTCACATTTAGGAATCGGTAGCACAGTTGCAACCTTTCACATTTCGGGGAAACATGAAGTAGTAATATTGTGATTGATCACATGGGTGAGAGGTGGCAAGATGTTTTTAAAAATTATTTTAACAAATTTAATAAGTATGCCGTCCTCACTGATTGCATTTGACCGTATTTTATAGATACACCTTTCCGCATCTAACTCCGATACCGTACAGAATTCAAATACCTCACCGACCGAAACTGAAAAAGAAGGACTACCTGAGGAGTGGGAGGAAACACTGTGTGGGTGACTCGATTAACAAAGGCATCATTAAAGACTTCAGGGTTAAAAGACCAATCAGGACCATCACTAACACGCACACGAAGATTCTTTAAATTGCGCCATAGGGCATTATTAGGAAGCAAGGGGTTCAACATTTTACTATAGTAGACTCGTTTTACACGCTTTATACCTGCATGCCATTTCTTACGGACTTATATGCACGCCAATTTATATCCGTCCGATTTTTTTTCATATAGAATACTGCTTATTACGTTTTATAATCAATGTACGGATTGTTTTATTGAACCAAGGGCACAACGGGGAAATATTTGGAAGGGTACGAGTCGGAACATGGGTCCTAAATAGTCTTAAAATAATCTCATTCAAAAAATTCAGTTTATCATGCACAGAGCTTAGTCTCCAACAGTCTGGGCAGTTAATGCAGGACAAGTCATTAGAGTTTAATAAGCGATGGTCAGGATAGTGGGATGGACTAACTACTATACTATGATGTTCAAGATTAACAGTAAATGCACAGAAGATTAAATCATGGACAGATATAAACGAAATTTAGTCAAATTTTAATACAATAGACGGATCAGAGACAATGAAAAATTCAAGGAGACTCGGATAACAATTACTTCCATATCTCATCATGTCGGTACGGGCACATTCACCAAAGACAAACCAGCACTGGGAACGTTATCGTTTAAAAAAGGGCTATACAAGTCACAGCATAACAAATTTACATTAAAATCGCCACATAACGGGTATCTTTTTTAGGCTGATAGAACTTTCGATAGGGATAGCTGTCACTTGACAGCTGGTAAATGACATTTCGTTTTGACATTTCTGTTCAGTGAGCATTAACAAATCATCATGGAAAAAATGACGCCGCAACAACGTTTACAAATTGGGGAAGTTTACTTTAAAAAACAGTGTTCTGTTCGCCAAACTTATACAGCACTTCGTGAATTTTGTGGTCCACATAATCGAGAAGACAGAATAAAATATTGGTGCTGTAAGTGATAGTGTTGGAGAAGATCCGAGTTTGCATATTCGCCGCCGTGCTCAACAAGTTGGACTTTGTCCATCCACAACAGGGAAATTTTGCAGTGGCTCAAAATTTGACTGATCGCATCCGATTCACAAAAGCTAGTCGTAGCGGACATATGCCAGAAATCGTTTTCAAATATTAAATGTCATGAAAATATCTTTCAAAAAAATTGGCATCATACTTCATTTCTTATGTGTTTTATTTCAATTTAAAGTTTTATCAGTCTAAAAGAAAACGCTTTACAATAAATAATATCATCATAGTCAGCAGCAACGGAAGGCAACATAGTCAAATATTCATCCACATTTTCATATTTGTGGGGGTCGCATAGTTGGACACTTCGACTAACAAAAACTCGGTAGAGCATGAGAAACCAAACGAGCTTTTAAATCGTTTTTGCAATGTATGAATTCATCTAAATCAAAACGAATAGGGCGACAAAATAGACCAATTCTAGGAGCGGACATTTTTAGCAAAATCATGGTTCTCGGCGAATTATTCGTTCTTATTCTGTCACAGTACACTATTTAGCTCTGGGTCTAATTACTGTGCATAATATAAATTTAGAAAATCAGATGGCGAACACAGTGGAGTGGTTTTACTTTCATTTGATCTCTACCTTCTACCTGAATCCATCAATATTTCTTGGCACTCCGTTCATGTAAGAGATACAGAATCCCTGCGGTGTATGAGCTATCAGCTTCTTGGACATACAGTCAAGCGCTGCAAAAATAGTCCAGCCTGTCTTATGTAGCCTACCCCCACATTCCCCCACTGAATGCATTCGAATTCAATGCGCAAACTGCTCAGAAAATCACATGTCTTCTTCCAGAGACTGTCCTAAGTTTAAACAACAAAGAGATATTCTAAAAATAAAAATAACAAACTATGCGAGAAACTGACGAGATTCACTGAGCGCTCCCCAGCACAAACAATACAAGCAAAGGCTACGCAACAATTACCTCTCAAAGTGAAAAAACTCACAAAAAAAGATAACTCTTTCATCGAAACCTCTTCTATGAAAAATTTCTCTAATACATCTATTAATTCTAGCTCCCTCTCTAGTACTCTCAATCAATTAAGCAAACATCAGTAAGTCATACAATAAGCAAAACTAGTACCATTTACATAAAACCGATAACTACAAGCACCAGACTATCAACAAGATTACTTATATACCAAACAATTCTCTCAAGTTCATTTTGCCAGTCTAGATGCAAAAAGAACGCAACTACACCACTCTAAACAAAAAGAAGTACCACCGCTAAGCCACTCAGCTTCTCTAAATGACAATGACTCAACGCTAGATACTCGTACTCCTACCCAACTTACAATCACTATCCTCAACCCAATCAGGAACTAAAATATCTAATTTTAATTCACTAAAAAACCTATTGTAAAAAACATTTAAACTCTTATTTTTCCAATATGACGTAACAAATTATTCAATGGAACATAAAACGCTACATAAAAAACTATCTAGGGCTTCAACTCTTAATTAACGAAGTTTCCCCGGCCATCATTTGTCTACAAGAAACTCATATGTCCGTTAATGACAAAAATGTGTTTGTTAGTAAGCAATACATTGGCTATTTCACTTCAAAGCAAGGCATATAAGTTTTAATTAAAAAACATTTATCTTACCCATCCATATTTACATACATAAAAACATTTATCTTACCTATCCATATTTACATAATTTCTGGTCGGGATTGATATAGCAGGAAATCTAAGATTCAAAATCGTTAGACCCAAACAAAAATTTAAAGCTGAAAAAAACGCCACCATTCAAGATTCCTCAAATATTAATCCAGAGGCTGCAATTCTCTTCAAAATTTCTCGAGCAGCAGCAAATACTTCAATTCCACAAACGAAATCCTTTATTTCAAAAGCCACTATACCTTGGTGGAACACGGAATTAAGTAAATTCAGAAAACAAAAGCAACTATATCGGCACAATTATATTGTATAAAATAACTAAAGCATTATTTAGGAAAGCAGTTAAGACGGCAAAAGCATTAAGCTAACATTAAGAAAGGCCAACATCGCAAATTAACCCGGATTCCAGTATCAAAAAGTGTGTCTGTTTACTATCGTACGCTTCATCAAATAAATGAATTATATCTCACCAAGTGGCTTTTCGAAGCAAGCAAAGTACAATCGACGTGCTACTCCTCCTCCAGCATGTAATCATGTAAACGTTTTGCCCACCGATTTTGAAACAGCGAGATTTTGTTAAAGCCTTTAAGCCAAAAATAATTTACGCTCCGCCAATTTAAAAATGCTGTGCAAAAAGCCGCATCAAATAACTTGACGCCCCATGCCATGGCGCGGTGAGAAGAACCATTGGAGCTTTTCCCACCTCGCCAATTGAAAACGTACTACTAGTCGAAGCCGGCCTCATACAAAAATTGTACAACCGCGCCTCGCTTCCTTCTCCAACTCCCGATTGTCGAGTGCGCTCTGGAAACGTTCATACGCGCGCTCCAGGCGCTCATAGAAGTGATCTTTGGTGACATTGTTCTTCTCTTCCGTAGGGGCGTGGGCGTAAATCAGCGAAATGTTGAAAAATTTCGCTCTGGTGCGGATTAACGCGAGACGTTCGTCCACTGGGATGAACGACAGTACCTGGCGGCGTTATCTCCCTCCCAGTCCCGTGAGGGTCCGGACATTCCATGTGCATGCCTTTAAATCGTCTATTGGAAGCTTGCTCCAAGTCAGACGCCCGCTCGCAGCCACACCTACTGACGAACAGACGGTGCAAACCTCTGGTGAGCCTTTAAACTGAAAATGTCGGAGTGATCCCACCAGGTTCGCCTTCTCACTTTAGCTCACTCAAACGGATGTTCGGGAGCTAGCCAGAGGACACTAAAAACTGCAAGTGCAGCCTAGAAATACGGCGCTTTCGTCAAACCAAATTTTTTCTATCGAAACTAATTCTACGAATTGACTTTGCGCATATTATTCTTTACGTAAGCAAGCAAAAGGAGATACCTTTACTTAAATTATCGCCATTAGTTGTTTTGCGTCATAATTTTAGATGCGTACCTTTCATGGCGAGATAACGTTAACTATGACTTATGTCAGTCGCAAAATTGGGATTTTGTCTGGTGGCCACATTGCTAAAAGGATTTTAGGCTATGTTTCCGCTATGCTGCTAAAGGAGCTCAACAAGTGATGGGTGATCTTCCCTCTGTTCGCTTAAATTTAACTACGCCTTTTAAACATAGTGGCGTTGATTACGCTGGACCTATACCCATAAACATTCAACATGAATAAGGGACGAAGTTACTAGGGGTTATGTTTGCCTATTTGTGTGTATGTCCACCAAAGTCAAAGCCTAGATCCAGTGTCGCATTTAACAGCGCTTTTATCGGCATTTCGTCAATTTGTGGCAAGACGAGGGGCATGTATGGATTTATATTCCGACTGTGGCACAAATTTTGTTGATGCTTAAAAAGAATTAAGACAATTGTTTCACCTGAGTCAACTATTAACGCCAATAGACTTACGTGAAAGTCTGTCAAGCTTTAGCACTAAGTGGCACTTTATTCCACCTGCTTCCCAATATTGGTGGCCTGTGGGAAGCAGGAGTTAAGTCCATGAAACACCATCTGCGACGCATTTTGATCGAATTATAAGTTTTGAAGAACTAGCAACTTTAGTTTCACAGATTGAGGGATTTCTTAATCCCACTCCACTTTGTACTTTGTTATCTGTCCCATGGTACGTCAGCATACTGATAGGGAACCGATTAATTTGAGTGCAAGAATAAACCTTCTTGGAGAATAAAATCAATCGAATTTGTCGCTGGAAAGTTATTGAAAAGATCAAGCAGCATTTCGGGAAACGCTGGTTAATCGTTTGTTAGCTCGTCCAAAGTGGCTTCAGCCTCAGTGGCTTAATTCTTGTAGCAGACGAGCGATGTGGCCCCCGCCAGTGGTGCCTTGGGAAAATTCAGGAAGCCTACCCTGGAAAGGATGTACGAGTGCGCATTGTATAAATTTATACTAAAACAAAATTCTTAACAAGTCTAATTTCTAAAATTTGTCGGAGTCGGAGCATAGCGGAGTAATAAAACTCGAATAAAATACTCACAACGATAAGCCATTCTTCCTTTTAAGGCTACCTGCATTAAGAACAATTGCTTTTGGAGGGGAGAATGTTCCGAATTATCTGTTCTCGAGTTATACTAGGTTAATTATTATTTGAGATTTTTTAAACTATATTTACTTTTTAATGCATACGTAAAATTGGTATTATTATTAGTTTTGACAGACAGCAATAAAACTTCAAAAGGAGCATTGATTTTACGCCAATGTTGCTGGTCTATGCTTTTGAGGTTAGGTTTTCTAGCCGACTTGGATATTGAGACATAGAGACCCATACGAAGAACGGTGGGGAATACAAAGAAAGTAGGCTTAACATTTCAATTTAAATAAATGTATAAACTAAATGAAATATAACAGTGTTGGTACGTAAGGAAACAGGTTATACGGAAAAAATTTAAGGAAGGGTTGCCTTTTTTCAAGCTTTGATTTAAATTAATTGGTAAGGTTAATGCTGGTCTACTATATTGGTGTTAAAGTCAAAAGGTTTAAAAATATATTTTGGAGACTTCCGTATCACTGAAATACTGTCTTGATTTACATATATAATCACCTGAATACGGTGATTAGGTGATCAGAAAACCCCTGAAGCATTCTATGTATATATTAGACCAGCTTTCACCCGCGGCTTCGCTCGCACAGCATTCGGTTAAACAATATATTATAATATATATTTAACATTATGAATTCGAATTTAACAGAAGGAAAGAAAGTAAATAATTTCATCGAGGGTATTAACTTTTAATCCATTTTTAGTTTCGGTTTTTAACTTTTTAATGTTTAAAAAAATCTACCCCTATTCCATGATAATTGCCGATTACGGTTGACTGGTGAAACTTTTTTTTCATTGCCATTAGGTTTTAGTGCCACTCGATTTATTGTTCGAAATTCACAACGTAGTCGAAGGACAGCTCCATTGAGAACTCTCGAATTCGATTTTTCAATCAGGTGGCAACCCTCTTCACAATATAGCTAGCTATAAACCCTCTCTCCAGCGAAACGAACCATTTGCTACTCATATTTTAATATTTTATGTACTTCTGTACATCTAATTTAATAAAATTTTACGTTTCGAACATGTGGCATCCCTATCAAAAATATGTGTAATAAAATTCTCCTCGGCGAGACAAACCGTTTCACATCCACACTTTAATATTTCATATAACTTGTGTATAATTTAATTAAATTCGACTTTAAAGACAGGTGGCAACCCTCATAAAAATAAGCTGTGGTTCTTCTTTGCGAAGAAACACTTGACGCCCATACTTTAATACTTCATACAACTTTTTTATATTTTAATTAATTTTGACATTTCAAACAGGTGGCAAGCCTTTAACGGCGCATATAGCTTAAAACATTCAGCCAGACTTCGCCTCTCAAACAAAAAAAACTGCACGCAAATCGGTGCAGCCAGATACCACCAAACGGTACTGAAACTTCGCAATGACGCTATCGTTTGATTACTTTGAGAATTTCTGACAATAAAATGGGTTTCACAAAATCTGAATGACAGATTGCGCAGTTGCCAATGATAAAGCGGTTTCAGCAACCAGCCATAATGGGCAATTAATTATAAAAAGAGATGTATTTTTTTTTTAGCTTACACAACAGTATCGTTTATATAAAAATGGACAGTTTGCAAATATAAAAATGGGATAAGGTTGATTATATTTCATTTACCGCATAGAGTGTCTTTCGGTAGTTGTTTACCAATTTTGTTTGTGAGAGAATAGAAGCAATAAGAGAAAAGATATCAGCCGTACCACTCTCTGAAAGTGTAATATAGCACAGAAATCAAATTTCAATAGGTTTCGTTGTCATGTCCTGTCAAGCAATGCACCGAATAATCGCTTGTATGCAAAACTCATTAAACAGTCTCGATATGTGAGAGTACTCCTGTTATGTACTGCAGTACAATGTAAGTATAACCAAGTATAACCAGAGCTCTTTACTAAGTATGTAAGTGAACATTATCAAGCTTGGCAGACTGATACTTTGTCACTCATTGCAGTGAAATATGCATGAAATTCCTCAAGATTTCCACGACAAAGTTGTACTCTGTTCATGCTGTAGGGCTCACATAATGCCAGCAACATTTTTACACAGTTAAAAGTGACAGTTCGCTACTTAATTTAAGGAATAGTTTTAGTATTATTTGTTACATTTGCTTTTATGCGGTATCATTCAAGCGCTTCAAAAATGTTGGTCGCTGTGAAGTTATTACTATCCTTTAGATGGTAAAGAGATAGAAAACGAAGTAGTTGAGCCGCGAAACAAACTTGTAGTAATCTACTTTAGAGCTTGGAAGATTGACTGCAGGGTATTTGTATGCGTGTAGGATTTATTTATGATGCCCTTTTTATTTATTTTCTGTTGATCGGCACGCTTTTTGTACCAAGTAGTTGGAACGGATGCAATCGGTTCGTACAATTGTTTATTATTGCCGGTAAAATAATATTTGCCATGGTTGTTAACAATGTGAAAGATACTCGAATTGTTTGTAGCTAAACACTGCTTTGGTATTTATTTATTTATCAAATCATTGAACATGACGAAAACCGAATATGACATTTATTTAATTCGTGCCCATGATTTTCAACGCGCTGTGTAATTGATAAGCATCTCCCCTAATCATACATACATATGTACATACTACTTCCGCGCACAAAGGCGGTTTCCAATGAAAATATGACCCTCACAATAAAGAAACACTGGTCGGTGAGTGGCTCATGTAACAATACACAATGGGAATTGAAAGGGTGGTAGTGACAGAATTCGCCGTGGGCTTTTGACGAACGCCCCAGCACTGGTGCGACTAGCCTGGGGGTTGCTTGGCAGCGAAATACTTGCATGTAGAATGCCCGACGAGCAGGTCCTGTTTCAATGAGGCAGGACAATACGGAGCACTGCAAATAACAAACCTTTCAGTATATTCATTTGTGTGTATGTGCATATGTATATGTATATATATGTATATATTGTATACCTGAAAAGCCAAAACGCTTCTGCTGTGGCGAGCTGTGAATTAAACGACCCTGTAATGTCTTCTTGACGCGGATGTCATTTGTGCAAATAACAATAAGGCACTGTTACACGCATATCAAAGGAATTTTAGATGATTATCACAGCAATGAGCACAAATATTGCCGACACATGTATCCGTTTATTTGCCATGACTTTTTCTTACAACACCACAAGTGCTCGGCCCATATTTCATACTCCCCATGAGAGCCGTTCCACCGTTCGGCAAGCAGTACCACTGCTACCAGCGACGCTTGCAACTATGTATGTACTACATATGAGCATACATACATTTTACACCCCTTAAAATAGCAGCTCAAGGATTGTAGTGAAGTAACGGATATTTGATTTCCACAGACTAGTTACGCAGGCGGGCAAAGCCGTTTACACCGAGCAGTTGACATATTGTCTGCTAATCAGTTCCGCTTCAATTTATGCTGGAAAATGGTGAGGGGTGGCATACTGAAAAGAGTGCTTTAGTGTTCCCTTGGTATTTGCCCAAACTGTGCTGATTGTTTTTGTTTTTTTTTTGTTTGAAGCATCTAAAAAAAATCACGAACAACAAGATTAGACCGCAAACATTTGTTGACTCAATTAGGGAGATTTTTGTATTTTTCCACAATATGCTGCACGTCATAATTTTATAACCTTATACATATCTATAAGGGATTTTAGCCCATGCACACGTTCAATATTACTGTTTGTATTCTTACATAACTAAAAGTGCATGCATGCATTTATCCGAATGTAGATATATTATTGCTCAACTTTAGCTTGTTTAACTACCCTGCTCAGCATTTTAATGATAGTTTTGTAATACTATTCTATCATCCATAAATCCTAGATACTAATTTTACTTCAATTTTCAAGGCTAGTACACAACTTTTAAGAATATATTCAAAAGCAAAGTTTTCATTAGTCCTTCCTGAAATAATTTTCTGGTCATAACCTAGGTTACCCTCAGTCTAAATTTAACACAAGACATTTGTCTTGAACATTTTTTAAAAAACTACAATCTCTGCGACATTATTTCGAACTATGCTGCAAAAACATTTTCCTAAGCTTAGTACAAACTCTGGAGTTAAGCACAAAATGTGTCGGAACGAGTAATACTTATTCATAAAAAATCCATTTATTACGTTTAACGTTAACAAAATACCTATTCCGTAAATTTTTCATTTTATACAGCGCATTTAATTTTTTTATTAATATGAAACACTTGGAATCAGCTTTTCAGATTCATGTAATTTTGACACCAAATTTTCATACAATGTTAAAAAATATACACATTGACAAAACTGACCAGCCATGCTATGTTTACTGCGACGAAAACTATGCGGCAAAACTTGTTTTCAGCCCTCTAGGGCGGTGAACTTACAGCCGTATGCTGATGACCTGACAAAACTTATAAACCTGACAGTTGTCAGATTTGCTGCGCCTAAAACTCTGTCGCAGAATATAGCGTGGTTGTCACGTACTCAGCCGCGCATAACACTACAACCAAAGAACGTAGACAACTGCTACAACCAAATCTACGTTCTTTGGCTACAACAACTGTTGTCATCGTTACAATTTGCCGTGTAGTTTTAGGCGCAGTAAACCTGGCAACGTAGGGTTCACGAGCTTGTCAGGTAGTGTCAAAAAAGGTAGATTACAAAGAAGTAGCATACTTTCACCGGATATGCCAACAGAATGTTTTGACTTATTTCACCATAATGACGAAACAGAAAAAGCAAAGAACGTAGATTACAAAGAAGCTGCATCAGTGAAATTAGCCTATGGTAAGAAATGTTAGCTTACTTTACTACACCACAAGCCAATTAGATCCAATTACATTCCAATATCAATTAGCAAAAGTCAAACTAGTTCTGGTATGGTGAAATAATAAGCTAAAATATTCTATTGGCATATCCGGTGAAAGTATGCAACTTCTTTGTAATCCACGTTCTTTGGAAAAATAATTCATAAAAATTGGCATCACTTTTTAATCGAGTTGATACCCCAATTAGGGCAACGCACATCGGTTAATGTGAATTCTACAGAAAATTAATTACTTTTCGGAAATTAAAGTTTCAAAGCCCAAATATATTACTCACATTGAAATGGAGAAATTCAGTTATAGTCCATGTCAAATTTTACCTCTTTTTTCATAACTCTGACGCTTTCTAACCTTCTATTTTTAAAAAATTAACTGCCACAATATGGATATGAAAATACATTTTCCTGTTTAGGTGCCATCTGAAACTTTCTTGGTTACAAGGGATGTCTGTTAAGCAAATGATTTGCATCAGAAGCTTTGACGCAGGATCTACTGGCGAAAATTGATTAATTCGATATTATTGGTGCCTTGATTTTCAAAATGTACTCGAATACAAATAGAAGCGCCCAGAGCAAGCATCATTTGCATTCAAATTAGTCGAGTAATTCAAGAAAACAATCAGATATGCGAGATGCGGAACTCGCTGAAACTCCAGTAAAAGAATTAATGCGGAGAAGAGAAAATGCCAAGGTTAACTTCAAGATAATATTCGAATCTGTGTGCAAGATAAGAAAATAGTACGACATTGGCTTAGGAATGCCAACATTTATGTACTTCAAATCAAAGTCAACGCTTCAATGTACATAAATTCTGATACAGCAGAAAGTAGCTATTGAATTTTTATCTGCGTGCTATATCTTGATTAGTTTATCCATCACATGCAAAACCACTTTCTGAATCAAAGGAATATTTGATCAAATTCAGTTTATATATTTCCGGATTACGGAAGAATTTTTGGTAAACGGGATTGTTTTATTATTCGAACCATACTCGAAAATTGTGTAGTTTTATTCGCATGATGTACAGATACATGAAGTACATATGAAATTGGCGTTGGCTAATAGCCGACAAAGAGGTTAAACACAAACGATTAATATTTGTAATGAAGAGCCAAATGTTCATCAGATCCTTCGAAATATGGCGCCATTTTGTTTTCCACATCGGCGTTCTTTTTTTAACATTGCGTCGTTTGAAATCCTATTTAAATGGGCTACGCCTCGCTTAACATTCATCGGGACGTCTATCTTAACGTGTAAAATGTTGTGGAATAGTTATTTGCGTGCTTGGTGTTCTCACATTAATAAATAATAAAGTAACGCGATTAATTAACAATTAAGATTAAGTACAAAAATGGTTTATTCTAAAGAATTTTTCATAGTTCAAACCTCCCCATTCAAAATCTTTTCCCCTGGACTTTGTAGATGTATTTTGCATGCACTTATGTATTATTATATTATAGAATTTTTACCATATTGAAAGTCATGGACATTAGTTTATGAAATGATGGGGCATACTTTATTCTTAGTTACATACTTGCAAACAAAAGCCATGTTGATAAATACTTCAATAAAAACCTGTGAAAATATGAACATATGTACATATGTGAAGTGCAAATCAAGAATACTAATTTATTTCATAGATTAGTAATATAAAAATATACAGTTAAGACTTCTTCTTCTCCTGTTGTTCTTTTCGTGTACCTATCTATTGCCTCTTGACTTGGCTTTTGCTCAGGTTCGTCATTGTTATATTAATTTTAGCAGGGCCTTTAGATTTTAGTGGTGAATTAAGTAGCTAGTAAACAGTATTTTAAAAGCGAAACAAATGACCGCTTCCTCCCAAGAAACTTCTCGATATCGGGGAAAATATTAGATAGAAACCTAATCGTAGTCTAACGTTTAATTCTAATTTGTTTCTGAAGTGGATGTTAAATTAATTTGGTGTGTGGTAATTTTTTAACGAATCGGGAAACCTAAGACAACGACATTAGAATTTTAATGTAAAATCAAATATTTATGTAATATTAAAGACGTCGTTTACTGGGCTAGTTTAAGTAGATTCGTACAGATCTAGTGATGGTTTATAAAAAACTGACAAATCGCTAGTTCGAAACCAGCTGTAGTTAACCGCTGGGTATGTAAAAAGAAATGTGTAAAAGAGGAAGTACTTGCAATAGATATGACTGGCAATTTCTTCGTCCATTACTTGTTCATTTGTTTACAGGAATGGAATTGTAATTTTTCATTGAAAATAATAAGCTCATTATAAGTAAAATCAATAGATGATGATATGCAGAGGCAAGTCTTGGCAAAGTAGGGGGATTTAATTTTTTTGTTGGCGGTTAATTACAGATGTCCGCTTTTGGGGAAACAAAACGCATTCCTATGAATTCACGCATACATATACATAAGTATAAACTAATATGACGCTTCGTGTGCCCACATGAATACTAAGGTGATAATTAAATTTTTCGAAATTGAAAATACAGTATTTCAAAACAATATAAATGAACAACTTTCAGTAAAAAAAAGAAAGTTCCTCTTCGTAATCAAAAATTAAAAAAAAAAACACGAGAACAAAAGAAGAAAAATAAATAATCTAAGAAAAAACCAGTTTCTGTTTGGCGAGGAGTTATGCCACAAGTGTTGGTGAGAGAAGGGCAGACAGGGTTCTGTTTTCTTTCTGCGAACACAACATCTCGCTTCCTTACTCAACTCCCGGTAGCCTTCCCATAAAGCTCTCGTTGCTGGATACTGAATTTTCCGAATGAAGTCCCCAATCACGATTTTTATACCGTTACGGGGCAGCGCTCGTAAGTGCAATCAAGGCGCCCGTAAAACCGATCTTTAGTCACATCGTGCTTCTCTTCCGCTGGAGGGTGAGCACAAATCAGCGAGATTTTGAAGAATCTCGCTTTCGGCGGCTATATCAGACGTCGCAAGGTCCAAGGTTTTCTTTCCTTGCTCCGACCATGTCATTTCCTGGATGTCGGTGATGTCAACCCTTACTCTCACGAGGGCACCGACCAGCCGGGCAGCAGGCATCTTCTCCAATAAGGGCTCGGCCATTCCAGGTGCATGCGCTCAAATCATAGTCCTTAATACGTTGCACGTTGTCACCATAAAAAAGGAAGGTTTCATCTGGGTCTTGTTAAAATGCTCATTGGTAAACGGAATCTGCTTGCTTTAATGAGTTAAGGAGTTAAGGAGTTGCCCCACTAAAGTTCCCTCTATTTCAGCCGTGTGCTGCCAAATATGCATTAATAAGCCGTTATTCCGACTTACCACAATGCATCTAAGTCTTCTGAAATCGGAAGAGATTTCTTCGAATTTGTTAAGAGTTTTTTCGCTCAAAAAGTCTAGGATCCGAAGAACTCTTGGAAAAATGTTAACGGATTTGTTACGGCATATAAATACACTTTCTATCTACTTTGTACAAAGAAATCTCCGACAAAATAGGCCAATTTGGTTTTGCGGGAGGGTATATCTTCTATTAAATATTTTCCATTGTATATTTTTGTATTACGATGATAACTGTGAGATAAATTGATACAATCTCGTATTTATATTATGGGGCCTTGTATTTAATCGGCCTACTATGCGACCCGGACTGGGAAGAAATAATGACCTCAAATTAACATAACGAATGCTTTATTATCCTAAAACATAATTAATTTTAAATATAGAATACAGCTTTCCATATAGAGAAATCTTCTTCAGAAACACTTTCAATCTTGTAATATTAGTTAGGTTTTCAAGGCTATTCAAAAAAATGTCATACATAAATGTATGCAGAGGCGTTCCAAATAAGGCTGGGCATTTAATCCGGATATCTCCACTATCCGGATAGTACGAATATTTCAATATTCGGATACTTCAACGAAAAATCCAGAATATCCGGATATCATTATAATATTATAATATCCGGATTTTAGAAATTAATGAAATGCCTGATGACTTAGGAGCGTAAAACTTGAAGAATTTTGGATACAAGTTCGCGAAAACAAAACAAAAATCAAAATATGATACTTTATGGTTGGCGCGCATTATACTTTTCCACCCCTGGGTATTTAAGTTTGTTTTCGCTATTGAAGTTTTCAGTTCGAAATATCTTCAAAATTATCACGTTTTTTGGAAGCATGCAAAAGTATTCTCAGTTTGTCATTCAAACATTCTAGTTTGCCTTTGATTAATCTAGGATAGGACAGACCTTTATATATTCCATGAAGTCTATCCCGTAATTCTTTCGATTGGTCGCTTTTTCAAGTTTTCCCATAGATGAGATCATCACTGAATTATTTTATGAAAAATATGAAATATGAAAAACTTTTAGGAATACGACATTTTCCGTAGTGATTAATAAAGTCACTTTCTAGACTTAGATAATTTTTTGTAAATAAAAGTGATGTATTAAAAATTTCCTTGTAATTTATTTCCGAAAATCTTTATCTTTGATGAAAAATCACTTTTATCTTTAATGTAATTATACTTTTAATCAGCTGCATTGCATGAACGATATTTAACTTTTTAACTTCTACAAGTTCTGTTAGATTATAGATCTTGAACACACCATTTTGCAGTAATATAAGGGCAAATAAAATCTAAGTCTACAATATTTCAGACTAAATACCCTGGGTGGCGTGCTGCTATCAAAATCCTGAGACAGTTTTATTTCGTCTACATACTACATACAAAAGGCTGTCTCGGATTTATCTCTGTCTGTCCACCACATTTTTGATAGATTATTCACTTGCAAAGCGTTGGTTCAGTTCCCAGTAAGCAAACCATATGCACTTTCTTACGTCAAATCAGGGTCTCCACAAAAATATTGAGCCGATGAGCTTGGCAGGAATGTGCAGAAGGTCCTTTTCGTACATTTCGGATAGTCTTTGCTGCGTACTTTTGTGAATGCCCGAGATTTTGTCGGCTTAATCATACGACTGGAACTCCATTTTATTAACCAACACTCCTCACTCGCACCTCGGCGCGCTCCTGTATATATGTATACTGTATTTTTTTTAAATATTTTGAAAATAAAAATTGTCTCTGATATCTTTTTTTAATTTCTTAAGTTTTCATTAAATCAAATTTTCATTGTTATGATTTGACATACTTTATTAATTTCTACCCAAAAAAGTACAATACATATTACCCTTTTCATGAGTGTGGATCCGGCCGGTTGTCGAATGGGACTGTAAATTGCAGACATTCTAATCCAATACTGTTCACGTTTGTAGGAGGTAAAAAGCATACAGTGTATCTAAAATCATACGAAGTATACATTTATGTGTAGTTATGTATTTGTTCTGAGTAAGATTTAAGAAAAGGTGGAATATATTTTTCGGTTTTAAATTGTATCAAAAACACAATTGTTGCAACTTCATCGCTGTATGGAGCTCATAGGAACGCAGAGAAAGTGCGATTTTTAATAAAATTACTGACATTTATTGAGGAATTTCTCTTTTATATATATATGTCTCACATCCATATATAAATATGTCTATTTTCTATTTTATTGTGTCAAAGGATTTGTTGCTACTGCTTTTTACATTGAGGTTACCTGTTCATACATAATTAAGCTGTTAACAATAAAACAATACGATGACATGGTGAAAATGGAGTCTTCACAAATATGTAAAACCATAATAAAAGAAATCTATCAAAAATTGTGTGTAGGTTTATTAGACGTCGGCATCTTTTGTAAGGTCAGTTCGAATATTGTATGAATGACTTACAGTTTTAGACACATTCATATGATTGTACTTATTTGTGGATGTGTATAGCCGCCACTAACAAGGAGTTAGTTAATTTAATTTTTTTGGGCCACCATAGCCGAGAATGCTATAGGTTCTATATGTGACTGCCAAAACGAGGACACATTAATAACAACTGAATTGGTGCTTGAAGTTGAATTGATGATAAAGATCTTTCTTGAGAACCACCAAGCCCCGATATTTCGGGCCGAATGGAACGGAATATTTCAAGGTCTAAATTAGTGAACAATCAAAGAATTCTTAAAAATTATAATTTTTTTTATTGATATTAAGTCACATTAGTTTAAGTCACAAACATCTCAGTTCATCACTTAAATAAATATACGTATATACATACATATTTTTGTAAAAATAACAATAAAATCCTTATATTTTTATTGCTCCAAATTTAATACTTTTATATTTTAAAGAACAAATAATAGTCTATTGACATATCAAGTTTGCACCGATGCATTTTTCGGTGTAAAGCGAAGCTGGATAATTGTCCACTAGATACACACTTCAAGGAGGATCAGACAGATATTTTAAAGCAATTTTTTTTTTAATATTATCAATAAATAATAAATTTGTATTAATGATTAATAAATTTGCCCTTAATTATAGATTTCACAAACTAATTTTTTTTGGACACTCACAACAGTCCCACAATAATTCATGACGAAAAAATCCAAAAACTATCGATTTATAGGTCAAATTTAGCGTATGTGGCAAACATCATAATGACCTAAAAATTCAAAAGATCACACAAAGAAACACAAGCTAACTTTCAAAAGCCTGGAGAAGGTTTTGCTATTGGATATTTATAAATATTTTCACAAAAATATAGTCTGGTGCGGTTGGATTTCGATGAACCTAAATTGCCATGCAGTGAAATTGACTTTATAGAAAGATAATTCTACGAGTGTGCCTTTATTATTTGAATTAGTTTTTCTGTCAATGGGCAATCTGGCCGTTTACATGTTTTTAGAAAAGCTTCTTGTCACATAACAGAGCATTTCGGTGGACAGATAATTGCAAGTTTCGGATCGCTTAGGTTCTGGTTATCACTTTTACCTTTGGAGTAAAGTCCTAAGTAGACGTGGATAAGCCGGCATCGATTGAGGAATTGGAAGGCATCTTTACTCGTGTCAAATATCTTCGAAAATCTTTTCTATAATAATAAAGTTGTTCAATGAAATAAATTGTATTTCAAAAAATACCACTTATCTAACTTAAAACGCTTAAACATTTTTTCTAATTACGTTATTTGTTCCGATCGTAATAAAAATTTTACATTCGATTTCAAACATCATCACATAGTCCAAAAATAAAAAACTACGGATAGTATTTCCCAAATTAGTGAAGGTCAAAGCGGTCTTTAAAGTCAAACCTTTTATTTACGGCATATTCTTAATTTATGAGCAAATCACGATGAGATTAAGTAATTTCGCCTTGTAAAATCTGCCAATAAATTAAGTATTTCGTCTTAGATATTTTATAATTAATCAAAAACTAAATCAATAACAAATTAGTGTCGCCTTGAAATTATATCGACATTAATCGAAAAATGTGTTCTCTTATTTTCAAACTGGACGATGCATTTGGAAATACGCCTAACTCTGTTTTTGCGCAATTGATACGTTCCAGACTAAACCATGTAAAAAAAGACATGAAGTCCTTAAACCCGCTTGTTTTCTAGTTTATTTCCATATCCTTCAAAAAAAAACTATTATGAGAGTCTCTAGATTAAGAAAAGCCAAATTAAAAGTACATAAATATATAATAATAGATGTTCAGGAACAATGTAAATTAATAAACAAAATGTACATAATCCAATTCTTAAAGCAAATTAAAACAAATAAAAAATCATCACAAATTTATAAACAAACAAACAAAAACAAAAAGTCAAGGTGATGAAAATAACATATTTGTGCTTAATCGAATGAAATTTCAAAATGTTCCTTTGATCAAAGAGCTATGCAAAACTGTGCATGCAGCGCTATCAAGATAAGTTAGGGGAACGTGGGAGCGCACTTGGTTTATGCGAAGTAATTTGGATGAAATAAATAAATAATTTACGTTCCAATGTTTACATGATTTTACAGCTAACCCTGTTTTGATTTTCTGCATTATTTACACTGATTGCCTTTTACATATTAACCGCTTTATTCCACTTATGTTCCTATTGCGCCTAAAACTATACCGTTAAAACTTAGGAATAATTCTCCAACCATGCCGACAGTCATTGTAGTTGTTATTACCTACCGAGTACCTGTCAATGTTTGTTTTCAAAGGGGGAAAAACAGGGTTGCATGAACAATTTTACTCTATTTATGATCGATTAAGCTTACCCCTACGATAATGATGCCAACAGCCGCTGTAGTTGGCATGTTCTACTGAGTATATACTGAATTCAGCTCTAGCGAAATTAGGTAATCTGTTTTAATACACTTTTTAATCAAATTTGAGTATGGCTACACAGGCTTTGCGCAGAAACATATGGACTAACATTTCTTTCTTGGAGAAAAGTATCAGCAGAAGTACATAAATAACGCTGAATTTTGCTATGTATTTTATATTTTGCTTAATTTAAACATTTCAGGAATGGAAGAGTCAACTCCAACAACATCAAAGCGGAAAAAGCGAATACTTAATTTATAATTTGTTGAACTATTATACAAAATCTAATAATCATTATTAAAAGCATTTTTATAAATCAACAATGACAATTTTCTAGAGCAAATCTAATCGAGAAAATTCATTTATTATATAATTAAGGTGCGTGTCTGACTAACGAATTTCATCTGGTGTTTTTGCGTGTTTACTACGGTGCGTGCTCAAACAAAAAAGTACTAAATTACATATTTGAAGATACGGCAGAAAAGAAATTTATGTTTTTTATATTTTTGAGCTAGTCTAATGTTGTAGTTGAAGGTACAAACACACACAAATTAATGGGATATATGTATACATAAGTACCTTTAAATAATATGTCGGTATGTGGGATTGTAATTATATATGTATGCGTGTGTGGCTATTGGATAAAACCGGTAGCTAATCACATAAATTGCTTCTGCAGCCTAGTAGTTTGCAACAAAAAGAACTTTGTCGATGGCCAAGTCTCTTGGCATTATGTTGTGCATATTTATATCCAATCCAAGAATGCCGATCATCTTAAATATAATGCTACAACCAAATTCATAATCAAATCTTTCAATGTGGTTGGGAAAAATTGACAACCTTTTTCGATCTCGCCATCCCAAATAATTTCATAAGAAATCTGTGTGAAAATGGAAACAGTAAATTTTTGCATGCATGTTAACATATTTTAGTGGCCACCGTTTGTGATTTTTGGCCAATTAAGGTAAGATACTGCAACGAGTATTAAAGTTCAGGTCAAATATCCCTTATTTTTTCTTGATGAGTGTTATTTATGTGCGACTCTTATTGTATATTTTTTATCAGTTTACTTGCAAACGGAAGCGACAAATTCCAAACAGATCAATTTATTGCTTGAATTGGAATTTAAGTCACAAGAGCAAATCCCTTTGTGCGAATTTTGTTACCAATGATACACTTGTACTCGTACGTATGTATGTATTTATGTGTATTACCAGTGCAAATTTTTAAAAGAATATTAAATACGAGTCGATTGTAGCAAAATTTTATTATTTCAACATATATGCGTATGTAGGTACTTGCCATAAACATACATTCATTTGTATGATCCATGTACGTATGTACAATAGAAAACTCCCGTTCAAATAACTAATTTATTTTGTACCACAAATTGAAAAACCTACAGTTTTACCCAATTTCCGAATGGCAGATGAAGTTTTTCCATGACAGAAATACACTCCGAGGTTTGCTATTGCCTATTAGAAAAAAGATTTTCTGTGATTTTTGTTTTTGTGCAAGTGTATGAATACTCATGAATATTAAAAAAAAGTAGCCTGGTTCTATATCGGCACTAGTTCATAACAGTTTTGGAACTAGTTCAGAATTATTTTCGGGACTAGCTTTTGCGAGACCATTTCAGAATCATTTGTGACTATTTCTGGAGATTTAGAATTTAGTTCGGGGCCAATTCGGCACTAATTTGTGAGGACAGTGGGAACAAATGAGGACTAAAACCAAAACATCTGGTCTAGTTCTGGTTCGGAACTATTTTGGGATTCGTTTCAAAATCATTTCGGAACGAGCTCAGGACTAGTTTGGGATAATATCGAGTACAGTTGGTTTGGATCTAATTCGGGTCCAGTTCGAAAATATTTTGAAACTAGTGCGTAAAATATATGTATGTAAGTATGTAGGTATTGCATTCTGCTCTACTCAAAGCTGAATGCGAATATATATTTCTACAAAGCCGCTACTCTTCATTGAGATAGTAAACACTAATTATACTCCTTCTGTTAATACTTGACGCTTGCTCGTCGTCCTGCAAGACTGCTGACTATCATATACATACATATGTGCATATATTGTCATTATGAACAATTACAAAAGTGCTCAGGAAAGTACCCATTTTTGTTCTGACCATGTAGAAGAAATGAGTACCTTGCGCTTGTTTTTGTGATATTTTATCTCTCTTCCACCAATTTCATATTTGCTCTACATAAAAGGAAACTCATCATTTAGATGATTATAATTTACTTAGCGCTGATAACTAAACTGCCCATTGTTGTCGTCACAAACTCCTCAGCACCAACAGTCGAACTTCTGATTATTATCATCAGTAATAAATTACAAAATCCACATAACAAATTGCTTTGGGAATGCGATTTTATTAGAGACTAATAAAAAAATTATAAGTGTGTTAGAATTTTTGCCTAAACTGCTCAGAAATGTCTTGTAGTTGGGAGTACTCCCAAGTACTTGTATATTTGCAAATACATAAGGTACGCCTCTTTGTAACCTAGTTGCAAAAGAACACGAGGTAAATGCATGTAAAGCAACAACACTAAATCGGAAAAATATGCGAGTTGAGCCAACTCGGTTAAATGATATTCGACCTGATATGTAGTGAAAAAACTGCGCAATTGTGAATGAGCCGTAAGAAAATACATGCGAAATTTCAGTTTAACACTTAATACGTTTTTATTTGTATAGTATTTTTTAAAATATACATAGATACATCAACCAAAAATTTGTTACCACAACTATTTTCTGTTCCTAAATATCACTAAACAAATCGCTTCTTTCATGAAAGAACAGCAATAGGGCCGCTTTTATAACTAAAGGAAATTGTATCCAAGCTGGAGCGTTCTTTTGCAACTCGGGTGCAATAAAACGGGCCCATTAACTCGGAAAAATATACGGGTTGACCAACTCGACCTGAGATTTAGTGTTGGGAAGTAAAAAAACTGCGCTATTGTAAATGTGCCGGATGAAAATACATGGGAATTTTCAGTTCAAAACCTAATTCGTTTTTATTTGCATACTATTTTTAAATATATAACAACGTCAACCTAAAATTTGTTTGTAGAACTATTTTCCGTTCTTAAATAGAACTAAACAAAGCGCATCTTTCATGAAAGATGCGAACAAAATTGCCTTTGCAGCTAAAGAAAATTTTATCCGAGTTCGAGCGTTCTTTTGCAACTCGGGTGCAACGAAGCGGACCTAAACATACAGTGGCGCTTAGTAAAAAATCATGTTAATCATGCTGCGAAATAAGAAAACTTTACTCATTTTTTATTTGGTACATATGTACTTACATATGCATATGCTAAATCTTGTAAAATAAAAAAAATGCCAAAATTATTTCTTTTTTACAAACGTAAAGTAAAATCATGTTCGTATACCGAAATGCAAGCTCACATCCAAAATGATGCACAAATGTTTACCGTTACCGGCGACAGCTTGGCGTCGATTTTCGAATGCAAAGTAAATACTGTTATAAATTTGAGCAATCCTGGAATAGTATTTGATAGTTTTGACATTTCAGTATTGTCATGCATAAAATGTAGTTCAAAATGGGTCGCCAAACAAGTATTGAAGTGCGCGAAATAATACTAAATCTTTATAAAGACGGTAAAAGTCAACGCAAAATCGCGGAAATGGTGAAACTGAGTCAAGGAACTGTTCAGCATATCATTGAACGTTATGTTCGTGAAAATCGTGTCGCAAATAAAAAGAAATCGGCTCATAACAAAATATTTAACGAAAGTGATTCCCGTTGGATTGTACGGAAAATATGCGAAAATCCCCATTTAAGCAACGAAGTGGAAAAATTTCTTGGGAAGAAAAGTCATCCATACGAAGAGTGCTTAGAGAAGCTGATTTCAATGGCCGCACAGTCAATGCTAAAAATCGAAATGCAAGGTTGCAGTTTGCAAACAAATATTTATATACCGTAATTTTAGCAAATGAGAGTAAATTCAACCTGCTTAGATCGGATGGAAAGAGCTATGTATGGAGAAAAGGAAATGCTGAGTTACAATCGCTAATTCTACGTAGCACCGTTAAACATGGCGGAGGGCATGTAATGGTGTAGGTATGCTTGTCGTCTTCTGGAAATTCATCGATTGTACTATGGACAAGAGTGTGTATCTGGATATTTTGAAATGAAATTTGTTACAAAGTGCCGCGAAATTAAATATTTCCGACAACTTTCGGTACTATCAAGATAATGATCCGAAACACAAATCCAGAGTGGTGCAAATTTGGCTTATTTTGAGCTGTCCGCACAAAGTAGTTACAAACACCAGCACAGTCTCCAGATTTAAATGTAATCGAGAATCTGTGGTCAGTTTTGGAATGAGAGATTCGACTTGAAAAACGCCCTGCAAGCAGAATAGAATAAACTTGCTCGCAACTATACATAGAAATTGGTTATAAATAGTAACGAGTATTCCACAAAGTATTAATCGACCTAAAATTTTAGTTGTGCCCTTAAAAAATTACAATGCATTCTTTTTTTTTTTGTTACTGCATCATTATCGCTGTGAAGGGCAATTTAATACTGAAGTTTATTTTTGTTGTTAATTAAATAAAATAACTATACAATCTGAATTTTTTAAAGCATAAATTAAATGTGTTTATCTGCCGCTTTTAAGTAGTATTTATATTTTTTGGAAGACGTATTTAGTTTTCAGGTAATATTTGCTTTAGTATTTCTTATACGGTTGCATTACTTTGGCTGTGAGCCACTGTATATAGTTCGTGCTTGCATCGTACATATGCGCAGCGACCATTGACAAACGTAAATAAATACACACATGCATATGTAATATGTCTATGCCTATATCTATTTCCAGGTATTATATAAGCTCATAAATTAAAAGTATATTTATAAAAATTGAGAATTTATTTCCATTATTAGACATCGGGATTCTATGAAATTTAGATATGTAAATATATGCAAATACAGTGCACTCGCGAAAACATGAACTAATTTTTGCCAAGGGTGTTTACCTTTTCGAGTTTGTTCTCGTTTACGATTGTCAAAATTTATTAAAAAATAATTATAAACACGCGTATTAATAGCACTTTTGGACATTGCCTAATCTCAATAGATATTTAAACAACGGATTATGTAGGATTGTAATTCATTTTTGTGTATTTTTATCAATTTTTATAATGCTAAAACAAAAAGAAAACAACATTTAGTTCAAACAATTTTATAGGAAAAAATCTGATATTTTCTTTTGACGAGTTTTTTATTTATTTATTTATTTGTTATAAGTCTATGAACAGAATATTCTTACAGACTATTTACAGTGTGATTTAGTTAATAACTATAACCTTAAGACCTAGAATAATGAATTAAGAATACTTGAAAATACACTTTTCGAAGATGAGAATTCAAGTTGGTTAGAATTCGAGATTACATTCAATTCAGTTAAGGCACGAACAAGAGGTGCATTTCGCGAATAATCAGTTTTACTAATAAGACCATAAAACGGTAACGAACTACGAAGATTACGTTGTGGAATGTTGAAGTTAATTCTTTCTAGAAGAAAAGAGCAGTCAATACCACCCGAGATTATACCATGAGCAAAAGAAAGCGAGAGAACTGATCTTCTTGCCTCCAGAGACTTTAGGCTGATTAAAAGCAAGCGCGATTCATACGATGGAATTGGATCATTGAACCTCAATGACCGCAAAGCATATTTAAGAAAAACTTTTTGGACTCGTTCAATCCTGAAAATATGATTTTTATAACTTGGCCTCCAAATGAAAGCAGCGTATTCCAAACTGGAACGAACGAAAGCCGTATACAATAGCTTAAGAGTATATGGGTCCGCAAATTTAGAGCTATTTCGCCTAACAAACCCTAAAACCGAGTAGGCTTTTGAAATAATATGGCTAATGTGCATATTAAATGAAAAATTACTCGAGAATATTACGCCAAGATCTTTAACCTCGTCCAGACTTTGCAGCAAAGAACGCGAGATATTATAAGATGTCGGTAAGATAATTTGAGCTTTTGAAAACGTAACTTTGAAGCACTTTTTTATGTTTAATGCAAGTCTTGAATTAACGCACCATAGATGTAAACTATCGATATCGCTTTGAAGCTTAAAGGCATCAATTGGGTCCTTTATTTTCGAAAAAACCTTTAAGTCGTCAGCATAAAGCAAAAAGTTTGCGAACCTAAAGCAGTTACTTACATATATCATTTATAAATAAAACGAACAAAAGTGGGCCTAATATACTTCCTTGGGGAACCCCAGAGGTGGCAAAGAAAGGTTCAGACGAAATGCCATCAATTGTTACTACGCAATTTCTTTTACATAGATAAGACTTAATCCATTTTAAAAAGACTGAATGGAAACCAATGTCAGCCAACTTGTGAATTAGCAAAATATGAGAGACTTTATCAAAAGCTTTGGAAAAATCAGTGTATATACAGTCAACCTGAAGCCCAGTAGTAAAAGTGTCAATACAATATTCACTGAAAACGGCAAGATTCGAAACTGTGGAACGCTTAGAAACAAACCCATGCTGGTTTGGCGAAATAACACCTTTGGACGCAAAATACATTTTATCTTTAACTATGCTTTCAAAGAGTTTCGAAACTGTTGATAACTTTGAAATGGGCCTGTAATTACACTCATCGTTCTTGCCACCACCTTTGTGGATGGGCGTGATTGAGGTGATTTTCCAATCGTCTATGAAAATTCCAGACGACAACGACAAATTAAATATTTTTTTTAAAGGTCGGATTAAAGCGGAACAATTTTTCAATAGTAAAACTGAAAGCCCATCAATATCTGTTTTCGCAGAGGGTTTAAGATTAATAATGCCTTTAATAACATCATCCGAAGATAGGCAAAGTGAGCCAAAATTTAGAGCCGTGGTTAAATTAGAGGTAAAGCTAGGCGAAGTATCCTCATCTTCTGCAACAAAATTCGCACTCAAAAACTCTGCAAATAAGTTGGTCACATTAATTTGCGTACTAGCAAACTTATCACCATAAAAAACGGCTGAAGGTATGGCACAGTTTGACTTTTTCGATTTAATAAAACTCCAAAAAGCCTTTGGCTCAGACTTGATGCTCTCCTCGATTCCTAGAATATGATTTCTGTACAGAAATCTATCTAAACAGTTGAAATCTTTAGAATATCGCTGATATTTGGCAAAAAACATTTGGTTGCCAGTTGATTTAAATTTTTTAAAGAATTTATTTCTGAGATTTTTTAGCTTTTTCAAATTAAAATTGTACCAAGGAAGTTTATAAGGCCTTCTTTTTTTTACGGGAATGTTATTTAAACAACAATCAAACAAATAAGATTTAAATATGTGCCATCATCTTTAGAACAGCCTTTTCTCGAAGATTTCTTAACACTCGTATTTCACTATGGCAAACCATTTCATTTTCGGCCCAAATTAAAACCGTGTCAATTGCTTCAACAGCTTGTTTCGAACTTATTCGAGTTTCTGTCTGATCTACATACATAACAGTCACTGTCTGATTCATCCGCATTTTCAAAGTTTTCACATTCTGTACAATTTTCTTCAGAATTTTCATTCCACTCTGTCACAAGGGATGCTGTAACGTCCATCTGAAGTAAAAGTATAAAAAAAATCTTTCGAATATAAATTTTTTTTGGTAAACAAACGTGAGGGTTTAGCTCCCTGAGAAGTTCAACTGCACTTTCTTCCAGCTCGGTTATTTCTGTTCCCCAATTTTCTCTTACAGCGCTTAATGGAACGTGGTCATCGAGATCATCTTCATCCGAAACTAAATTTAATATATTCTTCCAGCAGCTAACGAGCGTTTCCTTTTTAATTTTACTCCACGCAGTGTCCAAAAGGTTAATTGCATCTTTTATGTTGATTTTTTGATAGATTCCAGCATATCGGCTTTTTTGGAAACTATTGATATTAAAAGGCTATTTCTGTAGTAAAGTTTAATGATTTTAAAAACGTTTTGGTCCATCGGCTGTATTAAAGCTGTAACGTTAGGCGGCAAAAATATAACACATATGTTTCCATCCTGTGATAATAATTGATTTTCTGGGCGGTGGGATGGGGCATTGTCTACCAATAAAAGGGCTTTTACTGGCTCTTTTTCTTTCAAAAAGTCTGTGACCTAAAACGAAAATATCTTAGCAGTGTAGTTTCACTTAAAAACATGTTAACTGTTCTAAGTACGTTACTATATTTTTCAAATGTGATTGTCCAAAAGACTAGAGAAAAATATTTCTAAAAATGTATCACGACAATGATTTGTAAAGAAACTACTACTACCTACATATATATATTCTTTATTTGTAGAAAAACACATTTTACAGAATATGGGTTTCCTTAATTCTAAAGCATTATCATACAGTCTAGACAAAGATTTTTAACTTATTTGCAATGTGGTTCGTTTCAAAGGAAAACTACGAAAAACCCTTCGATTAGAAAATAGAAATAAATATAAATAAATATGTATATACATAAATACATTTGATCATACATACATACATATAAAACATACGTATAGGTATACATTTATAAGAGATTTACTTACATATGTTGTTAATTTAAGCACAAAGTTGGTTTATTAAGTCATTGTCAGACATAACACAACTAATTTCGAATTTGGTGCTTACTTTTTTGATTCTTTCGGCAACGTAATCAATTTTTTTTTCCGCGTGGAGCTTTGCTGTCGAATAGTCCCAAGGTCGGTTTAGCATCATTCTAAGGATCTTGTTTTGACATATTTGGAGGGATTTAATATGTGTTTTGGCGCAGTTGCCCCAAACTGGACAACCATACAATATAATTGCCTGGAATATTACCTTCAAGATTAATATTTTGTTTCCTAAACACAAAGCTGATCTCCTGTTAATTAAGGGATATAACATCCGAATCGCGGCATTAACCTTATTTTTTACTTGTTGAAAATGCTCATGGAAAATTAGTTTTTTTATCTAAGTAAATGCCTAAGTATTTTACATTATTTTCCCAGTTTACAGGATGATTGTGAATCATAAGATTTGTTGTTGGCAAAAAACATTGGCTTCTTTTCCGGGTAAAAAATATGGTTTTAGTCTTTTCTGCATTTAACTTTATTTTCCACTTTTCACAACGCGTCTTGCAGGTTTGCCATTATATTTTGACTTGCCTCGTGCGAACAAAAAGTTGCAGTATCATCGGCATAGAAAGCATAACGACAGTTTCTGGACATGGGGAAATCAGCGCAATACAGAACACACAGTAGTGGCCCGATTACAGACCCCTGAGGCACCCCTGCTGTTACATACTGCTGTTCAGAGCATATTTTATTCACATGCACACGAAAATGCCTATCTGTGAGAAAGCTTTTAATTATCTTGATTAAATATGATGGGAATTTATATTCGATTAGCTTAAAAATTAAGCCATTGTGCCACACCGTATCGAAAGCTTTCTGTGCATCCAGAAAAACCATTGCGGTTGATTTTTTATTCTGCATTTCGTTCCGGACAAAGCTACAAATTCGTTTTACTTGATGGGTTGTACTGTGCCCCTGTCTAAACCCGAATTGCTCATTCGGAAGTAAATTTTTACCGTCAATGTGTGCCCATAATTTTTGCTTCAAGATTTTTTCAAGTATTTTAGATAGGTTGCTCAGCAGACTAATAGACCTATAATTTTCCGCGCGATTTGCCGTTTTATTTGGTTTGAGTATTGGAACTACTTTTGCTACTTTCCAATTACCCGGAAAGTATTGTAGTTTTATACATGAATTTACGATAAATGTCAAAGTGTTGAAGTACTATATTTTCAACATTGTCAAGACCAGCGGACTTTTTTATGTAGGTGTATTTTATTAGGCTTGCGACTTTTTCTACGGTAACATACTCACAAGACGGGGTATTTACATACGATCATAGAGTCAAACGCTGCAACTTTTCTCGACACTAGTGAATCATAGTTTCTGATACCAATGGCTTCAGATACCTTATGGTTTTTAACGAACGTATTCGCTAAGGCGTTAGCTTTATCACAGCTTAAAACAAGCGTATTTTGATCGTCTACAAGAGGAGGAATAGGATTATGTTTTTTCCTAAGGGTTTTAGAAATGTTCCAAAAGGGATTGCAACCTTTCTTCAATGTGGCAAGCTTGTCATTCCATAATTTATTTCTATATAGGAATATCTCTTTCTTTACTGCACTTGAATAGCTTTGGTGACTTTTATAATCGCAAAGCTGTCTATAGCAGCTCCATTGCCGTCTGAAATAATTCCGTGTCCTTATACATAAGTTCCAGAATTGTTTTGGCTCCCTCAAGTCATATTAAATGAAATAGGTAGATGATCCGAGTCGAATTTATCTAAGGCAATAGGTTGTGATATTAACTGCGACGAATTTGTTAAAAATAAGTCAAGTGTTGTCGAAGCAATTTTAGGGTTTGCAGAGTGCAAGATCGATATTGGATAAAAAGTTGTTAGCTCGTGAAGGATGTTGCCCCACACATTAGCTCTTGAGCAATTCCACTGCCTATGTTTGCTATTAAAATCTTCACATAGGACAAAGTTGTCTTTTCAGCTAAAGAACTTTTTAAGATCACTTTTATATTTGATTTTATTTTCACTAGAGTTGCGGCCGCCAGGAAAATAGATACTCAGTATTTTAATTCTAATATTGTTAACACTAATCTCTATTCCTAGGTTTTCAACCAATTCAGTTTTGATTATTGGTATTTCGGAATATTTTATTCCCTTTCGAATTAAATTGGCAACCCCACCACCTGTCGAATATTCTCTATCATTCCGAAGACACTCATAATTTGTATCGAATAATTTGTGTGAGCTCTTAAGCCAAGTTTCTGAGAGCAGACACAAGTCTATGTTGTGCTTATTTAAATAGTTGAACATTTCTGTAAACTTATTCCTAATACTTCTGCAGTTCCAGAATAACACACTTAAATAAGGGCTAGACATTATTTATAAGAGTACAAATATTTAATAGCTAATTGTGCAATAACATTGAAGTGATCTTCTTTACTCTTACACGGTCTTAACTTAGTTACTAAATCGAACGTCAATTGGGTGATCTCCTGCTCAGTGAACAAAGTATTATTTTGTTGTTGCTGAGTCGAGCGATTTGGAATCGACGGCCACAATGCACTTACTGGACTGTTCTGATGGCCAGCACTTAGTGTGGGAAAGCTACTCTCTGTGAAAGGGAACTTCGCTGCCGAACGAGCACGCACAGTTACCGGAGCAGCACGGGAGCGGGATCGATTCAGCTTGTCTTTGATTTCTAAGTACATTGCTCTGTTTGAGCAAGAAACGTCGGTGGATTTGTGGTCTTTGTTGCAGTTCGCGCATCTCTCTTTATTTGCGTCTGTGCATTCTGCGGTTTTATGCTAAACTGCGCAATTCGAACATTTCGTTTTAATGTAACAGCCACGCTCACCATGTCCGAACATTTGACAGTTTCTACATTGCATTATCTTGTGTTTTTGTTTACGTTGATACTCCGTACGATTATTCGGAAGAGTGACTTAACATTTTGTTTTAACTCATAGTCGTACAGAAGCATTCTCAAAGTATACAATGTACAAAGTGTCGGTGAAATATATGTACTTTTTTGTGACTTTTTTGACCTCTAGGTAGGTAGGTAGGTTGGAGTGGCAGCCGCCTACAGCGGCTCACTTAGGCCAATATTAGGAGGCCCATTGTGTTACCCCAAGGAAAAACTTGTAACATCCAAAAGGAAAAATTACCCCTCACCAAACCATTTTGCCTCGCTGATGAACTTCAACAGACAATTTACCTCGGCGCTTGAAACCTCACTATGGTCATCAAAAAACGGTGATCCCAGATATCGCATTCTGCTTTTACACAGTGCAGGACACTTACACAGTAAATGCAAGATCGTTTCCTCCTCCTCGTCGTTCTTGCAGCTCCTACAGCATCTTCGGAAGGGTACTCCCAACCTTTCAGCATGTTTCCCTATCAGACAGTGCCCTGTTAGAGCCCCGATGACGTTGGAAATGTTTTCCCTACTTAGAGAGAGAACGCTGCGCGGCCGTTTCCGGTCCCATTTAGGCCACATCTGCCTTGAGGTTCGACAGGTCGTATTTTGCCTCCATCTATTGTCAGCTTGCTTATATGTACAATCTCTGAGTAGCAGTTTGCAAGTGGCAAACGGCATACCAATGCGTTCGTTATCTTGAAGAATCTGCTTGGTCGTACCTTGTCTTGCAAGTTCGTCTGCCATGCAGTTTCCCTCTATGTCCCGGTGACCAGGGACCCAAATGAGGTACAGTCTGTTCTGCTTGGCCATCTCCTGCAGAGATAGGCGGTAGTCCAGCGCGATGTTAGAGTTAAAAGTGAAAGAACTCAGAGCTTTGATTGCAGCCTGGCTGTCACTAAGAATGAACATGTCTCTTCCTATAATCCCGGTCCCAATCTCCTCTACCGCCTCCCTGATAGCTGAGACCTCAGCCTGGAAGACGCTGCAGTGATCTGGTAACCTAAAGGAAATTTGCAGGAGAGGGTTTCGTGAGAAAACGCCTCCTCCTACCTTATTATCGAGCTTCGAGCCATCTGTATAAATAACAATGCTGTCAGGTGGAGTATGAAACTCAAGTTTCCACTCCTCCCTGCTTGGAATTCGTGTAATAAAGTTACTTTCAGAAACCGATGTCAAGGCGCACCGATCCGTGCTGCTCGGAATAGAGCAGAACTTATTCAAAATACAAGTGTGCCCTTGGCTTTCAGGGTGCCACTGGGATGTCTCTCTTAGTCGCAAAGCAGTCATCGCTGCCATTTGTTGTCCAACCAAATCTAAAGGAATAAGGTCTAAAATGACGTGCAAGGCCTCATTTGGAGTAGTTCTGAGCGCCCCACTTATGCAGATCATACTAGATCTTTGCACCTTGGTGAGTAGTCTAAGGTTACCCTCTTTTTCTTTTTGACCTCTAAACATTTGTAATTTAAAGCATTTAATTCTGCTTTGACCTCTGCTTCACTCTTGTTTTCCAGTCCATAAAGCACAACTTTGAATATATGATCGTCTTGTCGATCATGAGTGAAGAATTGGCATGTAGAATCTTTAAGCAAAATTTTAATTAAGTTGAATGCGGCAACAGTCCCACATATTATTTTAAAACCGATTGAGATTTTCTTCACAAAAAAAAATCGGTGATATTTTTCTTAGAAATTATGTCTTTTACAAAGTCTATATTTTGGCCAATTACTTTTGTGGGCGGGAGGTGAACTTTTTTGTTTTTTCAATCGCTGTCTCGTCTTCGCGCTCATCATCTGACAGCGCTTGCAAAGGTGTGTAGTAGTTGTAATTATTTGCGTTATTATCACGAATATTTACATCCGCGATGTTTCGTTTTCGAGTTTTAGATGAAGACATTTCGTCTTCATCATTGAAACTTTTAACACGTTTTGAAATGTTTGTATTTTTGTGTTTTTATAATTAAAGAAAAAAAGAAAGCTTATACATATATGTATATTATGTATTTATTGTTTGTTTAGCTCAAAGCGAATAAATCGATGATTTAGCGACAAGAGTAGTACGTGTTTACCCTTTGACTCCTTCGCGTGGACTGAAACTACCTACATATTTTCCCGAAATTAAGGTGTTTAACAAAAAAATACACCGAATTGTAATTCGATAGTTTTGTTACCTTTGCATTAATACCTTAAATCAACTGATCAGGCTTCGTTTAGAAAATGTGTTGAAATAGTAAAAAAAAAATGCAATAAGGTACTACCACTATTAATTTACTTAAAAAATCATTGGCGGGGAAGATGTTTTTTTAAAATATTTTTAGTGGTTTTAGTTTATAACACATTTTTTAGGACAGATTACTTTTTTTGAATTTCTTCAACTGTGTTTGTCATTTATAAAAAGACTTACCTCAGGGACAAATATGTGATGAAACCAATCATAAAAAATGGCGGATATCATCCAAGCAGATTTTGAATTTTTGTAAACTACAGAGCACGCATAATTCTTGAAACAGCGGGGATTTTTTGCTTTCCCAATAACTAATAATTTAAGTTTATGCGAACCAGTTGCATTTGAACAACACAAAAATGTCAATCGTTGTTTCTCCATTTTAGCTCCGGGAGCAGTTTTTTCTCTTGAAGAAACATAGGTTTTATCTGGCAACTGTTTCCAGTACAGTCCGGATTCGTAATCCTTCTTCATCCATTTTTGCTCTTAATTTTTGTTTAAATGGGTCTACCAACTGCGGTTGGGCAGACAGTTTTTCTCCCGAAATTTTGAGAAGGCGAACACCAAACCTTTTCTTAAAGTTCTGTAACCAACCATCGCTAGCATTAAATCCACGTCCATTTTCTTTAATTTTTTTGTTGATTTCCATTGCTTTTGATGCTTAAAAGCATTAGACCACTTATTGGTATTTTTTTATTTCGCTTGTTAACAAACCATTTGTATAGTGCCTTGTCCATCTTAGGAAACTCTGATGCTCGTAAGGTTTTACATTTTCCAGGACCACAATATGTGCTGTTAACACGATTTTTAATAGCAACTTTCTTTTTGTTTATAGAACATATTGTTGACTTTGCAACACCGTATTTTTTTGCCAAGTTACTTACACCATGACCTTTCTCGAAAAGATTTATAATATCGCACTTTTCTTTTAAACTCAAAACCTTTGGCTTTTTAGCAGACATTTTTAAATGTATCTACCACTCACTGATTAACGAGCTTGTCGCGTAAATGTAATGAAACAACTGAGCCATCGATGAGTTTAATTACGAAACACAAGGTGTCTAATATAAACAAAGACTATAAATTCTTGTTCGGGGATTCCCAAAACCATAAAAAGGGGGAGAAAAAACAAGCAAAAAAATTCCTAGAACGCTGTTCATGTTTTAGAGCTTTCAACATTTGTTCGCGTTTTAGAGTAGTCTGTGTAAAAATAAAAGTATTCATGTTTCTGAGGCGTTCACATTTTAGAGTGTTTACGTTTTCGCGAATACACTGTATTTTCAAAAAATATTAAAAATTATAAATATGCTTGTGCACAAACATATATACCTACTATGAACATACATGGTACATATGTGTGAAAAAAATTATTTTATTTGAAATTAAACGAGTCTAAGATTCTATGAACTTTGGATGTATGTAAAGTACATACATACATATGTTTATGAAAAAAGCACGCGAAACATGCAAACATTGTGGAAAAATGCATGACGAATTTCATCTCTTGTCCGTGAACTCTTGGATGCTATTCAAAAATATGTACTCTCATAAACTCAGAGGTTAGTAAGTCATTCTTATATTAATTTTGTATTTTATGTCCTTAAGTTTTTATTCTGGAATATTATTTAAATGTATTCATGCAGGACTTGTGCATATTAAATTCCTGCAAATGTTGAACTATAAACATAGCGGCATGTATCAAATCAAAGTACATAAGTGTTAGTTCATACTATGTCGCTCATACATGTTACAGTCATTTGGCACATATGTATGTATGAACATGTGTACTCGTACATATATAATAAACAAGTCGCATGTGTTGACTAACAGCCGGTTTCACGAAACATATTTAAGTGAAAAATAATTAATTTCAGTTTCACCATTTGATTTAATTTTTATTTAAATGGCCACGCTTTGCCATTTAAATATTATTTAAATACTGTCATATGCAACTATGTTTACGTTTTGCTATCAGCTGATTTGCAATTTGCAGAATAAGAAGAAATATTGTGAAAAATGGAAATTGACGAAGAAAGTGATATGGAGTGCGATATTTTAATAAATATATTTATAAATCGTCGCCCTCGTATAATGAGGGAACGAAAAAATTGCTTTACCTATTATGACGACGTTGATTTCCGGTATAGATTTCGTTTGACTAAACAGTCTGCCTGGATGATACTCGAATTGATTAGGAACGAAATTCAGCACAAAACTAAGAAGTAAGTATGTATACGTAAGAGTAATTCCAATCAAAATTATGTTATTTTTTTGGAAAATATTGTAGAAACGGTGCTATGACTCCCGAATTAATGCTTTTATTAACATTGCGTTTCTTTGCAACTGGCTGCATGCAAAGAACGAGTGGTGACCTATGCGGTGTTTCAAAAAGTTCTTCCTGTCGCGCTATAAAAAGAGTCTGCCACAGTATTGCATTGCTACGAAACCGTTTAATAACCATCCCCTTGGAATTAGAAAGTCAACGAGAAATTAAGAAGCAATTTTATAAAATAGCAAAATTTCCGCGTGTGCTAGCAGCTATAGACTGCACACATGTAAGAATACAATCTCCAGGTCAGTATAATTGTAATAAATAATTTAAACTGATTGATAGTTAAAATGAATAAATAACTAGGTGGGGATGAAGCAGAACTATTTCGAAACCGAAAAAACTACTTTTCAATTAATGTACAAACGTTTTGTGACAGCAAACTGAACATAATGGATATCGTAGCCCGTTGGCCAGGATCATCACATGAAGCAATAATACTGAAAAATTCACGAGTATTTAGCCAATTTGAAACAGGTAAATTCGAAAATTCAATAGTAGTTGCTGACAGTGGCTATCCATGCAATCGGTGGATAATGACACCTTTGTTAAAAGTGCAAACTCCGGATGAGGCGTTATATAATGAATCGCAAATCAGAACTCGTAATTGTGTTGAACGTCAATACGGTGTGTGGAAACGACGATTTCCTGTTCTTGCGCTGGGAATACGAATGAACTTAACTGTAGTTGAAAGTATTATAGTAGCAACCGCAGTTTTACATAATATTTGTAATTTAAATGGCGATTACAATGCTCCAGCAGACTACGAAAATGAAATAAATAATATTATAGATACAGTTGTTGAAGTACCAACAATTTCATCTTCAGGTCGCAATGACAATTTATATAGAAAACATATAATACAAACCTATTTTAAAAGCTTGTAAAATTCTTCCAATTAATAAACAAAGTTAATATCTTTAATATTATTTAATTAATTTGTTTAAAATTCAGGAACACATTGTGGTATTTATATTAATACTGATAAGGCACTTTTACAAAAAGTAAAAAAACAAAAACAAAAAGCTTTTTTTAACAAAATATTCGAGTTTTTTTTAGTTTAGTTTCAGCTGGCCCTCAAGTATCCTCATTTCAAGGGCATGTTTCTCCATCATACATTTTTGTTGCAGTTCATGTGCTTCCTTCATTTGTCTTAAACGTAGCGTGTGTTCGGTTCTCGCAAACTCTACTTCTTCCTTCAATTTTATTTCAGTCCATTTTGCCTTTATGTCTGCTAACTTAGCCCAACTTGTGTGTTTTTTATTTGCACTTTCCACGCACAGCTTCCGGTTTTTTGGGGTTTTCAATTGCACTAGGGTATAGTGCTCCCAAGGCTCAAAATCTGCATAGAAAAAAGTTGTTTAAGATTTTAAAATCATAAAAGCATTTTTTGGTACCTTCTTTTTCTTTACTTGCTGATTGCTCACAAAATTCAATATTCTCATTCATATCAACATTATCTGCAACTAAAAATATTTAGTAATTAGTAATTAATGACTTGCACTTAATAAAAATATACAAACCAATTTCTTCATAAATCATTTCATCTTTCTTTGGTGGGTTTCGTTCAACCATTAAAACATCTAACAGGCACACATATTTGCAAATTAGTATATATAACATCATAAATATTTCATAATATGTAAGTGACTACCTGAATATTCGAAATCCTCAACCGTTTTTTCCATGGGTAGACAGTCGTTGTCATATTTTGACTCCATTCCACGCACTTGGTTCTTCGGCAGTATTTCTTTTAAAATAATATCGATTTCAGTGTCACCTGGATCTGACTCTTTACAGGGACCCCCACCCGTTCCATATACATACTTTTTATGATCTGCAGACCGTTTTTTTAAGTCTGCTTTCAAATTTAAATATTTTGTTTTTAAATTTTTCATCGATCGCGGTGCTCCGGAGCACACCGAGTTAAAACTTTCCGTTATGCTCTCCCACACTTTGTCCTTTTGGTCAGGACGCACTTTTCCGGTTATCTTGCATTCCAAGATGCTAGCATTTTTCTGCACTAGGCTTAGCAGTGTGCGAATTTCAGCCGAAGAAAAATTTTTAGTCCTAGCACCAGTTTCCATTTTGACAAATAAATACAATTTATTTGTTTACATAAATCAGCTGTTACTCTTACTAACATCCCTGCCTTATAATTTTTGGGATGCCAAATGTGAATAATGGTGAAACCCAGAAAACTTAAGTCCGAAGTTAAATAAAAATTAAAATTAAAATTAAATAAAACTTAATTTTCAATTAAAAATTTTGGTGAAACCGGCTGTAAGTGGACAGCGTTATTGCACATATGTATATATGTACATACGTGATTTGGGAAGTTTCTTTTATAATACAACTAGCTGACCCGGCGCGCTTCGCCACACCTTTACTCCTCTTTTTAATCGTGGTTATAACTTCTAAGGCGTTTTTGTCCAATTCCAACATTTATAATTGGCGCCAGCTGGAGACCCCAAGTTTAGTCAACTCCATCTCCTTATAAAGATCATACAACTCATCGTTCGGTATTCGCCGTCGCACAAACGTAAACATCCAATAATCTTTCAAAGAATCTTTGTCTCGAACACCCTGAGGTCCATCCCATCTGATGTTGATAGCGGTTATGCTTCTGCGCCATACCATAGCACGTTCATAATGAGGGACTTATAGAGTGTGGTTATCGTTCCTCGAGAGAGGGCTTTACTGCTCATTTGGTCATTCGGTCCTATTCGCTTCGCTGCGTGGAGAAGGCAGAACTAACGGCGCGGTTGTTGAGGCCAATGAAGACGATGTCATCAGCATATGCCAGAAGGTTCATACTCTTATAAAAAAGGGAGCCTGATCGTCTTAATTCTGGAGCTCAAATTATATTTCCCAACTGAATGTTAAAAAAGTTGTCCTGTCTGAAATCTCGTTCGGTATCAAACTGCTCGAATAGGTCCTTCCCAATTCTAACTGAGCTGGTGATGTTGCTCAACGTCATTTTACATAGCCGTATTAGTTCTTGTTACAAAATTCAGACATCGCGGAATATAGGCAACTTCTATTCGTGCTATCGAAGGCGGGTTTAAAGTCGACAAACAGATGGTGTATGTCGATCTTCTTCTCACGGATCTTTTCCAAGATTTGGCGTATCGTGAATATCTAGTCGATGGTAGATTTACCAGTTCTAAAGACACACTGATAAGGTCCAATCAGTTTGTTGATGGTTGGTGTCAGTCTTTCGCACAATACGCTCTATATAACCTCAAACGAAATGTTAAGCAGGCTGATCCCGCGGCAATTGACCGATATTGCAGGATTTCTTGTGGATTGGGCAAAGCACACTTAAATTTCCGTCAGCGGACATGCATTCGTCATACCATATTTTGGATATAAGCAACCACCTTCCCAGCTCTTTGCCACCATGCCTGAAGAGCTCAACTGGTATCCCATCAGCTCTAGCGGCTTTGTGGTCTCCTAGCTTGTCACGCTCTTAATTCGTTGCATGTAGTCATCATATAAAAAGGGGAAATCACATCCGATGCGTTTTGACGGATTCTACCCCAGCGCACAATCACATACTGTGGCTTTTTTTGAAAATACTCATTTGTATAGCAAGTTTTTTGCGCCTAGTCAGACCTCCGTTAGCAGCCGCACCTTCCGCTGAACAGATGCTACATACCCTGGTGAGCTCTTAAACCTTTCAATTGGTAGTGTGTAACAGGATTGCCAGTTTTTAGTAGAGAATAATATAAGAGGAAGTGATAGCTGCTATTTCAGAGAGCACTACATCTCCTTGTCAGACTTCTTTCTTGCTAGACTTTACCAAGGTTTGAACCATGGTGCATAGAGAGGCTAGGCGAGTATTCAACCACTCAACCACGCTAACCGTGTGGGAAATCTCTTGCTTTCTAAATATTCCTATCTCCAACCATACTGCTATTAAGAGTGACGTCGCCACTATAAGCTTAACAGCGTGGTCCGTAATGTTGTTAAATTTCTGTGTTATATGTAGTTATAGTTTGCTTTTTAGGCGTGCTCGTCCTTATCGCAATTATTATATTATTTTTGGCCTCGTATGTTTGAAACAAGTGTAATTTTATTGGGCTCGGGGCCAGTTTTTACTAATATTATTCCCTAATAAGAGCAATTTTATATTTGAACAATTTTTAATAATTATTGATTCGATTTGATTTAAAATATTTATCTATCTACATACATATCTATAATGTAATAAAATTTTGTATGAGACTTTAACTGATAGCTAGAAAACCTCAGGCAGAACCTAGGATAGATTTTCATAATCAACCATAGCATAGGGTATTTTGTTTAAGTTACCATGGCATAGCAATGCAATAAGATTTTGAAAATGCAATTTTTACAGAAAATCTTGAATTGTGCAGTACTTTAGTGCAACAGTGTCCTATCTCGCTCACATACCCCTCTCTATCTCTATATGGAATCGGCAACTACTGGCTAGCGCGCTTAGGTGCATGCGAGTTTTTTGCTATACAGGCCGGTTTAGATTTGAAACCGGGACACTCCGCACACACGTACCACACACTTAAGCGCCAAATACACGACACGAACATTTCCGCGAACATTCCCGTTATGTCATGTTTCTGCGAACTTTTCTGTCGTGTATGGTGGTGTTTGCCAGTTATTTTAATTTTTGGCGAACATTTGCGCGAACTGTTCGTGCGTGTATGGCGAAATAGCTCATAATCGTAGTAATTTCTGAACGGAACAGACGTGCGCGGAAAAGTAAAATGGACAATAAAAAATTTCTGAGTGAATTTATTGAAATGTATAAATCTTTGCCATCATTGTGGCAAGTAAAAAGTAAAGATTATTGTAATAGAATTAAAAAGAATAATGATTATGCGACTTTAATCAAAAAACTAGAAAGCGCAAAGTTAAAGCAAGGCGGTGATGAGGGGGAATCGCTTCTCTCATTATTGTATCCCGTTTCGTTATGAGTGGCAAAATTTTTTGTAAAAGTTGGTCAAATGTTGCCTTGCTCATACGAACGTAATTTTTAAAATCATTTTGTGACGTGAATTCCAGTTCTTTAATACGCTCACTTTGTCCAAGAACTGCTCGTTTTTTAAACCATTCTTTGCACCAAATTCTTTTTTTGCGATCTTCTCTCGTTTTTTACGCTTAATTGCCACAGCGAGCGATATTGCTGCAACACAATTGTTGTCCGTATCTATCGCTCTCTGAAAGAGAACTAATGTTCGTCCAAAAGTTCGTATGGTGTATGGCCAAAGCTGCGAACAAGATTGCGGAATGTTCGCGGAAATGTTCGTGTCGTGTATTTGGCGCTTTAGCTACGCCGGCCGCTGGTCGAAATACCGCACTATTTTCACATACATGTATTCTACCCTTTACCTTGCATGTTTTTATTTCTAAAGGATATATTAAGTATTAAGTAGAACCAACATATTCAAACTTTTCAGATGATGGTATTTCGGTACTTGTTTTCGAGGATGGTAATATCCCAAGTCTATGAAGTAAAATATAAATAGTCAGATATGCTTACTTGTTTGTATGTGCAGATCACACACTAAATGCAAAGGGCAACCCAAAAAATATTTAGTAGATTTTTCGGTTCGGAGTGTCCCAGTGACGAATCTTGGCCTGTGGAAAGTAACATCAAAAATTATAGAAAAGGTTTTGCTAATAACGGTCACCCCTCGGCAGCCAATGGCAAACCTCCGAATGAAAAAAAAACTTCTCACAAATATCATTTGCCATTCGGATTCGACGCAAACTGTAGGCCCCTCAATCCGTGGTGCAACATCAAGACGCACACCACAAATTAAAGGAGAAAATTGGCCAAACATAGAGCCATATGTAAACGGCAAATTATTATTATTATTATTATTATTGTTATTAGATTTGCCCTCATACATCAATTTCTATACCTAATGGTGGAAGCAGGTGTGGTGTGCGTAAAAGTGTAGATATGAAATATTTAACTTTTTAAAATGAACAACATTTCTTGTGTACCAAAGCTGTAACTCTTCAAGTTTTTGTACTTGTTGTACAAAGATCCTGTGGCATGCTAAAATTTAAATAGAAGTAAAATTAAAAAATAAATCTCAGACGTGCTGGACTATAAGTTGGTTCAGCAAAAATAATATGTATGATGCATCCTTTCAGAAAAATGTCATGGTTACTCTATTGCAAAAATACTCGTATTCTTAAGAGGTACATAAATCGAAAACACTGGAAGAGGGATTATCCCGGCCCAATTGACGGCGTACATATGTATGTATGTAAGATGGCAACACTGGGCAGCGGTCACGAGTAGCAACGGGGTGTAAATGAATCGTCGGTAGCTGAGAACGAGAAGAGTTGAAGTTGGTTTTTTCGCCGAGGAGGTCGCGCCAAGTTTTCTGTCTACGATTATTCAGTTGCCGCATTTTATCTAATAAATCTCTTTAAACTATTACATACATCAACTACAATTATACTATTTTAAACTAATAAAAACCATCAGTTTTTACATGTATATCCATTAAACGTGTCGCAACGTCCACGCAAAAATTGACTAACTATACCAGATACGATATTCTTCATTGGAATAGCATAATATCTGGTTTACTTGTTTTACCGTGGTGTGTAATATTTACTTTCGTTTGTGTAGGGCTTGAATCACCTGGATTTAGCGCTTATTCAAGTTATTATTTTAGGAAAAGTTCCAGTTACACCATTCATACGTTTTTCTATTAACTTTAAAAAAAGGAAATAGAGACATAACCGGTCTAGAGAGTCTAAAGACTATTGTTATTACTCGATATATGGTTGAGTCTTATAATTTATATACATGCATATATCCGTATCAAAAGTTTCAATCTACATATATAAATACTTTTCGGCGTTGGAATCTTTTATGATAGTAATAATAGTAAATCAATTAAAAGATTGAATTTTAAAATAAAAAATAAATAGAACCATTAAATGATTCATTCAGTATTTCTTTCAAAGGTAAAGAATATATGTAAATATATATGTTTTTACATATGTAAGTGCATCTATCGGCATCTTGAAGAAGATTTTAATGAACTGCTGTACAGATATGTACATACATCTCATTGTTTGTTCTTAGTTCATTTGTTCATTTATATCCTACTTGCTAATAACGCAGCCAAACATCAAATACCGCCGCTAGCATACATATGTATAGAATGGAATAAAAATATTTATATGTATAAAAATACAACAGAGATGAGGGTAGTTAAATTTATAAGTATTTAGCTAAACTAAGCGAAGTGGATTTGGGCTATTTTTCACTATTAATAATTGAATGTGATTTTAATTATGATATTTTTTCTATTATTTTTGTTGCAATAAAGTTTCAACTGAAAACGGTGCAAATAATAATAGTTTTAACTACATCTTATCATGGTAGTGATGAAAACTGTCAACTAATTCAAAAAGTAATCTGAAATTATAGCTGTGATACGTACTCGTAAGAGTGTTTTTAAAGATAAATAGATATAATATTCCTTTGCAAATAATTTCGTAGACACAGTTTTTCACTATATAACATCTAATATCTCGCTATCTGAATATGTAGCGTATATGTACATACATACATATGCACTTACATATGTGCATGTATTTATGTTTGCATTAAAATCGTAGCTACCCATTTGCACTTTTCGGAACCTGGTACCAAAATAATATAGAAAGCAAAATTTAATTTTTCTGAGTCTTCAAATTAGAAAAGTAGATCCAAAAACAATAACCGCCTAAGTTTGCTTAAGAAAAAATGTATTATGCATAATTTTTATAAAGGATGTTTTTTGAGACTGATAGAGCTTTAAATTGAAATAAAACACATAAAAAATGAAGTATGATGCCAAATTTTTTTTTGTTTGAAAGATAGTTTCATGACATTTAATATTTAAAAACGATTTCTGGCATATGCCCGCCACGACTAGCTTTGGTGAATCGGATGCGATCAGTCCAATTTTCTTTGCGCAAAATTTACCATGTTGTGGATGGACAAAGTCCAACTTGCTGAGCACGGCGGCGAACATACAAATTCGGATCTTCTCCAACACTATCACTTACAGCACCAATATTTTACTCTGTCTTCTCGATTATGTGGACCACAAAATTCACGAAGTGCTCTATAAGTTTGGCGAACAGAACACTGATTTTTAAAGTAAATATCCGCAATTTGTAAAGGTTGTTGCGGCGTCATTCTTTCCATGATGATTTGTCAATGCTTACTGAACAGAAATGTCAAAACGAAATGTCATTTACCAGCTGTCAAGTGACAGCTATCCCTATCGAAAGTTCTATCAGTCTAAAAAAACACCCGATATATTATTCGGTGACCTTAAAATATTTAAGAAGACGTTCAATAATTATCTCGACTTAGGTGGTTATTGTTTGTGATGCTCCGAATATTAAATTGATATGAAAATACTGATGAAAACAACTAGATAAGAGAAAAAACCACGATTGAGTAAAAAAGTCGAAACTACGTCTTATGTTGAAAAGATGCGTTTTTTCTGCATGCCACTGGGTATTTTGTTGTTTGTAAAAACAATAAACGTACATACATATGTACATATGCATATATGTGCATACATGTCAGTTTGTATGCATGTTGGCATACAAATGTATTTAACGTTTTGCATTCTTTCAAATGCAGTAACTACCAAAAATGTAGGCGTTAACTACTTACACAAATATTGACAGCGCTCATACAAAAGTGTAGAAGTAAGGCACTGCAAACAATGTTTGGTAAATTATTAGAATAAATTAGTTTACAATTTTTTTTTGCAGAATTGAATAAATTCTTGTTACTAAATATTATAAAGACGAAAGTGTATATAATGGATTTTTAATTTTTAGCTATAACATTAACTAAAAGTGGTATTACATTGTAATTTAGTCTAGCCAGATAACTGATAACATAATTTTGCTTAATTAAAGATTTTAAGGATGGGGTGCACTTACAAATATACCAAATCAAAAAAATGTGGAAACGGGCATGGTGCCAAACTTCCAAAATTTGGTAGGCACATCACATTTGATGTAAGTAAACAAAACTTCAAAATTGTACAAATCGGACCAAAACTATGCCCACCTCTCACATAACGCCAATTTTGAAAAATAACAAAACGCGATATTTAAGCAACCATTAAGGAGAATTTACTTAAATTTAATATGTAGAATGGGTTGCAAACCAAATACAAGGAATAAAAAAATGGTACTAGGTGTGGCACTACCCACTTTCGAACAACCAGGTACATATGTATATCTCAAAAACTAAACTAAAACCTAATACCGGTAATTTACAACAAATCAAAATATTCAACATTTTACTAAATCATGTCGCGAATTCTTTCAAATTTGGTATAGCGAATTTAATTTGGGAGAGATATAGTTAAAGAAAACGAGTGTGGTACGTTAAAATCATATTGACTTTCTTTTGTTTTAATTTAATTCAATAAACGTCATTTAAGGTTTCAAAATGATATAAAACTAGCATACTCGGCTTGCTTTGATGGGCCAATTAAGCATATTTTTTTCGATATTGAACAGAGCTGTTGGGATAATATACGAGTATTATACCTTGATCTAAAGCAAATATGTATGTGTCGAATATCTTACATCTACGTCCAATAGCTGGGAACAAATGGTGAATAGAAGTTTCGCCTTAAATTGAGGCGTGAGTCCGCCTGTTTTCACAACAAATATTACATATATAGCCTGATATATAGGATCCACATACCAAATAGTGCATATCTGCATCAAATAGTTGTGGAGTTACAAGAAATTTGGCTTTTTATTGCATAGGGCGTGGCACCGCCCATTTTTCCAAAATGATATACAGTTTCATCTATAAGACATATGTATGTATGTATGTACTCAAATATCATGAATCTGCTCCGATGGGGCGTGGCACCGCCCACTTTAACAATTGTATATATGTATACCTTACGTTCAGCCCGGGAATCACATGGACCTACTGTGCAAATTACATAAATATCAGTTCAGTATTCATTTTTATATATAAGTTTAATTTTTAAATAAAAACATACCCCTAAACACTTTGAAATTCCAGGTTTTATTCTGCTAAGCGAGTTAAGAATAGATAGCACCGAAACGCGTAATAAATAAGGAATAAGGAATAAACGAGGTTTTTCTATATACATATGTAAAACCTGAAATTGATTCTTCAAGTGAACTTTGTAGAATGAAAAAATATACTCTGGGCGTAAATCTTTAGGAGCTATTCTATATAAACAATAATATTTATGTGCAGATGCTCTACGAGTACATAAATTCAGCTTTCCCTATCGGAGATCTGGAAGCAGAGCTCCGCGATATTTTTAGTAATGACGTTTGCAATCGGAAATTCATAATTTTTGGGGATTTTAATATTAGCAGAAGTAAACTTTATATATACTTATACTTTAGAAGAAAAATATAATTATAAATATAAATACTTATATTTTACAAGTAAATTCTAAATATAATATTTTAATATAGCGATTAGAACACATTCTTAACTGTAACTGTACGTAAAGACAAACATTAATCTTCTTTTCAATCGCTCTTATCCAGCCTTATTGCGCAGAAATACACTCGGAGGTTTGCTATTAGAAAAAACTTTTTCTATAATTTTTGATGTTACTTGCCCCGGGGCAGGATTTGAACCGAAAAAGCTCTCCTAAATACTGATCAAAAATGGGATGCAAATAGCCGGCCTCTTGACCTTGACCGTTGCGATGCAATTTCGAATTAATGAGATCAAATTTTTTTCATCAAGGCTCTATGACCGGGTGCTATTGGCAAATTGCTTTTCATCACTGGCCACCAAGTTTGATTCCTATTTCGGTCAAGGGGTAATCCCACTTTGTAAGTTTGTTTACCATTTTTTATTTCCTTATGTAAATGCTCCCACATGTATCGCCCAATGATATTCAAAAGGTTTTATGCAAGGACAAAGTGACGAAGGCATCTGAAAAGTCGTTTGAAAAGTCGACGTCACATCACCTCGTTCCTCGTATTTACATTCACTAGAAACTTCAAACGCGTTTTACTCAAAACTATGGATTTTAAACTTACGCCAACATTTCTTAACGGATTCACTTGAAATTTTTCATGCAGCTTGCTGATTACATGTTCTAGTGAACATCGTACGATATTTTCTATAAATTAATTTGCAACGAATTTTACGCCACAGCATTTTTTCATCCAAATCGAAGCCAAAGACTTATATTAAAAATGTCTTCATAATAGTTATCAGCGAGATAAATATTTGTAAGTCTTCAAAGACTTGTATTTTGGGACTTATATTATAACAGTTTTCTCATAATAATTTTCAACGAGATAAACTTTTTTACGTCTTCAAAGACTTTTATTTTAAGATTTCTATTATAAAAGTCTTCTCAAATAATTATAAGTCAGAAAAAAATTAAGTTTTGAAAAGGAGGACTTTTTAGGACCATTTCTGATTCTCAACTAGTTCGGTAATATTTTGAGTCCAGAAATAGTTCCGTCTTTCCAGACTTAAAAAAGGTGCCTTACTCATAATTATTATGCAAAGACTTTTATGATATAAGTATCAAAATAGAAGTCTTTGAAATACGTAAAAAATGTATCTCGCTTATAATTATTAAATTATGCATAAGTCTCAAAATAATAGTTATTGTTGATTTAAAAAATTATTCTCTCTCAAAATTATTATGAAAGGTCATTTATAATAAAAGTTTCAAAGTAATAAATATCGATAGCTTAAAAAATTTGTCTGACTCATAATTATTATCAAAATACTTGCATAATTCTTATCAAAATTAGGATCACCTTTTTAAAACTCTACTGTCAAATAATTATTTGCCTGGATCTCTGGTAGAGACTTGTATGCAAACCCGTAATATAATATGTCAATTCGTTTTCAGTTGGCAAAGTCATAAAGCTGACTGTTGATATTGAGTTCACGAAGTAGGACTACCCCTCAATAATAAAAGGTGAGCTTGGAAATTTTGCAATCTTTTAAAGGAAGTGTCACAAATTTGGCGGGCTTTTTAAATTTGGAAGTTGGTACCTGAATTAAGAAAGGCTTGAACTAAATGAAGTAACAAAGTAATCGAAACCTTCCCAAGACATTACTCTTATATGGCGCTTAGCCATTAGTTTTCAAAGTCGATTACATTAATATGGACGGTCATTTTAATTATTACAACAAGCCTTTATATAATTAGTTTATCCGTACTGTTTTCCACGTAATGGCTTGTAGCTAGGGAGGGAAAGATTCATGAAATCAATGTGGGATGGTAAGCGGGTTAAAGGCAAGTGACATCTAGCGGACCAAACGCGAAGCCAACTGAACAAAAGCTAATGAGCAACACTGACTTAACGACGCCGTTTAAACTTGAGGAACGGAGGAGGACAGCGACAACCACACACAAGCGGGATGTGGTTAATCCGGTACGCCTCGCAACCGCATTGACGGTTTAAGCTTAAATTTAAAACTGAGACTTAATTCTAACTTAAACATTAAATTTAAACCTAAGACTTCATTTTAACTTAAAACTAAATGTAAACCTAAGACTTAATATGAATGAATATTAATAAATGTTAAAGTAACTTAAATATTAACCAACGGGCGTTTTACTACATGAATATTATATTCGAGAATTTCTTTTCAAACAGTGATTTAACCGCGTCGAATTCACTGTTCTGATTAATTGATTAGTTTCGAAATTACCATTGAATAAGTGCTGGTTGCAGGGCCGGATTCAGCACAGCTTTTTAAAATAAATTCACTTTACATAGGATCGCAAAGTGGATCGTTGCATTCAAATTTTTGGCGCGGCAAGATATTTTAAAATGGCCGAGCAGTTGCTTGCTTATTTGGGGTTCCGAAAGCGTACTATTGTCTCTTTATGTCGTATATTTAGAACGAGAAAAATATACTTCAAATGTGCTTGAAAAATTGCTATTAGATAATAAGATGCGTTTCAGAACACTCGCTGAATTCGTACTTAATTTTCACAGCGTTCCTGAGTGTTGACAATAAATTGTTTTTATTACATTGTGTGAAAAACAGTGTGCTTTATTTATGTGTAAGAAGAAAGAATTCAGTTTTTGATACACTCTCACTGCAAGTCGAATGTTATTTACGGTAAGTACATATAAAAAAACCCAAACAAAGTACACGGATCAAATTATATAATATAATATTCATGTAATATATGTGGCGTATCCACATAATTCAATTGTAAAATTATTGCTTTCATAATTTTTAATAACATTCAATTTTTTAATTTTGTACGCTACACAACACTTAATCACTCCATTCCTGTCATTAGCATTTACAAACACTTCGTTTTGACATTTGTTTTTCTTACATTTATTTAACATTCTTTATTCTTACATTCGTTCTTATATTCGCCCCTTTTCATACTCGGCAGCGAATCGACACACACGTGCATTTCTTATTATTAGCATTAATTTGAGTTTTGTTGTAAATTTAATTAATAAAGGTTAAGAAAAAACCTAAATTGGTGACCCCGCACGTTTGGAGAATACATTCTTGAATAACTGCAGCGCAGCCGCTCATTTGCAAGTGACTGCACCGCCGCACGTTGGGAAGAGCCACATAACCACACTTTTCGTGGTGCTTGGATTCACATACGCTCTGGATTCGCTTAACCCATACCTTCGCAGTACCCGATTGCAAGAGCCTGCACGTTTCAGGAACGCTCTCAGTCGCACGCACGTAATCACACTTTTGGTAGAATCTTCCCAGTCATTCGTTTGCAAGAGCCTGTTCAACCACAAATTTACAGGAGCACTCTCATTCGAATATTACACATACTATGTCTTTAAACGACAGCATGGCAATTGGCAACAGCGGTGGGGAATCGCACACCGAAAATTATAGCACAGTGCCACGAATTCCACTACCTCAGATGAGTGAAGAGAACACCGAAGCATATTTCTATGCCTTTGAATTCTGGTTTCAGGCCTCACACATATATACTGACACCAGAAAGTTCCATATCGTATTGGCGAGCCTTCCACCAAACAAACTCCTTGAGCTTACGCCGATCATCGAGACGGCGTCTTCAACCGACAAATTCAGGTACATTAAGCAGAAGGTTACTGATCACTTCACAGATAGCCAACAACGGCGCTTGCAAAAGGTGCTCAAAGACATGCCTCTTGGTGACCGCAAACCAAGTGAACTTTTTAATGAGATGAGGCGTGTTACCGGCACCACACTCAACGACAGCTTATTGCATGACTTGTGGGTAACGCGTCTCCCACCGTATGTACAGGCCGCTGTTATTGCAGCAAAAGTGCCACTCGACGAAAAAGCTAGAATTGCTGATTCCATCGTGGAGTCAATTGGATGGCAAAACAGTCATGTGGACGTTGTGTCTGCACATAGCGAAATTTCTAACCTCAAAAGTGAGATCGCTGAGTTAACGCGCAGTTTGCAGAAGCATTTAAACTTAAAGGATCGACGCCTTCGTTCAAGGTCACCTTCACAAGCAAAGAGGGTACGACACATCGACCAACATGCTTCTTCGGTAAACTTTTGTTGGTACCACCGAACATTTGCCGACAAAGCAACAAAGTGTCGTGAGACATGTGCTTTTGCCCAAAAGCCATTATCTCAATAGGGTGGCTCAGCTGCAGCGATTTCAGGTTTCGGCAAACAGCCTGAGGTTGCAAACAACTACCGGCTTCGTATCTTTGACTCTTCGTCGAAAATTAATTTTCTTATTGATACAGGCGCAGATGTATCAGTAATACCGTCAAACACGAAGGCAGCTAGAGTCGACACCACCGGGTTGAAATTGTTTGCCGCAAACGGCTCACCTATTAGAGTATATGGTGAAGTCATTTTAAAATTAAATTTAAAATTACGCCGCGAATTCGTTTGGAACTTTTTAATTGCCGATGTTTCTCATGCTATTATCGGCGCAGACTTTTTGAGTAATTTCGGCATTTTAGTCGATTTGAAGCAAAGATGCTTACGAGATAGCAAGACCGAATTAAAATCAGTTTGTTCGATTTACAGAACACTTCCGATTAGTGTAAAAACTGTCAACGCGGAATCAAATTTCGTTGATGTTCTGCAAGAGTTTGTGGATATCACCCGACCACCTCCAATGGGTTCGTCTACAAACTCCAGCGTAGTCCATCGAATTTTAACGCAAGGTCAGCCCGTCTTCTCGCGCCCACGCCGACTCTCGCAGGAAAAATTGTCAGCCGCGCGCGCTGAATTCGACTCCCTTCTGAAACTAGGAATCTGCCGTCCATCAAGCAGTAGTTGGGCAAGTCCGTTGCACATGGTGCGCAAAGCTGACGGAACATGGAGGCCTTGTGGGGATTATCGATCCCTGAATGCACAGACAGTGCCCGACCGCTACCCGCTCCCATTTCTGCAGGACTTTGCAAATATTTTGGCAGGTAACGAAATTTTTTCTAAGATCGATTTACAGAAGGCGTTCCATCAGGTGCCTGTACACCCCGACGATGTCAGCAAAACGGCCATAACCACGCCCTTCGGCCTATATGAGTTCACGAAGATGACTTTCGGCCTGCGAAATGCAGCCCAAACATTTCAACGCTTAATAAACGACGTGTTTCGTGGCCTTGACTTCGTTTTTACATACCTCGATGACGTATGTGTGGCTTCGAAATTACTTGAGGAGCATCGTAACCATCTTCAGCAGGTATTTAAACATAATCTCACAATTAATGCAGCGAAATCGGAACTTGGTGTTACGCAACTTGAATTTTTGGGGCATTCGATTACTAAGGAGGGTATCCGACCTCTGGAAAGTCGCGTAAAGGCTCTTGTGAACTTTAAGCGACCAACCGTAGCAAAAGAGTTAAACCGGTTTCTTGCAACGTTGAACTTCTATCGCAGGTTCCTGCCGCATGCAATGGAAACTCAAGGGCCCCTCTTCGACATGATAGGCGCAAACAAGCGGAATGATTCTACGCCTCTAGTGTGGTCCAACGAGGCTTCACGCAATTTTGAAGCCTGCAAGAGGCAACTGGCAGATTGTGTAATGCTTGCCCACCCCGTTCCCAATGCTGAGTTATCGCTATGGGTTGACGCTTCCAGTTTCGCCGCAGGGGCCGTGCTGAATCAGGTGGTGGATGCCCACATCCAACCGCTCGGTTTCTTCTCTAGGAAGTTCACGAAGGCCGAGATGCGATACAGCACGTACGACCGCGAGCTGACAGCATTGTACCTGGCACTCCGTCATTTTCGCTACATGGTCGAAGGCAGAGACTGTCACATTTACACCGATCACAAGCCGTTGGTGTACGCATTTCACCAGCGCCTTGATAAAGCATCTGACCGACAAGTGAGGCAACTGGATTTCATTTCGCAGATAACAACAGATATTCGTCACGTTGATGGTGAAAAGAATGCCGCTGCTGATTTGATGTCACGCATTGATTCGATCAATCACACGCCCATTGATTACGATCACCTAGCTGAAGACCAAATGATGGATGATGAACTTCGCTCTCTGTTGTCAGGTGATACGCCTCATTCACTTAAACTAACACAATTTGCTATTCCTTTTGGTTTGCGAAAATTATACTGCGATTCTTCAACCAACAAGGTGCGTCCATTCATCACCAGGAAATATAGATCACACGTTTTACATGCTATTCACGATTTGTCACATCCAGGCACAAGAGCTACTGCACGCCTTATGTCTGATCGCTTCGTATGGCCATCTATCCAACGCGACAGCAGATTGGTCGCACGAGACTGTATTCAATGTCAACGGTCAAAGGTTGTCCGTCACAACAGAGCTACACTGCAGCGAGTTAAAATGCCAACACAACGTTTTTTCCATCTTCATATCGACATCGTTGGGCCTTTCCCTTTATCTGAGGGCAACCGCTATTGTCTTACGATAATTGACAGGTTCACCAGATGGCCAGATGCCATTCCAATGCCTGACATAACAGCACCAGCAGTAGCAAAGGCCTTGCTAAACGAATGGATTTCCCGGTTCGGCATCCCTATAAATATAACGACTGACTTGGGTAGGCAGTTCGAGAGCGCTCTTTTTCGAGAACTCTTGAAGCGCCTAGGAGTGAATCATCTTCGAACTACGCCATACCATCCCCAAGCAAACGGTATGGTTGAGAGGTGGCACCGTACACTAAAATCAGCTATACTGTGTCACAATCACGAACGCTGGACGACATATTTGCCCCTAATCTTGCTAGGATTACGGTCAACTTTCAAAGACGACTTAACGGCAAGCCCCGCTGAGCTTGTATATGGAACCACGCTGAGGTTACCTTCAGAATTTTGGCTTGACAGCAAACCAGCAAACAGCGAACACGAGATGCTCTCTGACCTTCGGCGGGTTATGCAAGATTTGAAACCTGTGGACGCTGCATGGCATTCAACACCCAAAGTTTTCGTCCATCCGTCACTGAAATCATGCGAGCAAGTATTTATTAGGGATGATTCCATTCGGCCATCGCTTTCACCGCCGTACAAGGGCCCCTATAAAGTTCTGCATCGGACGCCGAAGTACTACACAATTGAAATAGGCAGCAAGCACGTCAAAACCACCATCGATAGGCTCAAGCCCGCTTTTGTTGCTACCGTACCTAGCTTCTAAGAGGGGAGTAATGTGGCGTATCCACATAATTCAATTGTAAAATTATTGCTTTCATAATTTTTAATAACATTCAATTTTTTAATTTTGTACGCTACACAACACTTAATCACTCCGTTCCTGTCATTAGCATTTACAAACACTTAGTTTTGACATTTGTTTTTCTTACATTTATTTAACATTCTTTATTCTTACATTCGTTCTTATATTCGCCCCTTTTCATACTCGGCAGCGAATCGACACACACGTGCATTTCTTATTATTAGCATTAATTTGAGTTTTGTTGTAAATTTAATTAATAAAGGTTAAGAAAAAACCTAAATATATATAAATTTGTCGCTGACCAAAATTCATGTTTATATATTATTTAAATGATATTAAATACATATAAGAACACATTTATCTACAATTATCATCAGTCTATTGATTCACAGTCAGGTAGAGGTTACTATAATTGTGGTCAGTAACCTCTTTCTGACTTAATTAGTAAAATTTTACTGTTCATCAGTTATTTGAACTGATTCATTTAAGAATATATCCTTTGATTCGCAGCATTATACTTTTCATAATAATTTTTTAATATCCAGTTTCCAGAGAAGCATAATGCCCGGTAGAAACGAAAACAGACACAAATATCCTCGGAATTATCAGAGTGGAGCATCAAAAAGAAAAGCTGCTGCAGAGAAAGTTCAAAAATTAGACGAGCAGCTTGCGAAAACTCCCAAATTAAGCAGCTTTTTTCAAGTTATCGAGCAACCTAAAGCTCAAAATCATGATCTGCCGTCAACTTCTAATCCGGTTTTGGCTCCTGTTTTGGAATCGGGAAAACAAAACGAACCAGCGCAAGACTGGCAGGTCATCGAGTTACAACACTGTGAGGAAAATCTCTTTTCGAAGATGTCAGTAACTCAACCCCGCTACGACGTTGATGAGGGGTCTAGAAAATGTACGAAAAATCAATTTTATCGAACGCATCAGAACAAAGAAGTGTTTTATCGCACTTGGTTGTGTTTTTCTCCAACCACTGGAAAAATATACTGCTTCTTGTGTTGGCTTATGACGAATTCACCCAGTATTTTTTTCGCTGGGGAAGGCTTTTGCGATTGGAAGCATGCCTCCGAACGCCTAGCTCAACACGAAACTTCGAAGAGTCACCTGAATTCCCTCATTGATTCTTCAACTCGTTCCATGAAATTATCTTGTATCAATTATGCAATTGATGAACAGGCAAGTTTTGTACTATCATAAATTAAAAAATATTCAAATACCTTACAACTATTTTGATAATAATTCGAATTACAGGTACAAGAAGAAGCTAGATATTGGAGAGAAGTTCTCAAACGAGTAATAAGTGCAATCAATTTTTTTACTGAGCGTGGGTTATCCTTTCGCGGTACTGATGAGACAATTGGTTCACTTAGTAACGGAAATTTCCTTGGTATCATCGAACTTCTTGCGCAATATGATCCTTTCCTCGCTGGTCACTTGAAAGAACACGGTAATAAGGGTAGTGGTAATATAAATTATTTGTCGTCCACAATAGTTGAAGATTAATTGATCTTATGGCAGAAAAATTACTGGTTGAGATAACGAATCGCATTAAAAAAGCGAAATATTTTTCTGTTTCGGTGGATTCCACACCCGATGTGAGTCATGTTGATCAATTAACTGTGATTTTGAGGTATATGGAAAGTTTCAATCCAGTTGAACGTTTTTTGACTTTCATCCCTCATTGTGGACATGGCGGAAGCTCTTCTTGGTTTTCTTGAACAACAAGAGATTGATATACAAAACGGTCGGAATCAATCCTATGATAATGCAGCAAATATGAGTGAAAAGTATAAAGGCATGCAGGCCATAATATCGGAAAAAACAGTACTGGTGCATGTTCTTCTGCAACTCTTTTTTCGATTTTGTACAAGAACTTTTTGTTTTTTTCACTGCCTCAACAGCTCAATATGAAATATGAATAAGGCACCTTTCGTCTGAGAACACTAAGAAGGTTTTTTATACACTTAAAAACTTAAGCGATACTCGTTGGCCTTGTCGCGCAGATGCTGTTAAAGCTCTTGTTCATGGCTACAAATCTATTGTTAATGCATTGAATGAGATCTGGAATGATTCCGAACAAAAGGACACCGCAAAATGTCAAGCTCGCGGTCTTTTTAAAATTATGTCGCGATTAGAAACTGCAATTTATACCCAATTTTGGTATGAAATACTCGAAAGATTCAATTCTACAATCCATTATTTACAAAGTTCAAACATGATTCTAAGTACAGCTTTGAATTAGCTGAAATCCTTGAGTTCGTTTGTTGAATCTAAATGGGGCGCATTTGATTCATATGAAACTGCAGGGAAAGAGTTGTCTGATGCACAAGAATATGAAAATGAACGCGTTCGAGAAATAGCTCTACGTATGTACTTGTCCATGATGGTGACGAACTGCAGTGGAGAAAGATCTTTTTCGAACTGAGAATCATCAAAACCAGATTGCGAACTAGCATGACACAAGATCGTTTGACAAATCTCATGCTTCTCAGTGTCGAAAGTCCGTGATTTGAGTTTTGATAACGTCATCGATACGTTTGCTAATAAAAAATCTCGTAAAGTACCTCTAGCTTAAGATAACAATTTATAGAAGAGCAGAATTACAATGAGTTTAAATTTTCCGAGTTTAAGAAAAATTAAAAAATTATGACGGCCCCCATTAAACGTAGGCCCCATTGCCTCAAAACTCTAAATCCGGCCCTGGCTGGTTGCTCCTCCCCATATTTTCTTCATATCAAAATCGTACTAAATCTCGTCTCGAAATTTAACAAAATGGTAATTCAGCTTGTAAATGAAACGACTCTGCTTAAAATCACACCGCTGTACAATATAAAGCCATCTCACTGGTTGTGTAAAATTCACAAATTAAATTAATGTTTGCTATTGAACATCTGTCTTTATTAGTTGAAAGAATAATCAGTACCCGTGAAAAGTCAGTTCTCCAAAGCCGGGCTTCAGAAAGCCGAATCAGAGTAACAACCACAAAGTTTTTAAAGTTACTTGTTTTACAAGCTCATTTAAATCGAAAATTTTAATGGAATATATGGTAATACACCCAAGAAAATATTGGAAATTATTTCTTTATTTTAGCATTAAAAATTATAACAATCGAAAATACCGATTAATCTTGTAATTAATTGCAATTTTTCTCAAAAGTGTACTCAATCCTAAAGTAAATAAAAACTCCTAAGCATGTATGCCTAATTCAAAAGACATCAAAATATAATTCCTTATATTTTTTCTATTTCTAAAGCATTTCAAACACTTTTTAGCTGCAAATATTAAACTTAGATTTGCTTTTTATTTATTATATTTATTTAAAAAAAAAGTGAGAAATGTGCAATTAATAGCGTATTCTTTTGCCGAAATAATGTTGTATTTATTCTGCCCCGTGCCAGGGCATTTTTAACGATGCCCTAGAATGAGGTGATATTTATTTCAAAAAAGAAAACGCTGTAAGAACATAACTAAACTAATAATATTACTTACATGTGTATGTATGTATGTGTTTCATCTAGCAAAGTACTTTGTTCAGTAAGTAGGTTCTCAATTACTGTACATGTATTTGCCAATTATCTACTAACAACGCATTTGTGCTGGGGAATAAGTCTGATCAATAGTTCGTTACATCAGTAGTGCTTTTGTTAGTCGATTAATTCAAACATTTATTTGAAAGTTGTGATTACCGATAAAGCGCGTTCTTGCATGCATGTACAAAAAAAAAAACAGTTACGTACAAAGCAAATTCAATACAGATGTGATGAACTGATGAGAGCAAAAAACGTCGTATTTGACTTATTCTTTAAAAACATTGAAGTAGTAAGTAGAAAGATAGTTGATGAAATTGTTGAAGTATTCGAATCTTTTAAGTAGAAAGGGGGTCCCACCTTTTACCCCTGGGCCCGGATATCCTCTCCGCGGCCTGCCTGTGGCACGCGATTGTCGAGATATTCTGACAATCTGTAGGTACTTATGGTCTGAAAATGATGTTATTAAAAAGTTATCGTGCTGGTGTAATAAAACATACTTTTATAAAAAATAAATGCGCTAGGTGGCGCTGGATGTGAGTTATTCAAAAAATCTCTGTTTATGATTCGATTGGGATAAAATTAACGTATAATGGGATGGGATTATATAGAGATCCAAGGATTTGATTGAAAAAATAAGTTTAAAGTCCTTTATGATGATGTTTATTTTATAAAAGGAATATATGTTGAATTGCTACTGTACATCGTCAAGGTACATATTTTCCAACACTTATTCTCAATGAAAACATTTTCTAATAAATGAGACTTGCTAATATAGACCCATTCCTTAAGTAAATTTGGAATGTGTAATCTTTGGCAAATTCTTTGTTAGAATATCTGAGATCATTTCATTTATTCAAACATAATTTAAAAGGTTTCATTATTTCTATACATGTTTCATATATAACGACTATTCTTGTTCTCGAAACCCATTACATTAAGCAATTTTTTGGTATTATATATTATAGTATATACATATGTGGCGGCACCCACATTAATGTTTCTACCAATATGATTTAATGTTATTCATTTAAAGGTTAATATTAAGTTTATTAATATTCGCATAACTAGGGTTAAGTTATCTTACATTCTATTTTACGCTATGATTCCAATCAGTACACTAATGTTATCTCTATCACTCCTACTAATTAAGCTATCAAACATGCATATTATATAGTGCGAAGATGATCACCTGTTGTTCTTCGCCCACTCATATAAGAGCAAATTAACTATTGTAATTTCAGTTGGATTTTAGTTACCACGTCGTGTAGACGTGCTCAAATAAATAGTCAAAATCCCACATATATACGGCTTCTTTTGCTGCGATTGATAATGGAACGTACTCTGGCTCAGTGCTACTTAATGAAACAATTTGTTGTTTTCTGGACTCCTAGCAAAAAACAATTCTAGCAGCAATAAAAGCACATCCGGTATAGGATTTTTTATCACTTGTATCTCCACATCTGTTCGCGTCAACAAATGCTTAAATTGGTTGATCACTCTTAGGTTAGGTTAGGTTAGGTTACTGTGGTAGTTCCCCAAAGGGAACTCACTTAGACATAGTAGGAGTCCGTTGTGATACCACCTGATTTATGAACGGTAACGTGAATCGGAAAGTCAGGAACGATTAACCTGTGAAACGTTGCGTGCCCCGAATGAAGTCACGCAAACTACCAATCTCCACTCCAGAAAGGTCTTCTGGAGAGCTAAAGAAGTACGAGCCTAGGTACTTGAACCTCAGTCTCGCAAATGCAGGGCAGCTGAGCAGAAAATGACAAGATGAATCCACCTCATCCTCCTCCATACAGCTGCGGCAGAAAGGGTCAGAGACTATTTTCAGCCTAACCGCGTGAATACCTAACGGACAATGCCCAGTCAAAACACCAACCAGGGTCGAGAGTTGCCACTTAGTAAGCGACATCAGCTCCCTTGAGCGCCCACGATCCACTCTCGGCCAGAAGGACCTTGCAATTCTGCATGTCGTGGCAATTTCCCAGCGCTCGCTGAGACGACATAAAGCCCATCTGTCCAGGAGAAGCCCGTAGGCAGTCAAAGGAGCCCCAACCCCCTCCCTGCAAGGAGAAATGACTCCCAGGGTACCTTGCCGAGCAAGCTCATCAGCCATGCAGTTCCCTGCAATGTCGCTATGGCCCGGTACCCAAATTAGTCTAACGTCGAGATATTCCGAGGCGGCTGCGAGAGAAGTCAGGCATTCCCTGACCAATTTTGATTTCACCATTAGCGATCCTAAGGCCTTAATAGCGGCCTGACTATCCGAATAAATGTTGGCCCGTCTAGAGTGCATTACATTGGTAAGTAGCCAATCGGCTGCCTCCTTTATTGCGGCCACCTCTGCTTGAAATACACTGCAATAGTCCGGAAGCCTAAATTTACGGCTGAGAGAAAACTCATCGCAGAATACCCCTCCCCCAACCTTACCATCCAGCTTCGAGCCATCCGTGAAGAAGTTCACCGTCCCACCGCCCCACAGGCCACCCTCCTTCCACTCCTCCCTACGCGGGATGTAAGTGGAGAAGGAGCGACTCTGAGCTGGAGTCGGCAGACAGTAATCTGCTTCCGGAGGGACAAAGTCGAAACTGGCAAGAATCCTAGAATGCCCAAATGCCGAGCTGAATCTGTAACCATTGCACTCAAGCCGGGCTGCGGCATGGGCTGCCGCAACCCTGCCTGCAATGTCCACAGGTAGCACGTTAAGCATAACATTGAGCGCGAGAGTGGGTGTAGTCCTTAGCGCCCCACTGATCCCAATGAGCGCGGACCGCTGCACCCGCTCTAGCTGCTTAACCTTAGATGCCTTGTCTAGTGAGTTCCACCAGACCACCACTCCATAAAACATTATAGGCCTTATTATCGTCTCATAAAGCCAATAGTTTACCTTGGGAGAAAGGCCCCATCTCTTCCCAATTGCACCCCGACAACAGTACACCGCAACCGAAGCCTTTTTCACCCTTTCCTCAATATTTGGCCCCCAGGAGAGTTTCCTATCCAGGATCAAACCAAGATACTTGACCCGGTCACTCTTGCTATAATGCAACTTGAAACCCACGGTACCCTTTAAGTATCGCAGTATTCGTTTTGCACCCACTTTGTGTTCGTTATGTGGGTCGGTATTGCACTGTGCCAACTTAAACGCAGAATGCAAAATATCTGGTCGCGTTGAAAGTGCTAAGTATAGGGTCTTGCAATTGGGACGCTACAAAAGTAGACCGATAGTGACAGCAAATGACGCCATATTTTTCCCGCTCTTTTGACATTTCTCTTCAGTAAGGTTTGCCATTTCATCATGGAAAGATATACGATCCAACAACGAGTCGAAATTATTAAAATTTACTACCTAAATTTGTAGTCAATGGCCTCAACTTTAAGAGCGCTACGTCCAATTTATGGTCGTCGTCCTTTCTGGCTGAATGGCTTCGTCAATAAGCAAAATATGCGTTATTGGACAGGCAGCAATCCACACGTACTCCACGAATCAACATGATATCCCGAAAAAATTACGGTTTGGTGCGGTTTATGGGCCGGCGGCGTCATTGGGCCGTACTTCTTCCGTGATGATCAAGACCGGCACGCTACTGTGAATGAGAATCGCTACCGCTCAATGATAACCGAATATTTTTGACCCGAATTGGATGATATGGACTTGGACAATATGTGGTTCCAATAGGACGGAGCTACAAGCCACACAGCGAATGTCACAATCGATTTATTGAAAACCAAGTTTGGTAAACGTGTTATCTCCAGTCAATTGGCCGCCTCGGTCGTGCGATTTGACGCCGTTAGACTATTTCCTGTACAAAGGGCTTCTTCCCAATTCACTTTTCATAAGATGTGGAGTTGCTAAGTGTTTTTGTAGTAGCCCTATTTCGCAAAGACGCTGCGGTTGTCACCACTTCCGCCCAAAAACTTTGACTAGACCCACTGGGAACTAACATGCTTCTTGTCATTTCCACTAATATTCTACTTGCACGTTCTGCTACGCCATATTGCTGAGATGTGTGTGGTAGCGTTAACTGACGCAAAATACCGCTTTCTTTAAGAAAATCGTTAAGTTCATTATTTAAATACTCTTGACCAATATCGCTTCTTAAAACTTTAATCTGACAACCCGTTTGTTTTTCTGCTTTAAAGAATTTAAACGCCGAAAATACTTCATCTCTAGGCTTTAAAAAATACACGCAAATATATATCAATGAATGATACAAAGTACCGAAATCCACCGAGTGACTTTGTATTCATCAGCCCACATATGTATGTATGTATGTCAGTATGAATAATTGGACATATGTAGCTTATATGCTCTATTTTCTGTTACTCGCGGAAACTTTTTACAGAAATTTTACTTTTTGCACAAGTTAAGCACGGATTATTAAAATGTCTCTAATTTTGAATTTCAAGTCCTCGTACTAAACGCTGATTAGCCATTTCTCTCAAACTTTCAAAATTAAGATGCCGGCAACGATTGTGCCAGTCTATCACGAGAAATGGCGAGAAATGTTCATACACATGTTCAACGTGTTTTGGAAAACAAACAATCCACCTTGTTCTTCCCCTCTCATAACTGCCGCACCATTCGTATCTTTAATAACTGCTTGCATATTTTCAAAACTGACTGTCATGCCATTACTAACTGACACGAAATTATTTCTAAGCGACGAAACATATAGTACATTTTGCAGCTTTATTTGAAATCCAACACTTTTGAGTAGGATCTTACCTATTCCTTTAGACTCTATGCAATTATCACCTGCAAGAGATAATTTTTCAAATTGATCTGTGTATGAACAAAACAAACTACAATCACGACGGCTCCATTGTCAATAACCCAACACTCTCGATCTAACGTATTGGAAGAAACAGATTATAAAAGTACAAATGACCGCTCCTCAATTTGCGGTTGCATTTTTTTAGATTCCCAACTCTTGGCTGAAATATGTCCGCGACGACCGCACTTAAAATATTAAAATTAGCATGCATATTTTTACCACGTTGATTATTACTTCAAACATATGTGTGTATTTACATGTTGCTATCTTTGCTGGTGCTCTCTCGAAGACTTACCCGTGCGACGAACGCTTGCTCCGATTATCTTCTGACCTACCATTATCGTGTCTTCTCTCGACTTCCTCCAACAATGCTTGACATGATTTAACTGACAAGGCTTTCTGCTGCTGTTGCGCCTTCGACCTTAAGAATTTTGCGCACACGATTGGCCATGATTCCGCGTGTATGAGCACACTCTCCATATACATAGATTGCCCACGATGCATAATTTGAAACATCCAATTTCTCAATGGAGTAGAGACAGCTAGAATTCATCTTCAGAACTTGTTCTCTAAAACAAATAATTGTGTCTTTAATAAAATCTTGTAAATAAGCGTTGGCCCATAACCTATTAGAGATCCAAGAATTTGATTGAAGAAGTAAGTTTAAAGTTCTTTGTGATGATGTTTATTTTATAGAAGTACAAACGAGAATGCAAATTTATGACTACTGAAAAATCTGTATGTATAAAATTCTTTACCAAATTTACAATGAATATACATATGTATGTATGTTAAATTGCTACTGTACATCGTCAAGGTACATACTTCCCAACAGGGAGTACGACAAGAAAAGCTTGAATGGAAAATGGATCCGATAGGTGTCGCTAGAATCGAGTAATTCAGAAAATCCGTATTTATAGTGCTGCAATATGAAATACGAAAATATGAAAAACTTGATGAGCTAGATGGCGAGAGACGAGATGGCGCTAAAATAGAAAATCCGTATTTATGGTCCGATATTGATGAAAAGGTGCGATTAGAAATGTTTTTATTATCCGTCTTATATGACATTGAAAACATATATACATAAGTATGTACACTGTATATGTATACTATATTTACACAAAAACACTATGTATAAAATTCCATTAAATGGCCTTGTAATCGAGATTTCCATAAAATTCATATTTATGGTTGGACTTAATTAAAACCAAATAAGCTTTGTGCAGTTAAAAAAAGTTCCCTTAGTCATAGCCGAAATAAAAATGGTACTAACTTTACAGTCAACTTCATCTTAATTGTGAGTACGGGACATTATTTTTAAATTCATCGAAGCTGCGCTTTTAGCATTAAAAAATCTTCTGAAAGTATATAGAAGCCGTCCAAAAATTTGTTGTTGTGCCGGCAAATGTCCAAGGCCAGAAATTTAAATAGCAGCCCTCGTAGATATGAATATGTACATAATGTTTCGTCTGCGTGCTACTCATTGCTTCTATAATTTTGTTTATTAGCTTATCAAAGAGAATGCATCGAAAAACTATCCCGCGTAGAGTGAGACTTGAATCCTATCTAAAACTTTTTGGCTGCCCGCTGTACCGTCTACCCCCAGGTACTACTGCCAGGTATTTCGTCGGGAGGCAATCTTGTAGGTAATTTACATACCCTCCCCTATGACCCATTTAGTATGAACTGTACGGTCCACACCTCCAACTTTAAGTATAAATCTAGTGTCGTGCATACATATTGCTGTTCAGGATCTATTTAATAATTCCTATAAACCTGTTACAGTGTTGTGACTAAAAAATGTTCAGATACATATGTATTTAGACCTATAAAATGTTACAAAGTATAAATAATAACATATAAATTACAAGTCACTTACAATTATATACCCACACTGTCTGACTATATTATTTGCGACGGCCAGCGAATCTGGCAAAAATATGGTAGCGAATCACTGATTTTAGTACGCTAGCCAGAAGCTGTCTGCTCTTCCGTTTGGGACCCCTCGCATTTACCATTATCCTGGTGAGCGCACAATTTATATTGGACGTGCTCTTTGAACTTTAGTATGGCGTCAAGTTTAAGGCTTAGATACTTAATGGATGGCTTCGAGTGTATCATACAACTACCTTCGCTCTCTCGCCTTTGGCCGGTAATGAGTAACAACTCCGTTTTTCCGCTCTGACAGATCTAGACAAATGGAGCCCATCCAGTCGGAAACCGCCGCTACCGACACCTGCGCTACCCGTTATGTATCTTTAAGACGTTTTGCAACGACGACGATCACAACATGATCCGCGTACCTTATAACCATCGCTTCATTAGGTACAATAAGTTTTACCACGTCATCGTTACTATGTTCCATAGCAGCGGCCCCAAGACCGATCCCTGAGACCTTATGCCTTATTACGTCAGATTGTGTCTCGTATAAGATGATTCTGTCGCAGAAGTACCTGCCAATGAGCTTAACTGGATACGCTGGAGTCTCAAAATTCTTGAGCGTGGGAATGTTCTACTATACCGCCTTTCCAATGCTTTCCCAGACGTACTGCATCGACGGTAGATCATCGTTTTGTGAGCATAAAATCGACTTTTTTGAGAGAGTTGCCACCTGGAATATGGGTATCAAATGAAAGAGGTTTAAGAAAGCTTCGTTCCCCAAATGGTTAGCTGTTGTTGTCACCGGTTTAAATGCAAATTAAGTTAAATTAAAAAATAAAGACATTTTATAATATGAGTGCCAAACTAAAAGTTGCAAGTAAACTTAATTTCAAAAACACTTTGGGAGAAGATTGTCACCTTACTTACTTTCACCGGATAAGCCAACAGAATGTTTTGGCTTACATATTTCCCCATACCAGAACAAATTTGACTTTTGCTGATTGATATTAGAATCTGATTGGATCCAATTGGTTTGTGCTGTGGTGAAGTAAGCTAATATTTCTTACCACAGTATAATTTCACTGATGATACTTTCCATTTCCAGACAACCGGTCAGGTACAAGCATGATTTTTAATTGCGACCAAACTCAAATACATTGTTTGTTGGTCCAAATAATGAGACACGTATTTTTTCTTTTGGCTCGGGAAAATTTTTCGGCCGAATGAAACGCGATTTTGTTTTTCATACAAAAATCGATTATTCAAGTTGACAGTAAGAATTTTCTTTTTTAAATGCCCATAACTTTGTCAAAATTCAATGGATTCTAGCAATGTTTTTACTAAAATGTCAGTTATTCTTGGTACTTTAAGATAGAATGATATAATGATTGATTTCCATTATTTGAAATTTTTTATTTAACAATAAACAAAAAGTGAAAATTTTTTTTAACTTTTATTTTCTCAAAAAGTGTATTTTTTTTTCTCTGAAACTTTTTCACCGGGAAATAGACACTTTGAACCACAATCAGTATTAATCACCAATAGCAAAGATTTTTTTTTTCAGAGTTATGATTTTTGGTAGATATATGTAATTCGTTTTTGTGGTACATGCTAAAATGTAATCAGTAATTTTCACTTAAAAAATTTAAATGATGAATAATAACACTACTCGACAAAAAAAATCTCCAAGAATAAAATAGTCCTTTCCTAAAGTGAAATTTTCTCCTGATTCCGAATATGACTTTCATTTTCTTGTGGCAGATCTAGTTTCCGAGATATCGGCGAAAATATGAAAATTCCCATTTTTGCAGAACACTACTTCATATAGGTACGGCAAAAATTTGTATTTTTCATTTTTTCGTTTTAAACTGTTGAATTATGCATTATACTAATTCCCATAAAAATGTCTTGCCTTCACCTCCCTCAAGTATCTTCAGTAGTTTGGCCACTATGCCAAAAAACGTTCAAAAAATGTTGAAAAAAAAACGAAATTTTTTACACAATTTCAGATTTAACCACTTTAAAATCGGAAAAATTCTATTGACGAAAGAAAGTTAGCCCTCCTATGTTGTAGGTAATTTAACTACGAAAATTTTAAGCATACCAGCACAACAATCGGACGTGCCATTGAAACTATAGCCCCGTTAACTTGCAAGCGTCTATCCTACAATTTTAGTATTACTCTGATAAAATTGGCGAGACATTTCATTTGGTCACTCTACCTTAGGGTCTAATAAATTTAAAAAGACATCAAGTATTTAATTGTCACTACTGTTTGTTGTAAATTTTGTTTTGCAAATTGTAGTGCAAATTTATACATACTATATCGGTAGATGTGTTTACGAAATGGCTTGTTGCAAAAGAGATTTTAAATGTAAAAATAATCCGGATGATTTTTGCTTTATTTGCGGACATTATATTTTCGGAAACTCAGCTCGGAAAATAACTAATTCTGTCAGAGATGCATACTTTCATTATTTCGGTTTCCGTGTAAAAAATCTCGATAAATCTTGGACACCTAATTTTATTTGCGCCTCCTGTAGATTAACTTTAATGAGATGGGTATCGGGTAAAGGTCAGAGATTTGAAATTATCGAAATTTGATAGCGAAGTTCTAGGATCTCGTTTGCAGCAATGGGGCAGCCTGGGCCCTTCGACAAGTACTTCCAAATTTCGAAATAGACACAAGACTTTCTCTTCTTTTTTTACTAAAAGTGAAAATATTTGCTACTGCAATGATGTTCAAGGTTTATTTGAAGCACTAAAATTAGAAAATAAAGTGGATGATTGGCGCTTGTTTATAGACAGTTCAAAGCATAGTTTAAAAGCAGCATTACTCCATAAAGGAAATTCGTTACCGTCAATACCAGTGGCACATTCTGAGAATACTAAAGAAACTTATTTAAGCATATCAAATTTACTTGAGCTCATTCAATATAAACAATTTAATTGGAAAATTTGTGCGGACTTAAAGGTAAGCAGTTTCGGTGGTACAGTTTAAAATAAATAGTATATGAAATACATCCTAGGTTGTAGCTATAGTTCTCGGACTTCAAGGAGGTTTCACTAAATATTGCTGTTTTCTCTGTCTTTGGGACAGCCGTGCTAGAGAAACCCATTATATTCAGGAAAACTGGCCACCAAGAGCTGAGTACGAACCAGGTGCCTTCAATATCGCAAACCCGCCTTTAGTAAATCCCGAACGAGTTATTTTGCCAGCACTTCACATCAAATTAGGATTAATGAAAAATTTTGTAAAGGCTTTAAATAAGGACGCGCCATCCTTCCAGTACCTAACGAAATTTTTCCCTAAAATAACTCAAGCCAAATTAAAAGAAGGTATATTTGTTGGTCCGCAAATTAGAAAGTTGCTGAAAGACGAAAATTTTGCGAATCATTTATCATCAGTAGAAGCAGCGGCTTGGGACAGCTTTAAGCAAGTCGTTAGTGGGTTTCTTGGCAACAACAAAGATCCCAACTATAGAGAGATGGTTAAAGCCTTGTTGAAAAACTACAGTGCTATGAAATGCAACATGTCCCTCAAAATGCATTTTTTGCATTCACATTTGGATAATTTTCCCGCAAACCTAGGTGCTGAAAGTGATGAACAGGGTGAAAGGTTTCACCAAGACCTCACTCATGATTTTTGAAAAGCGTTACCAAGGTTTTTGGAATGAAGAAATGATGGGAGATTATTGCTGGACAATAATACGGGAGACAAACCCAGAAAATTATAAACGGGTAGTTAGAAGTACCCACGTCCCTCACTATTGACCACCACGGTAAAATCGCTCAATTTGACTTTTTTAGATGTAGATATGTATGTATTTAATGTTGTTGTCGTTGTTGTTTTTTACTGAATTGCTGATTTATACTCATATTACTCAATTGAATACAGTTTAACGTGCAAACATATGTCTATAATAAAACGTTATAAAAAAATAAAAACCTAGTTTGAATAAAAATTTTCTCTATAAAAAAATTGTAGGATAGACGCTTGCAAGTTAACGGGGCTATAGTTTCAATGGCACGTCCGATTGTTGTGCTGGTATGCTTAAAATTTTTGTAGTTAAATTACCTACAACATAGGAGGGCTAACTTTTTTTCGTCAATAGAATTTTTCCGATTTTAAAGTGGTTAAATCTGAAATTGTGTAAAAAGTTTCGTTTTTTTTACAACATTTTTTGAACGTTTTTTGGCATAGTGGCCAAACTACTGAAGATACTTGAGGGAGGTGAAGGCAAGACATTTTTATGGGAATTAGTATAATGCATAATTCAACAGTTTAAAACGAAAAAATGAAAAATGCAAATTTTTGCCGTACCTATATGAAGTAGTGTTCTGCAAAAATGGGAATTTTCATATTTTCGCCGATATCTCGGAAACTAGATCTGCCACAAGAAAATGGAAGTCATATTCGGAATCAGGAGAAAATTTCACTTTAGGAAAGGACTATTTTATTCTTGGAGACTAAAGTTGATCAAAATTTGTCGAGTAGTGTAATCAAAGTGCTGAATAATTGCAAGCTTCCTAAAATCAAATTTTATGTGTAGATCGCTTTATGCACTGATAGAAATAAAATGTCTTTATTTCGTAACTGTTATTATTTATTTCGTAAGCTGTGCGGTAGACAGTGTGTTTTAATATCTATTTGATACACAAAAAACGATCACAACACTACTTTTTGCTGATATATTATATATGTAATAATGTTCCATTAAGTTAAACAATATATGAATATTACAGTATGTACCGCAAAAACGAATTATATCTATCAAAAATCATAACTCCGAAAAAAAAATCTTTGCTATTGGTGATTTATACTGATTGTAGTTCAAAGTGTCTATTTCCCGGTGAAAAAGTTTCAGAGAAAAAAAAATATACTTTTTGAGAAAAAAAAAGTTAAAAAAAATTTTCACTTTTTGTTTATTGTTAAATAAAAAATTTCAAATAATGGAAATCAATCATTATATCATTCTATCTTAAAGTACCAAGAATAACTGACATTTTAGTAAAAACATTGCTAGAATCCATTGAATTTTGACAAAGTTATGGGCATTTAAAAAAGAAAATTTTTACTGTCAACTTGAATAATCGATTTTTGTATGAAAAACAAAATCGCGTTTAATTCGGCCGAAAAATTTTTCCGAGCCAAAAGAAAAAATACGTGTCTCATTATTTGGACCAACAAACAATGTATTTGAGTTTGGTCGCAATTAAAAATCATGCTTGTACCTGCCCGGTTGTCTGGAAATGGAAAGCATCTGATGCAACTTATTTGTATTCTACGTTCTTTGCCAATGAGCTTAAAAAAATCTTTATTTTGAAAACACTTTTGGAGAAAGTCGCACCCCACTTAAAAGAGTAAATTAAACGAAGTTAAAGGAAGTATCACGTGTTGAGATTTAAAGGAAGTAGGCTTAATAAACTGAATTATGATATTTTCATAAGGAATGTGGTGAGTGAATATGTGAGTATGTTCGACGGTTTTACAACAAATTTGGCAGATACAGCTGGGTTAATGTTTAGGGTATATTTTCAATGAGACACATCACATATCGATTCCAACTGGACATAACAGGATAAGATTGGACATACATATAAGTACATATATTTCTAAAAGGTTTGAAAGAAGGTTGCCATCTGTTTAAAGTTCAATTTAGTTAAATTACCTGATATTTTACAAATGAGTGCCAAACCAAAAACTATGAGAGCACTAAATTTAAAAAAACTTTTTGGAGAGGGTTTAAAAAATCAATTAAAATTATAAGTCAAATGAAATATTGAGATATGGGTCTTATACGAATGAGTGTTAAGAACGCTTTATTTGAAAATACCCTGTAGAAGGGTGTCACTTACTTAAAATAGTAAATAAAAATAGATTGTTAAGTTAAAGGAAATGTAAGCTTAAATAAGTTTAAAAAACTTAATCGTGAAAATGAGACTTCTAAATGTCACCATCGTTTAGTTTCGTTGTGCATTTGTAACAATAAATTATGTTTCACTAAATTCGAATAATGTACTGAGTAGTTGCCATTTTTTTTGGGTAATAAAAAGTTAAAGTTATTACCTTTGATGAAATTATTTATTTCCTTTTCTGTTACATTAGAATTCATAACGTTAAGCCGAATACCAGAGAGCGAAGCCGCTGATAAAAGCTAGGGCGAATATATTTATTTGGAATTAATTTGGCAGCCTTAAAATAATATTTAACTAAATAGTATCTGCTCAATTTGGTTTATAGCCTAATGATATTTAAAAAAAAACTTCGTATCTGGTCACTTTCGAGCTTGTTACTAGCTCCAGATTTTGATTTTCGCCCCCAGAAAGCATTTTACTTTACTACACTTACACAATCTGAAATATTTCAATGCGAGAGAACAGCAACTGTTTGCCCGTACATTGCTTGTAAGGGTGTATTTGGTTTATTTGTATACTTGCAGTGTCGGCCCAGCTGGCTGTCAGAGGATTATCCCGAGGACGAACAATTTATTAAGATGCAACACACCCAATTTACATACTTAGATGTAATGCAATGTAAACACGTATTCCTTTGTGCTTGTATATGTGCGCATATTATTGCTTCGAAAAGGTGCGAGTAGCTACAATAGCCTTATACATGTTTAACTCAAATTTAAATTATTTTTTTCTACTATTTTTATATATTTATTGTATTATTACGGTAAGACGTAGTTATTTCTTTATACATTTTTAACTAGCAATTACATATTTAAACGTTAGACTAAAGTTAAATTCGATGATTTGGCTAACAATGAAAAAGAAAAATTAAACAATAAAGCGTTGGAAAAAAAGAAACCAACGGAAAACCGGGAACATATTAATAGGTAGCCACGTAAAAGGGCGCATGACTACCGTTTAAAAGCATCTACATTTAAATGGCATTGGTAATGAGTACCAGTCTGGCAACACTAACTGAATAATAATCTAAAGGCCGTTATATTTTTACATTTTCGTTCTAGAATGTTGTTAGTGTTAACATAGTTAAATCTATAAAAAATATACGGATCTACTATGTCCAATTATCTTCTATAATATAATAAACTGTTGGAATGTTGTGTCTCCACATTGAAAATTTCTTTCCAAGAATGATTTAAGGTGATGCAAGGAATGTAATATAATACATTTGGATTATTGTTAGAATTTACGTCTGTCTTTTTGTATGTTTGAACTAACTAATTTCCGAAACTAATGAATGATTTTCGCTGCGCTTTAACTGGATAGTAACCTTTTCAATAAAATTTAATTTTGTCAACGGCATTAACGTATGGCACTGTTTATTTTTTACTGTTGATGATTTAAAGGGTAGCGGCGCAAGCTAGTATATCACGTTTTAAATAAAAATAAAATATATCGCACCTTTATCTAATTGTCTAAGCTGAAACCGATCATATATCGAAATATGATCAAACTTCCGTTTACAATTCATTTTGCAGCCAAGGTTATTCACAACGGATTGAGATGTGATTTTAGTTTCATTCTTCACTGAGATAGAAAAAGTTTAATGATATAGGGAACACGTGCATTTTTGCTGCGTATAAACAAAGACCATTAGTTTTTTCATTTAGTCTCCACACTAATTCCTCACCAAAATACACAATCTTATATGAAGCGTGTTTTTTTAGACTGATAGAACTTTAAATTGAAATAAAACGCATAAAAAATGAAGTGTGATGCCAATTTTTTTTATTTGAAAGATATTTTCATGGCATTTAATATTTAAAAACGATTTCTGGCATATGTCCGCCACGACTAGCTTTGGTGAATCGGATGTGATCAGTCCAATTTTCTTTGCGCAAAATTTACCATGTTGTGGGTAGACAAAGTCCAACTTCTTGAGCACGGCGGCGAATAGACAAATTCGGATATTCTCCAACACTATCACTTACAGCACTAATATTTTCTTCTGGGCATACAGTTCTTTGTCTTGTTGTTGGTTTTTCATCGAGTAGAGTAAATGTTGTTCGAAATTTATTAACAGTTCGATGATTAAGCTGCTCTGATGCTCGATTATGTGGATTATGATCTATAAGTGGCGAATAGAACACTGATTTTTAAAGTAAATTTCCACAATTTGTAAACGTTGTTGCGGCGTCATTCTTTCCATGATGATTTGTCAATGCTTACTGAACAGAAATGCCAAAACGAAATGTCATTTACCCGCTGTTAAGTGACAGCTATCCATATCGAAATTTTATCAGTCTAAAAAAAACACCCGTTATAAAAGCTCATATAGCTCAAACTGTTAATTCCGTGCGATGGGCTTGTTAGGCCACTCTACGACATTTCATGTATTACATTCATTCTTGTACTCTTTTGTCATAAAGTGTAGGAGTAGTACGGTCAAAATCACTTAAGCGAGTTTAGTGCTAATTATGTAAGTAAGTACATAAAGCTCACCGAGACCTCGACATATCTCGCCATTACCCGTTTAGGTTTATAAAACGCCTGAAGTTATGGAAAAGGCTTAGTTTCGCAAACCGAATTATTAAAGCGCGAAAATTTTTTAATATCGCATAAACCAACGCTAAATAAGACATTTAACAAATTTCTGGCACGCTTACTTGCTAAAGTCCGCTATATAAAATTAAAATATTTTGAATCGTCTGGACTACTGCGTACTTGGTTTACACATGTATGTATATGTAAATCGTAATTAAAGCAGCCACATGTTGAGGTTCAGCCAATATTATCTACGGAGCCGTGCATCAGGAAGACAAAACATCAGTGAAAGTGAGTCATCATTCGAGAGTGGGGTAATGGAGGCGCCAAACCAGATGGGCCTAGCCGAAGATGCTCAAATGACTGAGGAACACCACTGTCAAAGGCCAGAGAGATTTAATAAGGTTGCGCGAGAACATTCAACCGCAGGATGTGGGTGAACAAAAGGTAACAATACAGCCAGCACAACGCGAATCGTCAAGCTCTACGACTTGCCCACCTTTGCCGGCAACGTGGAAGAATGTCGGTTTCAATAACACAACCGAGGTATTCTGATACAACCATCGTCATTTAATGTCTCTTTAGAAGTACTTTGTGTGATCGGTAAAAAAAGCAGGGGCAGCAATGCTAATTCACCCAAACGATGTACCTAACGTTCTAAGCGAATCAGAATTTAGGTTTGGGCGGCCAGATATCATAGTCAAGTACCACTACAAAAACTACGGCAGTTCCGTCAATCGCCGAGCAGAAATCGCGATATATCGTGCGATTTTCGTCCCAAGTGTGCAAAGTAGTAGCCTTCCTGAAATCCGCAAATTGCCACCAACATTTAGGAAATTTCTCAGTGCTGGAACAAATGGTGTGCAAACTACGACAAAATAAGCAGTTTGACTGGGTAAAACATTCAGTCACCATATGCCAGTACGTGGCCCAGTGAACTGACCATAGTTGTGTTTTTGATGCCAACCAGCACACAACCAGGAGTAATGCGTCATCTGGTAACCATCGACATATGCATATTCGCCGAAACCTCAAGATTATTTCTATTTGCCAATTCCAAGTTATTTTCCACGTTACTAGTACATACTCTTCATAGAAGAATAATATGTGCTAAGTGGGGTCATTGATTGCGCCTGTCTATTACAACTCATAAAACTCAATGTTCACATGACAACTCTACGTCATCATGACTTATTTTCTGTGAAACCACGTAGAATGAACTATACTCAGAATGATGTAGATGCTTTTGGTAGCCGCTCATTCGTAATCCAATGATTTATTACCAATTCTGTAAGGCATTGCAAAACCATAGACGGAAATAAAATAAAATGAAAGGAAAGACGCGGTGTGACTGTTGGTAATTTATAGACTCCAAAGCTACTGAACCAATTAAGCTCAAATATACAGGATGCGGCGCTGGTGTCGATATGTTTCTAAAAACCTTTAATTGATTGATTCCAATTCAAAACATGTATTACCCACATAAATATCAATATTTTATTTAAAAACTTTATGTACCTTTAACTGGCTAAGGATCTGAAATATATTTAAAAACATTAACCAAAGTTCAATTTGATTAAATTTCAGAACATGTATTTGTAGGGTTTAGCGAAGGGCGGCGGGTCAGCTAGTACATGTTTAAAATACAGGTTACGACTAATAGAGCCTCACGTTTACGAAGTGAATTAAAAAAACGATACAATGAAATAATCAAACTACATAAAGCCAAATTCACGATGCAAGTGGAATATATTTTCAAGTGGTTACACAAAAAGTGAAGTTTTCAGTTAAATGAAAAAACTCTTGTCATGATCATGACATATTCTGTGGTATAGTGGTATTACGGGTATTGGGTAAGATGGGTCAGATGGGTCGGATGTATTGAGAATGTTATTAAAGATTATAGATAGCTTTCAAAGGAGAAATGATTTCCCACTTCCCCCAGTATTATCTGTGTTTTTTTTATTCTTCATTTAGCCATCTAGACTCATTAGCCCTCGGTGTATGCTTGAATGTTTAGAAATTTTGGGTTGCTACTGTTTTATATACATATATCGTTCGACATGCTACAAGCGATCCTTGTGTTGACTTATGCACAAGTGTGCACGGTTATAAAATTTGTTATTTGAACCATATCTAAGTACCTATGTTTCGTATAGCTTAATCCAAAATAAAATATGTATGTATGTGAGTGAATGTTAAAAGCAAGCCAGTGTGTCTCCGCAAAATTCCGTGAAAACCAGAAGGAATCCCGCTGAGTAGCAGAGCAATTAATGGTTGTAATACAATAAACACCACAAAAGCAGTAGGTACATTAAGCCCATCGCTCTCGCTTGTGTCACAGAGTGAATTGCTCTTAAAAAATAAAAGTGCGCGGAAGGTACTCAGACGCACAACACGACTTACAAGTACCAGCGGCAACCATGAACACACGTGCATCGTGTTCATCATACAAAAATCTTTACTTTGTGCACGTGCACGGGATTTGCACGTAATCAGAATCACAAACATCAATGTGTAGGTGGATTCCTCCCGCCTTTGTTCGCTTTCATTATGTACGCCACATTCGACCATGGGTTTTGGGAGTAGACGAGTGTGTATTTGTAAAATGATGCTCCTGGCCATCCTCAGACGGATGCCTTGGTAACAAAACATCACCCTCATCTCCAACCTTCAATATGAACATATGAAGCTACATATCTAAACAAAATATATACATATGTACGTACAATACGTTCATACAAATAAGTTCAAGTAAATGACGGCGTATTAATACTCGTATCACTGACTCGCACACGCCCAACTTTTGACTTTTTGAAGCTTTCGATATATGTATTGGCAAAAGTTAATATGAATGAATAATGTGGATTTTTGTATACATGTGTATACGAGAAATGATTTATATAACTATAAATATAAATAAATGTATGGAGAATTTGTACAAAAATTGCATGTGTATGTATATACGTACATATGCGCGAATGAATGTGAAAAGATTTCAAGAGTTTGCATTTCACTGTTCACGGTAAAAAAAAAACTAATGCTTACTCATTTGAAAAATATTTAAATGTGCAACGAAACATATCTCGCGTTTGCATTAAGAGTTCCAAATAAATTTACATACTAGAGCCGTCGATTTCTCAAAATTGCTTGAGAAGGAAATTCTTCATTAGAATCGCTTTCTCGCGAGCTTCTCGTGAATCGAAAAGCTCGTAAAGCTCGCGACCTCCTCAATACTCCATTCCATAAGATAACTGGATTGCTTGCACTAAATTTTGCACCATTTAAGAGTCTTAGATATCTGCATTTTGTTACTTTACACTTGTGCGTGCTAGCTTATTTTTGCTTTAAACAATAAAATAAACTCGCGTCGATAAATATTAAGCATTTCTATAGCGTTAATCCTTCCCACTTCTCCTTCTTCTGATAGTTTTGTTTTTGACCCCAGAATTTTTTTTAGTCTATGCCCCCGGTAGTAAGCTTAATACAAGTCGATACTCGCACCAAAATGCTATTTGTGTGTAACACAAAAAGACGAGGCACCGTTCGTTTTTGCATCTTAACTAAAATTATTTTTTTAACTATGCCACTCTTTCAGCAAACTGGCGATGTATTCATAATTACACTATACATATTGCGGATGCGGAGAGAGATAAAATCGTTCTTTTCGAAGCACAACTAATAAAAAACAATGTTCATTCATCAGTGTATTAGATCCGTTTAAAACATTTGATCTCTTAGACCTAATTTCGAGCCATGCACCGCCAAACGGCGGCTGGCCCATAGACTCTAGGATCTGAAGTCCTTTCTTTTCAGAGAAAATGAAAGGCTCGTGAGCTCAGTATAGTATGATTTGCAACCCCGAAACCCCTGTGTTTGCTTCCACCCGCTATCTGCTCGCTTATATGCATACAGTTAGAGCGACCGCCTTCAGCGAAATCGACACTTCCTCACTAATTGAATATCCAACATAGACATACTCTCCTTTGATTTGTTTTATTGTTTTCGGTTGACAAACATTCGCAATGTATTGAAAAAAATAGCGTAATTATTTCATGAAGTTATAAAATGTAATGTAAACAATGCTTAAGCGATTTTGTTAATCTGATTCTGTATTTCTACGACATAAGTATAAATAAAGCTGATAAGTTAAGATCTGTTTTTTATATTTCGTTGCGTTTTTCTGTTCAGAGTAAATTCATCATAAATAGAGCAAAAACAGTCTGCAGAATTCAAGTTCGCGTCATTTTAAAATTCACATCATATGTCATCGCAAAATGCCTTACTTACAAACCAAGTAAAGAATGTAAACAATTTAGAAAAAAGTTCAAAACAAACTGCGAAACTGAGCAAAAATCACTTGTGGCTCTATTCTTATTTCCTTTACTGTTCGCTGAAACCCATTTCGTATATATGTTTCCGCAAAAAAAAACACAAATTCAAAAAATCGTAAACTTGAAATATTTTAGAAAAAAATCAACGAGAATAGATTTACAACATTCGAAGGTTCTCATCTATGGTACAATATTTTGAACGAGGATGTTGTCGCAGACCAGTGTAATCGAAAAGGAGTAGAGGCTGTTGAACGAACTCTAAAAGATATTCGGACTAATTAAAAAATTATGGGGGTGTTACTTTCCCGGAAGATACTAACGGGTATAACGCGGACACAAGAGGAGATGAGATAAGAGCATCCTTGAAGAGTTCCAATTTGTGGAGACACATTGCGAGAATGCACTTAATAATGAACATGCGTCACGAATTGCCAATTATTCACACAAACTCACTCTGAAAACTGGTGTATTATTCTTTTGCGAAATTTAAGCTACCCACAATACACAAAAGTGGAAATTTTGACGGGCAGTGGCACCGTTTACCCTTTTTTTATACCACGAAAACCGCGTACACCCACCAACTCTCATTTCGATTTAAGCGTGTACAATTTCCGGTGTTCTGGGCGTAGATTTTACTGTGGAAATGTTGTATACAAAGAAGCATAATTTTTGTACAGAAATTAAGTTGTAGAAGGTTGTTTCATGTGTATATATATCTAAGTAAATATTTACTATTATTCTATGGATATACATACATCTACTATTACACTGTGAAACAAATTCAGGTTAGCAAAAGTTAGGTCGATTCTGAGAGTGAGGGGTGAAAAAAGAGGCTAAATTAGAATACCCGTATCGCGGTGTTCGTTTATGTTAGTTCGAATTTTTTTTTAATCGACCTTCAACCAACACTGAAAAAATTGGTACATAAGAAATGAGAAGTAAATTAATATTAAGCTGGAAAACGCAAGTTTTGTATTATGATTGGTTTCTTTTCAAATGAAATTTATTGAAGAAACTTGGAAGCATATTATAGATCAAACAAAAAGCAAGAAACACTTAATTTTGTGACAAATATGCTCAAAAAGCATGAAAAAAAAAATTCCCAACATTTTGCTTCATAAGCACTATAAAAATTTTCTAAATAAATTCTTTTTTTAATTTTAATTGTTGCACAGGTCTCTAGCAATAATTTGGCTTTAACAGCCAAAAAACAATATAAACAATATGCTGAAAATCGGCATTTGACTGCAAAGTTCGAAGGTCGATTAAAAAAAATTCGAACTAACATAAACAAACGCCGCGATACGGGTCTTCTAATTTAGCCTCTATTTTCACCCCTCACTCTCAGAATCGACCTAACTTTTGCTAACCTGAATTTGTTCCACAGTGTTATTCTATGGTGATACGAGTATACCATTGCCTAAGTATATCTATTATACTTCTTATTTCTCACTGTACTGACAATAAAAATGTAAGTATAATAATATAAATGAAAGTGGTTTTCCTATATGATCTACATAAGTACATATTTGCGACGAAAATATACATTGAAAATTTCATTAAAAGAATCGAAGGTGATGCGGAGAACGTAATCTAATACATTTGGACCATTATCAGACCTAAAGAATATATTTTCATGGAGCTCTAAGGTAGCGTATGCTTTATCAAAATATTAAATGAAAAAAAAAAATATTCAACTTTAATAGTAATCGTTTAGAATCATTTTCTTTTCTACAAACTTCAATTTTTTCCACGACATCTTGCATTTCTTTTTTGTGATTTTTTTTTCTATTTTTCAACCGAAATGAAAATGATTGTAAGTTATCTGAATAAAAACGGTGAATCCGTTTATGCCATTTATGTAACTTAAAAGATAACACTAAAAATGTGCTTGATACAAAAACAAAAAAAAAGGCGCACGCTGGGTATTGCTAGTTTTTAATAAAAGTAATTTACGCTGTTTGCAGTTATACAACAACGAAATTGTAAAATTTCAGGTCGCTTTAAAAAATCCAAGTTGGATGGATTTTACATAGCTTCATGTGTCAAACCATGGTACTGTTGATCTAAATTAAATACTGGTAGGGCCCACAATATTTGTTACTCTTTCGATAAAAGTTTGAGGAAGATGAAACTAGAAGCTCTTTCTCTTCTCGAAATAATGTTGCATTTATTCTGCTTCATACCAGGCCTTCCAAATTTTCGTTTTCTTTTCTCAGCATTTTCTCAGGGTTGTTTGTTCTTTTTTCAAAATGTTGTAGTCTGTCCTCACAAAAGTGCAACATTTTTTGCCCGCTATCAAGCGTGCGAGTGAGCGTTGTGCAACTACTAGTTTTAATTGTCTAGGTTTCTCATTAGTTTTGTTTGAAAGAGTCAATTTTGGCACTAAATGCAAGTTACTTGTCTAATTTTATTGCGTTGGATCAATTCAATTGATGATGCAAGTGAAATTTATAGGGCTGCATTTTTTTCTCTTTTCTCATATAAAAAATTAAACATTTTCATAGGGTCCATGGCAACATTTTCGTAATGCTGCCCTAGAATGAGGAGACGTTTAGTTTGAGAAAAGAAAACGCTATTAGTTTAGCTTGATATTTACACATGGTAACATGTTTCCGATTTGAGCGATCTCAAACATTCCCGATTAAAGCAAATACTAAAGTTCATAGATACACACATAAATACCTACACACATGTATAAGTATATCTGCGCATCTATATTGAATTTAGGGGATAAATTCTACTATACCATGACTACCTTAAATATGTAGATATCTACATATATACGTATTTTTATGTACATACATATGTATGCCGGTGAACAAAGTTAAGAAATGCGAGTCTAGAAAAATGTTCCGGTCGGAATTTTCAGCCAATTAAAGAATTGTTTTGAATTTAGCTTGAAAACATTTGCTGAACTATGCGCATTTTATATCTCTTACACATACATACATACATACATATATTAAACTATATATGTACATTTGTGTGTATGTGTCTATGTATTTATTTATGTATGTATGTACCTACATATGCGCACTTTTTGACTACAGGCATTTATTAAAAACTCTTAAATAGGTACATATATGTATTTCGATTCAAGTTCAGAAAAAAGGTCAACTAAAATGTGGTCCAAATAGAAGACTTATGCTTAGGAGAATGGATTCATGTGATCCAATGAAATTACCTAGTACAGTATTCCCGGCATATTTGAAGTTCAAATTGCACAATTTTAATATTTTGAACCAATTATAGGGGAAACCAATTAACTGGAGGTCAATTAAGAATACTGTAGTTAATAGTCAAAATGACAAAATGAAGTTACCAGTAAAATAATTTGTCGATTTTTCAGCAATAATTTTTGAGCTAAGACCATTTTTGATTTGGTAAGTATTGGAAAAAGGCAACAACAGTAAAAGCGGTTGAAATTGTAGCAGCTATTTCGGAGGTCACCACATTTTCTCATGAGATTTATTTCTAGAATTTCTCGGGACTTGATCACACGACTTTTGGAATGCAAGGCGAGTACTCTATCAACTGCAGCAAACTAATCCAAGTAAACTGTTCCTAAAGAAATATGAATAAAATTAGGCCAAACAAATTAATACTTTTTGTTACTACCAGACACTTAAAAGGAGCGAGAAAGTAAAAAAAAAAAACAAGATTGGTTGAAAAAAATTAAAATGTTAGCCTGTAGCTATTCAACCTGTATATTTATGTCTATACATATACTACATAATTTTTAAAATAAACTTAAAAAATGGCATTCCAAGGCACTGTACATTTTTAGACTAAAATATAAATTTTATTATTATCTAGACCCATTGCGGTCCTTCAATATGCAAATTCGAAAGAACCTTATGGATGCAGGTGTACATATAATGCCAAATATCTTCTCTAATAATAGTAATAATGGGCCCGTTTTATTGTCACTGACTTGCAAAAGAACGTTCCTGCTCGGATAAAATTTCCCTTAGTTGTGACAGCAACCCTGTTCACATCTTTCATGAAACATGAGATTTGTTAGCGCTATTTACGAACGGAAAATAGTTGTGCAAACAAATTTTAGGTTGACGTAAGTAGTTATACATATATTTAAAAATACTATACTATACTATGTATCTCCTTACGGCTCATTCACAATAGCGCTGTTTTTTCACTTCCCAACACTACATCTGAGGTCGAATATTATTTTGCCGAGTTGGTTAAACTCGCATATTATTCCGAGTTAGTGTTGTTGCCTTACATGCATTTTGTTATACTATCTAGAGTTATTTTGCAACTAGGTTACACAGAAACGGGCCCAATAATAAATGGCGCCTACATCATTGCTTGATGTTTGGCCGAACTTCTCCTACAAGTTGAAGTGTGCGTTGTTGTAACACAAGTTGAAGGAAGTTTTTTTATGGAAGAAATACACTGGGAGGTTTGTCAGTGCCTGCCGAGAGCACAAATGGCTGGTTTGAATTGTAGACACACAAATAGCCTACACACTACGTTAACACAGATACTATATTTTAAGAAAAGTTTTTACCTATTAAAAAAGTTATAGTCAATTAAATAAATAAGTTAAATCAAAAATTGCTATATACCGACTGAATAGATCTGAATAAGATTTGGTGCTTGCGTATACTTATATAGTCCGTTCATTTGTTACAATGTTAAGTTCATTTAAACAAATGAATGTAGTCAAATTTTACAAAGAAAGAAGGTTGCCTTGGGTTTAAAGCTCAATTTAGTTAAATAAACGGATATTTTACAATGTGAGAGTCTAATTAAAAATATATGACAGCACTAAATTACAAAAAAAAACTTTTTGGAGACGCTTTAAAAAATCAATCAAAATTATAATAGGTTAAATAAAATATTGGAATATGGGTATTTTAGGAAAGAGTTTTAAGAAAGCTTTGTTTTGAAAATCCTTAAGAGAGGGTCGCCACCTACTTAAAAAAGTAAATAAAAAAAATAATATTTCAACTCATTAAGCCATGACCTATTTCCCCTAGAACTGTGTAGAACGAATTATGCGCAGAATGAACCAATCTCAAGATTATTAAAGGAATTTCAATTATTAAGTAAAGTTAAGACTAATTACACACTATTCGTAATCCAATGAATTGTTATCAGTTCTATAAAGTATTGTAAAACCAAAGGTATGAACAAATTAAATGAAATGAAAATAAAAATTAAATTATTGCATTCCTTTTCTGTTGCATTCGAATTTCGAGCTGACGGTAAAAGCTAGTCTTAAATGTATATAAAAATGAATATGAGTTTTTTTTAGGCGTACAAAGTACTCAACCGATCCTTACGAAATTTGTACAGAAGCCAACATAAGAAATATATATAAGAAATACATTGGGTAAAGTGAGCGGTGTCACGCCCCTATGGATGAGAAAATTTGAATTCGTCCTATATCGCAACTATTCATATTTTATAGATCAAACTGTGTGTCATTTTGGAAAAATGGGCAGTGCCTCGGGCTGTACAAGTAAGAAGCCGAATTTCTTATAACTCCGCGGCGGGATGCTGCCCCCATTTACGAGGAAGCTACTATCCACCATATCTTTCCAGATATTTAACATAGATATATGATATTCGATGTATACATACTTCTTTTAAACCAAGGTTTAAAGAATATTGCAAAACCAAAACCACTGTTCTATTCTAAAAACTATGTCTTTGTTGGCGTATCAAAGTAAGCCGGGTGTATAACCAAAGAACGTAGATTACAAAGAAGTTGTATGCCGTTCCGCTTCCTGTGCCAAGAACCCTCGTTCGATTCACCGCACACATAAACCAATTGTATCTGAACAGATTCTAATTATCAATCAGCAAAAGTCAAATTACTTCTGTAGTGCGATTCACTAACTTTAAACGGTGCGACAATCACAACTTTTGACGACAATATTTGTCGTTTGCACTAACGATTGTGCGCTTCACTAACTTATTCTTAACGACATTTAACAGTTGTATCGTTGTATTTATTCAAAATAGTAAAGAGTAGTACCTCTGTCAAACTAAATGTCAAAATAAGCGAAAAGCACAAAGAGGAATGAGAAAAAACAAACGTATGCGTGCAGCCAAATATAAATTTGTTTTTACTATATTTCATTAAAGTAAAATAAGATACTAGTTTGTTTCAAACTACAAATATTTAAAATTCTTTTTATATATTGCAATGCTTCATTGTAGCAGAACCTTCTCGACTGACTTTTGGTCATGAATAATGGAGCTGATGAATTTTAAGTAGCATAGTAAATTAAAGCACTGCAGCGCTATTTAAGAGCACATCCCATGAAACCAAAGACAAAAGCAACACAAAAGCGACAAACACTTAGCGTCGAAAGTGGAGTTAACCGATACAGCTTCTGAAATGCTGTTGCATTCAAATGAGAGGGATTGCCCACATCCTTGAGTAAACGTCGATCCACGGTTTGAGGGCATACTTCTTCGTCACCTCGTGATAAATTATAGCCAAATATTCAAAGAACATTATTTAATGTTCCTTTTTTAATTTCAAGAAAACTAATCATGAAATTTTAAACTTTTTCTTTTATTAAGTTGAAATCACGAATTTTTCTATTCTCGATTGAGTTAACAACATCAAATATGTTGCCGTTTAGTTTTCGGTAATCGAGCTAACGACAACAGCTGATTCGGCGAATGCGAAAATCGTTAAAAAATGAATACTGAATAGCTGCATCGTTAAAATTTTCGTTAAGATGAGTTAACCATGCGAATATCGTTAAAATAAGTTAGTGAATCGCGGCGCTACGGATTCGCCTTGAACATAGTTTTGACTTTCATTCTAGCAAGCGAACTCAGTCAGCTGCTTACTCACACCACCTTATATATACATATATATTGAAAACATATTGTTTTTACATAATTTTCGAAAAATAAATTTCTAAAAAAATAAAATTTCAATGCAAGGCGAATTCATATAAGGTGAAGTTGATCTAGCAGATGATTAAATTCACTTGGTGAACGTTAAGTCAAAATGATGTGTTTGTTGTAAATCATACTGTCATTTTGCGTATATTTCGTTAGTGTAAACTTTTGTTTATGTACCTATAACACCACCTGATATGAATTCGCCTTGTAACATATGTATTAAGAAAATAGCCGCATTTCAATGATAGCAAATACTTGCTCAGTTTCGCAGTTAGGGACAAACTTCTCTTTTAATTGTTCAAATTCTATAACAAATATTTTGGTAAGTTTACTACAAAGTCCATATTCTATGTATTTCGTTTATGTATTTTGTGTGTAGTTAAGGTATTTGGCTAAGAGCAGAGTCAATAAATATATGATAGAAATTTTGAAATTGTTTTTATAGAATGTAAGAATTCTGCAGACTATTTTTGCAGCAATTGTAGTGAGTTTACTCTGCAGAGGCAACGAAATATAAAAAACAGATCTGGTCAAAAAATCTTTTCAGCATAGTTTGGATTTCCTATCGAAAATTGGTTTATAAAATTATGATATATCAGTTGCTCAAGAACATGGAGAGGTTGGCTTGAAGCTCATAAAAACCGTATCGGTTTAATTAATAAAATGTATCATTTCATAATGTCAAATTTCTTTTTACGTATTGAATCCCATATTCATAAACAAAATACAAAAACATTATATATGCATATCAGTTTATTCCTACTGCTATTCTTTTGAATTACAGATTTTTCCTAAACATACCAGGTGGCGTTGAATGTACACTAATAAATTACAAGCACAAGGACGGTGAGAATCGGTGAGAATTACAACAAGTACATATTTTGACATTCAATAACACCTTATAAAGATTCGCCTTGATTTTAACCAGAAAAAATTATCAATGGCTACGTTGATGTCGTTGATAAGAAATATTTAAAAGAAAATGATTGTAAACCATTTATATTAAATGTTTTTTTTTGCATTTAATATAAGGTGAATTTACATATATAAGGTGTTCTTACAATAACAACTAATTTAGTTTTTTCATTCGAATCAATAATTGGCATAGTAGGAAAAGTGTATGGCAAGGTTCGTACACTCTGGTTAGCACGGCATTTCACTCCTTTAAACATTACACAACTTCTGGCTACAGCGTACTTAATACCTACGCTCCTTTTATGGATCCAAAATTTACACTAACTGTGACCCTATAACAATATTACTAGATATGTGTGCGGGCTAACAAGACTTGATCACATATCAGCACATGTATTTGATAACATTTTAAAAGTTAACATGTGTTACCCTTCATAAATTTTCTTCGTCTTTACTCACTCTTACTCTTTACATTATCGTAAAATTGTATTGTACTCTACGCAACTGTAATTTCTTTAAATAATTTTTAACGCACTTATTTTTAACTTTTATTATCACTAATTATGAATCAAGATTTAGTCAGTATGTGTACTATATGCAATGTGACTAACACTGTAATATAATTGCAAAATATTGTGCTAGGATAAACCTATAAACCATAAGCCAAACCAATGTAAGGATCAAGGCGAATTCATATAAAGTTGTGTTAAGAAAGCAGCTGAGTGAATTCTCTTGCTAGACTGAACGGGAAAATCACACATCACCTGGTATGAATTCTCTTTGGAAAGGATTGCCAAATTGAAACATTTCATTTACATTCTGGTTGTTTTCGTTGTCATGGGAAGTGATTTTTCCTACTTTCCAATAGAAGTAGTCATTTACTTTGACGATCGGTACACAAAACCCAACAAACAAAATTATATAATATAATATTCATGTAATATATATAAATTTGTCGCTGACCAAAATTCATGTTTATATATAATTTAAGTGATATTAAATGCATATAAGAACACATTTATCTGCAATTACTTTCTCAACTCCAATCAGTCAAAATGTTCTGATTCACAGTCAGGTAGAGGCTACTATAATTGTGATCAGCAGCCTCTTTCTGACTTAATTAGTAAAATTTTACTGTTCGTCAGTTATTTGGACTGATTCATTTAAGAATATATCCTTTAATTCGCAGCATTATACTTTTCATAATAATTAATCTCCAGTCCGGTAGAAACGAAGACAGACACAAATATCCTCGGAATTATCAGAGTGGAGCATCAAAAAGAAAAGCTGCTGCAGAGAAAGTTCAAAAATTAGACGAGCAGCTTGCGAAAACTCCCAAATTAAGCAGCTTTTTTCAAGTTATCGAGCAACCTAAAGCTCAAAATCATGATCTGCCGTCAACTTCTACTCCTGTTTTGGCTACTGTTTTGGAATCGGAAAAACAAAACGAACCAGCGCAAGACTGGCAGATCATCGAAGGACCAAAAGAATTTTCTGACAATCTGAATGTGGAAAATGATATCGGAGTTTGGACAGCGCCGTTCACAGACAAAATGATTGATTAATGAATCAAACAAGGCCCATCCGAGTTACAACACTGCACAGTGGGCGATTGGGCCTCGTTAGCGGCATTTAATTAATAACTTCTAAACGAAAAAAGATATCTTCAGACGGTTTTTTTTCACAGCTCAGAAAAAAGTCATAGAATTTTTGAAGAAAAAAAAATTTTGTTTAAATTTATTTTTTTAATTTTTAAAATTTTTTTTAATTTTTTTAATTTTTTTTTTAATTTCAAAATTTTTTTTTACCTTTAATAAACAAATTTTATAAATCAAAATTATCTTCGGAATCAGAATCAGGCATATCTAGATGCTTCATTAAAAGCAAGCTCTTAACATCATCGTCCATAATAATATTTTTTGCAGTCGAAATTGAAGACCCATTTGACAATGAAGATATCAAAGGGTCAGACGAAACTAATAAAGCATTTATGATATCTTCCATTGTATTTTTCCTGGAATTTTTTCTTGTATTGCTCTCGCGTATGTTTCGATAGTCCTTGTTCCTGGCTTCAAGAGCTTCTTCGGACATCATACCAACCGGAAGGGAAAAATGGTTTATTATATCTGCTCCATGAATTAAAATTCTGTGAACAGATGGCATGTAAAACCAGGAGTATGCCTTAACAAAAATTTCGGCAGTTTCCAATGCGTAAGATCCGAATGCGTCCGAATTTATGTCGTATCCACAAGCCAATGCTCGTAAGATTACGCTAAATCGATATACATATTAAATCATAGCTTACTCCTGTTATACGAGCAGCCAAATTTGGTTGTTGGAAAAACCTCCTTGCAGTGTTTCCGTTGTTCGTGCTGCCAGTACCAGCTATTGGTATATCCACCAACAAATGCATTTCTTCCCTTAGCTTCTGCTGAATACTTCTTTTATTTTGTTCAACGACATCCTTGTCAGCACCACGAGCTTGCCACTTTTGTATTGGTATTCTATATGCAATGTGCAAAACACACTCGAAAAACCTAATCCATGCGTGGAGACTTGATAAGCCATATTCAAATAGGTTTGCATTAATAGGAAAGCTTTTCACCAAATTTAGATCGTTCATATTTTTGGGAGTCGCGCTACAGATTCCGCATGTTCGCGAAGCCGATTCCGATATGACACTGAACGTTTTGCCATCAAGCATGGTCATATGAAATTGGTGATCAATTCTTAAGGTACTCACAAATGTTGGAAAAATATTTAATATTTGGCTCTTAATGTTTTGAATTTCTCTGCGAGACAAGTCTGCCGATTCTTTCTCGCAAAGTAATTTAATGGGTCGACAATATCGGGTAGAAGAAGGCCGATTGTTTTTCCATAAAACTGTCGATCCTTTCTGCACTATCAATGGTACCATACAAATTGAAAATAAATATTGATCTATCATGTCTCCATCGAAGTCATTAAATTTTTGCCTGTAAGTAGAATGGCCGCTGCTGCCATCACAACCCCATTTGTAGGTAGCAGTTAATTGGGTGTTATTGTTATTTTCAATATGGTTTTGAAAACTTTCTGGGTGTGCTTCAATAATCCTAGCAATCGTATGGTCTACTAAGCTTTGTAATGGTACTTCAGCGAAATGATCAGTGACCGTGATGACACTAGGATAGCATTTTTTTTTCGCACAACGCAGTTTGTCGTAGCATGGATATATATCGGCGTTTTGCCCTTTAGCGGCTCTCTTTGACAAATTCCATGTGTACTTGGTATGTCCAACATCTACAAATAGCGCCAGTGCTTTTTCATCAGAAAGTTTTGTCGGTAGACGCTGAGGGGTACTCATAGTTTTCAAAATCTTACCGCTAAACTCTTCGTCGGCGTTTAGCATTGACACCACCTGTGAAGCACTGCGTTTTCCACCTTTATACAAGCTGCAGCTTGCAGCTACCAACAATGCTTCTGATGGCACATCTTCAGTAAGGCCTGACAATTTCTTAACTTGCGTTTTTTTGCAACACTCCGAAATATCTTTTTGTGGACGTCCAATAATTTCCGAAGATGATCGTTCAATCAATACTAACGGCGTATCTAGCCATTCCTGGTTTTTGTTTTCAAAAAAAACCTTATTTCTTCTACAGTTTTTCCACTTTTCTACAAGCTTACTAGTAAAATTTCGCAGCTTTTTGCTAATCTCGTACTGCTCCTCCTGAGTATATTTAAGGTTTTTGAGAACAGTACCAAATACAAAGTTTTCCATGGTGAGAAACTTCTTGGTTGGGATCGCTTCTTCATGCCATACTAAAAAAAGTACCCGTTTTGCTACCGACATTGTTCCTAAAAAGTGCCATGATTTAAAGGTTAGCAGGTAATAGCAGTTCATATTACACATTTTGGACGCACAATGACTCATACTTCCAGCTAAAAAAAGAGTTAGACCTAATCCGTGCGAATGTTGTAACTTCTACTCCACGAACGAGAGGTGCACGCTATAGCGGGCTAGTTGTTAGTACACTTAATTACCACTACGTTTTATGAACAACACATTTACAGACCGGTCACAAACACTGATTTTTTATGTAATACATACCTTGAAGTTAATAAAGAGCCACACTTTTAATAAAACAAGTAAAAATTGTAAATTTCCAAGGAGCTCGAAATCAATGCGCACCACAAAGAAAAAATATTGTAAAGCACTTGCTAAAACATATTTTGTGTTTGACAGCTCACAGCTGATGATCAGCTGATCATAGAGCTTATAAAAAACCGCCAAAAATCTAATCAAAGCATCTGTTATCGATTTGTGAAAAAAAATTAACGCTTTTTCAAATTTGAAAATTTGAATTAAATGCCGCTAGCGAGGCCCAATCGCCCACTGTGCACTGTGACGAAAATCTCTTTTCGAAGATGTCAGTAACTCAACCCTGCTACGACGTTGATGAGGGCTCTAGAAAATGTACGAAAAATCAATTTTATCGAACGCATCAGAACAAAGAAGTGTTTCATCGCACTTGGTTGTATTTTTCTCCAACCACTGGAAAAATATACTGCTTCTTTTGTAAGCTCATGACGAATTCACCTCAGGCTTTTGCGATTGGAAGCATGCCCCCGAACGCCTAGCTCAACACGAAACTTCGAAGGGTCACCTGAATTCCCTCATTGATTTTTCAACTCGTTCCAAGAAATTATCTTGTATCAATTATGCAATTGATGAACAGGCAAGTTTTGTACTATCATAAATTAAAAAATATTCAAATACCTTCCAACTATTTTGATAATAATTCGAATTACAGGTACAAGAAGAAGCTAGATATTGGAGAGAAGTTCTCAAACGAGTAATAAGTGCAACCAAATTTTTTACTGAGCGTGGGTTATCCTTTCGTGGTACTGATGAGACAATTGGTTCACTTAGTAACGGAAATTTCCTTGGTATCATCGAACTTCTTGCGCAGTATGATCCTCTCCTCGTTGGTTACTTGAAAGAACAGGGTAGCGGTAATATAAATTATTTGTCGTCCACAATAGTTGAAGATTAATTGATCTTATGGCAGAAAAATTACTGGTTGAGATAACGAATCGCATTAAAAAAGCGAAATATTTTTCTGTTTCGGTGGATTCCACACCCGATGTGAGTCATGTTGATCAATTAACTGTGATTTTGAGGTATATGGAAAGTTTCAATCCAGTTGAACTTTTTTTGACTTTCTTCCCTCATTGTGGTCACAAAGGCATAGACATGGCGGAAGCTCTTCTTGGTTTTCTTGAACAACAAGGCATTTACATATATACAAAACTGTCGGAATCAATCCTATGATAATGCAGCAAATATGAGTGGAAAGTATAAAGGCATGCAGGCCATAATATCGAAAAAAACAGTTCTGCAATATTCATCCCTTGTTCTGGTCACTCATTAAATTTGGAGGACAATCAGCTGCTGGTGCATGTTCTTCTGCAACTCTTTTTTTCGATTTTGTACAAGAACTTTTTGTTCTTTTCACTGCCTCAACAGCTCGATATGAAATATTAATAAGGCTCCTTTCGTATGAGAACACTAAGAAGGTGTTTTGTACACTTAACAACTTAAGCGATACTCGTTGGTCTTGTCGCGCAGATGCTGTTAAAGCTCTTGTTCATGGCTATAAATCTATTGTTAATGCATTGAATGAGTTTCGGAATGATTCCGAACAAAAGGACACCGCAAAATGTCAAGCTCGCGGTCTTTTTAAAAATATGTCGCGATTAGAAACTGCAATTTATACCCAATTTTGGTATGAAATACTCGAAAGATTCAATTCTACAATCCATTATTTACAAAATTCAACCATAATTCTAAGTACGGCTTTGAATTTGCTGAAATCCTTGAGTTCGTTTGTTGAATCTAAAAGGGGCGCATTTGATTCATGTGAAACTGCAGGGAAAGAGTTGTCTGATGCACACGAATATGAAAATGAACGCGTTCGAGCTCGTAATGTACGATTGAATCCCGTCGGTTATGGTAAAGCGTCTGCGGTACAATTATCACCAAAAGAAAAATTTCGTACAGAATCTGGATCAACTTATTGTTTCGTTGAAAGAACGAATTTCTGCATACGAAGTCGCTAATGAGCGATTCGGTTTTTTATCTGAGATTAGCACGATGGAACCTTCTCAGTTGGAATTAGTAGCCAAGAAACTTGTTGGATTCTATCCTCTAGATTTAGAAGATAATTTAGCTAGTGAATTAGTGCATCTCGCAACTTTTTCGAAACAATATGAAAAATCAGACAAAGAACCGATAGAAGCATTTTTATATCGTATAATTATTCAGAAGAATGTTCAATCCATATTTTGCAATGCAGAAATAGCTCTACGTATATACTTGACCATGATGGTGACGAACTGCAGTGGAGAAAGATCTTTTTCGAAACTGAGAATCATCAAAAACAGATTGCGAACTAGCATGACACAAGATCGTTGGACAAATCTCATGCTTCTCAGTGTCGAAAGTGATATTCTCCGTGATTTGAGTTTTGATGATGTCATCGATACGTTTTGAAATGCAGTAGCGTAATTGCAAAACAAAGCCATATGAATGACAAACGGAAATAGCCAAGGACTGCCACTTCAGCAACATTCGCCATAATCGACGCTCCAACGTCGGCAAAAGTGGCCAACGTCCTGACCACCCGGTGGACTACAGTTCAATGAAAACATTGTGTATCCAATCAATTTCTTCAAAATTGTTTTCTCTTAATTCATATGTCTTCAACAGGGGTGCTTGGCAACGTATATTTTAATCAGAAAATTTTGGCAAATTTTGAGATATTTAATTATTTTTGATTTAAAAAAATTGGTTTATATTAACCTTTTTCTTTGTAAATTTAGGAGTATCTAATCAATTTTTTTTAGAATTTGAACGATTTTAAGCGGTTAGGCCACTTTGAGATTCCAAAAAAATCGTTTTTTATTAGCTAAAATGCTTCCTTATAGTTCCGGGATTACGGAAAATATGTGAAATCATAAATACATAATTTGGATAGTTAAAGTTTTTTTTTTCGTTGTAAACAGTAACGTTACTTCAAACACACATAAGCATATATAAAGACTTTAAACGCATTTTTCTCAAAACACGGTTTTTAAAAACGGTACATGACATATCTCCTACTAATTTGAACTGATACCGAAGATTTTTACACCCAAATGCTATACGAGTACAATACACATACATATATCGCGGAATTTTTCCAATACATAATTTTTTTTTATAACATTTCATATAATGAAAAACATTGGTAAATAACCCATTTTCCATCATGTAATTGTAATTTCGTAACAAATCCATATAATAGAAAATCCCTGGATTTTTCGGCAGCCACACTCTGTACTAGGTATACTCGCCTTAGAGAAAGGCAATAGTAAAGTAAAGTAAAGTCGTAAAACGAATGATTAAGCAATGCATGTACATTAAAATCTTTTTAACTCTATGCATTTTTTTTAGTTTTCAGCCCAGGACCCGAGCTGTATCTGAACGGCGCTCCGCAAGCATTAAGTTGATGTTGATCATCAAATTTTTCGCTTCATCTTTCAGTTTTAAACTCACTCGCACGATAAATGCAGTACATTAATGAGTATTCCTTATTTCGCTATTACTAGAGTAAAAAATCATTATTTTTCCGTCGTATCTTAGCTTTCATATGGTAATGAAAATGTAGGTATATTAATACTTTTAGTGCATCTCGGTAAGTACTCCTTGTGGGCTCATATAAGCTTTAAAGGTAAGGAATAGCAAGATAAAGCAAGACTGCATCGAACATATTATGTATGCTAAGTTAGGTTAGGTTATAGCGGCAGCCCCCATGCCATTGCATAGAATGAGGCCACACTTAGGCCCTATTGTGATACTAGTTGGGCAGTATACTTACAGGATCCAAAATGATTGCTTGATGAAACACCGAAGATTGGCAGACATTCGAAGAAGTATCTCCTTCTTACACTCGCTAAAGCAGGACAATATCAAAAGTAGTGTTCGATGCTTACCGCCTCCTCTTCGGCGCGACAGTAATCGTTTGCGGGAAAGCCCATCCTACTGGCATGCGTACCCATGAGGCAGTGACCAGTTATAATATCTATTATCAGGCGCAGGAGGCGTCGTTCCATATTCATTAGACCGAAAGACCGATCTTTGTCTACTCTGCACTGAGCTGACGGGCTATCCCACAGGTAGGTTCTTTGGCCCATCTTTCGTTCGCCAGCTCGAGAGCATTGGCATTCAACCAGAGTCTACAAGAGACAGGGGTATTCATGTGTCGTGAGAGGTATTTATGCCTGTCAGGGTTTTATCTGCTCTTGCCAGTTCGTCTGCCTTGCTGTTACCTGGTATGTCACTATGACTAGCTGACCATGCTACACACGTGTTGTATCTGGCTGTCAGCTCGTTCAGAAGTTTTCTGCACTCGGTCACAGTCCTAGACGGTACTACTTAGCAATCGAGCGATTTAATAACAGCTTGACTATCGGAGAAGGTAGTTATAGCATAGTCAAGTCGTGCAGATTAAGTGCCAAGCGCAGTCTCTCTTATTGCTGTAAGCTCAGCCTGAAAGACACTGCAGGGATCAGGCAGTCGAAAACTGAGCTTTAGCGAGAGATCCTTAGAACAATGATCATTTCGCCTGAAATTTGCAGGGCATCTGTCCAGAATTTTAGAGTGGCCAAATCTTGTGGCACTCCAACTTGACGATGCGTTCACGGGAACAGCATTACAGCTTGCCCGCAACTTTCCGTATAGTAGGTGTCCATTGGTAAATTTCTCCGTAATTATAGATTTCTCTAGCACCGTCCACTGTACTGTGACACCGTAGAATAGAATAGGGCGTACTATCGCTGTAAATACCCAATGTATAATGTGGGGCAAACATCAACCTTTTATTTATAGTCGATTTGCAGGTATACGGGCAGTTGTAGCGTTTCCCGGTTAGCTTCCTGTCCAGAATAATACTCAGGTATTTGACCTCGACCGACAGTATTAGAGGGCACACCAATTAACGATGGACGCTGTAAATTTGATATCTAGTTTTTATTTGTAAAGAGAAGCCTCATAGTCTTTGCTGGATTAGCATTCAGCCCGCATGCTTTCGTTCAAAGCCCTTGGAGCCCGTGAAGGGTTATTCGGGCCGTAACCATTTGAGCGCCTAGGCCTCTTTGGCTCATTAGCGGTGTTATCCGCACACCGTTACCTCTATATTTTCTATATTTTCTTTCGCAAGGCGGCACTCCTATTTTGCTGGTTACAACTGACCCCTAGAAGGCTCTTCGGTCGCTCCACCAATTCTCTCAAGTCGTCGGGTACAGGGCTCTCGCCGAAGTTCCTCAGAAGCCTGCGGGCACTCTGCGTTCTCGCTGAGCAATAATAGCCGGGTGCACTTTGCTAGCTTCAGCGAGGTCACCTTCTCGAACAGACAAAAAATTTGAGCCCGTTGAGGGTGGTCGGCCGGGCTTGCCAGAGTAAGATTCTACGCAATTGATGAAACCGGAAGTGAAAGCAAGTTAACACCTCCCATAAAAAGTACCTAAAAAATGTAGATTTTATTTTTGTTATACGTATGAAGTTGGTGATGTTTGGAAGAACCTGTATGAACAAATTTAGTAAAATTGGATCAAATAATATGTTTTCTGAAATTTTCTCGAATAATATCCCTATCCACATTTGTGATTAGGGGATCAGGCGCGTTTATCAATGGGTACTCTGCGAAAACAATTTTTCCTGTGGGGTAAAAACAAGAATAAATATCGAGATAAAAAAAGTTATGTTGTCATTTCTTATTGGTTATAACCTCTTTCCAGGTAGCGGCGTTATTTCCTTACTCTAAGCTCCGCCATTATTTCTTTAGTAACAGTTTTCACACATTCCCAACTGAAAAACAAACAATTATATTATCATGACCATACTTGCACATGTACTGTATGAAACAGTCGTGGCCACTCAGCAGTTGGTCATATAGAAATCTATATCGCCATGCGATCTGCCTAGCCAAGCTTCGAAAGTCGGAATGAGTCTGAAAGTCCGGCGCCCGGATAAAGACTTGACCCAGCGTTGTTGTCACTGAGTGAGGCTTTTTTGGTTCAATGCGCTGGATTTCATTAGCCAGAAGATCGGCAGGCTTTATACCAGCAATTACACAGGCTGCATCATATGAAACTGTCCGGAATGCGTTACATATATGTAAGGCACTAAGCCGAAAAATCGAGTTTGTATTTTTACAATAAGACCATTGCGTGTCCCCAAACAGGACCCGCAAGGTTCGCCATTAATCTAGTTCGCGCCATGAATTACTGTCTATTTCTGATTTTGTGTATTTTGTATGATCATCACACCTAAATACCTTACTGCTGGAATAGTTTAAATTTAACGCTGTGATTTCTTTTGTCTTCCTACTTGTTATAAGAACATCTTCAGTTTTATGGATTTCTATCTTTGTGCCATGCCATCTGCATGGCCAATGATTGCGACTCCTTTGGGATGGGTAGGCGTGGGACACTATCATAGGTAATAATCTACAAAAGCGGTCCGTGGAAGGAAGCTTGTGGAATACCTCTGGTAACATTGTATTGCCTCGTGCCTGTATCAGTATTATAAATCAAAACTTTATTAGAAAGAAAACTATTTATTATACTTCTCAAATACGTCGATGATTTGATCACAGTCAGCGTATTTATAATATGGGGCTAACTTAACGAATTAAACGCATTTTTTAAGTTTAGAGCTACTTCAGCAGAATATTCTTTTGACTCGTTCTTCCAGCGTTTACCTCTTATAGGTAATATCAGTAACTCTGCGTATTTCATCGACTGTTGACCTTCCCTTTTGAAAGCCGTACTGGGCATCGGATACATATGTTATGCTCTAACATTTTACCTAGGTTATCATAATGCCTCATGGGTTGCTAGGACCAGTCTTTGCCTCTTCCATCTCATGGAGAATATACATACCATCTCGAAGGCGTGTATTGAAAACCCTTACAGATGCTAGTAGAGTATCATCTAGCGCCACTTTAATGGCAATATTCGGTATCCCTTGTTGCTTTTGTTATATTCCTCCACTACTCCTAGAAGCAGCGTCGGTTAACTTGGGGTCTGCATTAGCCTACCTTTGAACTTTTTTATAACCACTTTGTACGTATCGTTCCATAGGTGCACGTCAATTTCATTGAAATTTTCTCTCAGAGCATCTGACCTTATCTTTTGAAATTTCCTCCTGGCTTTATTTATTTATATGCGCGTAAGGCGCTATTTCAGATGTCCGCCAGTAAAAAGGTCTTCAGTATTCTACATAAAAAAATTTAATTTAACAAAATACTCTTGGTTGCGAGGCTTTTTGCTGAGGCCTAACTTTCTACTCATCCGTATTGCGGCTTTCCCGTGTTGATCAGACCCTTGACTAGGTTTTTTGTACTGTTCCCTATGAATCGCAATACCAATGACTTCTTCAATAACTTTTTGACAAAGCATGGTTTAAATTTAACTGCAAACACTTCATGATTTCACTATTAAAGAAAGCTAATAGGATTGGCCTCGTTTTCTTTGGTACACTCTTTTGCATTATGGCCTTTCTCGCCTAAAACAGCAGCCGCTGCGGTCGTGATCCACCCTAAGAACATAGAAAAATTGTTTATGCTCTTGTTAGAGAATTTGAGTGAATTTTTTTCTTAGTCTCTATTATATTGAGCAATGACTAATTCTTGATGGACTTTCTATGAACAAACCTGGTGATACTTTTTTTGTTTCGTTTTCATAACTTTATTTATTTACTGAGTTTTCTGAGTCGCTCGATCGGTAAGTGATTGTGCTAGTTAATTTGGGTGCACGTTTAGCTTGTCTAAATACTTTTCCTTGATTTTCGAATGTACCACGGAGCTCCAGTGAATGTCCTAATGATTTTTGATTTAGCTCTTCGAATTATGCCCACTTTACTGACGTATGCATTTTCCCACTGTGACCCGTCTTTATAATACTAGTGTACAGAAGTATTTTGTTCTTCAGTTTTAGAGGGGAACGCCAAACTTTAGCTTTTTTATCACTACGAGTCCATATCCCCTTAAAGGCTGGTTGGTGACAAGCTCTCAATAAATTCGCGTGTTGTGACTGTTAGCCGTTGTTTTGTTGTTACCTGTGGTTCTGCCGTTCTTTGCGTAGGCGCCGCTCCTCACCAACAAGTCGTTCTATTTGACTTTTTGTAATTTGATGGTTTCGTTGCCGCTAATACTTGGATTAAATTCAATGGGGCTGATAATGTACATCTTATATTTGAGCCCGTTTGTCTTGTGTGACGTAAGTTTCCTGAGGTATTCTTTGGGTTTAAACACTCTAGCAAGAAAAAAACCACAAAAGAATGGTCCAAAAGGACCTCTGCCTGTATCGGGTTATTTTGGATTCTTTTTTTACAGCAAAGTCAATAAGATAAGGAATCTTTGTACGGCCTATTGACCAGTAAGTGAGTGTTTCCGGTGATGCATAGCCAAGGTTGTCTGATGCAGCAATAAGTGCTTTGAAGAGTTGCCTTTCCTTTGGATTAATAAAGCGAGAACCCCAGTAGGGATGCTTAGCATTATAGTCGCCCGCTGCGACGAATCGATCTCCAAGGGTGTTGTAGAAGTCCGCAAATTGATTCACCGATATGGAAAACGTGGAGGAAAGTATACTGTGTCTCGTGAATATTACCCTTGGTTAATGAGATTATGTGAAAAGTCTTCTCACCTATTACCTGTACTAGTTTTTTACCAGACGGGTTAATTTTGATATAAATAGGCGGAGATTTGGTCTTACTGGTCATGGGAGCGACTTCTTCAGTGGTATTGCCTGGAACTATATCACAAAGCAATGCGAATCTATTATTGCTTTGTAGAGACTTTTTCCCTCATTTTCTCTCAAATTTATTTAGCTTTTTTCCATGTACTTGAATTTTTGGGGCTGAGCTTTCTTTTCCATCGCTATCCATACCTGTTTGCACTACTCACCTTGGAGTTGTTGATGTTTTTGATGTTGTGATCGTTATATGCTTATTTGACATAATCGGTGGCTGAGCAATGGTTACCGCTGAGGTCCCGCTGAAGGGCCCGAATGAAGCGCGCCCACGTTACGGCGACCGCCTAATACCCTGCAAAAAATTGTGTGACTAATCTGAAAAGAAAGTAGTCCAGGAATAGTCTACATCGTGTACAATTGAGCATCAATTAGTCATAAGTTGTCTCAAACGGATAATATTGGAGATCAATTAGTCTCCACTCATCCATTAAGGATAGTACTCTGTTTCAAGTGAAACGAGCTGTTAAAATCCATATAAAATGGTTTGTCGTAAAAAATGCGTGAAAATCCACAACATTTCTACGATTAAGCTGTATTCTGTTCACGCTTTAAAAAGGCTCACAACATTTTCGAAACATGGTGCCAGCAAAATTTTCTCGCAGCTTTTATAATACATTTGCAATTTAAAATTCAGTGAAAAGAGCCTGTTGGCCATTTGATTTAAGGAATTATTTTAGAATTATTTGTTTACATTTACATTTAAGTGACATCTTTTCGTTGCTAGCAACATTTCAAGGTAAACCAAATGCATGTCGCTGGCAAAATTTCACAATTTTGAAGTTAATACTAGCCTTACGTTTAAAATTAAAGTTATTTATTTTGAATTTATTTTATGTACATGAAATTTTTTTAATTAAACTAATAAAATAGTAGAATTTTGGGCTTATATATAAGAAAGTTACCAGTTGAGCATTAACTCTCTACGGCGCAGAATGCGTACTCAAAGAAAAAATCTACGGAGACAGAGATACATCAAGTGGTGCGTACTGTGGAAAAATCTTTTCTGCAGAAGCAATGCACTCTGGCTGTGTTTGGTAATGTCGAGGACGCCTTCAACAACATCAGGACTGATGCGGTAGAATCCGCCCTCGTTACAGACAGCAATCAGGCTCAGGGAATCTGGGTGCTGGAAGGATACAAAGCAAGGGTAGTATCCTTAATCAACTACCTTTACTTTAACATTTTATTTTTAATAATGAGATGAAGCTTTTCTACTTCTAAGGCACTCAAAATTCTTTCTGGTAAAGAGGAATGTAGATATTTTATAAAATCCATATCAATGGGATTCCACTCTTCAGCTACCGCTGTTTTTCCCCATATATGCTGTTAAATTGAATGTTTCGTTTATAAACACGTCTGGTAAGATATCCCTAAACTATCTCAATGAGGTTAGGCTCCAGGAGCATGCGGCCAATCTAATACTGAAATATTATGATTATTAAGAAACTCGATAATCTGCTTAGTTTTGTGGATTGAAGTATTCAAAAACATTAATGTAGTCAGATCTAGACATTTTCGCAGACACAAATTGTAAATCCAGCACGCCATCAGCTGCAAAGGCTCCCAGGTCATTAGACTAACCCCGCCAAAGTTTCTCCAGGAAAATATTAGTGGCTCTTTTCGTAAATCGCGAGAGTATATATTAAACCCATCTGGACCGCCCAAATTTCACTTTTTCTCATCAGAAAAGATTTTTTTTCTTATTTTTTTTTATAATATTTTGTTTTGCAATCTGTCTATTGGACAATAAGCGAATTTTCGAACACTTAAAAGTAAAATAGCGGGAATAGGTAATCTCCAGTGAGACTATCTATTATACAAGCATAACTAAAATTATTTCTTAATACAATATTTCATTGTTACCGTGTGTTAAATCTAGTCGGTATATCTAAGACGTGACATCTTTTTAGTCTTCTGACTGTTTCGCTATCATTGAGTAGATTCGAAGCTAATTCATTATCGTGATATCTTAATCTTTGGAGATAGCTCTGAGTTAATCTGCCGATTTCTTCTTTGACAAATGGAATTTTGAGGTCTTGGTGAATGGAGTAATTGGTGGCATACCAAGGAGCATTAGCAATACTTCTTAAGACCTTATTTTGATACCGTTGTAGAATTTCTATGTTTGAATTACTCGCAGCGCCCCAAAGTTGCATTGCATATGTCCAAGCCGGCTTCAGTACGCTTTGTACAGAAGAATCTTGTTTTCTAAACTAAGTTGGGATTTTCTACCAAGCAGCCAGTACATCCTTTGTGTTTTCATTGTAAGCTGAGCTTTTTTCGCTTTAATCTGAAACTTCCACGATAGCCTGCGGTCCTGATGGATCCCCAAGTATTTGACAGAATCTCTTTGTGGTATGTCGATTCCATAAAGGGCAACTTTTGGACATGTCTCTCTTCTAAGTGCAAATGTGATATGATTAGATTTTTGGGCATTGACTTTTATTTTCCATTTATGTAGCCAATCTTCCAAAACATGAAGTTGAGTTAGAAGAAGTTGAGATGCCTCTACGTGATCATCGCTTGTTGCTATAAACGCAGTATCATCAGCATATGTCGCTACTTTTATGTCTTCCGAGAATGGCATATCAGCTGTGTATATAGTGTATAGAACTGGGCCTAGCACACTGCCCTGCGGAACACCAGCATTTATATCACGTAGGGCAGACGATGAACTTCGTTGCTGCACGTAAAAGTATCGATTGCTGAGATACGATTTTATAATCAAAAAGTACGGCGCCGGGAGTAATTTTTTAATTTTATATAGAAGCCCTGCGTGCCATACTTTGCCGAAGGCTTGCTGGATGTCCAGGAAAACGGCTGAGCAATAGAGTTTTTTCTCAAACGCATCAGTTATGATATTAAAAATGCGGTGGCATTGCTCTGGCGTCCCATGGTTTCTTCTAAACCCAAACTGATGTTTTGGTATGATGGCTAGATCGTCCAGTATTGGTAATATTCTTCTTAGAAGTATCTTTTCAAATACTTTAGAAAAACTTACCAGCAAGCTGATCGTACGGTATGACGACGTATTACTTTCAGGTTTATTTGGCTTAGGTATCATTATAACCTCTGCGCATTTCCATTGACTAGGGAAGTATTCTAATCTTAGCATTGCGTTGAAGATATAAGTTAAAATACGTACACATTTAGGTGGAAGGTTCTTCAATGTGCATCCGTCGATTTTGTCATATCCAGGGGATTTTTTAGTTTTCAAAGATTTGATCTCCGCTTCTACTTCTACAAGCGTTGTTTGAGGAATAGGTAGACTCAATTGGCAGGGTGACTCAAGAAAGTTTAAAATGTCGTCGTCAGCAGTAGCGTTGGCAATTTCATTAGGCTGGAAAGCTGAGTGCAGATGGCTAGCAAAAGCACAGGCTTTTTCTTTATCAGATCGGCATCTCTCGCCATTGCTGTTAATAATTACAGCGTATCTTCTTTTAGGACGATTGAGATACTTTGTAGCTCTCCAAAGACTGTATTGGTCATCTGGGGAAAAAGGGTCTAGTTTCCTCAGGTAGTTTGCAGTTGTTTCACTTTTAATTTCAAGGAGCTGCTGCTTCAAGTCGCTGCTTGCCTTGTTTAACAACCTCTTATCAGATGGACTACGTGTAATTTGCCAGATTTTTCGCAGCCTTCTTTTTGTTTTCATTAGATGTCTTAACTGAATCGGTAGATAAGGTTGAGGCTTAGTCGCTAAGTCGTTTCTTTCTTCCCTTTTGAAGAGATTTCCTGCCTCATGGATTGCCATTGTAAAATTTTCTACCGCTGCATCAATTTCTTTTTCACTTTTAACGGAAATGTCTAGACTAAGGGAATTTTCCAGCCAGTCTTTAAACGCAGACAGATTTGTTGATTTTGAAACAACTTTATAAGTTTTTTCTTTGGGATAAAAAGAAGTAGCATACGTTACAATAAAAGAAGAGTGGTCGGAGCTTAGATCAAAGCTTTCCGATATTTGTAAATGTTGTTGATTGAGCCCTGAAAAGACAACAAAGTCTAGTAAGTCAGGAACTTTTCTGATACCTGTTGGCCAATATGTAGGCTTTCCTGTGGATAAAGTTTTAAAACTATTATCGACTAAGCACCTATACAGCTGTCTACCTTTCGGGTTTGTTAACCTTGAGCCCCACCAAGGGTGTTTGGCATTGTAATCTCCACCAGCAATAAATATTGGGCCAAGACTTTGGAAAAATCTTTCATATTCCTTCGCATTCGGTGTATATCTCGGTGGGAAGTAAACTGCTGTCACTGTTAAGCTTTTGCGCATAAATGGTACTTCTATACTGGCAGCCTGGATAGAGTTGTCGGTAACGCTGTCCAAAATTTTGAATTTTAGCCCGTTTTTAACTATTATTGCAGCGCCTCCATGTGCTTTGCCGTCCGGATGTTTTGCATGTATGACCTCAAATCCACGAATATTCACATATGAGCGGCTGGTGAAGTGAGTCTCCGATATCAGCATTATATCGATCTCGTTAGATTTAATAAACAATTCTATTTCACTAATATGATTGGAAAGCCCATTGGCATTCCATACCGCTATACGAAGATTTACTTGCATAACTTGTTTACAAGAGACATTATCATGGTTAGAAGATTATTCGTAAGTTCATATTGCTTTGCTAGGAGCTTTTCAATCCTTTCCAGCGCGCTATTGTCTCTGGATTCCGAGCTACCTTCAAGAACTTGAGCATATGTTGGCTGCCTTTCAGCATATATTGCAGGTCCGGATCTATTTGGCGGTGCAAAGTTTCTCAGGGGATAATTTTCATTAATCTGTTGAGGCGTTGACAAATGGGGTAATTTCTTTACAACTATTTCTTGATAAACTTTGCAGCCCTTGTAGCTAGCAGCATGATTTCCAAAACAATTGCAACATTTAGCTGGCAGTTCCTTATCCTTGGGACAGATACTGGATGGGTGACTTAGTGCGCATTTCACGCATTTGAACATTTTTGTACAATAGGATTTTGTATGCCCATACTCCTGGCACCGAAAACACTGGACGACATCATTTACCTTCCTTGGTGGTTCAACATTAATGATAGCATTGCCAAGTTGCCTTAACTTGTAAATATCAGCATTTTTGTTATCAGGTTCAAGATCGACAAAGAAAAGGTGAAGCGGCGCTTTGGTAATGCGGCTTTTTATGTTATTAACGCCTCTAACTTTATAACCGAGTGTCTCTATCTCATTACGTATCTCTTCGCAAGGGGTGGAAAAGTGCAAATTTTTAATGACTACTCTAAATGCTCTCTCCTGCTTAATTTGAAAATTGTGAAACTTAACTTTTTCATCTCTTAAAATTTTGACTAGTTTTCTATAGCTATCTACTGACTTAACCATTACTCTAACGTGTCCATCTCTTTGAGACTTATAGCTATAGTTTTGCTTACTTATCTTAGAAGTAATATAATTTAGCATACTGTTAATATCGTTAACATCGGGCAGAAATATAGGTGGTGGCTTAGCAGCTTCTTCGACTCCAGCAAGTGCATTGCCTTCGTTGTTGTTTTCACTTTGCCTCGCCTGTTCATAGTCCAAGTCGTTATTGTCATCACTCAATGCTTGATAGTAGTTAGAATACTTTGTTGATTCAAAGTCCAGTGCAGCTTTTTTCTTCGTTACCTTAGGTGACGTAGTGTTTGTCCGCTTTCTCGTTGTTGGCGTTTGCCATGCCATAACGGTACCATCCTCATCATCGTCGCTCATTCTCAGCTTTCGTCAGTGCTTTGATTTTGTTACTGTTTCAGCTCAGAAATATAACAATGAAATTAGTGTTGTTACTTTTAACAAGAACTTTTACGCACAGCGAAAATAGAACTTTACTCAACCGCAGTCAATTGAAGACTGATCAGAAAAAATGGTCTATAAAGTTAATTTCTTCCTTAGAAACTTATTTGGGGCCAGTTGGTATTGATTTTTACGAATTCTAAACGCTTGCGCTCGTGTGCTTTGGTTAGCCATTAGGAGGTCATATATTAGCATGAGAAAAGTTCTATAGTTATTTTACAGAGTTGAGAAGTCCTGTTACATTAGAAATAATAGTGGTATTGACAAGATTTATTTTTTCATAAAATCAATAAGCTGCACTATCACTATTGCTGTTGTTGATTATTTGGTTGTAGACTTTGTGAAGTTCTATAGTTATTTTACAGAATTTAGAAGTATTTTCATAAAATCAACCAGCTGCACTATCACTATTGTAATAGTGATAATGACAAGATTTATTTTTTCATAAAATCAACCAGATGCACTATCATTATTGTAGTGGTTGATTGTTTGATTGTATACTTTGTTGTAGCGTTACCTAGGAAAACCTAGGACCCGATTAACGAGCCCGATGTAGCCGAGTGTATAGCGTGTGTGTGCTTCATTCGGTGGGTCCCGGGTTCAAATCCTGGAAGGGGCAAGTAAGATAAAAAAAAGTTTTTTCTAGTTTCATTTTCTAGTCAAATTATTATTATTATTACTATTTAAAAGATACAAAAGCAAATTATTGGGACGCTTTAGGAGCTTTTCGGTCAGTAATATCTTAAAAGCAAACAAAAAGTTTCTTTTTTTCTCCTACACGTTTCGGCGTCTTCCACGCCTTCATCAGGGAGTCTGCATTTTATTGTACATAAAACATAAAAACAAGTGTTAACAAAATAACAATATTTTTGCTTACAACAATGATTGCACTTACATTTTTAATTAAATGGAAAATAGTAACAACATCAAAACAAACAAAAATATAAAAACAAAAATAAAACTCCACATATTGAATTACACACTACTTTTTTGTCTCTCTGTTTGACCATCACTCGTTATTGCTGTTCTGTATGCGCAGTTTAAATTGTCTACGTCCTCCTTAAAATTCACCGTGTTTCGTATTTGTTGTTGTATTCTCAGCCCTTCTAATGTTAATCTTGTCCTCTCTTTTTTCTCCACGTCTAATATTTTTGTATTTTCGAAATCGGCTGAGTGTCCGCTATTCGTTAAACGTTGTACCAATGCTGTTGTTGTCTTTTTGTTCTTCGTGTCCGTTTTATGTTCGCTAATTCGAATTCCGAGTGATCGCTTTGTAGTGCCTAGGTATACTTTATCGCAATTTTCGCCCAATTTACCATTGCACTTGATTTCATATACTACGTTGTTTTGTTGTTCCTTGCTGATTCTCTCTTTTGTTTTGGTAAACACCGAGTTTAGCGTGCGATGTATTTTATGTGCAAAGCATATTTTGTCTGTCTGTATACTTCTGCTTATTGTTTTTTTGTCCGTTAGTCCTGGTATGTATGTGATACCTGTGTATTTTTTGTTTTCGTTTTTGTTTGTGGTTACAATATTTGTGTGCGCCAATGCCCTTTTGTTGTTTGCAGTTGCTGTATTAGACAAAATACTGGACGACAGCATCGCTAAACTTAAACTAAAGGATCAAATACATTAACAAATATGTAGATGATATATTCGCTATTGTTAAGATCAAGAACGTGGAAGACATAATAAAAACACTAAATGCACAACATACTAAAATAAATTTCACTACGGAAACAGAACACGGGAAAAAGTTAGCCTTCCTAGACATGGAAATACACCGAATTGACAATAAAATCACAACGAACTGGTATGCAAAATCGATAGCATCGTCAAGGATGATTAATAACACAGTGCTACAAAAAATAATGAAGTCGAAATACCTGGGAAGTGATGTTATTTTCCTTGTAGGTCGTATCGAGTAGAACGAGAATCCAATTTTAGAATTTGTCAAACACCCCCAAAATCTCGACTGAACCTTAAAAAACCGATTTTTCGTGCTTTTGCGCATATCTTAGCTAATTAACATTCTAAGAACGGTTTAAGAAAGCGATTTGGCGATATTTTCACACACTATTTTATAAAAACACAAAATGAGTTTTGATTAGATTCAACGAGTATGTTTAATACCGAGTTCAGCGAATGTTTCTTTTAAAAAATCGGTCGAAAAGTGACTGAGTTATTCTACTTTTTATAAGAACGAAATTTTTGCAAAAATTTACAACGAACTTAATTTACTAATAAATATTATTAAATGAAAATATATAGATCAAAAGTGCTTTTTTGACCGTTTTTCCTTAGGTCAGCATCGTCAGTTTCGCGTTGTACTGACCAGCAATATTCTGCCATCATATTTATTTTGTTTTTTCCTTCGAAACGTTTTTCGATCGTAGCCATTTCTTGGTGGAAGTGTTCGCCTTGTTCATCACTGAACTGGTCCAGATTATTTGGGAAGAAGTCCAAATGCGAATGCAAGAAATGAATTTTTATCGACATGTTGCAACCCATTTCACCATATGCACTTAAAAATTCGTTTACAACCGTGATGTAGTCGTCGCTTCTGTTGTTCCCAAGGAAATTACCACATCGCGCTACCAAACTCTTCCATGCACGTTTCTCAACACAGCTTAACTTGTTCATAAAGGCAACGTCGCTCATAATTTTGCGAATTTGAGGTCCAATGAAAATACCTATATACACATATTATAAAAAAAAATAAAAAACAAGTAGGTATGAAAACAAATTAACAAATACCGGCGTTTATTTTAGCTTCACTTAATTTTGGGAAGACAGTTTTAAGATGAAGAAAAGCTTCGCTATTAACATTCAATTTCTTTACAAATTGTTTCATGTATCCCAGCTTTAAGTGTAGTGGTGGTAAGATAACATCCTCAGATTTTACCAATGGGAGGCTTAAAACGTTTTTCCTGCCTATCTGATGTGACTCTCGAGATGGCCATGCTTTGCGATCATAGCGATTGGATGCCCGACTATTCCATTCACAAAGGTAGCAAGGATATTTTGTGTAGCCACCTTGCATGCCAAATAAAATTGTCAACACTTTTAAGTCAGCGATGACTTTTCATTTATGCGTGGCATAGTCGATCAATCGTAAAATTTTGTCCATCATTTCATACGTTTCTTTCTTGTTAACCCCATACGCGATTGGAACTGATGGTAAGAGGTTTTCATTGTGTAATAACACAGCTTTTAAACCTAAGGGTGACATAACACACTTCATTAAGGGAACACGAATGTATTTCTTTTTTTTTTAGGGTACATACTTTTACACGATCCATCAATGAAAAGTCGCCATTCATCTGCATTATAATTATAATTTAAAGCCGATTCAGATTCTCGTTTCGATAAATGCAAATCACGCACGAGATCGGCGAAATCAGAATTTGAACTTTACGTTTTTCCGCGCTTTAAAATTGTGACCTGAAACGTTTGTTTTGCAAAAATAGCAATCGTCTTGTTTATGATATGCCTGATGATGCCAAGTCATAGGCACAGAAAAGGGCAAAGTAATTGATTGTTGAACTTTAAATTTTTTTTATGTTGTGCAGCAATATTCACAAATAAATTCTGGCTCGTACCAGCGACTCGCACTATAAAACCTTTCGAAAATCTTGTTATATATTTTTACAACACCAATATTATTTTTAAAATCACGCCGATGACTTGTATCCGTAAATAAGCCACAAATGTAACAAAACTTATTACGCTTGTCGCACATTTTAGTTTTACTTTACCACGATTTTTATCCAATTTAACAGCAAACATAACAAAAGATAAACAACACGTGCACTTCAGTATAACGGAAATTTATAAAGACTTTAAAATTGAGTAAAAACTCAAAAATTAAGTGATAATTTCCTTGGGAACAACAGAAGCAAATTTTTGCAAAAATTTCGTTCTTATAAAAAATTAAATAACTCAGTCATTTTTTGGCCGATTTTTTAAAAGAAACATTCGTTGAACTCGGTATTAAACGTACTCTTTGAATCTAATCAAAACTGATTTTGTGTTTTTATAAAATAGTGTGTGAAAATATCGCCAAAGTCAAAAAAAGAAGAAAAAGCGTAGCAAAATTTAAGTTTGTTGTGCAAAAACAAGTAAATTTCTTCAGCTTTATTAAGACGTCTATATATCTTTCAAAAGTTCTGAGTTCTTAGAATGAAAATCGGTTGTTAATTAGCTAAGATATGGCCTAAGAAGTGCGCAAAAGCACGAAAAATCGGTTTTTTAAGGTTAAGTCGAGATTTTGGGGGTGTTTGACAAATTCTAAAATTGGATTCTCGTTCTACTCGATAGGTTAGGTTAGGTTAGGTTGGAGTGGCAGCCGCTTGCAGCAGCTCACTTAGGCCAGTATTAGGCCCATTGTGTAACCACAAAGAAAAGTTTTGTACCATCCCAAAAAGAAAAATTACCCCTTACTAAACCAGTTTGCCTCATTGATAAACTTCAACAGACAATTTACCTCGGTGCCTAAAACCTTACTAAGGTCATCCAGAAACGGTGATCCCACATGTCGCATTCTGCTTTTACACAGTGCAGGGCACTTACACAGTAGATGCAAGATCGTTTCCTCCTCCTCGTCATTCTTGCAGCTCCTACAGCATCTTCGGAAGGGCACTCCCAACCTTTCAGCATGTGTACCTATCAGACAGTGCCCTGTTAGAGCCCCGATCACATTCGAAATGTTTTCCCTTCTTAGAGAGAGAACGCTGCGCGACCGTTTCCGATCCCATTTGGGCCACGTCTGCCTTGAGGTTCGACAGGCCGTATTTTGCCTCCATCTATTGTCAGCTTGTTTATATGTAAAATCTCTGAGTAGCAGTTTGCAAGTGGCAAACGGCATACCAATGCGTTCTTTATCCTGAATAATCTGCTTGGTCGTACCTTGTCTTGTAAGTTCATCTGCCATGCAGTTTCCCTCTATGTCCCGGTGACCAGGGACCCAAATGTGGTACAGTCTGTTCTACTTAGCCATCTCCTGTAGAGATCGGCGGCAGTCCAGCGCGATATTCGAGTTAAACGTGAGAGAGCTGAGAGCTTTGATTGCAGCCTGGCTGTCACTAAAAATGAAGATGTCTCTTTCTATAATCCTGGTCCCTATCTTCTTCACCGCTTCCATGATAACTGAGACCTCAGCCTGGAAGACGCTGCAGTGATCTGGTAACCTAAATGAAATTTGCCAGAGAGGGTTTCGTGAGAAAACGCCCCCTCCTACCTGATTAACGAGTTTCGAGCCATCTGTATAGATGACAATGCTATCATGTGGAGTGTGAAACTCAGGTTTCTACTCTTCCCTACTTGGAATTCGTGTAGTAAAGTTACTTTCATTTACCGATGTCCAAGCACACCGGTCCGTGCTGCTCGGAATAGAGCAGAACTTGTTCAAAATACTAGAGTGCCCTTGGCTTTCAGGGTGCCACTGGGATGTCTCTCTTAGTCTCAAAGCTGTCATCGCTGTCGTCTGTTGTCCGACCAAATCTAAAGGAAGGAGGTCTAAAATGGCGTTCAAAGCCTCATTTGGCGTGGTTCTGAGCGCCCCACTTATGCAGATCATACTAGATCTTTGCACCTTGGTGAGCAGCCTGAGGTTAACCTCTTTGTCTAAAGCAGGCCACCATACGATCACCCTATATAGGAGAATTGGTCTGACGACCGCTGTGAAAATCCACCGACAGATCTGGGGATTAAGACCCCATTTCCTGCCTATGGCTCTCTTACATGTGTAGAGGGCTATGGAAGGCTTTTCATGACGTTGAACCAGGATCTCTTTCCAGTTCAACTTCCTATCTAAAACAACGCCTAGAAATTTGGCACTTGTAGAAATACTTAACCGGGTACCATTTAGTACCGGTGGGGTCACCGAAGGCACTTTATACCTTCTCGTGAAGAGTACGAGTTCCACTTTACTTGAGCTGACCCTGAGCCCGCAGTGGGTGGACCACTTGGATACCTCCCGAAGCGCTCGTTGCATCAGCTCGCATACTGTCTGCGGAAACTTTCAACAACACGCGACAACTTTTGCGCCACCCCATATCGTATCTCGCAGTAGCGTATTAACGGTGAGGTTCCACAGAAGTGGGGATAGGACACCTCCTTGTGGCGTCCCCCTCGACACGTGCCGCGGCAATTCGCTCGCACCCAGCTTAGCCCTTACTACTCTGCAACTGAGTAGCTGGCCGATAAACTCAACCAGTGAGCATTCAGCTCCTAGATCTCTGACGGCGCCAGTTATGGCTTCTGAAAGCACGTTATTGAAGGCGCCTTCAATGTCCAGGAAGGCTACAAGACAGAACTCCTTGACACTGAGAGACTTCTCAATATAGCCGACCAAGCTATGGAGTGCAGTCTCAGTAGATTTGCCTTTGCGGTAGGCATGCTGGTCATTAGACAGTAGTCGACTGTCGATGGTATCGGACAGGTGGCAACTAACAATCCTTTCAATTGCCTTAAGAGCAAATGATGATAGACTGATAGGCCTAAGATCCTTTGGATTAGTGTATGAGGCCTTACCAGCTTTAGGAATAAAAACAGCCGTGACATTTCTCCATGCCAACGGTATGTGATTTAATTTGAAACAGGCCCTGAAAATAGTAGAGAGCCGAAACCGGTATGTTGACGGGGTTGGAAGAAATAAACGGAGGAGTTCTTTCCTCCGCAGTTGTATTCCCAGGGAAGTGAGTATCTAGTAGCAGTTCAAGGGGTTCCTTTCCCGTTTTCCAGGAACCGTCTTGCCTCTGTAAGAAACCTATCGGGTTAGAGGATCCTGAGAGAATCTTCCTTAGCCTGGCTGTCTCGGAAACACCCTCGATGCCGCCGCAGAAGTTTCTTCACGAATATCTCTTTGCCGCCCTTTAAGCTTTTTTATAGGTCTGGAGAGACTTTTTGTACTCCTGCCATACCAGTTCGAGATTTTGGCTTTGTTGAAATTTTTCCTATAAGATTTACGTAGTGAGTCCAACTCACGTGACCACCAATGGGGTTTACGTTTGCCCCATTGTTTGGATTCAGGGCAAGCCTGATCTAGAGCAGGTCATCGTAAAAACGTTCACCATTTTCTCTAGATCCCCGATGCAATTAGGTTCAATAAGAGGTTCGCTGGTTAGCCTCTCCTCAAATAAACTTTTATAAGAGCGCCAATCCGTGTTTTTTAGGTTTTTGCGCACTTTTGGGCTGGTAAAAGAAAAGTTCAATACGATTTCAATATAACGATGAGAGAAGGAGTGTTCGTCTAGAACCCGCCAACTCTCGATCAGTTCAGATAGACTAACACTACATAGATTTATATCTAAAACTTCTTTACGATTCCTAGTAATGAAGGTGGGATCCCTACCTTTGTTGCATATAAGTAGGTTAGTAGTTAGAAGGTAGTTGAAAAGTAACTCACCTCGATCATTGATGTCCGTGCTCCCCCAGTTGACATGGTGAGCATTTGCGTCGCAGCCGACCAACATGTGTCCGCTCTCATACTTGGACACCAAGTTCCGAATCATAGAGGGAGGAGGGTATTCAGCTTCGTACGCCATGTAGGCCGATGCCAGCACGATCGACATACCCCCTATCTCCGTGAGAATTGCCGTGACGTCGCCATCACAGTAATTAGGTAAAAGAAAGATATTTAAATCTGCTTTAGCCAGAATACAGGCTCTAATTTTACCTTTACTACGCTCCACGAAGAGCTTAAAACCGGTGGCACTCAACCCACATACCCAAACCCAAGGTTCCTGAATGAGTACCACCGTAATGTCGCCTTTGCTTAGGCGACCTAGGAGAGCAGCTGAAGCTGCTTTAGAACGATGGAGGTTTATTTGCAGCACCCTCATGCGAGACAGCCGCTTCCTCCCCTCCAGCTACGACGGTGACGTCAGCTTCACCCTCCCCGTCACTGAGAAGCAACTCCTCCTCCGCAAACATCCTATGCATTGTTGGTGCAAGGTTCGTCTGGGAGGAGACGCTGCCTTCAGCGTCGGAGAGTTCCGGTTCCGGCTACGGTTCGGGTGCCTCAATGTCCACGTCCATTGCTTCACCCGACCCAGAGGCACGCTGAGCGTCCCCGCGGTACACTTTGATAATGACCTCATCGAGGCCATACGAAACGCGGCCTTGCCTCTTCTCTAGATGCCCAATAGACTCCTTATTAAGAGACAATACCACTTGTCTGGAAGGGCCTTCCGCGTCCTCGACGCGGACGATCCTCCAATCACTTATCGGGAGGGATGGGTTCATCACCTGGAGCATCTTAAGGATGCTTTCCGGTGCCGATGGTGTCACTGGAACCCATACCCTCGCCCGTGGTCTGACTGGAATGTCCTTCCAGTCCACCACCTCCAACTTAGCCCCTGGGTAGACAGGGCCCACCTTTGCTACGGCGGCCTTATACAGCGCCACCGATCTCTGGTCCTCACAGGCTACCACCTTAATATGGCCCTGGTACCAGCCAGCGTCCTTACATGCCGGGGGGGTTCCGGGGTTTTCCAGCAGAACGTCAAAGATGACGTTCGCCAGAGCTGCCTTCACCCACCTCCACTGGTCCTTTTGTAAGGACCCGAGCTCGTTGCCTCGGTCCAGGATCCCAATAAGGATCCTGTCCTTCGCAACCTCGGCCGGATTCTTTTCGTCGCCGGAGTTTGATCCTCCGCCGATCTCTGTCGTTTAGACGAAGGCACCCGGTTTTCCACGAAACCCCAGTGACCCGGAAGTTAGGCAGCAGGGGTTTCGCCCTTTCCACCGTTTCCTTCGCGCTCTGGCGCAACGTTTCCAACGGGATCCCGTCGTATCTCCTTAGCGTCTTCGCGGCCTTTCGCTTGTCAGCGAATTTGAGCCGCTCCGACTCAAACTTCAGAGGGGAGTGGCTCGTAGTTTCCATCGCTGCCACGCCCTCCATATTATCGAGTGTAGCTGCTTGCCACCTTAATCCGCTCAGGCCAGGCCGTGAGACCCCTGTCTTCGCAAGATTAGGCTTCGCAGCCACGCCGGTGTTTGGCGGACCCCTAGTGCCTACCGCCACGGAACGATCTGCCGTCTCCAGCACAATCCCCGCAGCTTTGCTGGTGCTAGGCCACGCCATGACACCCATAGTCACGGGCCGGCGTGCAACACCCACCTCCAGCCCGGAAGAGCCCCTATCGGAGCGAAGCGGCGCATTAGGCGGTTGCGCCTGCGCATTCTTGCCCCGAGATGGGGAAGAAGATGTTTTTATGCTAGGCGCTCGCGCCTGCTTAGTCTTTCCCCGAGACACGAGGCAGTGGTCTGAAAAGTATAAGGGGGAAAAGGGCGGGTACACCACGACAGCGCCCCTTGCCGCGGTAAGGCCAAACATACTCGCTGAGGTGGCCCGGTGTCAGGGAGGCGCCGTTAGAATACAGCCGGAGTTTAGACCCCCTGGCTGCGAACCGGCCAATGGGCACGGTGACGCTTAACACCCTGGCTTAGGGGGAGGATTGACTAGGGAGGAAAAAGAACTGGGAGATATTAGGAGGGATGCAGGGTATGCGGAAATTGAGAGATGTTGATGCGGTACTCTCCACATAAGAAGCCGTGCAATTTCGAGTCCTACATTGATTTATATATGGAGCTTCCCTCTCAGTTCGTGGTATCATGGAAATCTGCGAGGAGCAACCATGCCAACACTTAAGCCTCATCCCCACGCCAAGGAGACCAACGGTGATGAGGTTCTACTCGATAAGACCTACAAGAAAAAATAACATCACTTTGCAGGCATTTTTGAGTGTCACACTGTGTTATCATTCACACCACCCGTGGAGGCAAAAAAGAAACACAGCTATCAATTTAATAAATAAAATATACGATTTAAGTGACCAATATTTCAAAAAGGAGAACACCAAGAAAATTAAAAATATATTGTATAAAAATGGATACCCTAATGCAACAATAGAGAGTCTGTTAGCAACTACAAATAACAAAAGGGCATTGGCGCACACAAATATTGTAACCACAAGCAAAAACGAAAACAAAAAATACACAGGTATCACATACATACCAGGACTAACGGACAAAAAACCAATAAGCAGAAGTATACAGACAGACAAAATATGCTTTGCACATAAAACACATCGCACGCTAAACTCGGTGTTTACCAAAACAAAAGACAGAATCAGCAAGGAACAACAAAACAACGTAGTATATGAAATCAAGTGCAATGGTAAATTGGGCGAAAATTGCGATAAAGTATACATAGGCACTACAAAGCGATCACTCGGAATTCGAATTAGCGAACATAAAACGGACACGAAGAACAAAAGGACAACAACAGCATTGACACAACATTTAACGAATAGCGGACACTCAGCCGATTTCGAAAATACAAAAATATTAGACGTGGAGAAAAAAGAGAGGACAAGATTAACATTAGAAGGGCTGAGAATACAACAACAAATACGACACACGATGAATTTTAAGGAGGACGTAGACAATATAAACTGCCCATACAGAACAGCAAAGCGAGTGATGGTCAAACAGAGAGACAAAAAAGTAGTGTGTAATTCAATATGTGGAGTTTTATTTTTGTTTTTATATTTTTGTTTGTTTTGATGTTGTTACTATTTTCAATGTAATTAAAAATGTAAGTGCAATCATTGTTGTAAGCAAAAATATTGTTATTTTGTTAGCACTTGTTTTTATGTTTTATGTACAATAAAATGCAGACTCCCTGATGAAGGCGCGGAAGACGCCGAAACGCGTAGGAGAAAAAAAGAAACTTTTTGTTTGCTTTTAAGATATTACTGACCGAAAAGCTCCTAAAGCATCCCAATTGGAAATTAAACTTTGGTCCTAAGAAAAATACAAAAAGTAAATTATATTTATATAGAATGTAACAGTTAGCTATTAGGAGGTTATATGTATATCGCGCTGACTCCTCTGAAACATGTTTTTCCTGCTGTTGTGATTCCTAGTTTTCATACCATTTCGATTCGTAGATAAATGTACTGATGTTATTCATTGTGCAGCGAGAGACATTCCTCAGGTCGCGCAGGGAAAATTCTAGTTTCTGCTATCTACTACTAGCCAGGCCGAACACTCTACCTCCGAGAGTTTGAAGAAATGTTTCTATACTGTCCTCGAAATTGCAGCTCCAACACCAATTTTGCCAAGTGGTCAATCCGTTCTAACTTGTTTCTGCCATTCGTGAAAACTGTAAGTGCAGTTTCCTCTTGATTACCTCTAGCTGGTAGCTCATTGCTTCCACCTTAGATGCATCAACACAACCTCTGGTTCTGACCAATTCGTTGGCCCTCTTATTTCCATATACATACATATGTTCCTATGGCTGCGAACCCAGACGTGAGAGATTTCCATTGACCCGGCCGCCAAGCTCAACGCCCGCTTGCAGACTCTAACTATCTTAGGGTGTGTTATTGTTGAACGAAATTACTATCTGAGAATATGTATGCTTTTTGTGCTCCATTGCAGTTTCTTGTCAGCATCCTCCGGTTAGAAATGCTAGCAAAGCCAGTTAACCGGAACGAGAGAGAGACGTCTAGCTTCTCTGAGAACACCCACTCCGCTGTCCATTTTGAGCCGGTTTTTATCGCCAGTTTCTACTGAAGATCCGTTTGCATGTCAAATAGGCTATACAACACTTCTCCACCCGCTTCTCGCTATTTGTTTTCCAACTTTGCTTGGCATCTAGATGACGCCCAAGTATTTCGCCTCGGAGGACACCGTGAGTATCCTTCTGCTTAGGGAAGGAAGTAAAAAATTTGTTATTTTCGTTTTCTTGGTTAACAGCATCAGCTCTATCTTGCGCCGTTTTTTGAGGCCCATGTGTTTAACCTGGGCAGAGCACAAGAATTTCGCTGATCGTTGAGGGAAAATACCTTATACTTCCACCACTACATTATCTGCGTATGCTACAACCTTTACTCCCCCCTTGGGGAGTACCCCTGGTCTCGTAGCGGAAGAGTGTTGCTGAACAAACTGCATGTGGGGTCTGAGACTCCAACGTTAAGGAGGAATTGAGTAATTGCGTTTGTTATTGAAAGTACCTCCTTTGTTTTGCGGGTTCTGTTGACCAGCGCTTAATGTACGCACGTACTTTTAGCAGGAAAGATGCAAGTATTATTGGCATGAAGTCATTTGCTTTCTTTTGAGGTCTTCTACTCGTTTTGGAAATGACTCGCAGTATCTCTTCTGAGTGTTGTAAAAACCCGGATGGGCCATTACGGTTGGTCTCAGGTCGCAGCCTGGAAAATAGATATTGGTGAAGATTTGCAGCGACTCCTGTGCTGTGTTCGTCCCCGCACCATCCTCCCTTCTGATGAGGCTTGGGTTCGTGTGTTCTCTGGACAGAATTTTACTCAGCCTGGCGATATCCCTACAGTTTTCTATGGATAAGCAGTACGATAGCCAGAATTCGGTTTTGGACTTATTTACTACTCTCTTATGTATATTGCTTCATTGTACCATTGTATGGCTGTCACACTTTTGCCTTTTGGCTCTCCATGGGTATTTCTTCTTAGGAACGCTAATTGGTGTTGATGGCAGTTTTAATCCTATTGAATTTACCGTCCTAGACATATTGATGTCATTTTACTGAATTTATTCCAGTCAGTCTTTCAAGGGTTACAGGAAAAAAAGAGGGTGTCGAATTTAGTGACAAAACATTCGGCACAATAAGCAACATATTACTTTGCTCACGTAGGCCGAAGACCATAGCTGTTAGTTGCCTAGATTTAAGGTTTATTTATGTAATTCAATTATATAAATTAATTTTTTTATAAATAAATAAAAAAATAAATACTTTGCTCACAATCGTTAAAGAAATTACCGCTCTTGGTAGTGAGAATGCACGAGCGCTCTGAATACTTAGTGAATACTTTGCATGATGAAAGAACTGAACTAATGGAGAAGTTCGATGCCCTACAGAAACAGTTTCATTACATACCAAACTCACTAACTGTGACGCTAACATATCGCTTATAAAATCTGATCTTATAAATCTACGTGACGTAGTTACTAGTGCTATGCTCTGTCTCGGCCGATTGCTGCATTGTTTTCTTCGTCATTGCCATCATCTTCACATTCAACACCTTCGGCTTTCACTAATGCAGAAGGAGCTTTAACATCAAGTTCTGCTGCCGTGCCTTCAATGTCTCTGCCAGCTATGACGTTCTCGCCTAGGACTGCAGTAAATATCATCATTGCTACCGCAAAGGTAACTGATTGAAGCGCATCGTATTATGCTAGTATTGCTGCTCACACACCGATTTCGTCACCGATGGCATCGGCATGTTCAGAATGCTAATGTCTCTATGCCTGACGAAAGCCCAATGTGAAAACATATTTAAAAAAAATAGAGGTCGCAAACCAAATCAACCCTTAGTTATTGAATCAAGCGATAATAATGAATTAGAGGTTGTTTCTAAAATGAGATGGTTGCACCTGTCACCTTTTTCGGCCTCAGTTACAGCTGATAATTTAAAGATTATATCGTTAAACGCACTGGTATTGAGAGAAACTCCACGTCACTGCTATAGTCTAATGAAGAATGGTGTCCAACCAAATACTCTGAGAAGCATTAGTTCCAAGCTGGGCGTGAATGCATATTATTATACGAAACTTTAGACACCTGAGCTGTGGCCTACTAACGTAGTTGTTCGCCCGTTTCGTTTCTTTCCAAAAAGCTACGAACTTCATCAGATATCCAACGGAAGTCGTCCAGTGGAGAACGTGACCGTCTAAAACATCATGTCCTTTTAATTGCTTTGAGATTTTTAGATCCACTGTTGGTGACACTTGTAAGAGGATCATTCCTTTTGTAACAAAAAAGCGATACAAAGTGCCCAGGTACAATGCAGCCATGATTAAACTTAATAATAAGAAAAACAAATTTCTTCGTAAATTTACTGATGTCGTTAATCTCTTTGCATAGATTTTTAAGTCAAATTTCACATTCGATGGTGATGGCAATGTCTCCTTTAACATACAATCATCTCCTGATTTCGACAAGTTATATTTTCAGCTGAAGATATCTTTAGTGGCATTTCTCGACAGAAACCCTCATTACACTCTGAGTTTGATGGTCTGTCTGCGGTCTTGTTCAAGCAGTGTGACTCTCTAGTATACCCACTGACGTTAATATTTAATAAATCTCTATCTTCGGGTTATTTTATTGATACCTGGAAATTGGCATTCATCACACCAATTTTCAAAAGTGGTAGAAAAAATTATTTTATCATTATAAGCCTATTTCAAAGCTTTCCGTAGCAGCAAGAAAAGTTAATATATGCACGCATCAGCATAGTTTTTTCCGGTCCGCTATACAGTGTCTAATCTAGATGTCTTCTCTTTCAATATGCGTTTGTTAGGGGCTCCCATCTTATTTTGATTAAGAAGTTATCCTGCATAGGTTTCCATTCTTCATTTTAGATGGATCCTATATTATTTGCATAATCGTCTTTGCGTGGTTGTTGTCGATAATGTTAAATCTTCGCCGTTCCTCGCTTGCTCTGCACTGTTTTTTGTTCTATTTATCAATCATATCAGTTCATGCTTCTCGAAGGCAAGATATTTGCTTTATGTGGATGACTTTAAGATCTATTCTTTGATCAGTAGCTCTCTTGATTCGTAGTTGATGCAAATTGATTTAGATAGTGTTAGTAACTGGTGTGCCAAAAAATCGCATATTACTGAACGCTAAGCGTTTCAATATCATTGACACTTTTTATCATATTTCTAACTCGCCACTGTCGCGAATTAAAAAAAGAAATTAAAGGCTTAGTATATTATTATATATAGAGTATATTTGATTCGAAGCTTTTTTTGCCAGTCATATTAATTTCACTATTACCAAATCTTACGCCATACTTGCTTTCGTTAGAGATAATAGCTTGGATTTTACGTATTCCTATACGCTGTAACTTTTGTATGAAGCGTTTGTCCAGTCCAAACTAAAGTATGCTTCATTCATTTGGTACTATAAGTGTCATGTCGCTAGAATTGAAAGGATTCAAAAAGTATTTGTACGCTTTGCGTTGCGCGAAATACGCTTCTCGGCTCCTATCCCTTTCTGCGAATCGTGTTGTCTACTGATTAACTTAAAAACACTACAAAATAGGGCAATAATCTTAGCTTTGTCTTTCATTTTCGATATGGTGACGTAGACTGATCCATTCTCCTTGACAGGATTTTCTCTTTAATTTTCTGAGCTTTTTTTTATTGGATTTTGCAAATGTCTTTATGCTCGAAATGCTCCTTTTGCTCCTTTTGCTAGAACTCTGATTGAGTTCAATACTATTTCTAAATTTATCGAGATAGCTTTGGAATGTATTAGATTGACAATTAGGGTATTAGACTCAACTAATGATGACAACGGCTTCGCTGGACATGCCCAAAATGTAGATTAATAGTAGAGGTAGACCTGTTTAAACTCTTTAAGCATACCAGGAATGGTTTCTTTGAAATCTGAAAGGAGCTTTCTACAAATGCTGAAAAATTTAATTATCACTAGAATTTATTCAGCTCGTTTAAATGATTCACCACTTAGTAATAATTGTAATCGGGACAATAAATAAATGATATTACGTCCTACTCCAATCGTTCTTTCAACTTCCATATTGGAGTTAATTAATTTAGCTTCGCCTAGTCCATATATGGTTGAACCTTCTACATCCAAAGCTTCGTCAGAAAAGTCAATTCCTGATAAAAAATCATTTACTTTCAAACCCGCCCAAAGTTACTAAAACTACTACCAATAAGCTGAGTGTGGTTCCTCAAAGAAAATTGATTGTCGTCTCGAGATTCGCTAAAGACACGACTGTTTAAGACAATGAGTTTTATATTTCATATAGAATGCAAACTAGCAAACTAACTAATGAGAGGAGTGTTTCTTCATTTAAAATTGATATTACTTTAGAAAATTTGAAATTGATTACAGAATGGTGCAAAGATTCCTCGTCATAACTTACTTACTTTCTTAATTGCCACTATAACCGCATTAGCGATTTTGGCCGAACTTCTACAATTTGTGGTGTGCGTCTTGATGTAACACAAATTGAGGGGCCTACAATTTTACACCGACTCCGAACGGCGAAAAATTTTTTGTGAGAAGTTATTTCATGGCAGAAATACACCCGGGGGTTTGCCATTGCCTGCCGAGGGCCGACCACTATTAGAAAAAACTTTTCTATAATTGTTGATGTTACTTGCCCCGGCCAGGGCATAACACTGAGTCAAAAAAAACTGTTTCTTAAATCTTGCTTCAAAAATATACTAACAAATGTTAGAGGCCTGAACACGAAATATACTATCAAATGTTAGAGGTCTGAACACGAAATTAACTGACTTGTATTTAAAAAGCCTTCAGGATAATTATAATATTATTTCATTTACTGAAACAAGGCTAGAACTTCACGTTTTTAACACTAAAATTTTTTTGTAGTGAATATCAAATATTATATTATAGAAATGATCGCTTGGGCAGAGTAGGGGTGGAGTTTTATTCGCTGTGCACTCTACAATTCCTTCTCAAGAAATTAGTGTAGTCGCTATTAAATCCATTGAATTTAAGTGCATCCGTGTAGCACCCAACTTACTTCTTTACTTAAAATTGTAAGTTCTATGACTAAATCTTCTTAGCTAATTAACAATAAATTCCACTGCTTTAGTCGTGAACCGAGGACTTCAGATTCTCGTTTCGATAAATGCAAATCACGCACGAGATCGGCGAAATCAGAATTTGAAACCAAATGCCTTTCCGTTGATTTTGATTTACAAGGAAGGAATTCTTCCTCTACTAAATATGTTTTACCAGCATCAATGGACTCACTTTTTGTAGGCACTTCGGCATTTAAGTATTTTGGTTTTGTAACCGTAGCAACATTCGCATACTTTACGTTTTTCCGCGCTTTAAAATTGTGACCTGAAACGTTTCTTTTGCAAAAATTGCAATCGCCTTGTTTATGATATGCCTGATGATGCCAAGTCATAGGCACAGAAAAGGGCAAAGTAATTGATTGTTGAACCTTAAATTTTTTTAATGTTGTGCAGCAATATTCACAAATAAATTCTGGCTCGTACCATCGACTCGCACTATAAAAACTTTCGAAAATCTTGTTATATATTTTTACAACACCAATATTATTTTTAAAATCACGCCGATGACTTGTATCCGTAAATAAGCCACAAATGTAACAAAACTTATTACGCTTGTCGCACATTTTAGTTTTACTTTACCACGATTTTTATCCAATTTAACAGCAAACATAACAAAAGATAAACAACACGTGCACTTCAGTATAACGGAAATTTATAAAGACTTTAAAATTGAGTAAAAACTCAAAAATTAAGTGATAATTTCCTTGGGAACAACAGAAGCAAATTTTTGCAAAAATTTCGTTCTTATAAAAAGTCAAATAACTCAGTCATTTTTTTGCCGATTTTTTAAAAGAAACATTCGTTGAACTCGGTATTAAACGTACTCTTTGAATCTAATCAAAACTTTGTGTTTTTATAAAATAGTGTGTGAAAATATCGCCAAAGTCAAAAAAAGAAGAAAAAGGGTAGCAAAACTTAAGTTTGTTGTGCAAAAACAAGTAAATTTCTTCAGCTTTATTAAGACGTCTATATAATTTTCAAAAGGTCTGAGTGTCTTCTTTCTTAAACCGTTCTTAGAATGAAAATCGGTTGTTAATTAGCTAAGATATGGGCAAAGAAGTACGCAAAAGCACGAAAAATCGGTTGTTTAAGGTTAAGTCGAGATTTTGGGGGTGTTTGACAAATTCCAAATGTCACCGACATTAAGTACAGTCGAGCAGTGAAAATCTTATAATCTTTTTCTAATTGTATATTCTGTTTTCCTCTTATGTTCTAACTATGAATACGCTATGTATATATGTAAATATGTATGTATGGTCTTACCTCAGTATATAACATATGTTAAAGTGAAGTTATAACATTTTGGGTACATACAACTTTAGCGGTAAAGTCGGACCACTGGCGTTTTTATATACATATGTATACATACATACATTTTGGGTATAAATAAAAGTCAAACTGTTAAAACCGCACAGTTTTCTCAAGAGGACAAATGAAGGAAAAGTTTTAAAGCGAGCAAGCAGACGCTAAAATCAAGCATCATACGCTATAAGAAATTGTTTTAATTCCTCCGGACTGTCGCGATTAAATAAACGCAACATTTCTTTAAAACTTTTGGTCAAATTCAAAGATAAATTCTTCATTAAAAACTGAAGCAGGAAGGTGTTAATATGGTACATAGCTGCAAAAAATGTGATGAGTTGGACACCGAAAGGATGGTACAGTGCGACGCCTGCAATTCGTGGTACCATTTTGATTGTGTAGGAGTTGATAGCAATATAGCTGATGTGAGCTGGAGCTGCGAAATATGCCGACGCCATGAATCAGCTTCAAACGCTAAACCGACAGCTTCATCATCGCCAACTACTGCAAGAGGTAACGGGCAAGCGCAATATGTTCCATCATTTCTGCCACCTATAAATTCACACGTAAGGGCATCCACTCTGACCACGGCTGCCATTACGATGGCAACTACACCTGTTGCCCAAAGCACTGCAACAGCAACGTCTATGAGCTTTATCCCATCACAACCAAGCAATTATGTAAGCTCACTACCTTTGACGACCGCACCATCCTACCCAGGGTTTTGTCCATTAACGACGTCGACATATGCTACAGATGCGAGGCGTTTCGCAACAATTCCGCTAGCGGTAACGTCACATCATTTTGCGACTAGCAATACCTCAACGTCATGTATGCCACACGACAATCATCATACATATGAAGTGCAGCGAAATCTTCAACTGGAGCGACTGAAGGAAGAGGTGGAGATTCAACAGCAAATACAGAATACTCTCGCAATTCAATGAAGTGCCGTCGTTTTCAACTCCGCCCCTTCTGCAAAACTCTGGCCCGTCGCCATCGCAGCTAATCGCTAGACAAGCAATTCCTAAACAGCCTCCGACCTTTAATGGCGATCCCGAGGAATGGCCACGGTTTATAAGCAACTTCGAAAATAGCACCGCAGTCGCTGGGTACACTGATGCCGAAACCCTTATTCATCTATAGGCAAGCCTCAAAGGTAAAGCTCGCGAAATGGTAAGAAGCAAACTTTTTTTGCCATCAATGGTGCCGCAGATCATCCATACTTTGAGAATGTGTTTCGGTAGACCCGAATACATATGTACTTGAGCGCGTTGTAAATAGAGCGCGTACAATGCCTCCTCTGAAAAACAAGCTTGAGGGCTTAGTTGATTTCGCTCTGTGCATAAGAAACATATGCAATACAATGGAGGGATGCCAATTGCACATGCACCTTTACAACCCGTTGTTGGTAAAGGAACTGGTTGATAAACTTCCTAACAACCACAAACTGGGCTGGGCTCTCCATCCTAAAGATGAAAAGATTCCAATTGTAAAGCAATTCAACGACTGGATATTTTGTCTGGCCGAAGCAGCAAGCACCGTTGTAAACTTAGCACCGGGCGATGCAGAACCGCCGCAACGCAAAGAGCGTACACCGACTCCCAAAGCTTGTTGCGTTTGTAATAGTCATGACCACAAAGTTCCTCAATGTGAAGTTTTTAAGAAGTTTGCTCTACCACGCAAATGGGAGATAGTAAAAGCTAATAATCTTTGCCGTCAATGTCTTACTCAGCACAGACGCAAATGTTTCATCGATAAAGTATGCGGTGAAGAAGGCTGCAGCATAAAGCATCACCCTTTATTGCACAAATTTGTTAAACACACGGTGGAGCAATTAAACACTCACAACAGCGGCGAATCGCGCCCACTCTTCAGAATTGTTCCTGCCCGCTTGTACTGGGCAGATAACTTCATTGATATTCACGCATTTTTGGATGAAGGTTCGAGTGTCACACTTGTAGAGAGGAAGGTTTTCGATCAACTCGGTGTGAAGGGTGAGCACGGGCCACTATGTTTGCGATGGACAGGAAACACCACTCGTGTCGAAGAAAACTCCGAAAAAGCATCGTTAGAGATTTCGAGTCCGACTAGTGGTCAAAAATACAAGTTAAAGGACATTCGCAGCGTTGACGACCTTGGCCTTCCTGAGCAGTCCGTCGATATATGTACTTGAAATGCAAAATAAATATCCGTTTCTAAAGGGACTACCCATCAAATCGTATAACAACGCAAAGCCTTCATTGTTAATTGGGGCAGACAACTGGAAACTGGCGATTTCACTTAAGGTGAAAGAAGGGGATTGCTACCAAGGTGGTAAATTTAGGTTAAACGTACATACATGCGACTGCCAGGTGAAGTACGATCAATTGCATGCAACAGTTCAAGACTTCTTCGCACTAGACTCTCCAAAACCAATGGAGATTAGATCAGAGGACGACGTGAAGGCATTGACCATCATGAACCGTACTTCTAAGCAAGTAAACGGTCGTTACGAGATTGGGCTTTTATGGCGAAACCCGATGGAGGCTCTACCTAGCAGTTATTTAAATGCATTACAACGATTAAAATGCTTAGAAAAGAAATTCATCAAAGATCCCGCACTTCGATCTACCATGCAAGAACATATCAATAATTTGGTCGATAAAGGATACGCCCAAAAGCTTTCATTAGCAGAAGCGGCCATTCCAAGAACTAAAACATGGCACTTACCAATTTTCGTCGTTACTAATCCTAATAAACCGGGTAAAATCCGAATGGTTTGGGACGCGGCAGCGAAAGCAAATGGTGTGTCACTTAACCATTTTCTCTTAAGTGGGCCCGACTTGCTCAATCCACTTGTTGATATACTGCTGGCATTCAGAGTAGGTCGAATAGCCGTATGTGGTGACATTGCCGAAATGTTTCACCGAATAAGCGTCCGAGAGCAAGATATGCACGCCCAGCGTTTTTTGTGGCGTGACGAGAATGATGACTTACAACAACCGAGCATTTATGTTATGCGCGCGCTAACGTTTGGTCTCAACTGTGCTCCTTGTATCGCTAACTTCATACGCGATAGGAATGCAGATAACTTCAAACATAAATTTCCTAGAGCTGCAGCAGCGGTAAAGAAGAATCATAACGTCGATGATTTCATCGGCAGTGAAGACGACGAGCTATCCGCGTTGAAGCTAGCAACACAGGTCAAGGAGATTCACCGCGCCGCAGGATTTAACATACGAGGCTGGTCGTCAAATTCTAAAGCAGTTTTGAAGCAACTAACTGATGATCCTGGATCTGTGCACAACGTCGAAGGATGGACCTCAACGACAAAAATCTTAGGTATGTTTTGGGATCCGAGCAGCGATAATTTTAAGTACATTTGCAGATTTACGAGACTTCACCGTGACGTAATCAACGAAGTATATGCGCCGACAAAAAGAGAGATCCTCCAGGTGCTGATGTCTATCTTCGATCCACTGGGGTTTGTAAGCTGTTACACCATAGGATTCAAAATCCTTCTTCAAGACGTATGGCGGTCCGGAATTCCCTGGGAGGATCCCCTGGGTAACGAGCTCTACAAGAAATGGTGTCGTTGGAAGAATATAGTTGCGCTAATAACGGCAGTCGAAATACCACGTTGCTACTCCTTGGAGCTTAAAGACGCCGATGACGTCGAATTGCATACGTTCGTCGACGCTGGTGAGAACGCATACGCAGCGGTTTGTTACCTGCATATAAGAAGGAATAGCAAAATATCAACCATGATCGTAGCGAGTAAATCTAAAGTTGCACCGCTCCGGCCACTATCGATTCCACGCCTAGAGTTGCAAGCGGCAGTAATTTATTTATTTATTTATTTATTTATTTATTTAAGTCTATGAATATCGATCCTTACAGACTATGGAAAAAAGTAGCTTAGTACAAGCTATTGATATACATATTACATATTTTCAATAAAGCTACAATATAGAATTTAAAAGATTCAAAAAAGCGTTCCTTGAAAGTGAAAAGTCAAGATCAGCATTACTATTAAAGGAATTCAATTCACGTAAAGAGCGAGTAATGGGGGCATTACTGGCGTACTTAGTTTTAAAGTTATCCCCATGAAAAGGGTAAAAGTTCCGAAGAGATCGCTGGGGAACATTAAATCGAATCCGTTCCAACAAGTAAGGGCAATCAATGACTCCAGTTATAATACAATGAGTAAAGGGCAGGCACAGTATAGACCTACGAGTTTCCAGGGACTTGAGATTTATAAGCATTAGACGAGCAGAATAGGATGGTATGGGATCTGTAAAATTCAGAGACCGAAGTGCAAACTTAAGAAAAATTTTTTGTACACGTTCTATTCTATTGATAGCTAGCTGGGTACTTGGTCTCCAAATAAAAGCAGCATATTCTAAGTGAGATCTCACAAATGATACATAGAGTAACTTGATGGTATAGGGATCAGTGAATTGAAGCATTCCGTCTTACGAAACCCACCATGGAGAAAGATTTGGAAGTGATATAATTTATATGGTTATTAAAAGAGAATTTACTATCAAAAACAACGCCAAGGTCCTTAATCTCCCTAACACGCAGAAGGTCACATTTCGCTATATTGTACTTAGCAGGTATAATGTTAGAGATTTTGGAGTAGGTTATTTGGAAGCACTTAGATAAGTTCAGTGAGAGACGTGATTTCTGGCACCACAAGTAAAGCTGGTCAATATCAGTTTGAAGCTTAATGGCATCATCTGGGGTCTTAATCGCTGAGAAAATCTTTAAGTCATCAGCATAAAGCAAAAATTTAGCAAATGAAAAACAACTTTTGATGTCGTTAATAAATAGTACAAATAGGAGTGGTCCCAAGATACTTCCTTGCGTGACTCCAGAAAAGGCAACAAAAGGGTTAGACGAAATACCATCAAATGTAACAATACAACGTCTATTGCACAAGTAAGAGTTTATCCATTGCAGAAAGGCAGAATGAAAGCCAAGGCAAGCTAATTTTTCAATTAGGACTTTATGTGAGACTTTATCGAAAGCTTTCGAAAAGTCAGTGTAAATACAGTCAACCTGTAAACCAGCCGAGAAAGACTCAATGCAGTATTCACTAAAAACAGCTAGATTCGATACTGTAGATTTATTGGAGACAAACCCATGCTGATTTCGGCATATTAAAGATTTAACCGCAAAACTCAACTTTGCATTGACTGCGTGTTCAAAAATTTTTGAGATAGTCGAGAGCTTTGAAATAGGCCTATAATTTCTAACGTCATTTTTATTGCCACTCTTAAAGATTGGCGTTATGGAGGTGAGCTTCCATGCGTCAATGAAACTCCCCGAGGATAAAGATTTATTGAAAATTACTTTCAGAGGATAGACCAAAGCAGGACAATTTTTTATTAAGACTGCTGAAAGTCCATCAACATCAGTTTGGGAGGAAGATTTCAATTTAAAAAAAGCTTTACTAATATCCTCAGATGAGAGGCATAGAGCACCGTAGTCCAAATAGTAGTCTAAGCTAGACGAAAAGTCACTCGGATGGTTTTGTTCTTCATTAACAAAATTTGATTTAAAAAAATCGGCAAATAAATTTGCCGCTTCACTCGAGGTTCGCGCATATTTATTATCAAAGAAGATACCAGTGGGAACACTAGCGCAGCTCCTTTTGGATTTTATGTAGTTCCAGAAGTTTTTAGGATATGATTTAATGTTCATCTCCATGTTTCCAATGTAGTTATTATAGAGAATTCTTTTTAAGTAGTTGAATTCCTTTAAAGATCGCTTATATTTAACGAAGAATAAATGGTTCTTCGTAGATTTAAACTTTTTAAAATAATTGTTTTTAATGTTTTTTAGCATTTTCAAATCCTTAGAATACCAGGGTAATTTATAAGATTTTTTCTTTCTAACTGGAATATTATCCAGGCATAGTTTAGACAAAATGGATTTAAAAGTAGAGAAACTGTTAAATGTATCAAGACCTGTAAATAAATTATCCCAATTAATATCGAGTAATAATTCATTAAAGCTAACAAAATCGCATAATGCATAATTAAATGATAACCTGTCATCAGAAGTAACTGAAGCAAAACAGTACAACTCGAATTTTACAACTAATGGTAAATGATGCTTATCCTTAGGAGTAATTGGATTCAAACATTCACTAACTTTGTAGCTCAGGTTATCACTTACAAATATGAGATCCAAGATTCTATTCAGAGAATTCACGAAATTATTAACTTGACATAAATTAAGACTAAGAATATTATCAATAAAATATAATTCATGATTTGCAGAAACATTAGTAGGTGTGAGGCTATAGTTAGACATACTAGCATACCAATTTATTTTGCATAAGTTGAAATCACCAAGCACGCATAAATGATCATCATTTAGGTTGTTTAAAACCAAAGATACCACGTTGTCAGCATGCGCTTTGTACAATTCGAAAGAACTTTCAGGCGGTATATACGAAGCGAGTAGGTATATAGAACCTTGTGAAGAGTGGCAACTTATACAAACACAAATTTGATCCAACAGGGAGTCACCATTGTTGAGTGGAAACAGGAATGCACGGAATTGACGCTTGACAGCAATTAAAACACCACCACCACGGAAGCAACCAGTTTTTGCAGCATCCCTATCTTTGCGAAACACATTAAACAGCTTCGGATCGAAGAACTCACTGTCGAAGAAACTTGCATTTAGCCAGGTTTCAACAAGAACGAAGATGTCGAAATCTAGTTGCGCACTAAGGGAATGCACAAGGTCAGCCTTTGTTCGCATGCCAGATAAGTTTTGGAAATACACCTTAAGGCAGCCTGTAGGAAGACCAGAAGACTTTATTATGTCGGAGGCAGCTGTTGTGGATCCTTTTGAAAAAAACGGAAAGGCTTTACGGTTACATTTGTCGGCCATATTTCTGAACTGAGCATTTTTTTATACGATGGCTCCGGAACTCCCAACTTAAAGTTGACTCTCTTAATGTCTTTTAATGAAACATCCTTTCTAATCAATTTAAAACAGGATAGCATAGTTTTATTTAAACCTGTTTGCTTAGAGACGTAATCTTTAATATCAACTTCAGATACGGAAGGCGAGAAAGATGCCAAATGTAGCCATTTATATTTGACCGCAACATCTAAGTCCATACAAGTATTTGTACCTACCACTCGCACTTGTTTTTTGTTCCGTTTATTAGTGACCGTGGTCCACTGTGCATTATTAACCGCAACAGATGGCGAAATAAGAGAGCGAGAGATGCTAGTAGGCGAGAGAGCAACATTAGAGACAACATCAACTGGCGCCGGTATGCGTTGTGAAGACTGCGAAAAGCTTGAAGCAGCACTCACATTAGGAACGGAAGCATCAGTATCAATGATAGAAACCGCAGTAGTAGTTGAGAGGGCGGCAGAGGAGATGACAGCTGTTGGCGACAGAATCTCTGCGCACGAGAGTGTAGCAGACAAAGGCCGAGCGTTATCAGCAGAGGGCATAGCATTAGTAGCGATAGTCGATGAGCGGGAAGCATGTGAGATTTGCGAAGATGGCAACAGAGGGCGATTAGCACCACTTATTTGTTTTAAGGCAGCATTCTCACTACCAAACTTCTCAATAGCAGCACCAATGTTAGACCGTAGGTTATTGACCTCAGCAGTGAGTAAGGAAATAGCGTCATCCTTTTCGAGCAGATTTCCCTGCATAGAAAGAAGATCTGAGTGCATGTTCTCAGTTTTAACCACTAATTTACTGTTGTCTTCACGTAAAGCGTTGATTAAGTTATGAACGCTGGCATTCTCAGATCGAAGGGAGACAATTAAATTGTACAAAGATCCCAAAGTAACTTGTTGTTTATTGACAGTGTCACCAGAATTATCGCACTGTTTTAGAGAGCCAACAGACTTAGAATTCACAGAGTTTAACGAGTTGGACTTTGTAACATTGGGTTTAGTACCAGTTGATATGACGTTCGCTACAGTTGGAGGCGAACGAATTCAGTTGCGTCGAGCTGCGGCGCAGGCGTCACAAAAAAAACACTGGTTTGAGCTCAACAAGAATTCCAAGTCTGCTGGTTGAATACCAACACATAGTGTATGAAAAATTTCGTTGCACTTCGCGCACTGCACTTTTGGTTGGGCTCTATCAACCTTTTGGCCACACGAGCAAGGCATTATGATGCTTAGAAATATATGTAAAGATATTTTAATGAGAGTTTTAAAGGTTACGCAAGAGTCACTATCTCATTAATTTGTATTAGTTCTATATTTTTAACATTGCAGTCAAGCAAATACATAACACAGTAATATCGAAGTAGGATTTTACGATAAGAATTGACGAGCAGCGCAAAACACGTCCGTACAGCATGAACACACTACATATGTGTAAGATTAGCTTCAATGGTCGGCAAGGTGCAGCGTATTGGCATCACGTCCATGTTTTGGTGGACGGAATCGAAAACCGTACTGCGTTGGATTCGAATGGACCCGAGGAAATTTCATAAATACGTGATGCACCGAGTAGGCGAAATTTTAGAGGCGACAAATATAAATCAATGGAACTGGGTACCTTCTAAGCAAAATCCGGCCGATTTAGCCACGAAGGTTTCTACCAGCGCCAACTACGACTTGTGGTTTACAGGACCGGAATTTTTAGCAGAAGAGCAAAGAGCATGGCCGCATTTTACCGATATTGATCCTAAAGACGATGATTTGAAAGAGGTCAGACACTATGTTTTACATATAGAAAAGCAACCTTTACGTAATTTAAAGATAAACGTGGAGTATTTCTCTAATTGGGAGCGCCTGTACAGAGCTGTAGCGACGTTTACGCTTTACGTCAATATCCTACATGTCAAAGTGTCATCAAAAATACCTATGCGCAGACTAACCTTCGATTTAATTCAACAAGCACAACAATTGTTAATCAGATACGCTCAAATGGATTTCACCATTGTGCTAGCATTTCTCCAGCGAGGCAAAATCGTAAACAAAACTAGCAAATTATACTATCTCGATATTTACTTAGACGTGAACGGTATTATTAGAAGCAGAAGCCGTGTAGAAAACTTGAATAACCGTGTAGATGCAGTAGTATTGCCAACTTCTCATCACGTAACGCTTCTCATAGTCCGCTCAGCTCATGCACGTTTTCACCATCAGATGCACGAAGCTACAATCAACCACATACGAACACAGTACGTCATACCTCGTCTCAGAGCTCTATATAAAAGAGTACGCCAGCAGTGTCAACGATGCAAAAATGACAGTTCCTGGCCGCAAGTCCCACAAATGGCACCGCTTCCAGCAGCCAGACTTGCTGCTTTCGAGAGACCATTCACGTATGTTGGCGATGACTATTTCGGATCACTATCGGTTGTGGTGGGAAGGCGACGCGAAAAGAGATGGGGTGTTCTATTCACGTGTCTGACTTTCCGTGCTATACATATAGAAATAGCTGGCAGTTTGGACACAAGTTCCTGCATTCTAGCAATACAAAACTTCATATCTCGTCGTGGCTATCCCAGGCAGATATTTTCTGACAACGGCACTAATCTAAAACCTGTATATTCCTGGATGAAAAAAACTCTTTAGTTCTGTGTGCGGTATGAATTGGCGCGTTGTCTTGTTGGAAGATCCAAGAATCTCCGTAAAGATCCCCAGCGAATTCGTCATCCAACAGCTTTACGTACATCTCCGCGTTCGCTCTGGTGGGTATGAAACAAAGTGGTGACTTTCCTGCACACCCAAAAGCTGCCCAAATCATCAGCGATCCGCCACCGTGATTGCGCTTATGGCGAGTTTGCCGGGGTTGCCGTACATCGCGCCAATACTTCTGGCTACCATCCGGACCGTCCAAATTGAATTTTTTTTCGTTAGAAAAAATAACATTTCGGAACTCATCCGTCCAAAATTTAAAATTTTCAGCAAATGCCAAACGTGCGGTTATGTGGCGCTTCAATAGCTTAGGTACTGGCTCTCGGGACTCATACTTGACCAATTTATTTTCGGTCAAGAGTTGATGCACTCTTCTCCTAGATATGCTAAGATCTAAATGGGTCTTGATCTCTAGGCATGACATGTTTTTCTCAACTGCCAGCCGCCGAATTTCCCGCTTACATCGTTCATCGACATTGGTCGGTCTTCCGGAGCGCTTAATTTTGCCATATTCATCGGGACTTTTCAAGTAATTAGAAATCGTATTTCTGTGCCTATTCACTCGGGCAGCTATATCGGCTATTTTTGTTCCCGCTTCAGATAAACCCCGTATTATTCCGCGCTCTTCCTCGGACAAATGTGTAGCACGTGGCATTATAACCTAAAAATCACATTAAGCGTAAATTTTATGTGTTAAAAATATACCGTGCACTACTTTCGCTTACGAGTTTTTAGCTAAAAATATCCCCACTTTACTTAACTTCGCTTGCTCGCATTCCAATGCATACTAAACTTTGATTGCACATATACTTATTTCCTAGGAAAAACATACGTCTAATTAGAAATTGAAGATAACGGTGCTTAGAATGAAATATTTTTGCATTTGGAAATAAAACAAAAGATGTAACAAAAACAATTGCCTACCTAAAAAATTTATACCGTTATTAAAACAGAAGCAAACAGTTAAAAAAACAATGCACATATAATTATTTCCCTAAGGTAGGAGCGTTGTGAGTTATATGTTTTGGATGTTTTGTTGGTATATTGATTTCTGAGCAGAGGTTTAATACTTTACCTATTGCTGGCTCTATTTTGGGTATGTATTTTCTTTTCTTATAGCTTTCAGTTATGTTATGGAGGGGGTTGCCCTTTGTTGTTCGAAGTGTTTTAAATAGTCTTGCCGTGGTTAAATCTTTTTGGTTTTCTATTGAAAGTGTATTGGCTTCGAAAAGTATGTTAGAGATTGGAGTGGAGCGTAGAGCCCCCAGAGCAGTTCTTATAGCTGCATTAAAAATTTTGAAATATAAAAAATTGCGTATCTTTAATTAATATAAAGCAACAGGTTCACGTACTGATTACTTAAAATACAAAGCAACATTTGTGTCAATGAATAAAAAACTAAAATGATTTCGTAAACTCGAAGCGTAGGGTAAATGGTTTTCCTTCAAGTATCAAGTATCAGTTTGCACGATTTTTTTTAATCCAATCATTTCACTTAAGACAATATACCATTTTCAATAATATAATTCATATTCCAGTAATTTTTTCTGAAGTTTTTTTACTTTACCTAAAAGCTTTAAGGTTTAAATTGGTGTTCATACTCGTAAACCTTTATTTAACTTGATCAATCAGTCACTAAAGCAACACATTTTTCTGTCAGCTTGGAAACAGTATTTTAAAGCTTTCCGCAATACCAAGTACGAGTTTTGTAACTGTAAATACATATACCATTAAGAATTTATTACAATTCACAAGTGATGTTTCAAAAGGGGTTACAGAAAATACTCCAACAGACGTTGTATACGTTACTGACAATATAATAGAATCAAGCATATATATTTGCTAAAAACAGTTATTTAACACATTTCTTAACCAAATAAAAACATGTATTTAGTTTCGTTATTTCATTAAAGAAAAAAAACTCTTGAAAAAATATAATCAGAGAACTAAACTTCGAAAATAATAATAAAACTACATTAAAAAGTGTGACAATTTTAAAACTTTGTAGCAAAACCTTTATTTGCAAGTATTTCAGTGCATCTTTTCGGCATAGATTCTACTAGGGTCTCACAGACCGACTTGGGTATGGAATACCAATCTTCCTGGATTCTTTGCCAAAGTTCTTCCTTATTCTTTGATTTAGCGGACCCAAGATTTTCCTTTACAATCTTCCACAAGTTCTCTATCGGGTTTAAGTCCCGAGATTGCGAAAGCCACGTTATCACATCGATTCCACGACATCGATTTCGGGTCATTATCCTGTTGAAACTGCCAAATCAAAGGCATGTTCCATTCGCATAGGGTAGCATAACGTCTTCTTATATTCTTAGGTATCGGTACCGGTCCATGTTTTCCCGAATATAAAAAAATTCCCTATTTCATTATATTTCCTCCCCTATTCTTGAATGTTTTTGTTGTGCACCTGGGATTCATTGGAACTTTTCGTGACAATCTGTCGAAGAGGTTCCTTTTTACAAAAGATGGACAACACTTCTTGAAAATATTTCTACGCTTATTACCTTATGGATGACTGCAGCGAATTTAAAACAGTCGCGCTTTGATAGTCTCTCAATGAAATTGTCGTACTCTGACGTCGTTTTTCGCGGTTGATCTCTCATTTCGAATATTATTTGAGGCGAAAGTAAACACAAATTTGTATGATCTTTTAATAATTTTTGCAATTTCCGTTTGCGTAACCCCATTTTTTGTTTCAAATTTTGTATATATTTATTCTTTTCTTCTAAATCAAAGCAAATTTCACTAAATACGACATATAAGTAAATGTCCACTTACAATACAATTTAGTACATACCAAAAATCACTTTTATTGCTTTTTATTCCGTTGCAAGTTTCAAGCGCAAAAGTAACAGTAAAACGAAAACGGTTTTCCGTTATGACGTTTCAAACGACAAATAGTGTACAGATTCGATTACAGACAAAAGTTATCGGAAATATAATAGCAAAGGGAGACAATCATAATCTCGATCTGCTTGGCTTTCCACCTTCTCTCCTCCGTTAGATATATGTAGATAGAACTCAAATAGTGATATATAAAAGTGCTTTTTCCAATGTTATTGATGTGTCTTCGGGAGTTCCTCACGGCAGCCGATGGGATTCTCGGTTTAATCTTACCCAATATACTAATCTTTTTGAAAACGGGGCAAGTAACATCAACAAATTTTGGGAAATATTGCCAAATTGCCAAATTTGGCGTGTTTGACAATTCAATAAGTAAACAAAACGCACACCAGCAAGGCACATTGAAGATAAGTAAGTAATTCTATTGTTCGAAAAAAGTGAAAAATAAATATAAAAAGAATAAATTTGCAGCTTGTGCATCAAAGGCGATGGTATATAAAGCGAAGGAACAGAGTTGGGCATTAGGTTTATTCTTTGCGCTCCTGCAATGAGGTCGGATTCCAAAAAGTGATCGGAACAAACCCAACCGCTTACAGGAAGTTCCACGCCACATGCTCTGTTCCAATTGGATCTTATCCACTGATCTTGCGGAACCTTAAAAAAGTCACATCCTATCCCAATCTCTTATTGCAAAGAAAACATTTTCCCATTTCTGAATATGTAAATATAATTTGGATATGTAATATGTAAACAATTTGTTTTCATCTATAATCAAAACAAATAATAGTTTGTTATGATAAAATGTAAACAAACTTTGACAGCTGATGAACCACTTCGAATGAAAAAAATCAAAAAATCAACCCTGTTGCTGTTACCTGGTTAATGTGCCTTGGACGGTACGTAAAATTTTGAAAGTTGTCAAAGTCAAGCAAACCCCTTTAGAGGTAATTTTCCAAAATAAATTTTTAAGTAACTATTGAAGACAATTCGCTAAAATTTAATGTGCAGAGTGGGGTTGTATAAGTAAATAAAAGAAATTTAAAAAAATTCGAAATAGGTGCAAGTAACATCCAAATTATTGCCTAGGCAGGCAATGACAAATCTCCGAATGTATTTCTGCCATCAAAAAACTTCGCACAAAAATCCTTTGCCGTTCGGAGTCGGCAAAAAACTGTAGGTCCCTCAATTTGTGTTACAACATCAAGACGCACACCTCATATTGTAGGAGAAGCGGTTATAGCGCCAATTAAGTAAGCAACTAAGTAAACTCCACCAAATTTGGATTTCAAGTCAATAAGCAAGATTTCGAAAATCGTAAAAATCGGACAAAAATCATCTCGATCAACAACGATAGTTAACAAAAAAAAATTATATTTAAGTAACTATTAAATAGGAACATATATCTCCCAACTACATTATCAAACCCAGAGAAATTTAGTATACGTCTTAAATTCCAAGCCTGTAAGCTGAAACCAGACCTACCTCTCACATAACGGTAAAATACACAATAAAAGAATGGCATAGCCCATGTCCAAATAATAATAATTTTCTTAATTAGATAGAGAAATACTTAAAAAATCATATTTAGAAAAATGGATATGGTATGTTAAAGTCATACTAATTTCTTTTTGTCGTTTAAGGTCTCACAATGAGTTATACTACCACAACCGGCTTGCTTTGCTGCGCCAATAAAGACATATTTTTTAGATATTGAATAGTGCTTTTGGGCTTACAATATTCTTTATACCTTGATCTAAAGGACAATTTATATATCATGTATCTACGTCAGATAGCTGGGAAGGGGCAGGTGTTCGCCAACTAGTAATATATAGCCATTGGGCTATATATAACCATTATGCTAAAGCGTAAAATATTAAATTTTAAAATCAGTAAGCGATGGACACTTATACTGAACGGTCACGGCCACAATCAATTTCCCTAAGCTAAACTAACTAATAAATATCATTCCAACAAAAATAAAAAACGAACAAGTTACGGTAGTGGTGATAAGAATAATAAACAAAAGTTAAAAAGAAACTTACAAGTGAACAACATGAAGAAACCGCCTGACGTCCAACGCACATACACTTCACCCCACCCCTGTTTCGAAATGGACAATAGCAAAGATTTCCCTAACAAAAGGATTGGCCCAAAACACATGATCATAAAAAGAACAAATAATGAGGAAACACTCGAAAAAGACTCTCCCTTTCTAATCAAAAAGGTGATCGATGCGGTATGTTGTGAAGTAAACACATGCACAAAAACATGAAACGGGGTCCTACATATAAAAATAAAAACTGCAGCACAAGCAAGTAAACTTTTTAAACTCACTCCACTCTCTCCACCAAAATATTGCAAAGGTGCAAAACTTTGCGCTAACTGTGGTGAAGCATATCACATAAACAATGAAAACGAAGAAAAATGTGACAAAAGCCCAAAATGTAACAACTGTGTAACAAACAAGAACAACGAAGATGCACACTCAACCTACCACAAAACCTGCCCAGTATTCATAATGCAAAAAGAAATTCAAACAATTAAAACTATACATAAAGTCGGCTATAAAAAAGCTACAGAAATATACCAACAAAGAAAAAGCAACGCATATAACAAAACACTTCGACCGCAGGTAACATACAAAGCAACAGAAGACACCCAACTGATCCGGCAACAAAATTTAGCAACAGGTGAAAGTAGAACAAAAAGTACATCTAACCAAGAAGCATCGATCAGCACAAAAGATAACGAAATCCAGAAAATAACACAACAGAAAGCAACAACTTCAACCAACATAGCGAAGAACCAACAACAAGCAACTACAAAAATTACACCAATAGCAAACAGAGTAAAATACAAATTCTCCGCTCAATATATCGAAACGGTTACGCACTCAACTCAAGTGGATTACAAACAAAAGAAACACATCAAAATCTAAAATGCCCAACACACCAAACCTCGACTCCGATAGTGATGTCGAGTGATTCATGGAAACATAATTATGGACAAGCACCATCTAAACATCTCACAATGGAACATAAAAGGATACGTAAACAATTATATAGAATTACAACTACTAATTAAGAAACACAAATGTAAAATAATCTCATTACAAGTGAATAGCTGAGTGAAGAGCTAGGCCGGTTTTCCGTAGAGCGGGGAAAATAAGAGTATAAACAATTGGATTAAAATATAGTTTATTAAAAATATTTCATGGAACTCAACTTACCGCGTCTGTCTGCTGTGGGGATCGCCAAAAGAAAGGGCAGAAGCAACGACTTCCTTTAACTTCAGAGAGGCCGAAGTTTTTGAACAGAGCTTTTTGACGAAAGCGGTAAGTTAGGGTTGCCATTTGGCGAACGGAGTGAACATTCCGCCCGCCTTGCAGTATTACTGCGAAAAGCGCAAGTTTACAAATTATTTTAAAGATACATGGTTCAGTCTTTTAAATCAGTCTTGTAAATTAAAGTTAAATACATTTCAAGGTACAATTTTTGTTTTTTCGAAATTTCCTTAATTCTAAATACAATTTTTTTTTTTTTTTTTAAATATTGGTGCTGGCCTAGTGGGTCACGCCTGAAATAACCCATCCCAGTAGGGTGTTCTGCGCGACCAACTGTCCAGCGATGGAGGGCATCAGCCCAGGCTGTATAAGCTTGGCATACAGATCCGCGCCAAGCACCATTTCGACCGGCGCTGCTTTGTCGTAATACGGGTCGGCGAGTCGCAAATTGTTAAAACCTTGCGCGGCCTGGGGTGTTAGCGAGCGTAAGGGTGTCGGCGTTGGATTGATCGTCTCGATGTTTGCGCACACGGACAGCTCGTCATGACCACCAAGGTTGTTGCGTAGTGTCAGATGGCACACTCGGCCGGCTCCACGCACCTGAGTGCGGAGTCGCAGTCTTGTGACCGTGGCGGCGGAAATGGTGGTCGCCGGACTCACAGGGTTGATGACGGCACGCACTGTGGAGAACCTATCCGCAGTGCGTAAGCGTACCAACGCCGTAGGTGACAACGCCATCATTTGCTGCCAAGGGAGTGTTGCTGATCTTTTCTCAATGATTGCTCGCGCATTTCGGCGACGACGAGCACCTTGACCGCGCCTTCTTTTCGGATGGGGTGGCCGACGAGACGAATCGAGTCTCGTTCGGTCCGGGCTACGCCGCTGAGACGAATCGAGTCTGAGCCGGTCGTTTCCATTCCGCCAGTCCGATCGGAAGTCACCAGCTCTCTTAAGTCGGCGAGACGAATCGAGTCTGGCTCGATCTTGAGTGAGCGGTGTGCGCGGAAAGTGTCGCGTCATAGAACGCGGAGCCGGCTGCGCCCTATTGAGGGGTGGCCGGAACGGGTGGGAGAGCGTCATTGCGGTTGCTGCCGTGGTTGTCATTGGCGCATCCCTTTCCTTATTTGTCGGCAAAGCATCTATTTCAGCCATCAAGGCTTCCTCTTCCTCGACTTGCTGTGCCCATGAGAGCTCGACGACGTCTTCATCTTCTTCTTCTGCGTCGGAGCTGGGGCCATGAAGCATTGTGTGATGGGTTTTGCCGCATCGTTTGCAACGAATTACACTATCACAATCGCTTAAGGCATGGTCCGAAGCGAGGCAGTTGCTGCAATAGCGATATATCAACGCCGTTCTCAACCGAATTTCGGGAGTCATTCGGCGGAACTCGGCGCACAGTCGGAGAGGATGGTTCTCCATACATAGGCCGCATGCGAATTTCGACATTTTCTAAACGAGAAAAAATAAAATTAGTTTATGGCAAATTTAGTCAGTTTCGTTTGGTAATAGAACAAGCTTCACTACTGGTCTACTAATTATGCCGCGCTGAGTTTGAATGTCGACAATTCGAACCTTATCATCTGACCCAGGATGAACCTTTGCCACCCTGCCTAATCTCCAATCATTCGGAGGAATGTTTTCTTCACGAACAACTACCAAATCGTTGATAGCAAGGTTTCTCTGTGGATATTTCCACTTATATCGTTTTTGTAGTTCTGATAAATATTCCGATTTCCATCTTCGGCAGAACATTTGGTTCATTGCCTTTAATTTTTGCCATCTATTAACCAATGAGATCGGGTTATCATTGATTTCCGGTTCTGCCTTTGACAGAAGAGGCGAGCCAACCAGAAAGTGTCCTGGTGTAAGCGGGGTGAAGTCATTGATATTGACTGACATTGGACTTATTGGACGAGAATTTAAACATGCCTCGATCCTGGCCAACAGCGTAGAAAGTTCTTCGAATGTATATTTCATTGAACCTGCAATTTTCTTGAAGTGGGTTTTGAAACTTTTTACCCCAGCTTCCCATAAGCCTCCCATATGAGGAGCACCTGCAGTAATGAAATGCCAATTTATTTCCGATAACTCGTCGCTGTTGGCTATAGCTTTGGGCCATGACTTTAGAAATGCCTTAAAGTCTCTTTTGATTTCTCTTGAGGCTCCCACAAAATTGGTGCCGTTGTCTGAATATATGTGATTCGGACAACCTCGGCGAGAAATAAATCTTGACAGCGCTGCCATAAATGAGGCAGTTGAAAGATCACTTGTGGCTTCAAGATGTATGGCCTTTGTAGAAAAGCATACAAAAACACATACGTAGCCTTTCGTAATCAAACAAGCTCGGCCTGTAAAGTTTTTCACTTCAAATGGGCCCGTGAAATCGACACCAGTTGTTTCAAATGGTCTCGTTATTTGCGTTCTGGACGCAGGTAGAGCAGCCATGAGTTGGGTTTGCTCTCGTTGTCTATACAAAACACAAGTTTTACAATTGTGTATAATAGACCTAATGAGGTTTTTGGCTTTCACCAACCAGTATCGCATGCGTAAAAGACGCAGGACTAGCTGGTTGCCGCCATGGAGTGAGACCAAGTGAATGAATTTTATCATTATTTTGGAGAAATGACAACCATATGGCAATATAATTGGGTGTCGTTCATCGAAGCTCATTGAAGGAGCGTTATTTAACCGGCCACCGACTCTGAGAAGCCCAGTGTCGTCAATGAAGGGAGTCAACGATAGAATCGTAGACCCTTTTCCCACAGGCTTTTTGTTTTGTAAGTCCTTGTATTCAGAGGCAAAATGTGCTCTTTGGGAGAGTTGAATAAGCCTTGATTGGACGAATTTGGCTTCATCAGGAGTGATGACTGGAGAATTCGAGCGTTCTTTGTGTGATGGATGAATCCCTAAAAACTCGAGCAATTACTCGAATAGCCTTTGGTAGGCTGGAAAAGCGTTCTAAAATGTCTTCAAATGGAAGAATTGACGCTGTATGGACTCGAACAGCCTTTGTTTCGAGTGTTGTTTCAAAGGCTTCTTTGGATTGTGGTTTTGGCCAACTTGCTTGGCTGAATTTAAGCCACTTTGGACCACACCACCAAAGATTATTATTTCGTAATTCTTGAGGAAAAAGACCACGACTAGCGAGGTCTGCTGGGTTGTCTTCGGAGCTTACATGATTCCAGTTCTCTATCTTCGTACTTTCAGATATTTTCGAAACTCGGTTAGCTACAAATGTAGACCACGAGCAAGGTGGCTTGTTTAACCAAGCGAGAACAATTGTGGAATCAGTCCAAAGTATAACCCTTGATTTTCAATACCCATTTGGGGCAAAAGAAAATCTACCATATTGGAAAGGAGAACTGCTCCAGATAATTCCAATCTCGGTATAGAGATGGTTTTGACAGGAGCAACTTTTGTTTTGGTCAGGAGCAAATGTGTTTCAACATTTGAATTTGCGTCCTGCACACGAATATAAATAGCTGCTCCATATGCCTTTTCAGAGGCGTCACAAAACCCATGAAACTGTGTTTGACAGTTCGGACTATAATTAACCCATCTGGGGATTTTTATAGAATTGATATGAGGATAGTTATCCAAGAACATTTTCCACTGATGTAGAGAGTTTGGATTCAACTCCTCATCCCAATTTGTCTTATCTAGCCAAATTTGCTGCATAAGCATTTTTGCTACTACGATAATTGGGCTTAACCAACCTGCAGGATCGAACAATTTGGCAATTGTGGACAGAACTTGTCGTTTTGTAAACGAATCTTTGTTCTCCAAGGACTTTGCCAAGAAATAAAACTGATCCGATTTTGCGTTCCATCGGATGCCTAAAGTCTTAGCTTCGCTGGAATCGTGGATTTCCAGAAAGTCAGTGGCTAGCAGGTGGCTACTTTGAAGACCTAACAGAATTTGCTTACTGTTTGAGGTCCACTTTCTTAGCGGAAAACCTGCCGAGTTTAACGCCTCAATAAGTTGGTCTCGTGATTTAACTGCCTCGGGTATATCATGCGCACCAGCCAGTACATCATCCACATATGTACTTGACTTAAGAATTTCTGATGCTAGGGGATATTTTAACTTAGAGTCCTTGGCAAGTTGTAGCAACGTGCGTATTGCCAAATATGGCGCACAGTTGAGACCGAAGGTGACTCTGTCTAACTGAAAGTCCTTCATCTCCCCGTCCAAAGAATCTCTAAAGAGGATTCTTTGATATGAAGTATGCTTGGGGTTGACGATTATTTGTCGGTACATTTTCTCAATGTCCGCATTGAACACATATTTGAATAATCGCCACCTTACAACAAGCATTGTCAAATCGGTTTGGAGAGGTGGACCAGTGTACAAAAGGTCATTAAGACTGACTCCATTTGAAGTGGGACAAGATCCGTTGAACACCACTCTTAATTTTGACGTGGTACTGTCAGGTTTATGGACAGCGTGGTGTGGAAGGTAATAGCTTTTGGAAGGGTCCTTGCATTTGTCATATACAACTTCGTGCATGTGACCCAAATCCACGTATTCTTGAAGTACCTTACTGTATTCCTCCTTTATTAGGGGTTTTTTGCTCAGAGACATCTCACTTCGGAGAAATTGTCTCATCGCGATATGACGAGAAGCGCCCATATGTTCCCTTAGAGGTGTAAGTTTGAACGGGAGCGAAACTACATACCGACCTTCGTGATTGCGGAAGGTGGTATCTGTGTAGAACCGCTCGCACTGTTCTTCTTCGACCGTAGTAAATTTGGTCTTTGGTACTTCTTCTAACTCCCAAAACTTAGTGATTTGTTGATCTAGTGAGACCTCACTAAAGTATGAAAGATACGTGGTCTTCGGAACCCTTCCACTCAGCACGGGTCCGGTTAAGATCCATCCGAACACCGTGTTTTGAGCCATGAGAGTGTCGAGAATATTCGACTTTACCCCATTTAAAACCACTTTTGGATAAAGGTCTCCACCAATTAACAAGTCAATTTGTTGGCTCTTAAAAAAGTTATTATCTGCCAACGGGATATCAGGAAGCGATTTTAAAATTGCATCACTGATCGTTTGAGACGGTAGAAAACCTGTTAGTTTGGGAAGAACCAAAGCATCGACTTTGATCCGGAAACCTTTATTACGAGGGGAGCCAATACTTAAAGTACAAACTTTTTGTACCCTTCCGGAGATGGTTTCATTTAGCCCCGATACTTGTGCGCATATACCTTTAGTAGTCAGATTCAGGCGGTTTTGCAAGCGTTCAGAAACAAAGGTTCCTTCGGATCCTGAATCTATTAAGGCTCTGGCAGTGTATGAGCTATTTTTGTGACAAATGGTCACCATAGCAGTCCCTAGAAGCATACATCGGTTATTGTCAACTGGACAATTAGATGCATTGGCTTTGATGGACGCCGTATGAGACTTAGTTGAAGTCTCTTGTACGTTTGACGTACACGGCTCTTCACTTTGCTCCCTATGAACCATAGTGTGATGCCTTTTTCTGCACTTAGCACACGTGAAACTGCTTTTGCAGTCATTTATTTCATGTGCATCTGACAAGCAGTTAAGGCAGAGACGGTGTTTTTTCGCGGCAGAAAATCTTGCACTTGCACTCATATCCAAAAACCTTTGACATGTTTTTAGAACATGAGTTGGCGAAGAACAGAGTTTACATCGTACATTGTTTGGTTTAATGAGATGTGTATTTACTCTCTTTGTTTGGAGTTGATTATATTGTTTGAAGGTCTTTGACGAGTTATTATTAAATGCCATGCTCGCTTTGGGTTGGACGTTAGAATGCCCTTTAAGATCGGACACTGTTTCAAGTGTTTGAAACCTATTGTTGAGAAATTTGTCTAAGTCCACCCACTTTGGAATTTCAGTTTTTTCTTCCAAAGTTTGTTCCCACAGAGCGAGGGTATTTTCTGGGAGCCTAGTCGAACACAAATATGTGAAAATCGCATCCCAACATTCAATATTTATACCCTGTAGTTGGAGCGCCGAAATGCAACTGTTAATTTCTCGTTGCAATTTTTTCAGCGCTGTTCCTGACTCTGAGGAGATATCTGACAAATTAAACAATATCTTCAACTGAGAGTTTATTAAAATTCGCCTATTTTCATACCTATCTGTTAAGTTAGTCCATGCCAACGCAAAACCATCATTAGTGAGGGGGGCTTTCTGTACTATTTCCCTCGCCTCACCTCGAGTTTTCTGATTAAGGTGGAAAAGGTTTTCCACCGGAGATAATCTAGCGTTATTCCGATAAATGGCGGTGAACATGTCCCTAAAGGAGGGCCACTTTAAATAATCACCATGAAAGATTTCGGTATCGCATGGAGGCAGGTGAATACTAGGCATAACCGAAGTCTCAACCAACCGTTCAGGCTGAATAGTGGTTGAATTCGAGTTTTGGTTGAACATAGTGAGACTGTGTATGTGCTCACCCATTAAAGCTCCACAACAAACATATGCTTGATAGCAGTTGGAATATTTGAGCTTGATCGATTCTATAGTAGCCTCGTGGTCGGTGCACATCGAATTTACATTCGACAAACAACTTTTATATTCAGCCTTTACTTCAGCCCAGAGCGACTTTAACTCTTCTTGTTGAATTTCAAGAGAGAAAGTGCTCTGATTTGTGACTGTAGGCGTGATACAACCTTCAAATTCTAAAAGAGCATCTGCTGCTTGGAAGAATTTTGCTAACGATGCCATTTTATTTTCAAAAAAGTAGAAAAATTTTATTTGAAAGGCAAAAAATTGTTTAAATAATCTTTAAACCGACGATATATGATCGTACGAAAAAAACAAATCGACTAGCGATTGATTATTTATTTAAAATTAATAGAACGGATCGGTAACGATCGAATCCCCACAACAAAATTTAAAATTAAAAGAAGTAAAAGATTGACGAAAATTTAGCAGTTATGTTCCACTAAATATTTTAATTGTGAATATTTAGCGAAATATTCACAAAGATCAACGCATAAAAAAACGGCTGGCTAAAATTAGTTACGAAAATCTGAACGAAAATATGTATACACCGATAAACGATCGATGAACAAAAAGTTTCGTAGATAAATATTTAAAAAATATTAATGGAGTCGATAAATGATCAAAACTCCAAAAATTTGCAGCGTTAGAGCTTTAATTTGAAAAATAACACCGAATTTCGTAACAAAACTAAATCACCAGACCAGTAAAATTACAAATATTTACTATTAAAGCTTTTAAATTATTTAAATAATTAAATTTTATTCAATTAGAACGTGAACACAAATTTTTTAAGAAGTGACAACTTTGAAAACTTAGATGAACTCGAATTTAAAGTCAAATTAATTTATTAAACTCGCACACAAAAAAAAAAAATTTAAATTTAAATTTATAAAACGAGCAAAAACATTGAGTTTGCTGTCTAGTCACCTTTGCGTTTTATATATATTGCCGCAACAACAATATATGCACTTGCTTTAATACAGGCAAAACTTTCAAAGTTTGCCGTATTGAAAAGACAACAAAATTAAAAAATTTTATTTAATTTTATTTCACTTAATTGCTTCGGTTTTATTTATAATTACAAAGCACGAAATGTTTATTTATTTGAAATCACAAAATTTTTTAAAATAATTATGTCACTGATTTAATTGGTGTCTGCCCACTGTTGATTTGTCCGCTGGGTAGACTCCCTTTGTCGTGCGTATGCCTGTTATTGTTGTTGGCCTTACCCACTCCCACACAGTTGGTGTGTATGCTGCACTGCTACTCTGCTGCTCTGCTGCGCTGCTATCTCCACTGCTAGCGCTTGCGTTCTCTTTTTTTTTTTTGTTTGCAAAAATTCACTCGCGTAAATACAGCACATAGAATTCTATTGCTGTTTTGTGTTCGCTAATTGTAGCGAAAATATATTTATATGTACGTATGTATGTATATATAAATAGTAAGCCAGTGGGTAGGCTGAGTTGCGAATATAGCGCAAAACAAATGACGCGTGAGAACTCTTGAATATTACAGCGAGTTAATAAGAGTGTCGGATCGGAAATTTTGTTTGGTAAATGACAAAAATAAATTCTCTCGTTTTACTCTTAGCTTTATTTAATGTTACCGCTTGTAACATTAGATGCCGCTAGTACTTGATCTCTTTTTTGTTCTATGTACATACATATACGTATACTTATGTATGCTTGTAAATTATTTTGCCGCACTCTAAAGGAGTGTTTATTACGAGCTTTTTGTACTTTATATACAAGGAAATGAGCTAATATGTGGACTGTATATATATATTGGTATGAATATATAAAAAGGAAGATCAAGGCAAAGGCGAGAAATTTTCCGTTTTCTTGATTTATGTACACAGAATAAACATGTAATAAATTTTTTTTATGTAAGCTTTTACTGTACATATGTAAATGTGCATATGTATACCGAAAGGAGCGGTAATAGGGTTTGCACTTACCGAAGTACACTAACAAAGAATTGTCTTTGTCCCCTTTTTATTTGTATGCAAAAGTAAAGTACCAAAAATATGTTCTGGCCTCTACTTTGCTCAAATTTTATTTTTCCGCTTTATTTGATGCAACTCAAATTGGTTGAATTGCACCCCTTTAAATTCACGAGCTTACCTTATTTCGTTTGATTTGTGTTTTATGTTGTTTTACTGTGCTCGTATATGATGTTGGTAATTTGTGTAGTACTTGATTACCAAATTCCAATTGTTTGTGTGTGTCCAATTTTCTTTTAAATTTCAATTCCGTCTTAGAAATCCGGCTCGAAGGACCAATGAATAGCTGAGTGAAGAGCTAGGCCGGTTTTCCGTAGAGCGGGGAAAATAAGAGTATAAACAATTGGATTAAAATTTAGTTTATTAAAAATATTTCATGGAACTCAACTTACTGCGTCTGTCTGCTGTGGGGATCGCCAAAAGAAAGGGCAGAAGCAACGACTTCCTTTAACTTCAGAGAGGCCGAAGTTTTTGAACAGAGCTTTTTGACGAAAGCGGTAAGTTAGGGTTGCCATTTGGCGAACGGAGTGAACAACAAGAAACCCATATCCAATCACTAGCAAACTTACCAATTCCCATTAACTTTAACCTATACACCTCAACAGCTAAAACTAATCAGCACTACTAATACACCAATCAATCCAACATGATCTACTGAACCAAAATAACAATTTTGATAGCTTATCTATTACAATATACTCTAAACTAAAATTCACTATACATTCAACTTACATTCCATCTAACAAAAAATTCTCGGTAATGGACCTTACTTAACAGCCTTTACAACCCCCTCGGACCACACAGTTTAATACCAGGAGACTTTAACAGCTGGCACTACAGCTTGGGTCTAAAACAACGAATGCACGAGGAAAAACCGTATCAGATTTTATATCCAACACCAATCTATCCCCCAATATAACCGCAAACAAAATAAAAAACCCGTACCGTGGTGGAACAAAAACCTAGAAAAGCTTAAAATGGGAAAAAAATAGACAAATTAAACAGAGACATTACAACTAAAAATATCATATCATTCTAACGAGCTAACGCAGTATACAGAAGAGAAATCAAATCAGCAAAACGAGCCGCCCTCACTGTCCTAACAACTGAAATTAACCCCTCTCATCCTCAAATCAACCTGTCTCACTAACAAACAAAACCGAGATCGCTGACAAATTAAATAATTCAACATCCTTCAATCTGAAACAATTCTTCTATTGGTTTGCCAATAATATTAACAAATTTTTAGAAAATTCTAAATATCAGCAATAAGTTTTGAGCTCAGGGCAACTTTTTTGTAATTGTAAAGGATTAATACATGTATGTACATACGTATGTATATAATATGAAAATTCCATATAATTCAATGTTTGGGGTTTGGGGGGGAAGGGTGTTTATTTAGATTTTTACTTTTTTGCAAATTCTTGCACTAGCATACATACATATGTATATACATATGTATGTAAGTTGATATATACTACCAGAGAATACTACATAAGTACATACATAACTACATTTGAATGTACAGTCACAAAAAACTAAAATATCATCAAGTATACAATCATACATATATGCACACATCTACGTATATGTATTCATATCTATGTATGTACATATGTACATATACATATCTAAATACATAAATTCATATGCATCCATGTACATGTATACACACATATGTACATATCTATGTACTTATGTAAGCGCATATGAAAAAATTCAACCTTGACCTACGCTAAATCAAAATCAAATCACAGCGCAATCACAACCGTAGCTGCATTTGTGCCTGCGCCGGCGCCAAATATTCTAAAATATCTGAAACTACATACAACAACAAAAAATTCATTCATAAATGCGTGCGCGTATTCCTAAAAACAAATGCCGTTCATTCATAAGCGTAAGCATTTCATCTCCCCGCGCACGCAAACGTTCCACTCAACGATCTTTTTCACGTCGAATTTTTTGGAATAGTTTGAAAAGCGAAATGCAAACATATTACATATTTTATTTATTCAATAGGATATAAAATAAAATATTAACTATCCGTGCATTTTTTGTACTTACTCCGATCCCTGAAAACAGTTGCATCACTTCACAAAAGTTCTGATCTGTTTCTATTTAGGTTCAAATGAATATGATACTATAAAAACTCTAAAACTAAGTAAGGAAAAAATTTCCGAAATGAAATTTAAAAATTTTTATAACATCAGTTAAAAAAAGCAAAATTATAATAATAATATTGGTAGGCACGCTGTTAATTGTCACATCTTAACATAATAAATATATGTTCTCGACATTTTCTTACTGACCTCTTTGTTAGAATGTTATGTGGAAATGTTAAATAGCTGTGGGGAAACCCAGTTTGGAAACGTTTCAGACAACATTTTTTACAGTCTACAAATTTGCAGCTTCTCATACTTCTAAGTTCTCTGACAGTATTCAATAATTATATCCCACACTGTCGGTCAGATGCTTTATCAAGGCGCTGGTGAAATGCGTACACCAACGGCTTGTGATCGGTGTAAATGTGACAGTCTCTGCCTTCGACCATGTAGCGAAAATGACGGAGTGCCAGGTACAATGCTGTCAGCTCGCGGTCGTACGTGCTGTATCGCATCTCGGCCTTCGTGAACTTCCTAGAGAAGAAACCGAGCGGTTGGATGTGGGCATCCACCACCTGATTCAGCACGGCCCCTGCGGCGAAACTGGAAGCGTCAACCCATAGCGATAACTCAGCATTGGGAACGGGGTGGGCAAGCATTACACAATCTGCCAGTTGCCTCTTGCAGGCTTCAAAATTGCGTGAAGCCTCGTTGGACCACACTAGAGGCGTAGAATCATTCTGCTTGTTTGCGCCTATCATGTCGAAGAGGGGCCCTTGAGTTTCCATTGCATGCGGCAGGAACCTGCGATAGAAGTTCAACGTTGCAAGAAACCGGTTTAACTCTTTTGCTACGGTTGGTCGCTTAAAGTTCACAAGAGCCTTTACGCGACTTTCCAGAGGTCGGATACCCTCCTTAGTAATCGAATGCCCCAAAAATTCAAGTTGCGTAACACCAAGTTCCGATTTCGCTGCATTAATTGTGAGATTATGTTTAAATACCTGCTGAAGATGGTTACGATGCTCCTCAAGTAATTTCGAAGCCACACATACGTCATCGAGGTATGTAAAAACGAAGTCAAGGCCACGAAACACGTCGTTTATTAAGCGTTGAAATGTTTGGGCTGCATTTCGCAGGCCGAAAGTCATCTTCGTGAACTCATATAGGCCGAAGGGCGTGGTTATGGCCGTTTTGCTGACATCGTCGGGGTGTACAGGCACCTGATGGAACGCCTTCTGTAAATCGATCTTAGAAAAAATTTCGTTACCTGCCAAAATATTTGCAAAGTCCTGCAGAAATGGGAGCGGGTAGCGGTCGGGCACTGTCTGTGCATTCAGGGATCGATAATCCCCACAAGGCCTCCATGTTCCGTCAGCGTTGCGCACCATGTGCAACGGACTTGCCCAACTACTGCTTGATGGACGGCAGATTCCTAGTTTCAGAAGGGAGTCGAATTCAGCGCGCGCGGCTGACAATTTTTCCTGCGAGAGTCGGCGTTGGCGCGAGAAGACGGGCTGACCTTGCGTTAAAATTCGATGGACTACGCTGGAGTTTGTAGACGAACCCATTGGAGGTGGTCGGGTGATATCCACAAACTCTTGCAGAACATCAACGAAATTTGATTCCGCGTTGACAGTTTTTACACTAATCGGAAGTGTTCTGTAAATCGAACAAACTGATTTTAATTCGGTCTTGCTATCTCGTAAGCATCTTTGCTTCAAATCGACTAAAATGCCGAAATTACTCAAAAAGTCTGCGCCGATAATAGCATGAGAAACATCGGCAATTAAAAAGTTCCAAACGAATTCGCGGCGTAATTTTAAATTTAATTTTAAAATGACTTCACCATATACTCTAATAGGTGAGCCGTTTGCGGCAAACAATTTCAACCCGGTGGTGTCGACTCTAGCTGCCTTCGTGTTTGACGGTATTACTGATACATCTGCGCCTGTATCAATAAGAAAATTAATTTTCGACGAAGAGTCAAAGATACGAAGCCGGTAGTTGTTTGCAACCTCAAGCTGTTTGCCGAAACCTGAAATCGCTGCAGCTGAGCCACCCTATTGAGATAATGGCTTTTGGGCAAAAGCACATGTCTCACGACACTTTGTTGCTTTGCCGGCAAATGTTCGGTGGTACCAACAAAAGTTTACCGAAGAAGCATGTTGGTCGATGTGTCGTACCCTCTTTGCTCGTGAAGGTGACCTTGAACGAAGGCGTCGATCCTTCAAGTTTAAATGCTTCTGCAAACTGCGCGTTAACTCAGCGATCTCACTTTTGAGGTTAGAAATTTCGCTATGTGCAGACACAACGTCTACATGACTGTTTTGCCATCCAATTGACTCCACGATGGAATCAGCAATTCTAGCTTTTTCGTCGAGTGGCACTTTTGCTGCAATAACAGCGGCCTGTACATACGGTGGGAGACGCGTTACCCACAAGTCATGCAATAAGCTGTCGTTGAGTGTGGTGCCGGTAACACGCCTCATCTCATTAAAAAGTTCACTTGGTTTGCGGTCACCAAGAGGCATGTCTTTGAGCACCTTTTGCAAGCGCCGTTGTTGGCTATCTGTGAAGTGATCAGTAACCTTCTGCTTAATGTACCTGAATTTGTCGGTTGAAGGCGCCGTCTCGATGATCGGCCTAAGCTCAAGGAGTTTGTTTGGTGGAAGGCTCGCCAATACGATATGGAACTTTCTGGTGTCAGTATATATGTGTGAGGCCTGAAACCAGAATTCTAAGGCATAGAAATATGCTTCGGTGTTCTCTTCACTCATCTGAGGTAGTGGAAGTCGTGGCACTGTGCTATAATTTTCGGTGTGCGATTCCCCACCGCTGTTGCCAATTGCCATGCTGTCGTTTAAAGCCAAAGTATGTGTAATATTCGAATGAGAGTGCTCCTGTAAATTTGTGGTTGAACAGGCTCTTGCAAACGAATGACTGGGAAGATTCTACCAAAAGTGTGATTACGTGCGTGCGACTGAGAGCGTTCCTGAAACGTGCAGGCTCTTGCAATCGAGTACTGCGAAGGTATGGGTTAAGCGAATCCAGAGCGTATGTGAATCCAAGCACCACGAAAAGTGTGGTTATGTGGCTCTTCCCAACGTGCGGCGGTGCAGTCACTTGCAAATGAGCGGCTGCGCTGCAGTTATTCAAGAATGTATTCTCCAAACGTGCGGGGTCACCAATTTAGGTTTTTTCTTAACCTTTATTAATTAAATTTACAACAAAACTCAAATTAAAGCTAATAATAAGAAATGCACGTGTGTGTCGATTCGCTGCCGAGTATGAAAAGGGGCGAATATAAGAACGAATGTAAGAATAAAGAATGTTAAATAAATGTAAGAAAACCAAATGTCAAAACGAAGTGTTTGTAAATGCTAATGACAGGAATGGAGTGATTAAGTGTTGTGTAGCGTACAAAATTAAAAAATTGAATGTTATTAAAAATTATGAAAGCAATAATTTTACAATTGAATTATGTGGATACGCCACATATATTACATGAATATTATATTATATAATTTGATCCGTGTACTTTGTTTGGGTTTTTTTATATGTACTTACCGTAAATAACATTCGACTTGCAGTGAGAGTGTATCAAAAACTGAATTCTTTCTTCTTACACATAAATAAAGCACACTGTTTTTCACACAATGTAATAAAAACAATTTATTGTCAACACTCAGGAACGCTGTGAAAATTAAGTACGAATTCAGCGAGTGTTCTGAAACGCATCTTATTATCTAATAGCAATTTTTCAAGCACATTTGAAGTATATTTTTCTCCTTCTAAATATACGACATAAAGAGACAATAGTACGCTTTCGGAACCCCAAATAAGCAAGCAACTGCTCGGCCATTTTAAAATATCTTGCCGCGCCAAAAATTTGAATGCAACGATCCACTTTGCGATCCTATGTAAAGTGAATTTATTTTAAAAAGCTGTGCTGAATCCGGCCCTGCAACCAGCACTTATTCAATGGTAATTTCGAAACTAATCAATTAATCAGAACAGTGAATTCGACGCGGTTAAATCACTGTTTGAAAAGAAATTCTCGAATATAATATTCATGTAGTACAACGCCCGTTGGTTAATATTTAAGTTACTTTAACATTTATTAATATTCATTCATATTAAGTCTTAGGTTTACATTTAGTTTTAAGTTAAAATTAAGTCTTAGGTTTAAATTTAATGTTTAAGTTAGAATTAAGTCTCAGTTTTAAATTTAAGCTTAAACCGTCAATGCGGTTGCGAGGCGTACCGGATTAACCACATCCCGCTTGTGTGTGGTTGTCGCTGTCCTCCTCCGTTCCTCAAGTTTAAACGGCGTCGTTAAGTCAGTGTTGCTCATTAGCTTTTGTTCAGTTGGCTTCGCGTTTGGTCCGCTAGATGTCACTTGCCTTTAACCCGCTTACCATCCCACATTGATTTCATGAATCTTTCCCTCCCTAGCTACAAGCCATTACGTGGAAAACAGTACGGATAAACTAATTATATAAAGGCTTGTTGTAATAATTAAAATGACCGTCCATATTAATGTAATCGACTTTGAAAACTAATGGCTAAGCGCCATATAAGAGTAATGTCTTGGGAAGGTTTCGATTACTTTGTTACTTCATTTAGTTCAAGCCTTTCTTAATTCAGGTACCAACTTCCAAATTTAAAAAGCCCGCCAAATTTGTGACACTTCCTTTAAAAGATTGCAAAATTTCCAAGCTCACCTTTTATTATTGAGGGGTAGTCCTACTTCGTGAACTCAATATCAACAGTCAGCTTTATGACTTTGCCAACTGAAAACGAATTGACATATTATATTACGGGTTTGCATACAAGTCTCTACCAGAGATCCAGGCAAATAATTATTTGACAGTAGAGTTTTAAAAAGGTGATCCTAATTTTGATAAGAATTATACAAGTATTTTGATAATAATTATGAGTCAGACAAATTTTTTAAGCTATCGATATTTATTACTTTGAAACTTTTATTATAAATGACCTTTCATAATAATTTTGAGAGAGAATAATTTTTTAAATCAACAATAACTATTATTTTGAGACTTATGCATAATTTAATAATTATAAGCGAGATACATTTTTTACGTATTTCAAAGACTTCTATTTTGATACTTATATCATAAAAGTCTTTGCATAATAATTATGAGTAAGGCACCTTTTTTAAGTCTGGAAAGACGGAACTATTTCTGGACTCAAAATATTACCGAACTAGTTGAGAATCAGAAATGGTCCTAAAAAGTCCTCCTTTTCAAAACTTAATTTTTTTCTGACTTATAATTATTTGAGAAGACTTTTATAATAGAAATCTTAAAATAAAAGTCTTTGAAGACCTAAAAAAGTTTATCTCGTTGAAAATTATTATGAGAAAACTGTTATAATATAAGTCCCAAAATACAAGTCTTTGAAGACTTACAAATATTTATCTCGCTGATAACTATTATGAAGACATTTTTAATATAAGTCTTTGGCTTCGATTTGGATGAAAAAATGCTGTGGCGTAAAATTCGTTGCAAATTAATTTATAGAAAATATCGTACGATGTTCACTAGAACATGTATTCAGCAAGCTGCATGAAAAATTTCAAGTGAATCCGTTAAGAAATGTTGGCGTAAGTTTAAAATCCATAGTTTTGAGTAAAACGCGTTTGAAGCTTCTAGTGAATGTAAATACGAGGAACGAGGTGATGTGACGTCGACTTTTCAAACGACTTTTCAGATGCCTTCGTCACTTTGTCCTTGCATAAAACCTTTTGAATATCATTGGGCGATACCTGTGGGAGCATTTACATAAGGAAATAAAAAATGGTAAACAAACTTACAAAGTGGGATTACCCCTTGACCGAAATAGGAATCAAACTTGGTGGCCAGTGATGAAAAGCAATTTGCCAATAGCACCCGGTCATAGAGCCTTGATGAAAAAAATTTGATCTCATTAATTCGAAATTGCATCGCAACGGTCAAGGTCAAGAGGCCGGCTATTTGCATCCCATTTTTGATCAGTATTTAGGAGAGCTTTTTCGGTTCAAATCCTGCCCCGGGGCAAGTAACATCAAAAATTATAGAAAAAGTTTTTTCTAATAGCAAACCTCCGAGTGTATTTCTGCGCAATAAGGCTGGATAAGAGCGATTGAAAAGAAGATTAATGTTTGTCTTTACGTACAGTTACAGTTAAGAATGTGTTCTAATCGCTATATTAAAATATTATATTTAGAATTTACTTGTAAAATATAAGTATTTATATTTATAATTATATTTTTCTTCTAAAGTATAAGTATATATAAAGTTTACTTCTGCTAATATTAAAATCCCCAAAAATTATGAATTTCCGATTGCAAACGTCATTACTAAAAATATCGCGGAGCTCTGCTTCCAGATCTCCGATAGGGAAAGCTGAATTTATGTACTCGTAGAGCATCTGCACATAAATATTATTGTTTATATAGAATAGCTCCTAAAGATTTACGCCCAGAGTATATTTTTTCATTCTACAAAGTTCACTTGAAGAATCAATTTCAGGTTTTACAGATGTATATAGAAAAACCTCGTTTATTCCTTATTCCTTATTTATTACGCGTTTCGGTGCTATCTATTCTTAACTCGCTTAGCAGAATAAAACCTGGAATTTCAAAGTGTTTAGGGGTATGTTTTTATTTAAAAATTAAACTTATATATAAAAATGAATACTGAACTGATATTTATGTAATTTGCACAGTAGGTCCATGTGATTCCCGGGCTGAACGTAAGGTATATATACAATTGTTAAAGTGGGCGGTGCCACGCCCCATCGGAGCAGATTCATGATATTTGAGTACATACATACATACATATGTCTTATAGATGAAACTGTATATCATTTTGGAAAAATGGGCGGTGCCACGCCCTATGCAATAAAAAGCCAAATTTCTTGTAACTCCACAACTATTTGATGCAGATATGCACTATTTGGTATGTGGATCCTATATATCAGGCTATATATGTAATATTTGTTGTGAAAACAGGCGGACTCACGCCTCAATTTAAGGCGAAACTTCTATTCACCATTTGTTCCCAGCTATTGGACGTAGATGTAAGATATTCGACACATACATATTTGCTTTAGATCAAGGTATAATACTCGTATATTATCCCAACAGCAAGAACTACAAATTACAGAAAAACTCATCAATAACTAATCAATCACATTTGGTGTTTAGTAGTGGGGAAATTTACTAGCAATAAATGAAAATGATGGTGTCTGACCAGTTTAATTCAGCAGCTTGATTTATCTTTTCCAACACATTGTTTAAGAATTCACACGACAGACAGCCACCCTGTCTCAAATCTCGTTTAGCTCAGATAGGTCCTTCCCAATTCTAACTGAGCTGATGATATTAGTTTAGCAGGGATACCAAGTTCAGACATCGCGGCAAACGGGTATTTTCCAAGTTTTGGCATATCATGGATATCTGGTCGATGGGAGATTTGTCAGGTCTAAAGCCACACTGAAAAGGTCGAATCAGATCGTTGATGATTGGTTTCAATCTTTCACACAATACTCTCGGTAGCAAATTGTATGGAATGTTAAGGATACTAATCCCGCGTTAGTTGGGGCACATTGCTGGACATAGAGCACTTAAATTCCAATCGGCGGGCATGCATTCGTTCGACCATACTCTGAAAATTAGCTGGGGCGTTCACCTTACCATGCTTGAATAGCTCAGCTGGTAACCCATCTACAGCGGCTTTGTTGTAGCCGCGTTAGTACTATTCGACCTTTACCGAGTTCAGGTGACGCGATGTTATGCCGTCATCAGCGATTTAGGGTTCGGGATCTTTATTTTCTCCGGCGGCGTTTTCGCTGTCATCACTTAGCAAAGTAGGGAAATGTTCCCTCCATAATTTGAGTGTGCTTTTGGACATTAGTCACCAGGTCACAGTTTCTAAGAGGAATTTTTTTTAGTCCACGTTTTCTTAGTATTGGCTAGTATCTCAAGCTCTTTGAACTTACGTATTTCGGCCTCTCTCTTCTCTCTGCGAATAATATGTCTTTCTTCCTTTCTCAACTCCCAGTTCCCACAGAGCTCGCGTTGCGCCTGATCGCAGCGTGGCCCTGTTGGCAGCATCTTTACTCTCCGAAGAGGCGTGGCATTCCTCATCGTACTTGTTGTGTTTTTGCCTCGCTGAAAGCCAATGACTTATTCAGCGGCGCTACGTAGTTATAGAGAAATGCGCTCCCAACACTCGTGAATTACGGTTTGCTGAGAAGTGCTCTTAGTGAGCAGGTGTGAAGTCGAGTAGCAAAAGTTTTTTGCTACGCAGAGCCGTATGCGCATCTTGGCTGCGACAACATAATGATCCGAGTCAATATTCTGTCCTCGGAGTGTACGTACGTATAATACCTTCCTTCTATCGCAATGTGATCGATTTGGTTTCGCGTTTTTCGATCTGGAAACAACCACGTGGCTTGGTGGAACTTCTTGTGCTGAAACCTGGTTCTACAGACTACCATGTTTCGAGCATCGGCAAAGTCGATCAGTCTCAGTCTGTTAGGGTAGGATTCGTTATCGAGATTGAATTTTTACGATAGTGTGATGAAAGATCCATTCCTTACCCACCCTGGCAATGAAGCACGAATTTGGTACCGTGACGGGGCAATGCTCATAGATGCTTTATAGACATTTATAGAAGTGGTCCTTGATCACATGATCCTTCCTTCTGTTAGGGCGTGGGCACAAATCCATTAAATTTCAGCTGTAGTAGACGTCGCAATGTCCAATAGTCCGAGGGTTGTTGAAATTTTTCATTGGCATTTTTACGTGGCGGGTTCAAACCCAGCGCACAACCAGACATTGACTTAAGCCGTTTATGTTGGAGTGGCTCCACTAAAGCTTCCTCTCTTTCAGCCGTGATCCAAGACTCAACACGAAATGATTACCACATCTCACACATGGGTTGCTCACATTGCCAGAGTGCACGAACGTGGGCGTAAGAGTCCGTATCAAGTATAGTCGCTCAACTGTAACTGCATACCCAAAAGATCGACCCCATTACACTCTAATAGATACATATAAAATATGCATACAACATGTCAGAAGATTTGGTAACAAAGGACCTAGCAAATCTTTCAAAAACCTATGAAGAATTCATACAACTTTTGGCGGAAAAAGTGTCATCCATCATAGCTCAATAAGTCAAAACAGCGTATTAGGGAATTCATCAACTTTGATCTGTTCAGAGATAGGTATACGCAAAAAGATGGATACCTATTGAAAGGTTTCTACTGTTCATTGAAAACACAGGGCACAATGCTGAAGATTTGTTCATTATTGTAACATCTGTTATCGAGTGCTGCAATCTTGATATCGCAGATTTTCGGAGTAGGTCGTACGATAATGCGAACAATTTGTCAAGAATTTATTCAGTTAATTTATATTAGAAAAATTTTTCGTCATCCCTTGTCAAGTTTGTTTTGGAGGCAAGCCATTTTCGCCGAAAAATGAAGACTGTGCAATATATTTATATCAACTTTTCAAACCGAAGATCAAAACAAAACAATTTATTCAGGGTAACAGACAAGAATCAAGGAAATCTACGGTCTAGCAGAACATACTCAATGAGGAGGTCATGCGATGAATTTGGTTAGGGTCCACTAGTAGAAAATACTCCTGAAGCAACTTATTTGTCAATACAGTCCAAACAATTTATAATTTTTTTACTGCATCTACACACCGCTGGGAACTTCTATAAACTTATGCTGAAAAAAATGCTCTTAAATCTTTATCTACAACAAGATGGTCAGCTCGTCAAGAAGCAGTTATACATTGCGGCGAAATTATGAAAACTTTAAACACCATTGAAGAAGGCACCCCTGAGAATGAAGAATGCGATCACAAGGCAAGAAGCGAGAAGTCTTAGAAGTCAACTCGAGGGTTAATCCTGGACTGATCAATGTTGTATCGAATACACGATTGGAACTTGGATTTTACGAAAATACATCGTTGGAAATCTCAGACTCAAGAATATCAAACAACTGTTTTCAGGAGGAGAAGGAGAAAGTTGAAGACTGACTGGTAGAGATAATTTTCGAAAAAGATGTCAAGCATATGAGAGGAAAAACAAAAAATTTGCACATCTTTTTATTGTGCCAATGTTGAAAATTTCTTATGTGTTTTCTTTTTCAGTTAGCACTGAATTTGCCGATCTAAATTCCAGTGAATTTTGTAAAAAAAAATTGCACATCTTTTTATTGTGCCAATGTTGAAAATGACTTACATATGTGTTTTCTTTTTCAGTTATCACTGAATTTGCCGATCTAAATTCCAGTGAATTTTGTAAATGGTACAACTTTTGATAAATATCTACAACTCAGACCTCAAGTTTTCATTGGATGAAACCATCTGATCTTTTGAAACTATTACAGACAAACGAGTTATACCCTGAGTTCCCAAACGTAAACGAAAAGGGTCAAAAATTATTTACGTTCAACTATGCGTGGAAATCGACTAAATAGTCAAGCAATTCTGTGCATTGAGTCGGTTTTAGTTGAACGCTTCGATTGTGACGATCTAATCAGGTAGGTTCTGTAATTCACTTCCCAGTGAATATCAAGCAAATTCACTTTCAGTCCGACATTTGGTGTTCTGTGTTTCACCTTTCCTGTTTTATTTCCTCATTTTTTCTAAAATGATTCCGAGTGAATATGTATGTTCTGGAAAACGAATTCACAAGAAAAAATTCGAATAGCATTCACCTCAGTTTGAATTGGTGGATTTGGAGTAAAAACGAAATTTAAGAAGTTTAAAATTATAAATATTGTAGTTTTTACAACATTTGAAGGGGAAACACAAGGATGCAACGCAGGAAGCAATCCTCCATCAATTTATGGAAAGAAATACCCAACACCAAAAGAATGATTTAATCTTCTCGTCTTCTGTCATAATTACATTGATCCACTCTGTACAAATATATTTCTTTAAAATGTTTAGCATACTTTTAATAACTTTTGCAACAGTTCTACGACCAATTGCAATGCAAACAATATTTCCCTATAGCTTTTTGAAAGCCGTCTTACACCGAGAATCTCAGCGTGGCCGCCAGTTGTCGTAGTGCCAGATTACTTTTTTTTCAAATTGGGAACCACAACGTCCAATAACACAAATCTGTAAAACTTGTTTATGAAAATATTTGCACTAATTGCGATCACCAATAAACATATCTAAATACGTACACTAATTCAGGCCCATCTAAAGGGTGGGAATGATCCTCCATCTTCTGAAAGTCTTAACATTTTCTACATATAAAAATAGCCGCAAAAGTTGTTAACTAATGTTTCTATTTTTTCCAAAAAATTTATTACTTATTTTGGATTGTCAATTTCTAAGGTGAATCAAAAACGAGCTCTAAAATAAACAAAAAACTCGAATTTCAGAACACAAATTTACTCGGTTTTAGATTCATTTTCATATCCAGAACCCGCCTGAATTAATCGGAAAAAAGTGAGATGTGTTTGCATTTGAGAAGGTGTGTCATGAGAGTTTACAGCTTCCATAACAAAATCCCGAAGAGTTTTAAGCCTATGCATCTGGGGTGTATGTCAAAGAAGTCCATATTTAAGTAGGTTATTTTTAGGATATTCGTTAAAATAATGATTTTTACCCAAAAGTTACTCTTGGTGGCGCCGCTGAACGATTTTTATATCTTTGAAGTCTATTTCATTACTCGGGCATACCATACAAAATAGCAAAAACTTGTTCGACAGCGCCATCAAGGTTACGTTTTAGATAAAAATAAATATCGAAAATTAAATCCTTGATTTTACTCTATTCTTCCAGTATAAAAATCCCCAACTTTAAATACGTATAACAAAAAAAAAACCAGATGTAAGAGCGGTGATATCTCCATGAATTCGCATATCTCCAACAATCAAAAGCATGGTCTTAATGCATTGATTTTTATTTATAAAAGTTATACTTAACATTCTTCTTGTGTATGCCTTTTAAGAACATTCTAAAAAATGTAGAATTGCCTTACATTAGTATTATAGTTTTACATAATTAATGTTTAATTTACAAGGGCTATTATATTTTGAGCGTATCACTTATCATCTATTCTTGAACGAGTATATCGATTTACAGTGAACTCTAATTATTTCTTTGTATTTAATTTACATTTATTTAAAATAGACACATTTTCACGTAAAAGTATTTATTCGTTGAGCAGTCGTTTTAAATCTTATTAAATACGTATACATATGCCCCACCAAATGGACTCTTAGAAAGAATTTGGCACCGAAATTTTTATTTTTGAGTTTCCCATTTGAAAATTTGAACGCTACTTGTCTTTCATATGCTTTTTAATATTTGGCTACATATGTATGCATGTATGTACGTATGCATGTATCTATATATGAGAATTTAGTTTACTTTTACATATGTATGCAAATACACAATCGCGGTCATCGAAATTAAAATTAAGGAAACTAAAATTGTTCATTAAATACAAAACATATTTATTAGACTTTAAAAATACATGAACAAAAAACTCAAGTTTTATTTTAATATAAAACTAACCAATGTTTTAATGAAGATCTTTCAGCACTATAATCTTTATTTATATTTATTTTTTAGCCATGCAAATTTAGATGGACTTATCATGATCTATATTCAAGTCATAAGCTTTTTATAATTTTTTGTAAACGCAAAACTATAAATAAATAGATAAAGAGAGCATTTAAATCGAGGAGATTCAATGAACTTATATATTGTCTTTGGATATCGATTGTAAAGCTTTGCGTTAAGGGAAATAATAGATTTCACCTTAGTATATTTCTTTTTTAAGTTTTTTGTTAATTTTTCCTCAAAGTTATAGTATATAGTTTACAGCTTCAACAAAACAAAATATCACAAAATTATTGTAAAAGCAACGTATTGTGAAAAGAAAATTTTGGCGGTGAGCTCATTGAAGTTGAAGAAGTTTAATTGTATTGAACAAATATGTATTTTTTAGAATCTATGTATTTAAATTTTTTCTTTTTCCAACTTGGATAATACTCCATAATTTCGGTAATGGTGATTATTAATGAATTTTTTTCGAAATAATGCATTATTGGTCAAAATGGTAAAGGTATACGATATATTTTATGTTATTGTTAAAATTATTGATCACAGTTTATATGCAAATAACTTTTGCATTTTGTGTTTTTATATTTGAATTTTACTTTTTTACTATGGCATGTCTTTTACAACTTTTTAAATAAGCAGGCAAATACACACATATGAATATGTGGTCAATGTACATGAGTGATTAGGTTTTCTGAATTTTTAAATTATACATCACACATCTATAAAATGATTGCCCTATATATTGTCACAAAGAAGCAAATATAAATGACTTACTTTCCTTTGGAGGAATAAACTGGGTTTTGACCGCGACTGTGAATGAAACAGTTGGGAACCCAAACTACTAATTAGTCAATACGGTTATGTATTAATATGTATGTATGTACTAATTTTATTTTATATCTATTACTATAATCTCTTAATTTTCCAAATAAAAGGCATCTCAACATATTAATAATAACAGCTTTACAAAGCTTTGTTCACACCCAAAGAGGGCCTATAGTATCTGTTATGATTTGCTTTATATCCTCCCTGTCCATATCACTGAACACTATTAATAATTCTACAATTGTAAGCGAGGAATTATTTGCCCGACATTCCCACAAATTGAGAATCTGCTCGGTTGGCGAAGGCTTTGTAGCGAAATATGCGATATAATGATCAGTACCAAGCTTTTTCGCCAGCAAACGCCAATCTTTTTCATCCTGACGAGGTGGGTCCAGAGCAGCGCAGATAAGTCTTTTGCATGTTCGCGGTAAATAAACGCTATTTAAACTACTCGTTTCATTTATATAACTGCTATCATGATCAATAGAGACAACTGATTTTTGCTGATCAAATGTGTGCGTGGGTATATCAGTTTGAGAAAAACGTTCATTCGAGATAAGAAACGAGTGTACCTGGCTTTCGCAATCTTCCAAGCCGCACTGTTCAAAATCCACATCAAATACCAGCCTGGAGTTAAGTGAGAGTTTTATGCTAAACTCGCAATGCAATATTGAATTATTATTAAGTATGTGATTATAGGGAATGATTTGTTCATAACCAGTTTGCTCCTTAAGATCCCACGAACTGGAATCCATGTTACGAACACGAATAACTAAATCGCAAGTATTTAAATGAAATGCAAAAGTTTCACTTATACCCATAATAGTACCACCAAGTTTCGTCTCAATTGCCGTACAAATATCTTTGCTGTTGGGAAAATCCTTTACGACATATATTCGAAGGCTGCAGTTGGAACTGGTCGGAGCTAGTTGACTAAAAGCAATAAGCCGCATTTTAATTGAAGTTTGGTAGTTGTTGTACACTTTTGGATCAGCGACAACTGCGAAACGTCCCAATTGCTCTGTCATAATATACAAATAGCTTTCTTCTACGTGTACAAAGACAGGTGTGTTTATAGTTTCTTCTCCAACTGAGATGATTTTCCGCCAATTTGAATTGATGTCGGAATGGTCGTTGTCTGCGTGGTATATGATCACATTCCATTGCCGGGGATCAACCAGGCAGTGTGGCAGCTTTACTATAACTGGCTTTTGAAAGCTATAATTTCGCGGCGAGCAATAAATAATTGTGCTACATACGAAGAGTGGCTCTGTGCAAGGAATGGATATCCGAGCGCTTTCATCACTTAATAAAATCAGAGACATTTGCTTCTTTTGATTTTTGCCAATGGCGAATTCGGGAACACGTAGCATTATTTCTCCTTGGTAAAGGCTTAAGCTGCCGCCACAACTATTTAAAATTTCGTTCACTACATTTTTGGAGGCAGAAGGTATGGAAATATTTCCCGTTATGTCGTATGCAGAATTTGCTGTAATAGAAGAATAAGTCCATCAATTGATTAATTATAGAGGCATATGGCTATCATTTTTAAATATTTAACAGTTTATATTGAAACTTGGACACATACATTTTACAGTGGCGCCTTATTCATCTCTCATTTTGCAACAGTTGGTCTTAATAATATTTTAAATGGTATGTGTGATGCTTGAAGTATCAAGTTTTACACTAAGGGGTCGTGCACACATTACGTAACGCGAGTTTTGATCATTTTAGAACCCCCCGCTGATATGTGCACGACCCCTAAGCCTGAACTCAAGGTTACTAATTGTAACTACGGATTTGAATAAATTGTTTATGTGTTATATACTGTTGGATTCTCATCTTTAAAAAGAAATTATACAAAAATAGTGGGAGTGGCTTTCACGTCAACCTACAGCACAGTGAAACAGCCTCAAATGAGCTGTTTTCCCCACACAAAATCGCCCGTGACTCTGGAGTAGAAGGCAGGGAGAGAGTTGTAGTATTAGTAAGACTTAAACCCATTTTTACTGTGTAATTGCCTAGCAATTATTGAGGTGGAGAAATAAACAGATATTCGTGCTGACTTCGTATTATATGGTGTTCAAGGCAGTTAATAGAAGATGTGCAAAAGCTTATCACTCCATTCGGAACTGCACAACACCGACTAATATTTTACTTGAAACCAACGTGTGGTGAAAATAGGTTAACGATTATGGGACCACCATTACAAAACACGCAAATGTGTAAAACCCGTAAATAATTATTCTAATATAAATTTAAAAATCAAGTAAAAATTCATATGTCGGCCGCCGATGTAGGTTTCAATAATATATTTAAGGCTGCCTCTGAGTTAGCAGAACATGTTAATATTGAAATTGCCATGCTAAGGTTGTGGAAAAAAACAAAAAAGAAAACAGAGTAAAATGTCGCTTTCACAACTGTACTTGTATATTATCAGCCAGCCATTTTTTGTCTTATTTGGATTCCTTAAGTTTTTTAAAATTAGAAAGATATACAGGCCTTTTCTGCATTTCGATTCGGTTTGTAAATCCTAAAACTGTAACACTATTTTGAAATTTATTAACTTTTTTAAGTTAAATTAGCTTGCACTACCATGTACTAACGCTACAGTAGACGTTCTTTCAGCACTCTAAAGTAAAAACTTAGTTGACAAATACTACGATGGAATCTCGCATAAATGGTAGTGCAATTTTTTTTAAAGATAGCTACTACACATTTTTTCTTCCTTTCTAGGTTTATTTTTGCCGAGTGCCCACAGAAAATTGAAGTGTAAGTTACTTGGTACACTGGCTGACTGACTTCAAAATGAATAACAAAAAATACTAGTGACTTTTTAGTTTCAAAAGTGGCTGAAAGGTATCTGCAGCCTTAATAATGTTACTCAATGAATGTGACTGCAACGATTTTAAGTCGTGTTAATTGCATTGCTTAACTGATTGGTAATTAAATTATGTCTCTGTAATTTGACGGTTTGCCCTCACACCCATCAAATAATTTATCAAATTTAAGTTTTTCGTTTTATTTATTTTTGTTATATATGTATATGTATCACAAATAACACCTCTTTAATTGTGTGCTTTTATAAACAAAATGCACCGAGGCAGACAATTCCTTGCAAACTCCACATCAGGGATTTAAAGGCGGTGTTTCGGACTCTGGTAGAACAACACAAGCGGAACAAGTGGAAGGAGCACCTGAAGTTCTGCAACTTTCACACAGGTGTGGGCAAGCTTTGGACCACCGTGAGGTCCTTGTCCAATCCGGCGAAGCGTGATGATCGATATGAAATTTCATTCGTTGGCCGCGCTTCGTCGAACGCGAAGAGATGCGCAAGTTATTGTAGCCGACAGTTCATACTGCATCTTTCGGTGGGCAGGACCAAACGGAAGGTGACCAGAAGGCTGCGCAAATTGTCAAGACCTAGGGCGCCACTTACCTTCACCAGAAATCTGGAAGGCCAGGGAAGCCGGCCGAAAAGGGTAAGACTATCGACCCATTTCCCTTCTTTCACTTGAAGTCACATTCCCAAGACAGTCGGTTCTACGTACCGGAATAACCTGGGTTTCACTCGGCCAAGGGCTGTTTCGGCGACCTAGCCCGGTTTAGGTTAGTCAATTCGTTTGACACCTCTGGAGAAGCCCTGATGCAAGGAGCTCACTCCGCTTAGGGCTGTCGTCAAACCCCTTTTTCTGCTGCATATGACAGAGAGGGCTCCATCCGAACTTCACTTCGGCGAGGTGTAATTCGTGCGACGGATAGAGCCCTCTCAAGGTCTGCTCAGGCCTTAAGACGAGGTATCTGGCCCAGGTTGCTCGCGCTCTCCAGCGCATATGGTCCTCTCGGCCCAAATTGTCACGCAAAATGCGCCGATGCCAAGTAGCACCCAAAGGATCCACCCGGCCCAAAGGACCTCACCACAACAACATGGACACTCCCAACCATCCAAACACTCCCAGCCTGCTCCAATTCCCGTGTGAGGGCAAATCAACAGCTCTTAGTTCCCCACATAGTCTGTTCCGTGTGTCAAACCAGAATACGCCGAAATGCGACATCAGTCAAGTGCAACTCGTGGCATGGCTGGTGTCATTTTCGTGCTTGTTCTGGTTTGCGCACCACAAATGAGTGGACGAGTGACTACCGTTCCCCATGTTGCAGAGCTCTGCAAACGCCTACGCCCGCATTGGCGCCACCGTTAACCACTATCAGGCAACCAATACAGCGGCAAGCGCAGCAGAGGCTTGGTGGACAACCCCACACGTCTCTAACATTCTCCCCCGCGACGATTCAACTTGTTGAGTTGCAACGGCTACAATGTGCATCGTAAGGATCCCGAGCGAGATAATGGTAGAGGACTAGCGTTCATCACTCACAACACAGTGTAGTATCGACTTATCGAAGAAGACATCGACCGCAGAGATACTACCCTTGAATGTCAGCACATAGCTATCCGGTCAGGCGATGTCGAGCTCGAAATATTTATATACCCCCGGTTCCCTGCTACCCGGCAGGATAACACCTTGAAGCGCACCTATGCTACTTTAATGCGCACCACGATCTCTGGCATTCAAGCCTACTAGCTGATCATATAGGAAACGATTTGACAGAGCAGATAAACGATTCGACATTCTGCACGATGAATGATGATGCCCCCACCAAACCGCCTGACCTAACAATAGCTAGCGTAGGTCTGATAAATAGCATAACGTGGCGACCTATGCTATCGCTTGCATCAGACCATCTACCCATAATCATCTCGATTGACAGACCTGCTGACTTTGCCTCCGCGGACCACCGGACTTACATCAACTTTAAAAAGGCTGACTGGGTCAGGTTCGCGGAGTTCACTGAAAATGCCTTCAGATCTCTTCCTATACCCACTGACGTTCGCAAAGGTGAACATAAGTTCCGCAAGGTGGTTGCGTCTGTTGCGGCTCGCTTCATTCCGGCAGGGAGGCTCCCAGAGATCCGTCCCAATTTCCCGGCTGAAGAGGCTGCTCTAGTGAATGAACGCGACCACCTTCGCCGCTCCGATCCCCGCAATCCCAACATAAGGGATTTGAACGTGGAGATTCGGAGACTGGTTGACCAGAATAAGCGGAACAAGTGGTAGGAGCATTTGAAGTCCTTATCCAACCCGACGAAACGCGATCGTGCCTCGTCGGACCCGAAGAGATATGCGAGCTATTTTAGCCGGCAAATCATATTGCATCCTTCAGGGGATAGGGCAAGGCGGAAGGTGACCAGAAGGCTGCGCAAACTGCCAAACAACAACGCGCCTCTTGCCTTCACTTGTGGCGAGGTGAAGGAGGTCATCGCGGAGGCGAAAGCCCCCAAGGCCATTGGCCCTGATGGGCTAAGCGTGTTAATGCTGGAAAATTTAGGACCCGCGGGAGTTGAGTTCCTTAAAGGGATCCTCAATCTGTCCATGGATCCTCAAACATTCCTGACATCTGGGCGGTTGGGAGGGTGGTCCCATTGCTGAAAATAGTGAAACTGGCTGACAAGGGTGACTCCTATCGGCCGATTTCCCTGCTTTCTCCAGTGGTAAACACACTTGAGGCTCTACTCCTCCCGCACTACACTTACCACCTGGGCTCGGCTAAGCATCAACATGGCTTCCGGAAAGTGCACAGCACAACAACAGCACTCCTGCCATAAACACACAGGTGAATCGCGGTCTTAACCAGAATCGCCTCTGCGAGAGAATCGTCCTAGTAGCGTTGGACTTGTCAAAAGCTTTTGACACAGTTAGTCACTCCACGCTACTAGCTGACGTGGAAGAATCAACTCTCCCGCAGGAACTGAATTGGTGGACAGCGAATCACGTGTGGCCGCCAATCATCGGTTTTATTCAGAGACAAAACATCAAAACTAAGGAGGATTAAACAAGGGGTACCGCAGGTTGGCGTCCTGTATCCACTCTTGTTTAATCATTAGATCTCCAAGTGTGTTTAATAATAATTATGGTTATTAATCATTACGTGACAGGCTTGACTAAAGCTTTGAACACAATCATATTGGTATCTCCAGTTGCGATTCTGAGATTTTTAGAATGAACTAGAAACCATTTCTCATATTTTTCTAAAAGTGCTTCCTATGTTTTTATGAAAAGCATGAGTCGTGTATATAACTGTTCCGCTTAACTTGAACTCAAACACTTCGTTACTTATTAACTACGTTTGAGTTTGCATTGGAAATAGCTGCATCAAGTTTTCAATTTATGAAACCTAAAGGAAAAAAAATTTCTAAACGATTTCCCATCAAACATTTTATTTGTTATTAATTCGAATAACAAGCCGACTTTATTTTCCGTCGTTTATATCGTTAATGTCCGTGAAATCTTGATTTATAAGGCAGTTTGCGTGTGTAGGGACCAGAAAATTCTGTACTATTGCGTCTGACAAATGCTAACATAGCATAAGATTTAAAAATGGTATAGTTAATATGATTAACAAAAGTGAACTTTGCATCGAAGACAACACCGAGGTCCATAGTTTCACTAACTGAATTTAAACCGCGGATTAGCTGTGTGGTCGTCAATCATCAGTATGGTTTAGAGATAAAACATCGAAACCAAGGAGGATTAAACAAGGGGTACCGCCCCCATTATTGTTTAATCACTATATATCCAAGCTCCCTCAACCGCCAGAGGAAGTCACGATTCTCTCGATAATGGCAACCGGCAATGTAATTGATGATCTGTGTTCGAAAGTGAACGGATATCTGTCCGATCTTGCCCATTTCTTCACAGGCAGAAACCTGGCGTTGTCCCCTGCTATGTCCTCGGCGACCCTCTTTACCACCTGGACGAAGGTCAGGCTGGAACTCAACATCCACATCGATGGCACCCCCATTCCGACGGTTAATCACCCGAAGATTCTGGGGGTGACATTTGACAGCCTGCTCTCCTTCTCCGCGCACACTTCCGCAATCGCCAATAGAGCACAGAGCCGCAACAATGTCCTCAAGTCGCTCGCCGGCAGCTCTTGGGGCAAAGACAAAGAAACGTTGTTGGCAACATACAAAGCGATTGGCTGGCCGGTAATTATCTATGCTGCGCCAGTGTGGTCGCCGGGAACCAGTAGGACACAGTGGATGAAGCTGCAGACCTGCCATAACGCCGCACTTTGCACGGTGACGGGAAGGCTGCTGATGTCGCCGGAGGAGCATCTCCATCAAGAGGTCAATGTGCTCCGCGTTAAGGAGCACAACCTCATGCTCAGCAAGCAGTTCCTTGCTGGATGTCACCGCTCGGGGCACCCAAACAGGCATCTGCTTGCAGTGCCATTTATAACACAACTGCTAGGTCCGGAGGCGTACCGACGGGTCCTAAGCAACATCCACAGAGAGACAGCCACTACCACCATTGACTCTCGCCAGGCAAACGCTGTTATTGGAGTCCAACCACCACCTGCAGGATGATGATGAGGAGTCCCTGCTGTCCCGCGAGTCCCGCGTCACTCTGGCACAATTGCGATCTGGATACTGTAGTAGGCTCAACTCCTACCTATCCAGGCTCAACCCTGACATACCCAACACATGTCCAGCATGTGGAGATTCTCCGCACGATACCAATCACCTATTCACATGCCCTCTCAAACCCACTCATCTAACCCCCCTCTCCCTCTGATCCAACCCTGTCGAAGCGGCACGTTTCCCGAGCCTCCCCCTAGATGAGTTTGACGACAACGACCATGGGTGATTCCGCTCTTTACGGGGCGTGATAACCGCTACAACAACAACAACAACCACCTGGACGAAGGAGGTCAGGCTGCAATTAACCATGCATGTGGATGGTACACCTGTACCAACAGTAAATCACCCAAAATTTTTGGGTGTCACGTTCGACAGCCCGTTGGCAACGCTACGATACGACAACCACATCAATTTCGCAAGTATGGCCGAAGAACTTATATTGATATTATAGAGTCCGTGAAACAAGTGCTATAACCATATCATATACATAATACCAGATGGCACTGAATTTAAAAAAAAAACTTACAAGTATCTGCTGTAGAAGTATCTGGTGTATCGGTGACGTACTCCGCACTTATTTCATCTATGGGATTAGTGTAACTGTAAATGACGGAAAAAATAATTTACTAAATAAATTATAAATAAAAAATTTTACTTGGCAGATAAATTCGGTACGTCATAGTGATGTTCAGACACCCCACAACTTATTATGTGATCATTGGACATAAATCTATGATCTGAACTGGGGTAATCGTAATTGACATTTGCTGTTTCAGCACTGATTCCTTTCTTATTTATTCCCTGTGCATAATCCGAGTTCATATCTGCAAAAACAATTTATATAAAGACAGGAAACAGGAGTAAAACTCAATTTCTTACTCGTTCTGGCCATGCTGTAATGGGAGTTAATAGATAAATTTCGTCGGGCATAGTAAATTAGAGCGGCTCCAAACGCAATGCATACAGTTATCACAAATGCTAATCCAAGATAAAGAGTCCAGTCGAAACCTTAAGATGTGTAATTTTTAATGAATACTCTTTGTTTACGACTAATTTTATGAAATTCTTACCATCCTTACCAATTAAGCAATGTTCTCCTCGACATTCGGCCGACTGAATGTCTTTACCAGAACATTGAACTTTGGCGAAACCCAGTCCAACAACGCCATTATTATTCGTATTCGGTATATTTGCTGGCAGCGCTGCACCTTCACTGCTTTCAACACTCAAATCTTCAGAAATTGGGTAAACGCACCTTCGTCGACGAATTTGAATGCAATCAGGAGAACAGGCAGTCCACTCACTCCATGACGTCCATCTGCCTACTGAAATTAATAAAGTTTCATATTATTAGTTTTAGAAAACCAAATGTTAAAGAACCAAAGTCCTTGTCGGCTATGAAAACGAGTTTCCTGCGGCAACTACAACTATTTGTTTCGCAACTTTACAAATTAACATTGAAATGTAGAAACAATAAATAGTACATACTGTGCGGATTTATATTCGGCAAAAAATTATTTTCAGTCAAATTATTTAAAAAAAAAAAAATTGGAAATGTGCTATTCTGTTACAACGAGACACGACTTACATTTCTTACTTGACAATGCATCATATCCGTCTGCTGTTACAATTTGCGTTTCTTCTGCTAGAAATAAAAGTCATTAGCAGAAAGAAAAAGTAAAATTTGCGAATATTACCTGAACATGATGCGCAATCGGCAGACTTTTGGATTTGTGCACCAGAACAAAGCGATCCTCCATTCAATGGAATCGGGTTATTACAGAAGCGAACTCTCTTTCGACCCTGACCTATTTTGCCCGAACATTTGCATTCTCTCCAAGGGCTCCACGAGCTCCATCCTCCATTTACTTTAAAAAATTAATATTTGCTTACTTAATAGAAATTATTAAAATACACAGTTTTTTTGCTAATGTCCACACCGTTTTAAGTATTCGCCAATTATAACAAATAATTCGCCCATTTAATACTTAATTTAATTCCCCAATTTGGGGATTGTAAAAATGGTTATCATATTCCCGTTTAAATGCCCTGAAAATTAGCAAAATATTGATTCCGATTTTTCTTCTGGTGAAAATTGCAATGATGTTAACTTTCACAGAATTTATAAATGCTTCATCTTGTTCTTTATTATTGAATTGAAAATCTCTACTTTAAATTTTATATTATTTGTATAATAAAAGCGCTGGTGGTATACATGGCCGAACTTTGAAATTCAGATTTTATAAGCGAAATTTTTATAAAAACATATAATATATAAACAGTAAAACACTACACGTCACACAGTGCAGACATGTAAACCAATTTGCCCTGAATAGGGTGACCGTGGTGCAACCGAAATATATTGGATTAAGGAAAAACTTTTTTTTTTTAAGTCCGGTAAAAAATGTTCTTCTTGACCTCGAGCGGGCATAAAGACTACTTACAAATGGAAAGGTCGCCAAAATCATTATTATAATATATACATATATTAATTCCGGATTTTCATACCGTATACGATTAGAACCGCTGAGTCCGATATCCTCTTGCCAGCAACATTTTCTGCACTGCATGTATAGTTTGCCATATCCTGCATATTCCAAAGATAAACGTAATCATCAAGCAAAATAACACTAAATAGTTTGGTTAATTACCTGTAGGGATATAACATCGAAAGTGATAGTCGTGTCATCGGTAGATATAACTATTCCACGATCATTGTCACTAGAAATCGCAGCATTATTTTTGAACCAAGTTATCTTTGGTTCAGGAAATCCTCCGGGGGGATCACAATGTAGTTCAGCTTTGGAACCAAGTTCAACTTTCAGCGACGTAGGGGAGGTTGTAAAATGTTTTCTGATATCTGAAAAATAAAAATTAAGGAAATTAAAAATAATTTAAAAACATTTCATCTTAATAAGACCCGAAGAGAGGAAATAGAGGAAATGGTTTCGGAATATATTATAAATATTCCAGCATTCGATTTTTCCACACTTTAAAGAACTAGTAGCTTACATGCAATGCTTATAGTAGCTGCTTGACTTTTGGCTACGCCACGAGAAGACAAAGCAAGGCATTCACATTTGAATGGGCCTTTACCAAAATATTCATCAACCAAATCGCGATGGATTGTAGCTGTCACTTCTTCAACATGAACACCAGTATGAGGATCGACATGTTTGTCATGCGTCGATGGAGGAGGCTGTGAACTACCCGAGCACTTGAATTGTAGCTAATAAAATGTATACGTATTAATTTTAAGTTATATATTAATTCAGAAATAGAAAAACATGTACCTGAAGTGCATGTGCAGCTTTGCACTTCAGCACGGCTGGTCGATTCTTGATGACATAAACATTTTCGGGTTCGGTTAAAAATATGGGTAAAGCATTTCCAGATTCTACTGTATTAAGTTTGGCTAATATTGGACCAGATGACCGCTCTTCATATTCGACATTTTCATATTTTGATAGTTCACCGCTGTTGTTCGTCGTATTAATATCTTCAATCGAACGGAGTTCACTACGTGCTTGGTTAGTAGATTCAATTACTGTTTTTTCTTTTCGATGTATAGCTTCCGTCACATGTGTTGACCTCTCGTTTCCATGGAATATTACATCAGAGTCTACTAAAAATTCTATATTATCAGGGTCAAAGCCGGTGTCGAAAACACGTGATGATTTAGTTAGGACTTGTTCTGAATTATTTAAAGAAACATTTTCTTCGTCTCTCAAATGTTTATGTTTGTCTTTTAGAGGTAAGTGGTGACTGCGTTGTTCAGGGATTAAGTCAGTAGTACGTTGTAGATTTGCCACCACCACAATCTTAACAGTAAATAGAAAGGCGATAAGTATATCACACTTTCTAAGTTTTATCATTATTAATTTCGTTCTGATCTCTCTCTTCAAATGCCAAAATCCTTACGCAAAGAAATTAAACCCGAAGATCTGCGAATATAGTCAGTTGTTCAGAAACACAGTATAACATTTAAATGGTATATGTAATAAGTAACGTTAGATAAAACTATATACTTAAATTTCAATTTTTCAACTCACATAGGGACATAAATATACATATGTATGTATAATTCAACAATTTCTTATTTTCCATCAAGAATTAGCAGGCACAAATCCTTGTAGCTTATGCTTCTGGATGTGAATGCTTATAAGTAGATACATAAGTGTATATTCTTTTGAATTGTGCAGGAAATAATGCAATCAATAAACATCGAAACGTTTACATTCCTACACATGCGAATGCATGATATTTAAATACCTAGTCACAAATAATTTATTCAAGTCATATACAAGCCTCTTCCAGATAAGTTAAAAAGTGTAAGCAGAAATACAAATTACTCATATATACCTACATACATACTATGTACATATAAGTATGTATATTTACGGATTCATATTATTAAGTATGAATTAGTGTTTGCATAGTTTCTCTTGCATGCTCATACGTATTTAATAATGTCTATACATTATGTATATTGTAAATATGTACGTATGCACATACTATGTACATATAAATACATATGTGTTCATACATAGTGCATATGTCTGATCGCGGATTGGACGGAGGGATTTTTATGTTTAGTTAACTTAATTTTATCTTAATGTTATAAGTGTTTTGAGTAAAAGTTCCCTGTGAGCAGAGCCCGATGATAATTGTTATTTTGATTTTTGCGGATAAAGAGATCATTGGGAAGAATTCGTTGAAAACAAATCGCGAAAATGCCGATATAATCGTTATGCTACAGTCTGTGTAATTCTGACTTCATTTTTATTAAATAGGTATTTTGTTTTAAATCATTCCATAGTCGTTTTTTTTTTAATTTTTATTTTTCGATCAAAAATTACCGTTATTTTTGGATTAAAATTTCTTCGATCAGATTTGGTGATATTTCGTGTTTTTTATTATTTCGATCGTATTTTTGGTGTTGTTGCAATTATTATCATCGCCGAAAAATTGTTGTGCGGCTTTTATGATTGATAAAATTCAAATTTAATTATAACGAACAAATCGACAAACTTTATATCCACGAATAACTATTATTTTGTATCGAGAAATAAAAATCACAAAATATCGATCAAATTTGATCGAAAATATAAAAATTAAAAAAAATATATATCAAACATTATCGAAAAAATTAAAATACAAAATAACGATTAAAATTTGATCGAAGAAATTGCAATTAAATTATTACGATTAAATCAAGTTTTTTGTATAAAATTAGTAACCGTTACGGTCCCTGGTTCTGGGTAAATTGCAAATAAAAAAAAAATATGACTAGATTTTCCGAAATTTCGATTTTTTCGAAATATACATATGTATAACGAAAACGAAACAGAAAAACGATATGCAAATTTTTATATTTATCGTAAGTTTGCAATCTGATTTTTGATAAATTATTTCAAATCAAGCAAATCAAATATGCTTAAATTATTAAATTATTTTAGTTATTTGCGATATACTTAGAAATGTCGTTTGTCGACACAAAAGACAAACTCAGTCGTAGACGGATACACACGTCACAAATTTCCGACATTCACCGTATATCCATAGTTTAATTGAGAGTTTTCTTAGAAACAGCTACATACCTTGAGTAATGTTTATAATTCAAGAAAACAATTTGCAAAACAATCTTCGTAATGATTAACAGCATTTTCAATTACCAATTAGAAACTAATCAGATGTAAATGAGAATTCGATTATAGAACTATTATTTTGAAGATGTTTCATTTGAGATTACTATGATTTTCAAACCTTTCTCTAATGTTTGAGTTAAAAGAAAAGGGTTAGTTTTCTATTGGTCCTCTTAGCGATAAATCACCTCGATATTTGCTAAGGTGCTTTATTATCAACGAAATAAGATACGTATAATTTGACTATCGAAATAACTCACAAAGAAAATGGAAGCTTTTAGAATACTCAAACTGAAATTGTGATTTTCAGTTTTCGAACGGCTATCCGATAATTCAGATCATTATAAGTATCTTCGTTTATAATGTTTGCTAGTGAATAATCCGGTAGATATTTCTTACCAGGATAGTCTTATTGTTTTTGTTTTTTTAATAGGAAGGAAGGTATTGAAATAGTAAAAACTAGGGGTGACATTTAAATATTCTTTAAACATTCGATTCGACGTGCCGGTTAATGCCAGGGTATAATTTTATTTTATGTGTTATTACATATCACATTATTATCTCAAAATACGATAATAAAATATTGCGGAAACTATTTTGCGGAGAATACACAAAGGATGTAAAACTGATAGCGCTTTCGGTTTGATATTATTTTATTCGTCATTGTATCAAAGCAAATTATTTAATGTCCAAATTTGTTATTTGAATATCTCATGGTTCTATTATAAATATATAGAAATCTCGTGTCACGGTGTTTGGGTTCAAACTCCTCCGAAACGACCCGACCGATTTTTATGGAATATTGTATCTATATTTGGTATGTATGAGAATAGGTCGAAAAGTATATTTTATGCTTGGGAGAGGGCTGGCATATGTTTTAAAGTCAAATTGAAATAAAATATGCACGGTAATAATTAAATTATAGTTATATGAAATATTAAAATTTCGGTGTCAAGGCGGATCCATACAAGGTGGTGTTATAAATACAATTACAAAATTCCTATGTATTTTGTTTTTTTTTTCTGCGTAAGAGTTGTCAAAATTTAAATACATTTTGTTTTTGCTTTTACGGCTTTTGAAAGCTCATACGCAAAAGCAAAAACAAAATACATATACATACATAGGTGAATAAAGAAAATCAAATCAGCTGGTCTTATACCATCACCTTCTATAAATTCGCCTTGAATCGACCCATATTTTTGAAAAACATACATACATATGTGTATTGCGGAGAGGCCGGCGGGGTTTAGCACCCGAAACCTATCCTATTAGAAAGAGCAGTCACAGATTTTAAAAAAGGCACCCCTCCGCCTCTAACACCTAAACAGACCTCTGTGGGCTCATTTGAAAATGGTAGCGTTGTTCGCACGAAGCGACCCTCGAACACAATCAAGACCTTTAGTCGGCAGGATTCTCCTTTCTGGTTTACGGCTTGGGTTTTCTAGGATATATAACATTTCTTGAACAAATTAAGATTTATGAACGTGCGTTAAAACAAACACTTATCTGAAGTGGATTTTTTTTTGTGTCTTTTGTCTTATATCCTTCGTTCAAATTTCAGAGTTTAACAGTTGTATTACGTACTATTTTAATTTGCATGTATTATTAAAAGGTGTATTTGATAAATTGCTAATTATTAGTCTAAAGTAAAGCAATAAAACCACTAGATGCTAATTGTGCAAGGTGTTTGTGTATGTGAACCAAAGATTTTATACATTTCCTATATTGGTTAAGACAAAATAAGAGTAATTAAGCGACCCTTATTTTTGAAATATACAAAAAAGTTCATACATACATATGTATGTATGTATGTATATCAAACCGAATTTCTTAACTAAATAATTATCTAAAATTGCAAGGATTTGTTTTAAATAATTAATAATTTTTTTTAGATCGGGTCGCGTATTTGGGTACTATAACCCGAAGTCTTTATACAAATAACTAAATCGTATCCCGTTATTTTCGCTTTGAATGAAGTCATTAAATTTCATTAGAAATTGAGGTAGCCAGTCGCAAAAAAAAACTAATAGCAAAATGTAATTTTTAAATCTATAAAGTTTGTATATGTTTTTATTTATGTATATACTGAATATGATCATTTATTGTATGTATTTATTTGTGGCAAAGTTTAATTTTAAAAAATATCAGCGTTATTATTATTCATTTCGTAATATGTATTTACATACTTATACTTACTATTATACATACATACATATGTATTTCTGCGATTTTGTTTTTTGTAATATTGCATTACATTCCAAGCTCACTGAAAACACGTCCCACACTAAAGCAACAGTAGAGCGCTTTAGGAAATGTTTACTATTCATAAATTAAGGGTGCAGTCCGCATTGTACTCGGACTCCTTCGTACTATCAGCACACACACAATGCTATACAAGCATTCACATTAAACATGATGTTACAAGCTTGGAAAATTGCTAGACTTCGTCGTCCTTACATTTAATTAACACCACTTCCACATCACCATATTATATGTAGATATATATTTTTGTTCATACTTCATGCATCGCCTCCAAAAACACAATGAATTCAAAGCCAGAAATCAGAAAAACATATGCAAACACAACACGTCTCTAATAGCTTCTTCTTTGCAGTGTATTTACATACGTATATACACATATAGACGTCGATGTGCATACCGCTTGTATATTCACGACCGAACCTACTTTTAAAGCAAGTATTCACTTTATTTTTAAACCATTTACACTGAATCTTTTATCTTCACAACTCGGCAGTGAAAAGTGATCTATATTCCTTCAGATCAGTCAGTTTTTAATTAAAGCTATTAGTTTGACCGTCAACAGCAATTAGATGTACAAAACTTCAATGCGAGCAAAATAGGAGCAGTATCTGGTTGAAGTTACGCTTCATACGTTACGTATGGAACTGTCAGCTACGGCAAGAAACAAAATCCAAACGTAAACGGTAACGTTACTTAGGGCCAGTTTTTCAGTGCTAGTTCAACTTGATTTGCAGTTTAAACTCGATGTGCTGTTTTTCAGTCGAATTTAAACTTAGTTTAAACTAAGTTTAAACGCCCGATATGCTAAGTTTAAACTGAGTTTAAGCAATCAGCTGTTCAACTGTTCAGCTGTCATTTCATGAGTTCACAGAAATTGAAATCAACAAAATTACATTTTTTGTCCGTAAAATATATTAAAATATGGATTTTTCAAGTGAAAGTGACTATAGCGATGCTGAAGTAAACGAAGTTCACTTCTCTCGTAGAAAAATTACCGCTCCGCTTATACATTTTTTCACCGTATTAGTAACTTCAATTTTCACAAATAATTCACGAAGGTTTTTGTGTACAAAAAATGTAAACAAACGTCAGCTGCTTTGTTGTGTAGATAAAGAAAAAAACAGTGTTGCCCTACCGCACTGTCAAATTCTAGGGCGGCCTTAAACGCTCACTGAAAAACAGCTCTGCAGTTTAAACTTAGTTTAACCTTAAACGGCGTTTTAGTAAAATTAGTTTACACTCAGTTCAAAGTAGCACTGAAAAACTGGCCCTTAGTAGCTGAATTAAAATCCAGGATGAGAATATCGATAGCAATGTTCTATGGTAAGATATATTTTTACTATGGAGAGGAAAGCTAGGAGTAGGAGGTATATACATACATAGTTGTTGAGAAGGAAAAAAGTTTATAAAAATGCAGCAAATATACAAAAAATACTACCAATATCCATGATGCAAACATTATAAGGTTGTTGTTATTGTAATAGCATACAACATTCCCCATAAAATTTTGAGGGATGCTGCTGAAGTGACAGCCCTTGGCCGGATATAAATCCGGTTCGTTCCGGTATCGTAGAACCGACTGTCGTAGGAACGCTCTTTTTTCGTTTTTTTTGTTGAAGTTTGCCAATATTTCTATTGAGAACAAATCAAACGCAAACAAAGGTAAAATAAAAAATTTCAATTGTTGAAAACAACATTATAAGGTAAAACCGATCGCTCAATTCGTCGGCCATAATTTTTTTTTGTTGGCTACTCAGTTTGTTTTTGTTACAGATGAAGAATTAAATTGTGATATAAATAACCTTTAATCTACTTATTCCGCCTTATGTTGTTGTTCTTGTAGCGGTTATCACGCCCCGTAAAGAGCGGATTTACCCATGGTCGTTATCGTCGAACTCATCTAGGGGGAGGCCCGGGAAACGTGCAGTTTCGACAGGGTTGGACCAGAGGGAGAGGGGGGTTAGATGAGTGGGTTTGAGAGGGCATGTGAATAGGTGATTGGTATCGTGCGGAGAATCTCCACATGCCGGACATGTTTAGATCGGCCTACCCGAATTCCACCTTGTCTTGTTGTTGTTGTTGTTGTAGCGGCTAGTCGCGCCCCGTAAAGAGCGGATTCACCCATGGTCGTTGTCGCCAAACTCATCTAGGGGGAGGCCCAGGAAACGTGCAGTTTCGACAGGGTTGGACCAGACGGAGAGGGGGGTTAGATGAGTGGGTTTGAGAGGGCATGTGAATAGGTGGTTGGTGTCGTGCGGAGAATCTCCACATGCCGGACATGTGTTGGGTATGTCGGGGTTGATTCTGGATAAGTAGGAGTTGAGCCTGCTACAGTATCCAGATCGTAGTTGTGCCAGAGTGACGCGGGACTCGCGGGGCAGCAGGGACTCCTCATCTGCTACAGGTGGTGGTTGGGCTCCGATGACTGCATTTGCCTGGCGGGAGTCAATGATGTTCGTGACTGTGTCTCTGTGGATGTTGCTTAGGACCCGCCGGTACGCCTCCAGATCCAGCGGTTGTGTGATGAGTGGCTGGATCTCGTCCTTTAGTTCTAGTAGATGTCTTCTAATGTGCCTGGGGGGCAGTTCCACTGCAAGCAGGTGCCCGTTTGGATGCCCCGAGCGGTGACATCCAGCAAGGAACTGCTTGCTGAGCATGAGGTTGTGCTCCTTAACTCGGAGCACATTGACCTCTTGGTGGAGATGCTCCTCAGGCGACATCAGAAGACATGCCGTCACCGTGCGGAGTGCGGCGTTCTGGCTGGTCTGCAGCTTCGTCCATTGTGTCCTGCTGGTTCCCGGCGACCAAACTGGCGCAGCATAGTTTATTACCGGCCGGCCAATCGCCTTGTATGTTGCCAACAACGTTTCTTTTTCTTTGCCCCAAGAGCTGCCGGCGAGCGACTTGAGGACATTGTTGCGGCTCTGTACTCTATTGGCGATTGCGGTAGTGTGCGCGGAGAAGGAGAGCAGGCTGTCGAAAGTCACCCCCAGAATCTTCGGGATGGTTAACCGTCGGAATGGGGGTGCCATAGATGTGGATGTTAAGATCCAGCCTGACCTCCTTCGTCCAGGTGGTAAAAAGGGTCGCCGAGGACTTGGCAGGGGACAGCGCCAGGTTTCTGCTAGTGAAAAAGTGGGCAAGATCCGAGAGATATCCGTTCACTTTCAAACACAGATCATCAATTGCATTGCCGGTTGCCATTATCGAGCAATCATCAGCATAGGAGACAATCGTGACTCCCTCTGGCGGTTGAGGGAGCTTGGAGATGTAGTGATTAAACAGTAATGGGGACAGGACGCCACCCTGCGGTACCCCTTGTTTAATCCTCCTTGGTTTCGATGTTGTGTCTCTAAACCATACCGATGATTGACGACCACACAGGTAATTCGCGGTCCACCGTTTCAGTCCCTGCGGGAGAGTTGATGATTCCACGTCAGCTAGTAGCGTGGAGTGGCTAACTGTGTCGAAAGCTTTCGACAGGTCCAACGCTACTAGGACGGTTCTCTCGCAGGGGCGGTTTTGGTTAAGACCACGGTTCACCTGCGTGTTTATGGCATTAAGTGCTGTTGTTGTGCTGTGCACTTTCCGGAAGCCATGTTGATGCTTAGCTGACCCAAGGTGGTATGTATAGTACGGGAGGAGTAGGGCCTCAAGTGTCTTTACCACAGGTGAAAGCAGGGAAATCGGCCGATAGGAATCACCCTTGTCGGCCGGTTTCCCTGGTTTCAGTAGTGGGACCACACTCCCAACCTTCCAGATGTCTGGAATGATGAGGGTGGCCATAGACAAATTGAGGATCCCGGTGAGGAACTCAACTCCCGCGGGGCCTAAATTTTTCAGCATCAACACGCTTAGCCCGTCAGGGCCAATGGCCTTGGAGGCTTTCGCCTTCCCGATGACCTCCTTTACCTCGCCACAAGTGAAGGTAAGAGGCGCGCTGTTGTTCGGTAATTTGCGCAGCCTCCTGGTCACCTTCCGCTTGGTCCTATCCCCCGAAGGATGCAGTATAAACTGTCGGCTAAAATAGCTCGCGCATCTCTTCGGGTCCGACGAGGCACGATCCCCGAATGAAATTTCCACTCGGTCGTCGTGCTTCGTCGGGTTGGATAAGGACTTCACGGTAGACCAAAGCTTACCAACACCCGTGACCAGATTACAGGACTTCAGATGCTCCTCCCACTTGTTCCGCTTGTGTTGGTCCACCAGCCTCCGAATCGCCACGTTTAAATCCTGAATGTTAGGATTACGGGGATCGGAGCGGCGAAGGTGGTCGCGTTCGTTCGCTAGAGCGACCGCTTCAGCCGGGAAGTTGGGACGGATCTCAGGGATCCTCCCTGCCGGAATGAAGCGGGCCGCAGCTGACGCAACCACCTTGCGGAACTTATGTTCGCCTTTTCGAACGTCGGTGGGAGCGGGAAGAGACCTGAAGGCATTTTCGGTGAACTCCGCGAACCTGACCCAGTCAGCCTTTTTAAAGTTGATATAGGTCCGATGGTCCGCGGAGACAAAGTCAGCAGGTCTGTCAATCGAGATGATTATAGGTAGGTGGTCTGATGCAAGCGATAGCATAGGTCGCCACGTTATGCTATTTATCAGACCTGCGCTAGCTATCGTTAGGTCAGGCGAGCTGCTGCAACTACCCATAATCCTGGTGGGGGCATCATCATTCATCGTGCAGAATGTCGAATCGTCTATCTGCTCTGCCAAATCATTTCCCCTACGATCAGCTGGTAGGCTTGAATGCCAGAGATCGTGGTGCGCATTAAAGTCACCTACTACCAATCGGTTTTCACCTCTAAGGAGCGCACCTATGTCAGGGTGATATCCTGCCGGGCAGCAGGTGACAGGGGGTATATAAATGTTAAATATTTCGAGCTCGACATCGCCTGACCGGACAGCTATTCCTTGACATTCTAAGGTAGTGTCCCTGCGGTCGATGTCTTCTTCAATAAGACGATACTGCACTGTGTGATGGGTGATGAATGCTAAGCCACCACCATTACCTCGCTCGCGATCCTTACGATGCACATTGTAGCCGTTGCAACTCAGCAGAGTTGAGTTGCTGTGCAGTTTCGTTTCTTGGATCGCAGCTATTGACAGATTATGCCGACTCATAAAGTCGGTTATCTCCTCAATCTTGCCCTGCAGCCCATTGCAGTTCAGCTGAAGGAGTCTCGTTTGCTTCGGTAGAGTCGTCGCGGAGAGGGGTGTGAGGGAAGGGTGATGTTGCCCGCCTGGACCCTGCTGCACATGCATTGGCACGTTGGGCTGCCTTATGGTGTTGTTTGGCAGCGCCGCCACTGGCGCGTGCGGTTGCAAGGCTCTACAACAGGGAGCCAGGTAGTCACCCGACCATTCACGTGTGGTGCGCAGGCCAGAACACACTCGAAAGTGACACCAGCCTTGCCACGAATTGCACCTGACTGATGCCGCATTCCGGTATATCCTAGCCTGACACACGGAACAGACTGTGTGCGGTACCAGGAGCTGCTGGCTATTCCCCACACGGGGGGCGGAGCTAGGTTGGGGGGGGGGGGGGGGGGGGGGAGCGACCATGTTGTTGTGTGCTCCTGCGAACCGTAGAGGTTCTGCCGGTGCTAGGCACCGGTGCACTAGGTGCAACTAGGGGAGCCGTAGAGGCTGTGGGCGCCATAGGGCGCGAACAACATGGGGCCACATAGTTTGTGGACCACTCCTTGTGGGTCTTAAGGCCTGAGCAGACCTTAAGATGGCTCCATCCGTCGCACGAATTACACCTTACCGAAGTGGAGTTCGGATGGAGCTTTTTCTGGCAAACGCAGCAAAAATAGGTTTCTGGACCCGGGTTTGACTCGATGCCAGCCCTGACCAGAAGGAGGTGAAGCAACCCTGCTGAAAGGAGTTGCTCCAGGAGAGACAGACAACTTATGGGGTAGACCGATCTAAACAGGGTTAGATCGCCGAAACAACAGTCCTTGGCCGGGTGAAACCCGAGTCATTCCGGTACGTAGAACCGACTGTCGTGGGAATGAATATTGCAACTTACTTACTATATGAGTGTGAACCAATTGTTCCACCTTGTCTTATTTTCTGCTGATTATTTAAAATTTCTAATTGCTTGTCTAATTTTTCACTAGCCCTATGAGGCCGGCAAATTTCATTAACCTCATAACTGCCAAAAAATTCTATTCCAATTTTCCATCGTTAGCGTAGGGCTAAGGCTCCCAAGCAGGTTTCTTTTATTTTGCTCAGGTATGAAAACTGCCAAATAACTATTTGAAAAGGGATTAAAATTTTAACTATATAACTTAGCCTGGCCTATAATTAATGGTTATATTAATGAAAAAATTAACGCGAAATAGTGCTTAAGTTGGTGGTTAGTTTTTTATCGGCATCGGGTATAAAATGATCGCTTCTCTTTATCTATGTTTGTATTTATGCAACTGAATTAACATAATTCTTTATTTTCTTCTAATACAATCACCCTTTGTCCTTTGTGCATCACAGCAAACATCTAACTAAAATTTTCTTCGATGTATACGTACGTACGGAAGCATAAACAGAATGCGTTGGCTCTTTCTCATAGTTTGTAGGGATGTGTGTATGCACATTCGATAACTTATTTTTTATATGATCAGGCAATTTTGCAGAGGTGTGACATTTTTTCAGGAATGTGCAGTAATATTACCGAATTTGAATTATCGTTATCAATATTCGAATCCGAATGTTCAGTGCATTTAGTTGTTGTTATTGCTGTTGAAGTGACAGTCCTTGGCCGGATATAAATTCAGATCCTTGCGGTATCGTAGAATCGACTGTCGTTGGAACGTTCAATGTTTTAGGTTAATAAATTCATAGTTTACATGACATCGGAAAATACTTAATTAGTTGCTGACTACTATTTCTGCACTACGACATGACGATTGGACAATATGCATATGCTTGCATGTTTCATATTTTTGCTACCATATTTTTGAATAAATTATTTATTTTCCATACTTAAGTATACATTGTGAAACGCAAATATGATGAAAATCTTAAACTGAGCTTAGTTAAGATTTTTCTCAAGTAGAACTTAGGTTCAGCTTAAGATTAATTGGGGAAACTGGCCGTTAGATATTTTTTAGATTATCATGATTGGTTCCTAAAGGGCCGTTTACATGACAGTTCGAACTTTAATAACAAAGCGTGAGGCGTAGAAGGTCAGCTACATAGAACGCTTTGACAGTTTCTGCGTTAGTAGTTTGTTATGAGTTGCGATTTTTGTTTGTTCAGAGTGTTTTGTTTAAAGATAGAATAAAAAAATGAATTTTTCTAATATGATGGAAGTAGTAGTAGTTACGCTACTAATGTTTGAAATTCGCGAGTGTCTGCAGTGTGTATACGCACGCCAAAATATAAAATAAAATGGAAATGATAACAGCTGATTGCCAAAGCGTACAAAAGTTGAGAGTTGCCCATTATTTTTTTTCGCTTTGCTTTGCTCTACTTTTCTCGCCTTGTATTTAGCAGGACTCATATAACATCATGTATTGAACTTATCTGTCAAAGCGAAACTCTGAAGCAAAGCAAAGCAAAAGTCCTATGTGAACGGCCCTTAATAAAGTTAGACAGTTTTTGTAGGTGAAAACATGTAAGTTCAAAATGTTTTTGCAGAATATCACGAAAGAATCATAAAAAACTGGGTTTCGTCGTCGTGTGGACTTGGTATAAGCGCCAAACTAATGTTAGTGATAACTTCACAACCGTGAAATTTTGCCAGCAACATGTATTTGGATTGTCATGAAATGTTGATAGCATTGTGAATGAATACAAGTGAGAAGTCTTCTAAATTCAAGATGGCGGCGGCTCATACTAAATGTCACAAATAACCGATATTAATCGTTAAACATAGAAATTCGCTCAGGGAATGACTCAAGAATGCTGTGAATGGCTATATCAGGTGATCTCAGCTATGCCGAATTTTGACGTCTATGGGCTAAGATTTTTCACTTGTATTTATTCACAATGGTTGATAGCAACCAAAATTATTGAAGCGCCCAAAAGATGCCGTATAAAAGCTAATGTAACAGGCAATTACATTATATTAGGCCCGTTCTTTTGTAACCTAGTTGCAAAAAAACACTCCAACTCGGATAAAATTTCCTTTTAGTTACTTCACAACACTGGCAATATCTGTCATTAAACATATGATTTGTTTCGTGAAATTTTAAAGAAGCAAAACAAAATGAGCAATTCTAAGGATTCTGTGGTAAGTTATTAAATTTATTTAAAAACATTAAATAAATGCATTAAATAACCTTTTACTTTTGTAGACGGTGTCTTTGTACACGGGTGAGCATTGCGAATCACGTCGCAATAGAGAGATGCAAGAAGTATTAGAAGTATTGGAAACGATGTATGCAAGCTCCAACTCTTCTAAAGACTCGTAGAGTGAAAAACAAGGCACATGAGAAGTGGTCCAATTTTGAGGGTACACGCGATGCAATTAGTGAGGCAGATTTCAAAATGCACATGAGGCTAAGACGCCAAACGGTGGAATATCTAACAAGTAATAACAAAATGTGTGCAAAAGAAATGCATAAACTTAATGCTATTTTATTTTCAGTGAAGTATTCGGAGTCTTAACTGCGTACCAGCCACATCTGGTTGTGGTAGAACGCGTATATTACCACAAAAAATCCGTGTATATGTACATTTGGTATGTAAGCAATACAGTGGCATTTAGGCAACTAGCAAATTTGTGCGATATCGACGATGTGAGTGATGAAAATACGTTTGCACTTGATGAAGGTTTTGAAAAATGAAACCAAGACGCAGCCCTTGACAGAAGGCAAACCTTTTTTAATTATTTAAGACAACAAAATATTATTTAAAAATTTCACTGCATATACATATATATTTATATCTTTGAATTCACTAATAAAAATATTTACAAGAATTCATTGCATTTCATTCAACTTAAAATCTATAAAACTAAAACAAATTCACAAGGAGTATCACATATAAAATTCAATTCAGATCACTTTTTATTCTAATTACAAATAAAATAACAAACCAAAAGCAAATTTAAAAAAATCCAGTTTCAGTGAAAACATTTTAGTGAAGTTTTTGCAATGTTTTTGATGTAAATTCTTCGCGCTCGCTTTTATAAAACCCTTGTACATTGTACAGCAAAACGTTACCGATGTTTTTTGAAAAATTGTTAAGTTGATGCTCTTCCACATGTACACGGGTTTTATAAAAACGAGCACAAAAATTCACTACAAGGTTTTCACTGAAACTCACTGTTACGTTTTAAAAAGCTGTTGCTAGACAGAGTAATTTATGTTAGCTATTTTTTCCAGACAGCACATTTGCCGAAAGTGTTTCAAACGGTCTGTAACCTACATGAACCTATCCATATAGGGGGCAAAGCACGTGCTGGCATCAGTTCTGCTGTTGTTGTCCAAGCCCAGCGGCATTCTTTCAAAGTCCTGGAAATGGATTAATAAATATAATTTGTTCAAACATATACTTATTTCTTGAACCTACCGTGATCGCCATTGACATCATGTCTTCCAACGCGTTCGCGTAGGCCAACCTCTTTCTTTTTGGGTGCTCCAACTCCGCTTTCCGGGCGAGTTAGCATCTCGAATACTCAATTGTCTTCTCACATGACCATCTCTTGCGCCTTTTTTCTTGCATTCTGAAATAACAAACATGTTTTAATTCATAATTTTATGTGAAATATACGAAGCGCAAATTTTTCTTACCCTTGTTCCATTTTTATTTGTTTTGTTTACGTATCCATAAAACAAACAAGATTTGACAGTTGATTGAAATTTCCCAAGTATTTTTCCAGAGCCCATTCACAATAGGGCGGGGTTTTTGCTTCACAACACTACATCTCAGGTCGGATATCATATAACCGAGTTGGCTCAACTCGCATATTTTTCCGAGTTAGTGTTGTTGCTTTAATGCTATTTTTTATCCTACCTAGTGTTTTTTTGCAACTAGGTTACAAAAGAACGGGCCTATTACTGTTATTTTTCGAGCAGTTTTAATAGGCAATTGCATATTAAAAGCTGTGAACAAATGTTACCAAGATGTTGTGAGCATCTTCACGGCGTGAATTGAATACCACTTTGACAGGGACAATGCGATTTGTCAAGCCATTTTACGTGAAACGCGAACTTAATACTATCCTTTAGTGAGGAAAAAGAAATGTTGCTTTGGTGGAAGATGAGTAAAAAATTTAATACGACAATGAGAAAACCCCTTGTGTACGCGTGGATATCAAGGTTAACCTGTATTATATGAAATTGGATGGTTTTTCACACAACAATTAAAATTTTCCTCGGTATGGATCAACTTTTTCCAATTTTTAAATTCCATTTGCCGTTGTGGAAATTACGATGTGATTGTGCGATGGCTGCGATCAAATGGCCGGCCTTCATCTGCTTCAAATTCTCGCTCACCTTCTGCTTTTTGTTCTCGCAAGTGAGACAGAGGTTTGTGCCCTGGGCATTTTGTATGCATACTTTCACCAGCGAACTTCCATCAATTGTTTAATGTTCTCTAGTCCAGCTTTGCGAACAGACTTAGATTCGGTTGAATGTGCGCCTATGTAAACAAACATACGTAACATACATACATACATATGTGTGCTTGTATGCTCCCTTTTGCATGGATGTAATTAGAATAAATGCAATTTCTTTAGTGTTTGTGGAAGATTTTGTTAAACTACTTAAAATATTTATTGAAAGGTATACATACATATGTATGTACATACATATATTCATATATCCCATCCCACCGTTCCTCTAACAGAAATTCTCGTCTAATTCACCATACCAAAACTAATTTGACATTTGGTGAGTGATGTTAGAATCCAATTGGTTTTGTATGTGTGTGCTGAGTTGGACGAGAATTCTTGGATCGGGAAACGAAACGCGATGCAACTTCTTTCTAATCTACATTCTTCGGGCTTAGTTATTGCAGATCAAGATTGATATAGCAAAGATTGCGCCGACGGCGAACAAAAATAATTTACGATCTGCGCATGTACGTCACACCATCAATACGATATTCAAGTATGATAAAACAAATATTACGATATTTTAATCTTCCATATGATTTGGAAACAAAATATGTAAACAGACAAGCATTTTGGCTGATGTAAATAAAAATAAAACCATTTAAAGAAATTTAGGCAATCTTGAGAAAAGGGTAAGTTATTTCTATATTAGCGTCTTAACCAATTTTAAGTTTTATTATATTTCAGGTACTTAAATAAGGTCATAGACGCTGAAGTGTTCCAAACCTACTTTGCAACAAATGCTGCAGCTATTAAGCCAGCACGAATCCACTACAAGCAACTATAACTACAAAATATCAAACTAGGGAGCTGGTGCGGAGGAAACGGCAATACTGAGTATAATTATTGAATACTATTGGGCACATACAATTCATACAATTGGAATTCGTATGAGGTCCTAGTAGTGGAAATAGTGGTTGTCGCAAAGATCGCTTGGTCTCAAGTTTCGTGATAGATTGGAACTCCACGGACGACACTATATTGTATGCGAAATTCCGAATATTTGAGTCAAGTTGGCATTGCAAGGCAAATCCTTTGTTTCAGGTGAGTTAGATAGTCAATTGACATTTCAATCGGCTTTTTGATTAATGTTGTCTCAAATTGTTACAGGGCTCGGCTCGTTCTAGGTATATACCGGAGCTTGAAATTTTTAATTTGTTCCTTTTGTGTATGAGTTGCACAGTTTGGGCGAGCCTGAATACTATGTCGTAGCCGTTGCTAAGGAACAATGTCCAGATTTCAGAGATTCCATTTCCGCACATTTCCATTTGACTGTGAATCTATAGGAATAATAAAGATGTACAATTTCCAGTATTTAAAAAACGAAATGAACTGATTAATTTAGGTCAATATTTTTGTATATTTTCTTTTGCGTTTTCGAGCATTTTCTATAATCTCATTATTTAGTTTTCTTATTATTGTATACATACATACGAGTTCTGAAAAACAATTTTTTTATTTTTGTGTCACATGAAACTTCTGAAGCGAGTTCAATATGCTTTTTAATAAAATCTGAAGTTATTAAGAGGTTATCCCCATTTAGTTTAACGAAAATGGATTCCAGCTGAGTCATATACTCCATCATACTTGCCCTAGGTATCGCTAAACCACCCTCACTCAAGTGGTTTGCCCACGAGAGTAACGGGTTGTCGCGACTTTTAAGCAAGGTGCTGGGGATGTCATCGCGAAACCTGTGACAAATATAGCCCGCTAAATTTTCCAGGCCGTCGTACTCCAAATCATCAAACTCCTTTTGCTCTATATCTCCCAACGTAACTCTCATGGGTCTGAATATCGCAGCTGTATAAATAGGGACATATTTATGTATGTGGGATTGACTGACGAACAAAGAACAACCAGAAGTGGACTTAACTATTAAACTGGAAATGTACATGCACCTCTGCATGTTAAACGAACATCATTAGAAATGGGCACCACTGAACGAACAAAGAGAGCCTTGAACAGACGTTAGACGAACAGACTTGAACACTCAGATTTGAAACACGGAACGAAGCGGACGCGACTAAATTATATTAAACTAAATTTACTTGTTTAAAATCAACCAAGTCTACTTTTATTTAACACGGCGGCAAAAAGAATCCCACAAATTGGGGGCTCAACCGGGATACGTCGTTAATAGTTAAATAAAGCAAAGTTAAAATTGATTAAAATATCGGTTCGGTCGTTGTAACGTTGCAGCAGAAGGCGTTTGCATATTTTCGTTCGTGCGGTTTGAAGCAGTAAGCAGAGGCACATCATTTTATTGTGCGCAGCAAACAAGCGACAAGTAGCAGAGTTCCGTGCATTAATTGTGTTAAAAGCGCCAACTTTTACGCAAAATAGTCTGAAAGGGGTGGTTGCATAAATTTTACCACGCAGAAGCAGAGGAAAATTAATCCAGCAAAATAACGGGCTGAGCAGACAGTTAGAACACATCAGCTAACGGACGCTCAGTAGCAGATTCCAACGGCACGAAATTGTGCGCAGTAACAGAGGGCTGAAAAGCAGTAACAGAGGGCTGAAAAGCAGTAGCAGAGGGCTGAAAAGCAGCGGCAGAGGCGTAAGTACGCGCGCAAAAGCAGTACAGCAGCATCAAAGGGCGAACAAGTGCCAAAAGTTCGACAGTGAGTTGCGTTGGGCAGCGGCAGAATTTGTATGTACGTACGCAAAGAAGGCGAACAAGTGCAAAGAGGTGGCGATCAATTCGTCAAGCAAGGTTCGACAGAGGTCGGATCGAGAATCGTTCTGTTGGTAAGTTTGCAGCAGTGAATTTCGATTGCAGTGCGCAGACTTGTGTTGAGTCGAATTGGAGGCTGTTCGGTGTTGGTAGCAGCGATAGTTCGAGGCGTGAATTCGAGAATCGAAATTCGATAAGCAGCAGTTGGTGCGGTGTGAAGTTACGGATAAGGCAGGCCACAGGAGCTACTGTTACATGTATATGCATAGCACTACAGATAAGTTGATTTTAACATTACATATTTATGTGTGTACACTGTATGACATTTCTGGTAACGTTGCAGAGTTGTGTTTGATTAAAACAAGGTTGAGAAAAAATTTGATTTAAAAGTGTTGCATCGCAAGCAGTAAAAGAAAATAGCTTCCAAAGAATTTACTGCATTGATTATTTTGTGTTGTTCTTAAATTGAAAATTTAAATGCATTTCTGAAAGCTAAGTGTCTTGTCCATAAACTTTGCAGCTGTTCAGAAAGCTAGAGACAAAACAGAGATTTTTGGATATTTTGCGAATACTATAATCGCGAGCTAAATTAATGCAACCAAGCCAGAGGTGTCAAGCGGTTTTTATTTAAGTGAACTATTTTGTAAGTCAGTTAAGACAAAGTTTCAAAGTAGTCCTTATTTAAGTGGACAATTTTGTCAATGCAAATAAGCCAGAGGTGTCGAGCGGTTTTTATTTAAGTGAACTATTTTGTATGTCAGCTAAGACAAAGTTTTAAAGTAGTCCTTATTTAAGTGGACAATTTTGTCAAGGCAAATCCAAAGTTTTCAAGCAGTTCTAATTTAAGTGAACTATTTCGTAAGGCAGTTAAGCCTGAGTTGTTGAGCAGTTTAATTTAAGCATAAATATTGAACTACGGCCATGAAGACAGAGATTTGAAAAGTAGTTGAAGTAAAAAATTTCAATTTAATCAAAATAACGAATAGTAGGCTATTGTAAAGCCAGTTAAAGTTTAAGTTGAAAATATCCAAAGGAATTAAAATCATTTGATAAGAATTCAGTGATTACATTTTTGAAATTGAAACTATTTTAAGTAACGAAGAATTGATCCATAATACTTTGGAATAACTTGTAAGTTGTGTTTATTTTGAATTTTATTTACATTTGTTTTATCCAATATTGTAAACGACATCGACATGGACATGGACGAAATTTTAGCGTTGAATTTGAACAGTCTTAGGGAAAAACTAACAGCTGTGGGTTTACCTAATAGGGGACGGAAACGTGATTTACAGGACGCTCTATTAGAAGACTTCGGTCATTCGAGAGATGAAGGCGATGATGTAAGTCTAGATTCGGATGAAGGTTCTGAACACAGATTGGCTAATATACAAGCACCGGCTCAAAGTTATTTCAGTCTTCGCGATATCGAAGATACGTTGTCATTATTCTCTGGGTGCGGGTCACCAGACGTTAATCAGTGGCTGCAAGAGTTTGAAGATAACGCCATCGTCGTTAATTGGAACGAGTTACAAAAGTTTATTTACGGTAAGCAATTACTCAGGGGTGCGGCGAAGATATTCGTAAGAAGTCAGAGAGCAGTGAAGGATTGGCACTCGCTAAAGGCCGTCCTCCAGAAAGAGTTCGGAGTTAAATTGAGCGCAAATGAAATTCACCGCAGGCTGGAAAATAGGCGTAAGCGAGGAAATGAAAGTTTCTTGGAGTACTTATACTCGATAATGGAGATCGCTAGTCAGATCAATATGGATGATGAGAGCATCATCGAATATTTTATTGAAGGTATTCCGGATACGCGCGCGAATAAGCAGATTCTGTACCAATCACTTACTATCGAAAGTCTTAAGGAGAACCTGCGTGTTTATGAGAAGTGTCGCAGGCCTCAAAATAATATAGGCGTCAGATCGTTTGGTCCACAATCATCGCAAGAGAAGGACGGTAATAAAAATGGGGCAGCACAAAGCAGCAAGGTGTGCTTCAAGTGTAGAAAAGTAGGGCATTTGGCCAGGCAATGTACGCAATCGGCTATTCGGTGCTTCAGGTGTAACCAGGTTGGTCACAAGGCAAATGAGTGTAAGCAGGCCATACAGCGAACGGAAGAGAAGAGCGAAATCAAAAGAGTTAATGTAGTTACAGATGGTAAGGAACAACCAAAAGCAAAATCACAGGACTGTAGTTTATTCCGCGACTTAGAGATAAACGGCTATAAGTTCTCAGCGTTGTTGGATACGGGTAGTGATATTTGCGTTATCAGATATGATACCCTAGTCAACATTGGCTACGTCGATTTACAACCTAAAATTAAAACGTTGTTCGGTATCGGAAACAAAACTATCCAAACTGTCGGATGTTTCACTGCACTTATGGATTTGGATGGTGTCGAAGTTAATATCGAGTTCCACGTTGCCAAGGAGCGCGATATCTTGTACGACGCAATACTGCGGCAGGTCGACATCGTCATCGACATAGAAGGTGTTAAGTTTCGGAAGAAGAGATTTATAGATGAAAACAAGGAGCCCGAGGTATTAAGCGATAAGATAATGGCGAGCAATGAGGTGACACCTATTGGTGAGCTTGCGAAGGAGTTTGGACAAATCTTACATTTTGTGTGCAGCGAGAGCGCGAAGTTGCAGGTTGATCTCGACCACTTGACAACTGCAACAAAGGAAAATGTGCTTAATCTCATCACGAACTACAAAAGCGAGAAGAAGAAGGAATCGCCAATCGAAATGAAGATTATATTGTCAGACGAGGTGCCAGTGTATCAAAGACCTCGTCGAATGTCATATGCTGATCAATGTTTAATCGAGAAACAAGTGGAGGAGTGGCTAGACGAAAATATTATTCAGACAAGTACGTCCGAGTATGCATCTCCGATAGTGTTAGTAACAAAGAAAGATGGTACCAAACGGTTATGCTGCGACTACTGGAAGCTAAACGAAAAGATAATACGCGACAACTTCCCAATGCCATTAATCGATAACGTTCTGGAGAGACTTCAATCAGCCATTTTCTATTCAACATTGGATCTTCGAAATGGATTTTTCCACGTTCCGCTAGAGGTCACATCGCGTAAATATACTGCTTTTGTAACGCATAATGGGCAATTTGAATTTTTGTATGCTCCATTTGGTATTAGTAATTCACCAGCGGTTTTCACACGATATGTTAACGCTGTGTTGGGCCAACTTATTCGGAATAATACTATAATAATATATATGGATGATATAATTATACCTTCCAAGAGCGAAGAGGAAGGGTTAGCTAGCTTGAAAAGAGTGTTGAATGCAGCGGAATTATACGGGCTTCGTATAAAATGGGAGAAGTGTCCAATTTTGAAAAGGCGAGTTACATTCTTGGGCTACGTTGTTGAGGCGTCAACCATAACACCGTCCATGGAGAAAACACAGGCTGTAAGCAACTTTCCTGTTCCAACAGATAAGAAAATGTTACAACGGTTTTTAGGTCTCACGTCATATTTCAGACGTTTCATTCCAAGATATGCTCTGGTCGCTAAACCATTGACGGATCTCATGGGCAAATGTGCAGAATTTCGAATCGAGGATGAGCAAATAGCAGCGTTTCAACAATTGAAGATTGCTTTAGCAAATCCACCGTTACTTAAACTTTTTGATCCAGCACTTCATACCGAAATACACACCGACGCGTCTATGTTCGGATATGGCGGCGTCCTAATGCAGAGAGATGCGGAAGATAGGTGTTTACATCCCATCGAATATATGAGTAGGAAAACTACGCCGGTAGAGCAAAAGTACCACTCCTACGAATTAGAGGTGTTAGCGATTATATCAGCGTTAAAGAAATGGCGAGTTTACGTTATGGGTATCAAGTTCAAGATAATAACGGATTGTAACGCTTTCGCACTTACGATGAAAAAACAAGACGTGCCGTTACGAGTATCGCGTTGGGCGATGTATCTTCAAGACTATCAGTACGAGATAGAACACCGTTCGGGAAGCCAAATGAGACACGTCGATGCGTTAAGTCGTATACATTGCTTGATGATGACTGACACTTTACGATATAGAATACAAGAAGAACAGCGGAAAGACGAGAGGTTGGCAGCTATAATGACGGTTTTGAAGCACGAGAGTTATCAAGATTTCTACGTCCAGCATGGAGTCCTTCGTAAGGATCTCGCTAAAGAGCTTATGGTGGTACCAACGTCGATGGAACGAGAGGTTATACAGATAGCCCACAGACAGGGGCATTACGCCGCTAAAAAGACTCAGGATTTGGTCGAGAGGGATTTCTTTATTTTTGATTTGGCAACGAAGGTATTGCGCGTAGTCAAGAGTTGCGTGGAATGTTTGGTCACAGAGGCTAAAGTTAGGAAGAAGGAGGGAATGCTTAACCCAATCGACAAGGAGGACAAACCCCTTGTGACGTACCATTTGGACCATGTAGGCCCTATGGAAGATACTAAAAAGCGATATAACTACATCCTAGTGATTGTCGATGCGTTCTCCAAATTTGTTTGGCTGCATCCTACTAAGAGTACCGGAAGCGACGAAGTTTTAGAACGCTTAGAGAGGCAAGCAGCAACGTTTGGGAATCCACGTAGGATCATAACGGATAGAGGAACGGGGTTTACTTCGAACGCATTTGAAGCTTATTGCAAGGAAGAAAACATTCAGCATCTAGTTATAACAACCGGAGTCCCGCGCGGAAATGGGCAAGTAGAAAGAGTCCATAAAATCGTCGTGCCTATGCTAACTAAGTTATGCATCGAGAATCCGAAGTCATGGTATAAGCACGTGAATAGAGTGCAGCAAGTTATAAACTCCACCCCGACGCGAAGCACGAAGTACGCCCCATTCAAACTTTTAACTGGTGTAGATATGCGCGTTAACGCAAATGTCGACATTCGCGAGCTGTTGGAAGAATCAGTTATAGAAGAACTTGAGGGAGAGAGGAGTAACCTACGAGAAGAAGCACGAGATAACATAAGTCGTATGCAAGAGGAGAACATCAAGAATTTTAATAGAAACCGCAGAATAGAAACTGAATACGAGATCGGAGATTTGGTCGCCGTCAAGCGCACTCAGTATGGGACAGGACTCAAGCTAAAACCGAAATACTTTGGCCCATATAAAGTAAAAGAAAAAAGAGACCATGGCCGCTATACCGTGGAAAAGATTGGTGACATCGAAGGGCCGAGAACAACCCATACCGTAGCCGAGCACATGAAGCCATGGAATCCTTCATTCGAGGCGAATGAGACATCAGGATGGCCGAATGTGGGATTGACTGACGAACAAAGAACAACCAGAAGTGGACTTAACTATTAAACTGGAAATGTACATGCACCTCTGCATGTTAAACGAACATCATTAGAAATGGGCACCACTGAACGAACAAAGAGAGCCTTGAACAGACGTTAGACGAACAGACTTGAACACTCAGATTTGAAACACGGAACGAAGCGGACGCGACTAAATTATATTAAACTAAATTTACTTGTTTAAAATCAACCAAGTCTACTTTTATTTAACACGGCGGCAAAAAGAATCCCACATGTATGTAAGTTTTTTAAACGAGTACTATTTTCAAATACCTGTAAGAGTTGGCTGAGATACTTCTAGGTCATGAGTATCATCAATTTCCACATTGCCTCCAGTGGATATGGCGCCCTCATTGCGACCAAGTATATAACTTCTGAGCCTGTATTTGAATTCTTGCTGATCTGGGTGATCGTGCAATCCGCCTTTAGCACGAATAACACCAAAAAAGTTTTCGAGTACATCTTGGTTCAGGTGATATGTCAGGATATACTTTATATTATATATAATAAATTAAAATCGCCTTATACTTCCCAAAAAACTTTAATAAAATGTCCGAAATAAATAAAACACCGAAATACTCAAATCACTTGCTTTGTAATGTTCAAGAAACTTTGGGGAAGTGACGTCATCACTCGAACAGCTGATCAACAATATCGTAAAGCAAAGAGTAACGGACCTGCGCAAAGCGTAATCTCTTATTCTATCAATCTTGATTGCAGATAACGTATATTTACAGAGAAGTAGCATCCCGCTTCATTCCTGCTGTCGTTCCGCGTTTTTGGGAAAAGGTCTATTTCTCGTCCAGCTCACCACTCAATAATTTTTCCCCTACAAGGGGCAAAATTTAACATCGGTTGAGCGAAAGCAACAATTTTAGAGAAAATTAATGCACGTTCTCTGTTATCAGCTACATTGTGTGGTTGCAGATGTTTTTTGGCGAAAATTTACCTATTGATTGTATTCTTCTATAATTTCAATTTTAGTGTTTTATATTATTTTACTAATATTTTCCATATACATACATACATATGTATAACTTTCAATAAATATTTTAAGTAGTTAAACAAAATCTTCCAAAAACACTAAAGAAATTGCATTTATTGTTTATCATACATATGTATGCACATGCATGCATTTATTTAACAATGCATATTTAATCGAATTACTTCCATGCAAAAGGTCGCGTACAAGCATATGTATGTATGTGTAGATATGTAAATAGAATAGAAATAATTATGTATGTACATATGTTTGTTCACATGCGCGCACATTCAACCGAACTCTAAGTCTGCGTGCAAAGTTTGACAAAATATCTTATCTCCAGTTGGACTTCAATTTTTACCATGTCAAAAATAACAATGTTCTAATGAAATATTTATACAAATAGTTAAACAAAGCAATAGTTCAACAGGCTATCGTGGTATAAGATTAATTTAAATATTAAATTTGTACGTCAAAGATAGAAATTTATTGATTTGAAAATAAAAACTCGAAAGCCTAATAAGCTGTTTTGTCAAAACTCCACAGAAATAGTAGCTTCTGCCCGCAATTCACACGAAAAAGCTGCGTCGCAAGGCCGCCATCATTAATCAGGGTTTAGTTGATTTAATTTGTATTTGAGATAGGTACATGAAAAAAGTGGAGTATAATACAAATATGATTTACTAGATCGAATAGAGGAAGATCTAAAAGAAAATACTTACATATAGATACATAGGTACATAAGATGGCGTTAAGTTATACACCACAGAATTCAATTTACAACGAAAATTCTGGTCCTTTATACCCTCTTAGAATAAAAATGGTACGGTTTATTTGTAATTTCGTGTTGAAAGTCTTTTGTATAGGTCATTGACTCAGATTGTTGGTTCAGGAAAGTAGTATGAAACGTCTCACAAAAAAAAAATTAATTATAGCAATATTTGCGTTTAGTTAGACAATTGTAGAAAAATTTGTTAAAAGGTAGTAGATTTTCGACTCCTAAATATATTATTCTGCTACTTGTGCTACATTTGTGATAAGACGTAAGCCCTGACATAAATGCGACCAAAATTTAGACTACATATTGACATACATATGTACATATATGTAATGTACATACATATGTATGCAAGTAGGCGTAGCGGTAAGGCGTTTGGTTGCGCCGATTTGGAATAATTAGGGCTTTAAATGACATATATAACAGGATTTCGTGCAAAACACGTTTATAATGATAAGAGGTCGTGCACATATTACGTAACGCAATTTTTGATCATTTCAGATCCCCCACCATATCACACTTTCAGAAAACTTGTTTTTATTAATCGTAAAATAAAATACAATGTTAATTGATATATGTTATATATTAGGCAAAGGGAAATAACTTGTCACACTTCGTCACAAATCGCAAACCCCCGCCGCCCCCCTATCGCATTACGTAATATGTGCACGACCCCTAAGCAAACATAATAGATTAATAATAGATGAATTTCTTCATGAAATATTTTACGGGCACAAGCGGGCCAAAATAATACCTACATTCCCATTTGAAGTTGTGAGCATTTGGACCAAAATTACAAAAATCTTCAATTTATGATTTTTAGATTTTTGTCTTCGTCGCGAAAAATGTGATGGATGAGGGGTGCATGTGGTTGTGGGGAGATGAAATGTTCGCATTTATGAATGAACGGAAATTTGCTTTCAATAATATGCGCGTGCGTTTACGAATGAATTTTTCGTTGCTGTACTGCAGTTGCGCTGCGGTTGAAAACAGACACGCTGGCGGAGGGATGAAACAAATGCTGCATATATCTACATAACAATAAATAAATATATGATGATGATAGATATATTATAATGCATATGAATGCATGTGCACTTGTTGACATTTTTTAGTACATACATATGTATGTACGTACATACATGTGCATGAACATGTAAACATTTATACATACATACATACATACGTATGTATATTTGGATATTTATGTATATATGTACAATGTACATACATATTATCCATATACATACATATTTACATATGTATACTTAGTATGATAACGATTATTACGCTTATAATACATATGTATGTATATAATGCATGCATAAAACCAAAATTGGCTCACTCTTATCATGCACATATTTAAGTAAAGCCAAATTTCACGTCAAATTAAATATTTAGATGTTTATATCAATTCGTTAATATATTGGCAAAATCTAAAATTCGAGCCAAAACAATTAAAATTTATCAGAAATCATAGTCTGTTAAACAAATTTTGCCTTCGCTCAGCTCTGTTAACTCGCCACTCTCACGATTTCCCCTGTCGGTCATTAGAATGGTGAGCTGGACGAGAAATATTGATGCAGTTTGACAATTCACACCGTCATCCTAACTTAATGCTAAGAAGCAAAGAAGAGAAACATAATACTCTTACAAAAAACTAAAATATTTAACGTAGCTTTGCTCAAAAACGCAAACTACAACTTTGCTTCTATTCTAGGATGTTAAATACAAAAATGACACCAATTTGTTGAAGTAGCCAACCCACAGCTCACCATCAGTGTTGCTGGAACTCTTTGATGGCTTAATAAGCGTAATAAAAAGGCTGAAGAAGGCTATATAAAAATTTGTCTAAGCCTAAACACGTAAATCAAGAATTCAAACATTTCATTCGTATTACGATTTCATAACAAATTTTATACGGGTTTCGCATATCTACGGTACGAGGTGGTTTGATCATACGTAAAATTAATCCATTTATTTATACACTAGCTGACCCGGCGAACATTGCTCCGCCTTAGAAGCAATAAATGAGCAGATTCTTGATTTTGAGTTTAAATTTTTTATTAGGATATAAGTAAGTACCAAAAATCAATTATTGTAATGATTCTTTATTGGCCATGTATTTTAGTGCATAGGCTGCACTCTTCAGTGAAGCACCTTGTGATAGACGATATTTTTAGTTTTATTACTATGTGCAAGAACAAATAACGCAGCTGGTCTTCCGACCCTTGAACATGCCGCATATAATTGACCATGGGAAAAACATGGATTTTCTACATTTCGACCACAAACTTTCAAGGATTGGCCTTGTGATTTGTTTAGTTTAGTTTATTTAGCTCCTGCTATTTCAAATTCACACTAGTATTATTTTCCATAATTACATCGTGCTTTGCTTAACATTAAATGTGAGTTTAATTTTATACAATATTTTTCTTAATATAATCGATTAATAATCTTCTATATACAATGATATTTCTCTCTTTTTTAATACTATTTGGCAATTCGTTAAATAATTTTAATCCTTTATAAAGTAAAACGTTCTGTGATTTACTAGTTCTGTACAGATTAATCCTAAAGTCTTCGTTGTTCCTTAAATTATATGGTTGTACATCTCCCACATACACTAACTGGCTTGATAAATATTTAGGTAACAAATTATGTTTCATTTTAAATATAAATAATAAGACATTCATAACAGTTCTTTGGTTAATATTTAGCCATTTTAAGGTATCGAGCATGCACGTTATTGGGGTCAGTATATTGCACAGTAAAATACAACGCATACCCTTATTTTGTAGTGTTTGTAGTCTATTTCTCATTTCCGCCGAACCTAGGAACAATATGGTAGAGCAGTACTCAAAATGAGGCTTGATCATCACATTATATAATCTTAAGGCACTATCAATATTCAGTCGCTTTCTAATTCTCCGAAAAAAACCTATTTTCTTTGCAATTTTCCTACAAACATAGTTCAAATGACTATCAAAATTCAAGTTTTTATCTATAACTATTCCTAAGTATTTAATTCCGTCAACTTTTTCAATTACTTCATTATCTATTATTATATCTCCATTTGAATTTCCGTTTATTATGATAGCCTTAGTTTTGTTAACATTAAGCTTTAACTTATTCATTTTTAAATACTCCTCTATGTTTTTTAAGTTAGTGTTCATTCTGTCAATGCATTCGCTCGTTGAAATACCAGTCGTATACAGCAGGGTGTCATCAGCAAACTGGCAGATCTTGACTCCATGTAGTATTTTTTGCATGCCGTTAATATATATGAGGAATAAAAGTGTTCCTAGCACTGCTCCTTGGGGTACCCCTAACGATATATTTTTCTTGTCGGACACCCACTCAGCTATCCGTGTGCATTGCATTCTGCGACATAAGTAGCTTTCGAACCATTTTCGTTCCACTCCTTGTATTCCATACTTTGTCATTTTTTGTATTAGTATGCCTCTGTCGATTGTTTCAAACGCTCTCTTAAAATCAAGGAAGACTGCCACCACACATTTTCGTACCGATATTTCAGATTTCCAGCACGAGATTACAAAGTTTAACGCTGACTCACAGTTATGACGTTGCCTAAATCCTGATTGGTTTTCGGAAAGCAATCCGTTATTCTCCATGTGGGCTTCTAGTTGTTTATGTACGATCTTCTCAAGAATCTTACTTTCGGTCATCAGCATATTAATTGGACGAAATTCCTCAGGTTTATCTGTGCTTTTTACTTTTTCCACAGGCACAACTTGTGATACTTTCCACATATCTGGAAACTCTCCGGTTTTCAACGAACGATTTAGGATATTCAAGAGGATTGGGCCAATTATGTCAAATGCACATAAAATCATTTTAGTAGATATCAGGTTGAAGTCTTTTTTGTTGTTCATACTTTTAATCACACTTTTTAAATAGTCAATGTTTAATGATGCGAACTGGAAGTTAACATTGCTTTGATGTATCTCATCCCTATATCTGACTAATGGAATTTTGCTGTTAATTTCTTCGACACTTTTTATAAAAAATACATTCAATTTGTTTGCTATTTCCCGTTTATTTGTTAATACTTCACCATTTATATTCACTTTCGTAATTTCAGTCCGTTCATCGTTCAGGACTAAATGTTTTATTGTTCTCCACATTGCTTTTTGACCCCGCGCTGCTTGAATTTGCTTTTGTACATAATTATTCCGAGCAAGTTGTAATTCATAGACATACCGATTTCGGTATTGTTTGTACTTTTGCCAATCACTTTGCTTTTTGCTCCACTTTGCCATCTCATACAGTTGAATTTTTTCATGTTTCATACCACTCAGATAGTTGTTAAACCATCCGTCAACATTTCTACAACCCGCGATTACCTTAGTTTTGGTCATAGTTTTTATTGAATTTTTTAGAAGATCACCCAAATTTATAGCCATTTCATTGAGGCTGTATTGCGCATCGAGGTCACTTGAATTATTTTTTAGTATTTCTCTAACGAATACTTCTTGGTTGAAAACAAATGACTTTATAGTTTTTTTGGCTTGATCTTTGTTTAATTTTCTGCCTTTCAAGTCCATCTCAATGACAATGGACTCATGATCACTCACTTTATACTTAGAATTAGTCTTAGCTTCAATATTAGACATATTTGTTAGTGCGTAGTCAATTAATGTTGCACTAGATTGGGTTACCCTCGTTGGTTCTGTCACTATTTGCCTGTATGTATTATCAGCTATTATTTGGCCAATTTGTCGCTTGTACGAATTATTCACAAGCCAATCAATATTGAAATCTCCCATTATCAACACTTCACCATTGGAATCGTCCATTTCATCCATTCGGCTTTTAAAAAATTCACAAAATATATTTTCAGGGGATTTCTGTTTATCTGGAGATCTATAAACTGCCACTAGTGTTAAATTTATATTTTCCTTCTGGACCTTTATAGCGAGCCACCATATCATTTTCCCCACAGCCGCTTTATTTATAACATCCACACTCCATTCGGGATTTACATAGAATAGTACACCTCCAGTGTGATTGGAGATACTGTCACATCTTACTTTTTTATAGTCGCTTAACTTTACTTCACCATCACTTACTGCATCAGTTAAATGAGATTCTGTGACACAAATAAAATCAAATTTCGATTCAAGACTAACAACTTCTAGCTGGTTTATATTAGCTCTTAGACCCCCAGCGTTCAAATACAAGCACTTTATTAACGACTTTTGTTGCTAATATCCTAGCCTTTGTTTTTTTGCGTCAAGGTTTCTAATATATACTGGACACTGTCTGCTATTGCACGGGTGATTGTCATCTAATCCTAAATTCAGTTTTTCGTTCATCCTTATACAGTTGACACACTTGTTTTTTGATTGTTCGTTGCAAACTGTAGTTTTGTGCTTTCCTAAACATTTACCGCAAGATTCGTCGTTTTTGCATTCGGCCGCTTTGTGATTGTATCCTTTGCATTTAAAGCACATGGTCACATCAACTCCATCATATACTTTGCATCTTTCCCACCCAATGCTAAGCTTTTTCAATTTTAGAGCACTAGTAAACATTTCTTCGTCCACTTCAATTATTGCGTTGTAATAACTTTTATTGTTAGCCTTCACATTATATTGTTTAATGACTTTTATTTCACCATCCTCTAAGCATTTGTTTTGTTTTCTTAGACATTCAGTAATTTCATCGTTATTTTTTTCAAAGTTCATACCCGTTATAATGAGTTTTGGCTTATAATTGCGTGGAATCTTAATTTCGTATTCGTCACTTATTTTGCTCTCCATAATTTTCTTCATCTTATCTCTTTCATCTTCATTTATACTATCAATCACCATAATTCCATTTTGTCCCGACTTAATGTCAGCTATTTTTAGCTCTTTAGGGTTAATTTTCTTGTTTAAGTCCTGTTTTGTTTTTTCACTCGTTTGTTTGTTTTTTGGTTTCACAATAATAGGCGCGCGTTTCTTTAGTTCTGGGACGTTCCTTGCCGTGTTTTTCCTTTCACTCAATTTTAGTATAATTGCATATGTATTTTGCTGTTGTATCCCGTTGGTTTTCTCCTTCACCAATGTTTTTATTTCGTTGCATAGCTTCTCACTCTCCTTCACAGACACTTCTGTTTGTTTTTTAATTTGCTCTGCCACTTCCCGCACTTTCGTTATTTCTGCTGTATTTTTTATGTACATTTCCTGCTGCATTTTTAAGCTCGCTATACGTTCGTTGTATTTTTCCTCCATCGCACTTAGCAACTGCTTCAGCTCTCTTTGGTTGGTTTTTAGCGCTTCTTCAAATTCGTTTTTATATTCTTTTAGGTATAAACTGTTTTTGTTGACACTCTCTTGTATGTCCCGTATTACAAGATCAACATTTTGTATGTACGTAACGCACTCCTCACAAATAAATTTCACCATTGGATGTGTTCCGATTACTGTAGCCTTATAATTGTCTAATCCGGAGCATTTTGTTGCTGAGTGGTACGCTTTTCCACACACACCCTCACACCGTATTCCCGTCTCTCCCCTGATTACACTTTTACATTTCACACACTTGTCTCTATCAGACATTTTGGCAATCCCAACTCCAATAAGGTTAAGTAGTGCCGGAATGGATTTTTTTTTTTTTTTCAATATCGCGAGAGCACATGTTAATGGTCATGGCGAATGCAAGACGGATTGGAAATTGAAGTCGTTTAAACTCAAACGGCATGTCGGTTGGGATCATCGGGATCCTCGGAATGAGAACTTCCTCACCTTCAAATTTTCCTTTGAGTATCGTCGCGTAAATCACATTGTTCATCAATTTACTTACCACCAAACGCGTTCCGTTGCACAGTTTACAGTTCACCTTTAGTCGTAAATTATGCGGTGGTAAGCCAGGCACATCCAAGGAGTTTAAAAATGCAATTGGATAGTTGGTGGGATCATCTGCATTTGTTGCATAGTCAATAGATTTGAACGAATGTAGTGTACTAATGACCTCATTCTGAATTATGTAGTAGCAATGAGTGCAATGGCTCAGGTGGGGGAGTCAATAATGGCAATTTCACTTTCCCATTAAGGCAGCACAATCTTGGCGTTTCTCCGGAAAACTTCAATACTCGCAAACCACATCCATTGGCCCAATGCGAACGCTAGTATGCAAGCAGTAATCAGTGCTGCAATCATATCGAAACGCTGCTCGATTCAAATCAGTACTTGATAAATTTCTCCTTGTGCGTCGAAAATTATCAAGATGTTGATCTCTTAGGTTTGCTCGATGATTTCTCATAGCCAACCGAGCCTTTGCACGGACTGCCTCGCTTTGCTCTTGTGATTGAGAAGCACGAAGTCGAGCCATACTAAAGCGGCGCTCTACACGTGCAATTTCTTTCCTAGTTGCATTACGGCTTTTTCGGGGAAGATTTGATCGTCTTGGACGCGGCATTTTAATGATAATAATATCGGCACAATATTTATAGACACTCGAAACAAACACAAAAACCGGTCAACTTCAAAATTTTTAACTGTCAATTTTTCACCCAACAAAATTCGTAAAAGTAAACAAAATACATGTTAATATTGGCAATTCACACCAATTACATGGATATTGCAATTCTCCGCTAGATGTCACTACAATTTACATCGATATTACCTTTCGCCGCCAGAGTACATGTAAATTTTGATTTTCATACAAAAAAGCAAAAGCAAAATATATGAAGGGCGAAGAAAAAAATCAAATTTACCGTTTTTTTTGTCGTCCCACGGTAACGGGATAAAAAGTATCTTATAACCTGCCCCTGGTTCTAAGCTACCTCCCCACCAATTTTCAGCCAAATCGGTTCAGCCGTTCTTGAGTTATAAGTGGTGTAACTAACACGACTTTCTTTTATATACATATATAGATATGTATATCACATATTACACAGTACGGCAGTGGTAGGTACACATGAGAAATGTTAAGAATATGAAAATAGGCTTAAAATAAAGAAATACTTGTCTCGGCGTTTTGCTGTAGCACGTCAGAATTTTGAGAAAATCGATTTTTAAGCTTCAGAGGACCGTGGAGGTTCACTTCTAATGCAATACTTTTATTTTATTATTATTCCTTTTTTTTAAATTTTTTTTCATTAGAAGTTAACCTCCACTGTCTTTTGAATTTTATGACGTGCTACAGCAAAATGCCGAGACACGTATTTCTTTATTTTAAGCCTATTTTCGTATTGGGTAAACATTTAACATGTGTACCAAAAAAAATTTGATTTTGTCGTGCTGTGTTATATCTTCATTATTATATAAATTTGAGCATAATAGAAGTGTTCATCATTTGAACGAGATCTTTTTCAATTGCTTTTGCTGATTGATATTAGAATCTGATTAGATCCAGTTGGCTTCTGTATGTAGTGAATTGGACGAGAAATCTTGCCACAGGAAACGAAATCAAAAGCAGCCTTTCGGACCTACACGGTAGAGATATGGTTTGCAGTAATAATATAGGAGTTTTCAATAGGAACGCTACAAAAGTTTTTTTAAATAAAACAAAAACGGTTTGGGATATGAATTAAATTCTTCATTCCTGTGAAAGTACATTCGATGCCATTATGTATGGAACTCGATTTCTTTTGCATTTGCACCACTGGCACGCTTGCAGAAGTCGAGACGCTGAACCCAATTTTCGACAGCTTTCAAGCATAAGTCGGCCGATACTGCGGCAATTTCAGGTTCGATATTCGTACGAAGTTCATCAATCGTCGCTGGCTTGTTGGCATAGACCATAGACTTGACATAGCCCCACAGGAAATAATCTAAAGGCGTCAAATCGCACGACCGAGGCGGCCAATTGGCTGGGCCATTTCGTGGGATAACACGTTCACCAAACTTGGTTTTCAATAAATCGATTGTGGCATTCGCTGTGTGGCTTGTGGCGCCGTCCTGTTGGAACCACATATTGTCCAAGTCCATATCATCCAATTCGGGCCAAAAATATTCGGTTATCATTGAGCGGTAGCGATTCCCATTCACAGTAACGCGGCGGTGTTGATCATCATGGAAGAAGTACGGCCCAATGACGCTGCCGGCCCATAAACCGCACCAAACCGTAATAATGTTGAGGCCATTGACTCCGAATTTCGGTAATAAATTTTAATAATTTCGTCTCATTGTTGGATCGTATATCTTTCCATGATGAAATGGCAAACCTTACTGAAGAGAAATGTCAAAAGAGCGGGAAAAGTATGGCGTCGTTTGCTGTCACTATCGGTCTACTTTTGTGCGTCCCTATTGCAGGACCCGTTACTATTATACCGATATACAAAACAGGCCGAAGTTCGGTTCGGTTTCGTTCGATCCTACAAATCTGTGTTCGATCGTGCTTTACTTTTATTATTCAGAGTTTAGGATTCTCCGAGGATAATTACTTTACTAATTTAAAAAAAAATTGAACGTTGCTTATACTGAATACAACCTTAAGGCGCGGTGTCAGTACAGAAACAGGAACAGAAACTGACTGATTATCTGCCGTTTTTGTCTGCTGCTGTTTTTCAGTTAAATGCAACAGAAACGAAATATTAAAAAAATTATTAAAAAAAACAACGCCAGTTCTAATCACTTCAAACTAAGTAGTCTTTAAAAGTGCATACCCAAAAAAATTTTAAATATCTGACTAAACTTGCTGAGTTTTTATAAATTGTGTATAAAGTTTGAAATATTAATTTACATGCCAGTGTAAACGATTTCTTATTTAACATTCAAATCGTAAGTTTTATTGTAAGCAAATTTGTTTTCTGATTGGATTAATTTTGTTTGGTAAATTGTATGTTGTTTGCATTTGTAGACAAGTTGCCAAAAAATTATTTCCACCTGATCCTCCTAAAATCCCTAATAGGCCGAGAGCCTGGGCCCCAGCCGAGCCGTCAAAACCAGAGGAGATCCTGGAGCTTATCCGACTTGGCAACGATGGACTACCAACCAGTGGCTGAAAGATAGTCTGAGTTGGCGAGACTAAGGAGAATCAGCGTTATATTGGCTTTGTCATCAATGACGCATCTCTCCCAGTTCTCGCGGGTTGTGGTGGAGTAATTAGCTACGGCTTCTACTCCATCACCATTAAAATCCACAAGAAGGCGGAGCAAGAAACCGGTGGGCCAGGCAACGCCTCGAGCGGACCTGTGGACCCGAAAGTTTCTACCGACGAAGGGGCGAACAATCTGGTGTCCCCGAGTCGTCATCGGCTAGAAATGGCGCGGGGTCTACAAAAAACACCACGAGCGGACCTGTAGACCTCCGAACGGGTGCGACTGATACTGAGAGCGACACGGACACAGTATATGCATATGCTGGGTCGGTTCATACTTGGTGGAAAACGCTGCCGGAGGACCAGCATCTAGCCTAGGAAATGACACAACAGTCATAGTAGACTTAGAAGGGGAAGGGTTAGATGCAAAGGATGTCGCCCACTCTGAAGATGGTGCAGATCCTACAAATTAATCTGCACCACTTCAAGGTAGCGTCGGCTGCCCTCTTTATTCGCCTCATTAAGAAAGCTGAGGACATCGTTTTAGTCCAGGAACCTTGGGCCGTCAGAAACAAGGTTTTCGGACTGAACTCTGATGCCTATCAGGTGGCAACAACCCCAGAAGCAGGTAGTATCAGAGCTTGCATTCTTGTTAAAAAACTGTTTTCTTATATTCTACTCTCTCAATATATGTAGCTACGAGGACATCGTGCGCATCAGCGTCCGACTAAGGGAGAACACCTTCTGGCACGATACAGTTAAGAAGGCGAGCCTCCCGGTCATAATTGGAACCGACTTTAATTCCCAACATACGGTATGGGGCTCAAGTGATGCCAACGCAAGAGGTGAGTCTCTACTTGATTTCATTCTATTAAATGATCTTAATATATGCAACCGCGGAAAATGATTCTACCTTTGTGACTTCTGGCAAAAGAGAAGTGCTGGACATCTCACTCATATCGAGTAGTCTCTCCGACTAAATTACAGACTGGCAGGTATTAAAAGAACACTCCTCTTCTGATCATCTCTAAATTAGCTTTAAACTCTCTCTCTGAATCTCGCTCCTCTACCAGCATACAGGAACAAGAAACGAACTGAATGGGCAAAATATAAAGATGTACTGTCGGCCTATTTGATTAGGAATGCTTCTCCTAATGGGCTATAATGTCTTTCCAACCCTAAAAAACTCCGGGGCTGGAAAAAATCTTTCCCGCTCAATTGCAGGCAGCTAATGACATAATGTGCCCGCTGCTCTCACAGAGGCGAGGGTGGCCTTTCTACCAAAAGGAGGCAATACTGCTAATGTGAAACCGAAGGATATTAGGCCCATAAGCCTTACTTCGTTTCTTCTTAAAACTCTAGAGAGGCTCTTAGATGAATATATTCGGCGGAATATACAACACGGTAATCTCTCTCCCAACCAGCATGCATATTCCAAAGGCAAATCTGCTGAGACTGCGCGCCATGATGTCGTTTCAGCGATTGGAAAAGGACTGACCTTCAAGGAATACACGCTGGGAGTTTTTCTCGATATAGAGGGAGCCTTTAACAATGTTCACCAGGATTCGGTAGTCAGGTCCCTCCTTAGAGTGGGCGTGCAGCAGGCGGTGGTGGACTTTGTTGGGCTCCTTCTCAAAAAGAGAACTACTCTTTCTGAGGATGGGCCCATTACTAAAAATGTGTTCTCTACTATGGAATCTAACCATTGGCGCTCTGCTTAGGAACCTAAAATGCACTGGTTGTCAAGTCGTAGGGCACACCGATGACATAGAAATCGTAACTACGGGTAAACATCTGCCGGTTCTGAGTGAGCTACTAACATAAGCCCTCAGCCAAGTAAACATCGAAAGAAAACTTAGCGTTAATTCCACAAAGACTGAGGTGGTACTCTTCCCAAGGGAATATAAAAGTCCTCCTTTCAAACCACCCTCATTATATGGGATTGAACTCACTCTGTCAACCGGGATCAAGTACCTTGGTGTTTTCTAGACAGAAAGCTTGAATGGAAGCGGAACATCGAAGACCGCTCCTGGAAGGCCATCGCTGCCCTGTACGCTTGTAAAGCTTCTATAGGAAAAAAGGGGAATAAAACCACACATAGTATATTGGACATCAACGAAAGGGTGGGCAGCGGGATTCACATGCCACAATGGAGTCTGCTCGGTGTCTGACAGTCTCCGCTCCTACAGACAGTTCCGTCACTATATACTCAGATAGTCAAACGGCTATTAAATCTCTTAATTATCACAAAACCAAAAGTTCGAAGTTGCCATAAAATGCAGAAATTCCCTGAACCTGCTCGCGTCTAAGCGTTCCGTGACTGTGACCTTTTTCCTTAAGCACAATGACATTCCCGGGGATTGCGCGACAGACGAGTTGGCAAGGAAAGGGACGGAACTACCTATAATAAATGCTGCTCTAGAAAGGGGGATGCCTCTAACCTCCTGCAGACATAGTTTAATGACAAAACTCATCGAGGAAGTGAGCATCAGGTGGGCCATGGATCAGAGAACTTACAACAATGACTTCTCATTGTGTGCAAATTTTGGTTCGATCCAAATGAAATCTGAACGGTTTCGGGTAAGAAATCCAGAGATGCTAAATTTAAGACTTAACAGGCATGAAAAATGAGAATTAACATTTTCCTCTGTTTGAATTGTTGCTGAAATGTTGATAAGTGGCAGATGTTAATGGGAATATTGTTACAAATGTGTACGTACATTTGAAATCTTGTTTCCAAAAACAATTGTCAGGAAAAATTATTAAAAAAAAGAAATAGTTATTTCTAAAACTATCCGTCAACTTCATTAAAGTTACAAATTTAGAAAAAATATAAACAAATAATTAAAGTTTAATTGCATATGAATGTATTTATGTACTGTACATATGCACATTATGTAGTATTTTTAATTGCAAGTCATTATGAATATTTTTCAAAATTAAAAAAAAAAAGCTGAAATTCGAAGTATTGATAATCTTGCAAGTGTATATGGAAATTTTTTTTACAAACTATGAAATTAATAAATAATTAACTCTTTTTTACATTTTCCAAAAAATTTTCAGGAGAAATAACTTAAAATAAAAGAAAAAAATTTAGTTTGCATTAAAATTATATGTCGAATTTTAACGAAAAAATTATAATATGGTACATATTTTTATCATACCATCACGAATATTTTAAAAAAGGAAAAAAGTGAAATATTAAAATATCCAAGCATATTAGTATTTTTGCTTACAAACATGGATTAATAAAATTTTTATGTTCGTTTAATTAAAAAAATTGTTAAAAATGATTTTTTATAATGTAATAAATACTACTAAGAGTTTGATTTGGTTTCCTATGTTGATTTCCTTTTTCTGTAAATGCGAAATAATATGCGATCTACATATATTATAAATTTATTCATTTGTATCAAAAACTTGTCTTGGCAAACAATATTCACGGGATACTGAATCAAGTAGCGATTCAGATCAATGAACTTAAATGTGTTCTGTGGTGCAGTTGCTTTAAGAGGCATCGCAATATTCTTTATGCTTTCGTTTTGCGCGAGTTCGGAGCCTGGCCACGCGCTTTTGGCTTAAAATTTACATATTTGGATTTTTACTTTTTTGCAAATTCTTGCACTAGCATACATACATACGTATGTATGTGTATATGTATGTATGTTGATATACATATGTATACTTCCAGAGAATACTGCATGCTTAACTATGTACATATGTATGTACATACATTTGACTTCACAGACATAATAACTAAAACATCATCAAGTATACAATCATATATGCACACATCCATATGTATGCATATCTATGTACATACATATTTATGTACATATATCGAAATACATAAATTCATATGCATGTACATACATATGTACATATATGTATCTACTTACGTGCATGTGCATTAGGGGTGTCCTTATTTGTAAGGGGAAATTTCAAAATGTTTATATTACAGTTTCCCGGCCAGAATTTGGTTCCTTTATGTATTTAAAGTAAACAGTTAAAATTTGGGGTCAATACGATAACATTTAGTGGGCCCGGAAGTCACCTAAAAAATTTAATAGGTCAGTATGGGCAAATATTGTACATTTTTATTTTTTTTCATACATATTACATATTTAAATTTATATTTTACATTAAATCAATTTTTTTGTATGATTTTTATTTTTTGCGATACGATTCAACAATTTGGAGTACCAACTGCTTTTCCTCTTCATCATTCGTTAAAATTTTGTTGTAGTCTTGCAAAAATTTTATTCCTCTTTCAGCGGGATCATTAACAACTTGTAAGTTGCGGCAAAAAGTCCAATTATTTTCGAAATCTGAATTATTTTCCCATTGGGATGGATCCACGCCCAAAAAGGCTGAAGATAACCCAAAATTATTGAAAAAAAATTTGTCTTTTCTGAAACAAAATCGCTAAGTTCGTAAGTTCGAAAATCTGTCAATTTTGAGTGGCTTCGGCTATTTTTTAAATGAACAACTGGTTCCTTGCTTTTTAATTGTTTTATCATTTTACGTTTTTCTGCGTGGGTAACTGATAAGTCAAAAAATGATAACGCTACTGTTTCTTCGGCGATGTACCATAAGTGGTTAGACATTTTTTTAATAATAGCTTCTGAAATTGTTGAATCTGTATCTGTATAATTTAGAGCGTCTTTAATAAAGAAAAGATCTTGATTAGGTGCTGAATTCGCATTTGTACTTCCGAACCAACTTTTGATGTACATTTTAACAATGAAAATACAATGAAACTGATCACGTAATAAATATATTTTGAGACAATAGATTGCTTTTGCCATCCACCGTGCGTTGCTGGTTGCACCTGGAGCACATAAATTAAAGCAATCTGCACCAAGGAAAGTTAAAGCAAGTTGTAGCATTTCTTTGTAGTCATCGCCGCTATGCAATTTTTTTAATTGGTCCTGCAAGAAGCTTACAAGAGCGTCACGTTCCACTTGGCTTATTTTTGATGCCACAAATTTATCATCAACACTAGTTTTAAACAAGGTTTTTTTAAGGTTTGGCCAGGCCTTCACAAATCGTTCAAACAAGAGTATTTCTGGAGCTGAGTTTGACATCATCTTTGATTCAAAAACGTTGCGCAAAATAATTTCGTACATATGATGACGGCATGGTAGGTGCATGAGATTGCGTTGCAGTTTTTTTCCAAAAGGACTGCGGCTCCATTTTTAACACCAGTATTGACAGCAGTTGTATCATAAGATATGCCTTTAACAAGTTCAACAATGTTCCAATCGACTAATCTCTGATAAACAGTTTCAGCAATATTTGCACCAGTCGACGACTGTATCTTTGGTGCTCCAAGAAATTTCGATGTTCCATCGTAGCTAATTAAAACAGCAATTCTTTCCACTTTACTACGACCTTTTATATCTGTCATGAACTTCCCATCAAAATGAACAACTAGTGCTCCATTTGCATTGGCCTTGTTAAGTGTTTGAATGAATTAACATTAATAAAAGTGCATTGTCCACTATAGGGATCTCACCTTTTCTTTAAATTCAGTAGAAATATCTTTGAATTCTGCAGACCGATTTTGTTGACGCATACGATGAATTGTTGATCGATTAATAACAAGTTCTTCCACACAATGACCCAATGCTTCAGCAGCGGCTACTAAAATATGTACGGCCATACCATCTGACACTTTGGCATTGTCTAATGCTGCTAACAATCGTGGTGTTATGATACTTTTAGTGCCTCGTCGCTTTTTACACTCAGTTTGCAAACAATTTTTTTCCAACGGAATTACTACATTTTCATTTCCAGCTTCCACAAGTACTATATCATTTTCATTGCTTTCCTCGATTATATTAGAACATTCAGAATTTTGTTCTTCATACCGCCTTTTTCGTAATGCTGCTTTCTCCTGTCTTTCTTGTGCACGCACTTCACGATCGTACAAAACCTTATCAACACCCATCATGCAACCTGGCCGTCCTTTTTGACGTTGCATTTCAAGAAATTTCTTATCTTCTACTAACTTCATTTTTTCAAGCGCATTAGCGGTGGCCATGTCAAATAAATCATCCAAACTTCCAACAAACATATCAACGACTTCTTCCTGTGAATTGGATCTCTTTTCTGGAACTGTTTTCAGGATTTTTTTCCAACTTTCGTACAGTTTCAATAACTTCTCAACACATTTATCTTCTTTTCTTATCGGTATTCGTGCTTTTTGCCAAAATATTTGTGCTGCTTTGATAGCAAGTTTTGCGCTTTCCTTTGCTGAAAGATCTACAAATCTCATATTGTAAAACAAAACTTCTAAAACCTGCCGATTAGATGGAAGTTTTGCACCTGTAATTTGATGCATTGTGTATCCAATCAAACTAACTTTTCTTAAATTGGCAACTGACATTCGTGTTGCTAAACTAGACATATTAGTTTATTTTATATACTTCACTTTTTACACTTTAAACACAACCGCCCACCGAAATTCAAACAATTTTAAAGTATTTATTAAACCAAATAATTATTCTTCAAAATAATTGTTATTTATTGCTTGTGAACGCTTACAATTATATTTACTTATTAAAATCACAATATGCACAAGAACCTCTTGCATGCTTTTGGAAATATTTCACAGCAGAAATGTCCCGTTATGAGCAGTTACTATTTTATTTTCTGAACGACTTATTGTCGCCACACAGTTCACTTTTTCTCAGGAAATTTGTTTGCCTACAAACAGCGCGCTCAAAATGTAGAAACAAATTTCGGTAAATTTGCAAAATATCAAGCTTGTGTTGCATGCCTTTTTTTTAAATACGCAAAATTATCACAATTATTTTAAATGTTATTACCGAATAAGAATACAAAAATGGAATAATTATTTTTGTATACATATATGTTTTGTTAAATATACTATAAAAACTGCGTCTAATATAAGGCGAATGTATGAACATTGATATTTGCCCATACTGACCTATTGAATTTTTCAGCTGGCTTCCGGGTCCACTAAATGTTATCGCATTGACCCCAAACTTTTACCGTTTTATCTAAATACATAAAGGAACCGATTTCGGGCCGGGAATATATAGAAAACCGATGTTTGAAAATAAGGACACCCCTAATGTGCATAAATTCAACTTTGACCTACGCTAAATCAAAATCAAATCACAGCGCAATCACAACCGCAGCTGCATTTGTGCCTGCGCTGGCGCCAAATATTCTAAAATATCTGAAACTGCATACAACAACAAAAAATTCATTCAAATGGCATTCTAGAATATTCTAGAACATTCTAGAACTTCTGTCCAAATGCGCATCAATTCATTTGCGTACACGTGCACGCGCAATTGGTGAATCGACACAAAAATTGCCGAAAAACAAAAAAGAATATTATTTTGCTTACCGTTCCCTTTCCCTTTCAACCCTTCTCTTATCCATAATTGTTGCATAACTCCTCTTCCGTCTCTACTTGCCCCGCTGGCAAGCAAAAAACAGTTTTTTTTTTCGGGTTACTACTTTTTCTTCTTTGTTTCATTTTTAGTTGGATTCGTAAATTGTTCTTCTTCTTTGCACACACATTGCTATGGTTTGCATAAATAGCCGTATAAGCAAACTCCATGAAGTGTCTGGTGTGGCTTAGCGCGTATAGTCGCCTGCCACATTATCATATTGCATGTTTTAGCTTTTGCCCCATAGTTCGAATCCCAGCTTTTTTTTCGTGCCATGTCTAATTTTTATGGATTTTTTTAAAATTAAATACAATATATTTATTAACTTTCATAAATTTTTGGAAATCTTGTTTCAATTACATTTATCTCCTAATTTTATTGCGTTGCAAATGAATATACAAAATTATTGAACAGTTTTCATTTTTTAAATAGTTTAAGATGTGTAATATAAAGAAATTGGAATAAAATCTTTTATTAAATTATTATGTTTCATATTATTTAATATTAAAACAAAAAGATTTTAAAAATATATATTAATTAAAATTAAATTTGAATTATTTCACTTCATCAGTTACTAGAAGAAGGAAATTTTAAATTTTATTAAAAAGATCCATTATATTAAATTGCCATACAAGTTTGATTCGACCTTTTCTTAGACCTTGGGAAGAGATTGGGATGCATAACTAACGATTTCTGCCGAAGCTGCAGGGACGAAGAGGAAGTGGATAGCATCGAACACTATATCTGCCACTGTCCCGCCCTGTCCAAGATTCGAAACCAATTCCTAAATGGGTATTTTCTAAACTGTTTGGCCAACCTGAGTTCGGCAAGCATTCCCGATCTTCTGTGCTACGTAAGACGCACTTGGTGGTTCACCTTCTAAGGGAAGGAAGAAGAAAACGTAATGGCCCCCGTCAGCGTTATCACAGCGGGCTTTGCCAGCCTACGTGCGCATCCGTGGATTTTTTTTCACATATGCTAAGCAAAAAAACCAATATAATGCAGTTAGCCACTTATGTTTATTATTTTATTTCTAATAAATTTTTATGAAAGTTTAGCTCGTTCGGTACCAAAAACCACTTATACACAAGTTTCAAACTTTTTACAAAATATCCAAAAATTCATCAAATTATCATACAATTTTCACGCTTTTTACACAGAACTTTCAAAAATTCAATTTCAGTATAATAATCTGCAAGTTTGAGGTAACGAAAAATTCACGTCGATTTTAGATACTTTTTTTCTGACGGTTTCGGAAAAGTAAATTTTATTAATGCGCTATAAAGGAAAATATTACCTATGTACATCGTCAGCCAAAAACAAAAAGATACTAAAAGCAACGCGAGATTTCTATCATTTAAAACTTGATAACCATTTTGATAAATTTGTGGAATTTTTATACGTTTTCTACAAAATGACCGCTCTCACACCTGGTCATCAGGCTCCGAACCGTCGCTGACAACAGCATGATGGACGTGCTTCCTAATTCCATAATAATTGCCGTAACGTCGCCATCAATGTAATTAGGTAAAAGAAAGATATTTAAATCCACTTCAGCCAGAAAACATGCTCTAATGTTACCTTTAGCGTGCTGCACGAAAAGCTTTAGACTAGTGACACCCAACCTGCAGACCCTTGAGCTACATACCCATGGCTCAAGTATCAGTACCACTGTAACGTCACCTTCGCTCAGGTGACCTAGCAGAGCAACTGAGGCTAGTTTAGATTTGTGGTGGTTTATCTGCAGCACACGAGAAAACCGCTCCCTCGTTCGGAGATTTCGCTCCTCGACTGATCTTTGTCGTTTAGAATATGGACTGCTCCGTCTCGATTTTCTGAGAGACGTGGCTCGTAGGTTCCATCGGTGCCACGTTCTCGGTATTTTCATTTGCAGCTGCTTGCCGCCTTAATCAACTCTGGCCCGGCCGTGAAGCCTCTGCTTTTGTAGATTTAGGCTGCGCCGGCATTTGGTGAGCCTCTAGCTCCTTCCACCATGGATGGATTTGCTGTTTCCAGCACAATCCTCGCAGCTTTACTGGTGCTAGGCCCCATCATAACACCCATAGTCACGGGCCGACGTGTTGTTCCCGCTTCCAGCCCGGAAGAGTTCCTTCTGGAGCGAAGCTGCTCATTAGGCGCTTGCCCCTCTGCAGTCTTACCCCGAACTGGGGAAGACTAGATGTTAATTATGCTAGGCGCTGGCGCCTGCGTGGTTTACCCCAAAGTGGGGAATTTAATTCTTTCTTGCTTTATGTCGTGATTCTTCCTGGTCGTACAACCACCTGCCCAACGAGGCGAGCGCAGTGGTTTGAATAACAAAAAAATCACATAAAAACTTAACAAGTTGAGTCAGATATATAGACATTTTTTGAGTATGCACTTTTAAAGCTAATTTGGAAACATAATAAGTTTTTTTTTAATTTTGGGCTTGAAAACTTTTTATACTAAAATTAAATCAGCTATAAAACTGCATACTCGAAAAATTTCTAGACACTTTTCCAAACAATTTTAAAATTTTGGTAAAATCTTGTTGAGTTTTCATAAATTTTTAATACAGTTTGAAACAATAACTTACAGGGGTTTTGTTACTATAATATGTTGTAAAGTCACGTTTTCGATGCATACCGCATTGCATTACAGCTCAGTCACAATCATGCTTTATTTTGCACAATATTGTGACGAAGTTATGCCCAAACGATCAAGTGGAAGAAGAAATTGAAGAATCGGAAGAATTTATTGCGCCATCGAATGCAACCAGCAACCATATTCACCGAAAAGGCGAAAGGATTCGCCAGCACTTAATCAATCATATATCTTAGCGTAGGTACAATTGTATAATTATTTTTTTTTCTTTTTCAGTTTTTTATTAAACCACGGTTTTAAGTTTTACCTAGAAAAATAAGTTGAATTAATGAACATACAATGAAAAAATTTAAGAAATACATAGTTTATTAAAAATTTGCAAAAAATATTGCTAAAATATTGCTAAAATATTGCTTGTTCATCTCCATCTTGTTGTGTGTTTATAAATTTTACTTCACGTTTTCACCACATGTGCAGAAATAGTCAATTTCTTTTTGTTCTATATGCGTTACATTAGACAGCCCTTCTACGCCAAGTTATTCAAATGTAGTATTTAGTTTCGTTTCGCAGTTTATTTTATTCATTTCATTTAATAGGGCACATCTCCACAGGAAATAGTTGAAAATAATATTTGCTAAATCTATCTTTCGTAATACACGGGAAATGTATGAACTCTCTACAAGTGTAAAGTAGTCGTCCCATTACCTCTCAGAAGCTCGTGTTCCTTTTTGGCAGTCATTTGTGGGTATACATTTACTGGCACAAGTTGAGAAATCAAATAATTTATTTTGCACAAATTCGCCTACAATCAAAAGAAATAACAATTTATTGTGATAAAATGTAAACAAGCTTTGACAGAAGATGAACCACTTCGAATAAAAATATAAAAACAACCGCCCTGTTGCTGTTACCTGGTTAATGTGCCTTGATTTTGTCATTCAGTTTGTAGTAGGCCACACTGTACTAATGTAAGTTCGGTTTATATAGTATACACTGTAATCAAGTAGATGTAAAACATACTACATATGTATGTATATACACATGTAGATAGTTATGTAAATAGCTAATAAGTTACCGTTAGATTTTGAACCAGCTCGCTGTTCACTTTGTTGTTACATACATACATATGTACATGAATGTATAACAGACGTTGTTGTTAGAATAAAAGCTTCTCTGGAACTCTGTCTCACTTTGCTTCAATTGTATACATACATACGTACATGCATAACATATTAGTTTGTAAGCCATTGGTTGTTAGTAAATAAGTTTCTTAATCTCAGAATTGTACTCCTTAATTCGAATTAGGTCAGCTATATGTATGTACATATGTATGTTGATCCGAAAGATTGTTTCTATACTTATTTTGTACCAATTTAAGTGTTGAAAATGAAACTTCACACCTACATATACATATGTACATATGTGGATTCAAACATGGAATATAATTTTAAAATTTGTGTTTTTATATTAAAATATATTTTTTCATCTATTTTCTTCCATAAATTAATTCCTGATTCAAAAGGCAATGATAGATCACTCCGTATCTTAAGTAATTCTTCTTGAATCTCAGGGTCTTGGTTATGGAGGGTGCAATATTACGGATTATTGTGCAGCTCTATTACATTTCGAATGATATTAAAATCACTGAATCTATTTTCATAATTTTTTAAAACGCGGTCAACTATATCTGCATATGTTTCTAATTTGTTTTGATTGGAAAATTCCTAAATAATAACTGTTGTACATGGCATATTTGTTGAATTATTTTTCTTAATCTGTAGTGCGATTCACTAACTTATTTTAAAGATATTCGATTGGTTAACTCAACTTAACCAAAATTTTAACGACCCTGCTATTCAGCAACTATTTTTTAACGATTTTCGCATTCGCCGAATCAGCTGTTGATGTTAGCTAGCCGATGACTGAAAACTAAACGACAACAAATTTGATGTTGTTAACTCAATCGAGAAAAGTGAAATTAGTGATTTCAACTTAAATAGAAGATAAATTTAAAATTTGGTAATTTGTTTTCTTGTAATTAAAAAAGGAACAGTAAATAATGTCGTTTGAATATTTGGGATATGATTTATCACGAGGTGACGAAGGATCGACGTTTACTCCGGGATGTGGATAATCCCTTTCAACACAATTTCAGAAGCTTTATCGGTTAACTCCAAGCTTGGCTGAATACCCAATTTCTCAGCTTGACAATCAAACAAGAGGCTCCAGAATAACATAAAAATCGACTGAGAAACAGGTAGCTCGTGTATACTTTAACCCTGTAGGCAATTTTAAAGTTTACTTTCATATTGGTAAGTTCTAGCGGCTTTGAGATTCTTCGCAACTGGTATCAATGCTACCAATGACCCGTTGGCGAGCAAAGGGGAATATCCATGAGCCAGTTATCCGTAAGCCGGCATTCATCGAGTAACGGATGCAATCAATGATTCGTTGTTTCACCTAAAAGTGAGGTTTCCTATGACCCAAGTGGAACGCCATTCTGCTAAAGAAATGTTTGCTTCGGCGTCGTCTCCCTTTGTGGGAGGCTCTATTGGAGCCGTCGATTCCACGCATATATCAATTTTGCCACCAAGGAATCATGAGGAGGCTTATGCCAACCACCACATCTACCATTCAATTAATATGCTAAAGGTAAAAGCAAACTTTTACAAGGATCCATGTATAAAAACAGAAATATACTAGTTTAGTTTTAATATATAGATAAATGATTATAATTACAAAAAAATTAAATATATGTACATATGTAAATCCTAAATACGCTGGAGCACAACGCGAAGTTTTAAAACGATAACCATGGCATATTTGCAGGTGATTCCGCATATTCCTTGGAGTCGAGTTGATGACTATTCTAGCAAAACACTCAGAGGAGAGTCCGAAATTCTGCTACAATGGAACATTGCAATATATATAAAGAATTTTAAGTGTTTGTAGTTTGAAACGAACTAATATCTATTTCGCTTTAATAAAATATAATAAAAACGCTCAAATTTATATTTGGCAGCAGACATTCGTTTGCTTTTTTTCTATTCCTCTTTGTGCTTTTCGCTTATTTTGACATATAGTTTGACAGAGGTGCCACTCTTTATCACTTTGAATAAATACAACGAAACAGCTGCTAAGTGTCGTTAAGAATAGGTTAGTGAATCGCACAATCGTTAGTGCAAACGGCAAATATTGCCGTCAAAAATAACAATTGTCGCACCGTTTAAAGTTAGTGAATCGCACTACTGGTCTATTAAAATTTGGAGTTTGTATCCAAATTGGTCTATTGAAGTTAACAAATCGAATATGTTTTTATTTTTTCCTTGAAGCGAGGAGTTTAATTTATTTAAAAGTTCTGTGAAGTCGCACAAAAAAGCTAAGTCCAATAAAAAATCTGGACTTTTCAAAGAGGTGATAAGTGTTTGTGAAGTGGAAGAAGAATCTTGCTCCAAAAACAAAACAATTTCTTTTCTCAAGTCAAAGAATCTTTTTAGACTTTTGCCTCGGCCTAGCCAACGAACTTCGGTATATAGAAGTAGATATCCATGCTCGCCGTGCAATTCGTTTAAAAATTGTTTGAATTTTCGGTGGCTGAGGGCATATGACATTTTATTTTGATGGGTATTTCCATAGCATCTACCATATTCAGTTCCTTCAAAAAAAAGGGTTTGTTGGCGTATTATACAATGAAAGGTGGGAATTTTTATATTATTTTTAAGTAAATAACCAACAAGCTCATTCTTTTTGCCAACCATGACTTTGGCCCCATCCGTACAAATTGAACTCAATTTATTCTTATCAGCTATAGAAAAAACATGTTCATTTACGGCTTCGTACAAAGTTTCGCCTTTGACATTACCGTGAAATGATAAAATTGAAACGATTTCTTCGAAAATTTCAAAAATTTCATATATGGTTCTAACACACATTACCAGTTGACACAAATTGTTAGTATCCGTGCTTTCATCCATACACAAAGAAAAAAATTTGCAATCAGATAACCGTTTTTGCGTACAATTTTTAATATAAGAGTTATTATCTTGAGTTCTCCCAGCAATAGTTTGTTTTAAAATAGCCGCAATAATTCTACACAATGTTTTGCCTTCTTCTCCAAAGCATTCTAAAACATTTTGACATAATGAGCTAAACAGAATTGCGACGGACAACGAGTAAACGGGTCGACGGGAGGTGAACAGCTGATCTAGTCCCGTCGGAAAATTCGGTCGGCTAAACACAATTGCGACGGGGACGGAAACGCTATTTTGACAGTTGCTAAATGACATTTTACAATTAATTTTGTAGTGAAATCGTTTCGATTATTTTATTTGTGAGTACGCGCAAAAATGAACCCCAGCATTGAAAGACTGTCGCGGATTCACAAAATTGTGTCCATTATGAACGCGATGTATATGATGTACGTGGAGGCAACCAAGCGGTTGAGGAGGAGGTGGTGGGTACGTCCTACAAATCTGACCAGGAACGAATTAGGGTTTCACGGAACATGTTTTCAACAACTCAAGCTGAAGGATGAAGAAGACTTTTTCAAAGCCACTAGGATGAGTGTTGCAAAGTTCCAGACTCTTTTAAATTTAATTAAAGGAAGACTACGGCGTTTTTCGAGAAGAGCGCCAATAAACGAAGAAACTCGCTTGGCACTGACACTGATGTAAGTAATTCTCGTCATAAATGCAAAGAAATTATTAATTAACAATGTGTATCATTTTAGGTACTTATCGCAAGGATGCAGCTCACATTATCTAGCCTGGTCGCATAAAATGGGTGTATCGACAATAAGAGAGATTATTTACGATACTTGCAATGCCTTATGGACAGAACTGCACGATATTTATGTTGCTCAGCCTAATGAGCATGAATGGAAAATAATATCAGACAGGTTTGTGATTGGTAACTATCAATGTTTGCGTGTAGAAATTAAATCGTTTGTTTTGTGTTCGCAAAGGTTTTACGTTAAAACGGGAATGCTGAATTGTGTTGGAGCGGTTGATGGAAAGCACATAAAGATTGTTTGTCCGGCACGTAGCGGATCCTTATATTACAACTATAAGAAAACTTATAGTATCGCCTGCGATTCCAACTACACATTTACTTTTGTGGACGTGGGTGCAATGGGAAGCGAGAGTGATGGTGGAATTTTTTCGCGCAGTTCATTTGGAAAAATGATTTTAAGAGGACACCTTAATATTCCGGCAGATAGTAAAATTCCTGGTAAGTATAATTTTCGCAAACGTATACATTTGTACATTGTAGCTAATTAAGTTTTTTAATACTGTAGGAACGGATACCTCATTTCAATACTATTTTGTTGGGGATAGTGCATTCCCATTAAAGCACAATTTGATGCGCCCATATCCTGGTCGCAACTTATCAGCTATCCAGGACAACTACAACAAGACATTATCTCGCGCTCGTGTGCATATTGAAAATGCATTTGGGATTTTGGCTAGCAGGTGGAGAGTTCTTCATACGAACATTTACGCAGCACCAAAGAATGTAGATAAAATTGTGTTGGCGGTAATTGTACTGCATAATTATCTAATGCTTGATAAGGAGAGTGGCTACTTCTGTGAAGAACTCGTGGACCACCTCCAAAATTGTGTTGAGGTGCCAGGAACTTGGAGGGAGTCCCACGCTGGGATGCCTTCCTGCAGAATTGCTCAAGCAAATCGGTCATCTGGAGATGTATTTAGGAGCAGAGATACGCTGGCCGATATTCTATTTAATAATTGAGACAAGATCAACAATTTCCCTTAATTAAAGTTCCGATCATAATCTATTCAATTTGAATAGAAAATTAACTCGATATTTTCATAAAAGTTGTGGGCTTGTATAGCTTTTTAAATGTATTTGAATTTGCATGGGTGTAAAGTATTAAAACACTAAAGTCCTTTAAATAATTTTAGTTCACACATTTTTTTGTTGGCAGTATTGAGCATTTTCTTCCATATATAACGCATGAAGCAAATTTATTTTTCTATGGAAGAAAATGTGCGTGATCGTCAACAAAAAAAATCTAAAAAATTAATGGAAGTTTCTAGACGCATGCAATTTGCACTTTCTTTACTAAAATTTAAGGGGCTACCAAAATTTATACCTAAAAAGTTTCAAAAATGCTGGTTCAAAACTCAAAATTTTATTACACTTCTAGAAACTTTCATAAATTTTGTACAAAGTTAAATTTATATGGTTTTTGTTACATAATGAACTTTGTATGCAAAATGTAATAAAACATATACATAAATATATAGGAACTATGCATCTTTACTTTACGATGTTGGTATATTAATAACTGTATGAAACGAAAGACACACGACATATGCATATGGGTTTTTCCATAGAAAGGTCTACCGGGAGCAAAAATTAAAATAGTGATAAACAAATAATTTTTTCTGATATTATATAAAAAAATATATATATTTTTATAATATAGTATGATTTGCAGCTTATCTCAAGTGTTTTTATTAGAAAAATTACCTAAAAGTTGAAATAGCGTAGAAAGTAGCATTTGTGTACCTTTAATGCCTTTTTATTTTTGTATTTTTTGATAATACGTAAATTCTTATTATGTTTGCACTAGTCTTATTAAATCTTGCTAGGAACAACAATGAATACAAAAAAGTCAGTGCGGCATTGTGCGAGGCCTATGGCCACACACGGGCTGTCGTGTTATTTCGAGGTATCGTAACGTTGAACGTTGAATGACGACTATTGTATTGGTCGTCGCTGAGAATAAGTGAGTAGCAAACATTGAGCAACCAGCTGACATGATACATACATACATAGCTATCACTGCAGTGCAAGAAATGTACTGGTGAAACTACTTATAATTTTACCTGGAGCTATTACTGAAACTTTCGGTATATCTCCCGTCAAATTCTTAAGCGCAAAATGAACATTTATGACCATTTCATCCCAAGTGTCCCTATTTGTGTGTTTACATCTCTCGTTCTTACACATTGTTTTTTCAATTATTTTCCCTGCTCACACATGTCATAAATACTCGGCGTTTTACCAATTAATTTATCGACATTTTTTATGGAATTTACTGGAAAATTTACTGTCATTTAACCTTACAATTTTCCTGAAGATACTTAGTAAAATGTAACGACAATACCCGGTAATTTTAAAGGTAAATATACCTTTTATTTTACCTTCATTTCACTAGTAAAATAAAAATATACGAAAATGAAGCCCAATTTAATATATTAAAATGCGAAACGTTTGTAATACAAGACTTTTATTATATCTTTTTTAAAACGTTTTAATTAACTTCAGTGAAACATAAATTTATTTACATACATATATACATATGTACATATTTGTACGGTTTCTTATATTCAGCGAACTTAAATGCTAATACAATAAATATAATAAAATACAGGTGTGAAATTATATAACTATTTAGTACTAAATATTTATATTCATTAATTTTTATTAAATCGTTTTGCATGCAACTATTGAAGTAAATAACCTTTTAATTTGTATTATTTATTAAAGGTACTAAATTTATTCTGTTTTATTTATACATATTAGGTATTTTACCACAATATTTAGAAATTTACGTTTTTTGTTATTTATAATATTGTGCTCATTTTTTATTTATATTTTCTTATTGTTACAGTTATTGTTATATCTTTTCACTTGTTATTATGTACCTTAAATTTATAATCAAATATGTATTATTACTCATATTATAATTATATTAATTTTCTTTATGTAATTTCTTTAATTGCATATGTGTACATACATATGTATGTATGTACATACATCATTACAATTTTTGTTATTATAATTATCATTATTTTACTTAAATGTACTATGAATATGCAAATGTCGTTATTAATATTTTTCATTCATATTTTTTCATTTCATATTACTTTATTAAGTATCGTTCTTTTTTCTTTGTTATTAAAAATATTATTATTGTTATTTTTATTATTTGAATTATTATTTTTAATAATGTTTTATTATAATTATTGTTATTAATATTATTCTCTTTTTATTATCATTATTATTCATTTGTTATAGTTGCTATATAAAAATTTATTATTATACATGTATGTATGTACATATTTATACTATTATATGTTTTTAATACTGTTGTGTATTACAACTGTAATACTATTTGTACTGTATTTTAAACCTATATATATTTATATTATACTATCTCTATATTAATTTGTATTCACTATTTATTACTATTTTACTTTGTAGTTTTCTTTCCAAATAACGCTTTTGCTTGAATCTATTGTGACTATTCTCCACATACTTTTTACATCTTTTTCAAACTCAATCCGTCCTTTAATCATAAAAGTATCTATTAAGAAAAATTTAAATAAATGAGATATAAACAAAAAGCGGAAAAAATGCAATCATACCAAATAATAAGTCATTTACCATCTTAAGCTTCATTAGTGACTTCTTTCCAATTAAACTGGTGGACAACTTCGTCGCAGAACATTTTTCTCATGACAACACTTATATTTCCAGACGCTCCTTTTAGTGAAAAAATGTAATAATAATTCTATGGATCTGTTATTTATAAAGTCGTAAAGTATATTTGGCATCAAGCCAAAGTAACCGCTTCTTTTGTATCTACACTATACTTAGTAGATGAAAATGTTTATTATGCACAATTTGCTTACTTTTTGTTCTAATATGTCCATGCGAGCTTCCAAATTAGTTTGCTTTTGCAGAATTAAATTTAGAATATCTGTTATATCTGTAAATAAAATGAAATTCGTAATAAGTCTCAAAAATAGTAATTATTATGCTATTATTAAATATTATCTACCATTTGAAGGTGGTGTAGGTTGAAGAGGAGTATTGGTTACTTCTGGAAAACTATTGTTGAAATCCAACGACAGCTTTAGCTTTTTATTATGAAAAGTACGTTCTGAATAAAAGGTCATTAATAAATATATATCATTGTAAATACGAATTTAATTACCTTTTTCTTCCTTAGGAGTAGAAGTCATCAAGAAGATTTCTTCGCTGGCTTCAAACATTTTCTTTGACAGTTGCTTGTATATTTAATGAGGAGAAATATTAGTATTAGGTAAAAAATACGACTAGTAATTTGAGAATTCATGAAAAAGATGGTGAAGGATAGGAATAAGTAAATATTTGTTATTAAATGGTATACAAAAATATTTAAATTTAATATCTTTTTGAAATATTTTAGTTCTTTCAATAGCTAAACTCTTGCCAGTACTATGCCAAGAGCAGAAAAAGATTCAACGGGTTCTTCAAAATAGTTATCAATTTTTTGAAAAGAATACCCCACTACCACATCATGTTCTGATTCTTTTGTAGTTTCTATGACTTTGAATGGTCCTGTAGCTTGGCTAAAACAAAATGAATCTTTTTCTTTTTTGGCGTTAATAACAAAAGAACCAAATTTTGATTTGTTTTCTATTCCTGAACATTTCCTTTCCTCAATACGAAAAAAAAGTTGTTGCAAAATATTGTTAGGCTTTTTTATTAATTTTTTTAGAGTTTCTTCCAACGGACCTATTTCCTTTGCGCATGCAGGCAAATGCAACAAACCATGTACATTAAAACTTATTAAATGTTCCCCGTAAATGCTACCAAATAACTTAACAAATTCTTTAAGCATTTCTTCCACAATATTTGCTTCGGTCTTGAAAGACCTCTCGCAAGAAAGAATTCGAATGCTGGCATGTAGCAAAATGAAATGGTAGAACATATCGTCATGAATGGTATTTTTTAAAACAAATATCCCAGAATACAGTAAAAATTGTCTATACTCTGTAGACTTCCAATTTGCGATTTCATTAAAGTTTCTACAAACCCTACCGAATTCTGACGGTACCCAAGAAGATATAAAGTTCAACCTATTACTAATTTCAGTTATATTAGCTTTTTTGATTAACAGTTGAAGCAGCTTTTTTACCACTCCTAGGTCTACTAGATGCATAGGATCTAGAGGGAATTGCGAAACCATTCCAAAATTTGCTTCTTGCAAAACATTAACTTCCCCACTGTAAGTGGAGCTATGATGTGCCTGATCGGATCTAGTTTTAAAAGATGCATCAGTTCGCAATTCACTTATTTCTTTTGCAAAAGACACTCTTTTTTGCACATATTTTCCTACCTGACAACATTTAGGACAACTGTTTTTACCATTATGACTCTGTACTCCGCAAATGAAAGCTCGAGCTGGCGAATCACATATAAAAAGGCGAACGTCAAACTTCTTTAAAACTGGATTCAAGCCAACTCTCAAACCATTTTTTCTCAAAAGACTTACTTCTTCACAGAAGTCTCTCAAAAAGTCATTTGCATTCAATGGCTTTTGCTTTCCTGAAAAACAAGCGATTAAAAATGGGGTTTCCCTGGAAAAACCAACAAGGGAGCCTAGAATTGGCCACAAAACTCTATTAGAATGTTTAAATTATTTTAAACCATCGATTCCAACGTCAATCAAAATCTCATTTTTGTCTTCTAAAAATGGAAATATATTTAATTCGAAATGTGATTGAACGCCAAAGTACAAAAATTCTCCATTGGGAATCGTTCGAACTTCCTTACTTTTTTTGGCCGTTTCGAGAATGGTTTTTAGCGAGAGAGGCAAATCATTTACACCTATTTTTCTGAGTGTACGCAACAAATTACCTAGCACTACTTGAGACACATTATTTTGGATAGCCCACAATTTTAATTCATTACACTTCTCTGCACTTGTAAGCACAGTGCGATCATCAAAGGAACTTTCAGAACTTGTTACGTGTGCATACTCCACGCCGTCACTGCAATTAGAACTATCGAAACTAGCACTGAGTTCTTCCGCATGATTGCAGCTGCGTTCATCCAAATCTGCTTCGGCAAATTTGAAAATCTTTGAATAATTCAATGAACTGCGCTCAAAATCCTTTTTTTCCTCACTAACAAGGTTATAAAAAGTTTTGCGTTTCATGATAACTTACCACAAATTTCCACCGATGTAATTTTCAATATCCACTGCTGATGGTTAATTATTTTTGATTTTTGCACAAACTTGGGCGTGGCGTTGAATATTATGACACTTGATGCTCGCAGAAAGTAATTTATAATTTACAAATTGGTTTAAAATAAATTTCAAAGCGTCTGCAGCAGGAGGTCTATCGACGTATCTGCACCTTGGCGCGGTGATAGGGCTTGCGTACACCAGTGATGATTCTGAGCTGTATCGGCGGAGCGGACGGAGTCTGCTCTGGTAGGGTCTCCCATGCCGAGGAGGTCAAATTTGAGGTGTCAGACTAAGACAGGTACAAACACTTTAAGCTAAGGTGTTGAGGTACCCGTGCCGAGAGCTGTATGGCTGGTAGTGTATAAAGAACCAGTCGCGAACGGTCCCCACCGATGCCCGGGCAAGGTCGGCTGTATTAAGTGCCTTACCCCGGTACGCTGGCAATGCCGGGGTGGACAACCCCTTCCATGCTTACTCGTGGGACCAAATATGAATTTGAACATTAAAAATAAAATGAGCAAGGATGGAAAGGAGGAGAAGGAGAGCGTTCTGGGAATGCTCTCTGAGGACGAGCTTCTGGCGAGTAGTCAGGAGAGCGTCAGGGCAGCGGGTACCAGCCATAGTACCCCTGTCACCGATAAAATAACAGCCGTCAAAGGGGGCGCACCAGCCATAGTGGCCCCGAAGAGAACCAAGAAATCATCTGGCACCTTGCTGAAAGCGAGGTACCAGAGGGCCCTCTTCATTCTCGACAAGATTGCCAAGAATGAGCGGGAGGGTAAGATACACGAGCGGGACGCGGATGACAGAGTCAGGTATGAAGCGGTGGTCAAGGAGTACGAGACCGCCCTTGCCGCAAAGACCGCTTCACATTCGCAGCAACAACCAAAAATGCAGCAGTCAGCGAAGCGCAATCGGTCTCAAGAAGAGAACGAGCGCAGCGCGAAGAAGGGCAGATTCCCCAAGCAGAGCGAAGGCCCTTCAACTAGTGCTCTAGCATCGGCAAAGCACACCTACAGCGAGGTGGTCCGAGACCATCTCCAGGTTGCTCTTGTCGATGCAAAGAGCAATAATGGAAGGCAAGTTCTGGCGGTGTGGAGCTCCATTGAGGGACGGCTATCTGAGATGGTCGTAGAACACCTCATGGAGAAACAGACTCCAGTGCCAGCCTTCAACTGCGAGGAAGTTTGCCGGGGCTGCAGAATCATAAAATGCGCGGACGGGTTCTCAAGGGAATTCCTGGAGAAGAGCGTCGCTAAGATTAGCAACGCATGGGGTGAACTTTCGTTAAAGCTCATCCCGGCTTCGGAGATTCCCAGGAGACCCCGGGCGCGCATCTGGCTATCCAAAATGAAGGTGGAGAGCTCGAAGCTCATCCAGTGTCTTAAGCTGCAGAATCCAGGTGTCCCGATGGACGACTGGATGGTCCTAAAGGTTGAGGAGCAGCAGCATAACAGCCAACCATAAATAACGAGTGTCTGCCGATACTCGAGCAGAAGGATAACAAGCTTAGATTTGGCATCAGGGAAGCCAAACTGAAGGTGTTTCCGGCTTCGGTTGCACCGGACGGCAACCTTGAGGAGATCGAGGACACGAGCAAGCTCATGGAGGAGCTTAAGCTGGCGGTGCCGGCTATGGACTGTGCCTCGTCTACAGCAGGGCAGGCTGTGAGTGCGCCACCTACCAACGCCCCAAAGGATGTTGAAGGTAGCGCAGATTAATTTGCAGCATGCCAAAATAGCCTCGGACAACCTAAAAGTGCTCCTTAGGGAGGAGGACGTCGACATCTGCCTTATTCAAGAGCCATGGGTCTGGCGCTCAAAGATTATGGGTCTGCAAATAAGGCACTACAACCTATTCTACACTCTTGGAGAAGGTAAACCTAGGGCTTGTATCCTCGTTAGGAATACTATCAATGCTTTCTTTTTACCTAATTTCAGCTCAGATGACGTCGCGGTGATCAGGGCCGAAGGAAAAAGCGGCCGGAGCGTGGTTATCGCCTCCGTATATATGGCCCATGATCGACCCGCACCACCTGAGGAGGTGCAGGGACTGATGAGAGGACCGACAACCGGAAGAGAAGCTGTTCTGCTGGGCTGCGACGCCAATGCAAGACATGCAATGTGGGGGAGCAGCGAGACGAACGAGCGAGGTGAGTCTCTTTTTGACTTTATAATAGCAAATGATTTCAACATATGCAATATAGGGAATTCTCCTACCTTTATTTTTCCGAGTTCGGAAACCTTTGGAGGGTGGGAAGAGGTCCTTGACATTACTTTGGCAACAAACTCTCCCGATCTTGTAGTAAGAAACTGGATAGTTTCGCAGAAGATCTCGTTTTCCGATCATCGCATGATCCTTTTCGAGATAGGCTGGGAGAGGGAGAGTAGACCACCATCAAGAAACCCAAAACGAACGTCTTGGAATCTATTTGATAAGGTAGTCAGCGATAGACTCTGTAGAAGCAAAACACCCATTAATTGTCCGGAAAATCTGGATGACCGAGTCAGGTCTCTGGAGGAAAGTTTTCAGGCGGCCTACGGCGTCGCTTGTCCAATCTCGAGGAGCAAGAAGACCTACCCTCCGTGGTGGGACAAGAGTCTGAGTGACCTGAGGTCAAATCTCAGAAGCATCTTCAATTTTTGTTACTCGAGGAGAGATTTTCAAGAGTATAGGTATTCCCTGAGGGAATACAAAAGAGCCATACGTAACGCAAAGCAGAAATCCTGGCGAGATCATTGTGAGTCGATTGAGTCCACGAAGGATTCGGCGCGGCTAGGCAAAATTCTTGCTAAGGAGCATTCTAATCACACATTCGTAAAGCGGACTGATGGTACATGGGCGGAATCATCAGCTGAAACTCTGAAGATTCTAATAGATACCCACTTTCCGGACTGTCCTGTAGAGACAGTGAGCAGGAGAGAGCCGGTACAACAGGTTGTGCCGACAGGGCTGCTGGGTGAAATCATAACTGAAGAAAAGATTGCCTGGGCAATCAATAGTTTTTCACCATATAAATCCCCAGGGTTGGATGGAATCCTCCCTATTATGCTGCAGAAGACCCAAAGATCATTGATAAGTGAACTGAAGGAGATCTTTACTGCCTGTATTCTCTACAACCATATCCCAGCTACCTGGAGGAAAACAAGGGTTGTTTTCATTCCTAAATCGGGTAGAAGGGGACACGAGGTGGCCAAAGATTTTAGGCCAATAAGTCTTACATCCTTTGTTCTAAAAGTTCTTGAGAGAATTTTGGACCAGCATATAAGGAAACTACTAGACCAATATCCACTCTCTACGACGCAACATGCGTATTCAAAGGGAAAATCTACGGAGACAGCACTACATGAAGTGGTGCGTACTGTGGAAAAATCCCTTATGCAGAAGGAATTCACTCTGGCTGCGTTTGTTGATGTCGAGGGCGCTTTCAACAACGTCAGGGCTGATGCGATAGGATCCGCCCTTGTTAGGGCTAGGGTCGAGGAACCAATCAGGAATTGGATCTCGAGCCTGCTCCTAAATCGTGAGATATCAGCTGAGCTGGGGGGAGCAAAGGTGAATAAACAAGTAGGCAGGGGCACGCCACAGGGTGGAGTGCTCTCACCTCTTTTGTGGCTCATCACCATTAATGATATCCTAGTCGAACTTAACACAGGCGGGGTTAAGATTGTGGCGTATGCCGACGATGTGGCAATCCTGATTACGGGTCCCTTCCCTTCCGTGATGAGCGAAATCATGGAAAGAACGTTGGCAAGATTAAGTAGGTGGGCACAAGGCTGTGGCCTTAGGCTAAATCCAGATAAGACAGAGCTGTTGCTCTTCACGAGGGAGTATAAACCACCTACCTTCAGACCACCAAGCTTGAACGACCAACAACTAGGTTTATCCTCCAGTACGAAGTACTTGGGGCTGACCATCGACTGTAAGTTAAGTTGGAAAATGTGCATTGAAGAGCGAGTACGGAAGGCCTATGTTGCTTTCTATGCTTGCAAATCAATGTTTGGCAAGAAGTGGGGTCTCAAGCCGAAAATGGTGCTATGGATGTACCAAGCGGTGGTGCGACCGGTGCTGAGCTATGGCTCTGTAGTCTGGTGGGAAGCTCTCCGGAAGAGCTATAACCTCTTGGGTCTGCAGAAGGTTCAACGCACTGCGTGTGTTGGTGCCACGGGAGCCTGTCGCACCTGTCCCACGGCGGCTTTGGATCCCATTTTAAACCTGCTTCCAATTGACTTATATGTAATGTGTACATCTTCTCAGACAGCACTTAGGCTCAGAGAGTCTGGGTGCTGGAAGGCTACACAGCAAGGACACAGTAGTATCCTTGATCAACTACCCTCAGACATAGTTAACACCCGGACGGACTACATCCCTCGCAAACTGGAGTTTGAGCACAGGATTAAGACTGTGTTTCCAAGCAGGAATGCGTGGAGGAGGGGTGAGGTCCTTGCCGATAGCGGCATTCAAATATTCACTGACGGTTCCAAAATGGATTCTGGAGTTGGAGCCGGCTTTTACTCCGAAACCTTGGAATTATCCACGTCTATCAAACTCCCTCCGTACTGCAGTGTTTTCCAGGCGGAAGTCAGTGCGATTTGGCAGGCCTGCAAATCGCTTGAAAACAGAAGCGCAATGGGGAAGATAAATATTTTTTCCGACAGCCAGGCGCAATAAAGGCGCTAGCGGCACCAAATATTGGCTCAAAGGTAGTCGGTGCTTGTAAGCAACAGATTGCCTCTCTAACAAATCTAGAAATTACCGTCACCTGGGTTCCCGGGCATAAGGGAATCGAAGGGAACGAAAAGGCCGATGAGCTAGCACGGTGCGGCTCGGCAGAGGATGAGGTAACAACTAGTATCGAGATAGGTATACCCCTAGCCGTAGTGAAGGGAAATATACGAAATTTCTATCTCAACAAGGCTCAACAAAGATGGAAAGATACCCTTACATGTAGGATAGCAAGAACTACCTGGCCGGACTACAATAGGAAGAGGACCTGAGGTCTTCTTTGTAGGCCCAGGGCTGTCACCCACAAACTTATCGCAGTATACACGGGCCACTGGACTTTGGGCACGCATGCGGAAAAAATGGGCATTCCGCATAACCACTGCAGAAGCTGCAAAGATGGGGCTGAAAAGGAAACGGTCGAGCATCTCCTGTGCAAATGCCCGGCCCTGGCCCGCATTCGGCTAACATACTTAGGAAGTCCCTTCCTTGACAACCTAGGGCAGGTATCTAGGATCGAGACCTCCAACATAGTAGATTTCATTAACAACTCTGGTTGGTTGCAATGCACATCCTTCCATTACCAAGTAGGTTTTTCGAGTGTATGGCATCAAAACGGCAGTATTTTTTTGCTACTTGAGCGGCATGGGTCGCAGCCATTTTACCTACCTACCTACCTGCAGCAGGAAAAAATCGAAATGACTTGATAAATTGTGGTACCTCTGAATATCAACATATTTTAGAGTTACCATCTACTTATAAAGAATATGTGAATTAAAAATATTTTAAGAAAATTATAAAAAATATTATACTTATGTCGATTATTTAACACTCCACTCCGCACATATTTGAATACCATTTCCCCAAATGTTATAAATTTGCGCTAAGTGGTATTTAACCAAACGTGTATCGAAATATGCTATCAAAACAAAATGTGTGTTCGATATTTACATAAACTCAAATAATTTATTGATTCGGCAACACTGTTATGTTTCTTTTGTACTTTTCTTCTTCTTCTCAAAATAGCCACATTCCGACATCCCTATGCGTTCAGTATGTGGAAGCGAATAAGATGTATGACAAAAATACAAATGGTTAATATTGTTGATTCTTTTTGAGAATCGGAGCAAGAAATTTGTTATGAATGTATGTATTTGTTAAACACTAAAATTTGTTCGCATGTATTGGAGATTCAGTCATTCAATTTTTGCAGGGTGGCGTTAATGAATGTGGTCACTGAGCGCTCTGTCAGTATGTATGTATGCATTAAAGCAACTAGTGCAAATTTTATTCTCTACAAGCAAGAGAATAGAAAAGTTCGCTCACAAGCACGACCACTATTATATTGGTCGTCGCTGAGAATAAGTGAGTAGCAAGCATTGAGCAAACAGCTGCCCCAGAAATGCCCCCCACCTCACTACACTTCTGTTCCTCACTTTTTTACTTCAGCATACCCGCATCTATCTCTTTACCCTCACTTTTTTACAAATTTCTCTCTGGTTTCAATTTTGCCTGAAAACCCTACCGTATAGCGTCATTCAACGCTAAAATTCAACGAGACCAAACGAAGCTCGATAACGGTAAATTTTTATTTTGCTTTCATTGGTATTGTTTTGTCGCGTTCTTGTCCGTAAATCATTATTTTTTATCAGTAGTTTGCGATCGATCGTAACACGTGGCTGCAAATTTATATTTAAATCAATTTTAGTGACCTAAATTTAAAAAAAAAGTTTCAGTATCTTAGATTCATACAAAATATTTTAATTGGTTTTTGAAGTGTGTCGCGTTCGCTACCGTAAGTATAACTTTTTTGAAAAATATTTTTTTTTTGCTTTTTTTAGCATGTATATTTATTTATATATGTACATATGTAGATGGGTAAAACATGTGGCTTAGCAAGAAAAGAAATATCAAAACGGTACTTTGACAAACTAAGCACAAATCCCGTTAAGTTTAAAGAATATCGCGATAAAGCAGCTGAGAGAATGCGAAAACACCGCGCAAAGCTATCGAAATTGAAAAAAAATAATAGCAAGCTGTGGAAAGAGCAAAAAGAAAAAAACCGTTTAAGGCAGAAAAAGTTGCGCGAAAAGAAAAATAATGCTGAACGCTATGAACCTTATAACTGCAAGCAAACATTTGGAAAAGCACTAAAGAAGGTGGAAAATGCATTGCCAAACGATCTAGCAAAAAAAAATAAAATTGTTCAAGCATTATATGAAAAGTATGTTCAACCAAGAAATGTTACAGAAAATATATCTGGACTCAGTTTTGAAATGGAATCGAAAGTGAAAGTGGTGAAAGACTTTTACAATCGTGAAGATATTAGCGTCCAGTCTGCAGGCAGAAAGGATACTCTCAAAGTCGATGGAGAAATTATTTCTAAGCGCTTTATGCTGATAACCGTTTCAGAAGCCTACGAGGTTTATAAAAACGAGATAATTGAAGAATCTGTGAACATTTCAACCTTTTATCAATATCGGCCACGGCATATCCAACTGTCGAGCAAAACGCCACATAACATGTGTGTATGCATTTATCATGCAAATTTCGGGTTTTTGTTAGAGGGTTGCGCAAAAATCATAAAATCTGTTCCTAGGAACTTCCAAAGTTTTTTACAAACTGTTTGTTGCAGTATTGAGGATGAAAATTGTATGACAAACGGTTGCGAAAACTGTACAAAGGATTTAAAAAATGATATCGTTCCTGTAGCATATTTATCTAAAATGAATGAAAATGTTAAATGGCAACATTGGAGGAAAGTGGATGATAGAATTATGTTAACTTACACTGTCGCTCCGTTATCAGAAATTATCCATGAATTAGAAGTGCAGCTACCACTTTTTAAACAACACTTCTTTGTTAAGAGATCCCAACAAAATTATTTTGAATCCGTGAAGAATAATTTAAGACCCGGGGATCTAGTGTTACAAATTGATTTTGCAGAAAATTATAGACTAATCTGCCAAAATGAAGTACAAAGCGCGCACTTCAACTACAAGCAAGTTACGATTTTTACTTGCGTAGCGTGGATGTTCGACAAAACTAAGTCATTAGCTGTAATCAGTGATAGTTTAAATCATAGCAAAATCGATGTCCATCTTTTTATAGCAAAAATTGTTCAGGAGATAACACATCAACATGGCAATTTTCAAAATATATTCTTATTCTCGGACGGAAGTAGCAGCCAATTTAAAAACAAATTTATTGTATGGAGTTTACCTGATTTCTTGGTTCAATTCGGTTGCAAAACAGTTGAATGGAACTATTTCGCCACCTCGCATGGAAAAGGTGCCAGTCGATGGAGTTGGAGCAGTTATAAAAAGAAAAATTTGGCAAATAGCAAAAACAAAAAATATTATTCTAAGTGACGCATTTTCTTTCTTTCAATGTGCACAAGAGAACATAACTGGTATTCATAGTATGTATATTAGTGATGACGCAATTAAGGAGAGTTCGCCAACTTTAATGGAAAAATGGAAGGATATACCAAATATTCCCTGCATCCGAAAACTGCATTCGATCTCCTGTGACGATCATTTGAAATTAAAAGTAGCTCAAACCGCATATTCATTGAAAAAAAATATTTCATAAAAAAAAACATTTCTCATTTATTTTTACTTATTTTCTTATATGAATTTTTATTTTTGTTTTCAATTTCATTTTTTGAATTGGAATTATTATAGTAATCGTCATTAGAAACATGGAAGGCAAATATGTCGCGTTCTAAATGTCACGTGCTAAATTAAATTTAAGCTTGTAAAAAAAAACCGATGAAAATATATCAACAAGAAATATATCAAAAGAAGCCCTTTTAGTCCTTTTTAGTTTAAATTAATCATTCTAAAATATGTATATTGTTGCGTTTCGCAGAATCTTGCATTTTTCTATATGTAGTCGAAAGTAAGTTCTATTTTTTGTCGCGTTCTTGATCCCATGTTTATTGCTAATGAATTGGAAACAAATTATCGAAAGCTCCTACATTTTGTACTATACATAGTGATAATGAAAAGCTATCGAATAATAACAACACATTTTTTGGCGTAGAATACGTCTTTCCTTACGGTATGGGCACCAATGTCAGGTTTTTATTGTTGTAATCTCTATTTCTTTAATTATAAGGAAACGGCTCGATTAATTTTTTTTTTTTTTTTTTTGTAGTCAAATGAAGATGTTAGCTTTCGTTTGACATACATTTCATGTTGGTTGATATCTTCCTAATATTTAAATTTCTCAAATGAAAATTGTATAAACACATGCACACAAATATGTGTGTGGTGTTTGGTTGAGTGTTTGCTGTTGGGCGATTTAAATGTACTCCTGCAGCCCTTTCTTTGTATTGCATAATTTTAGGCGGGCAAGTTAAAGTAGAGTAAAAGAAGAGAAAATGCTGCCAAGCACTGCAAAAAAAATAATAAAATTGATTCGCGTATGTTATTTATCATTTATCTTTACTATTGATAACAGCCATTGACTTCGTTTTTGCGAGAAATTTAATTGATAATTTAAAAACATTTTTATCCTATTTTTCCTATCATAAGCTTATGTATATCATCCAAAGTAACTATCAAATAAAGAAATTCATTTGCTTGTATTATTTATCATTTATTGTTACATATGTTTTCTGTCTTATCGGATGGCGTATTCTACGTTAAACTTAATGGCCGTGTCTCTGACACAACCTGCTTCTTTTTTTTTTGTTATTTTTTTTACTTTTGGTTTATGCACTTCAAAGGCGTGCGACTGTCGCGTTCTCGACCATGGAAATACCCATATACAAAAATCAATAAAGGGATGGAAAAAAATTAATATTTCTTTTGTGTTTTCATTGTTTATATAATAAAATTCAATTTTATTTCTTTATAAATGTTATTAGACAGTGAATTATTGTATTGTAGTGAATTGTGTTGCTGTGTTTAATACTAACATATCATTAGATCGTTTATAACGTACATGGGTCATTCTTAAAAAACATGACCAATTGGTGTCCCCAGACTTTACTATTTTATATTTTGTTTCTCCAAAAAGAAAATAGAAAAATATCTGCATTTTTATAAATTATTATCGATTCTACGTAACTATATTATAAAAAAAAATAATTAATTATCTGAAAATAACTTAAAAAATATTTTCAATGTCAAAGGTTTAGCAAAAACCTGTGTCCCGAGCCAATTTATAAAAATTTAATAGTTATTTTCAGTTGAAATAAAATTGAAAAAAAATAATATTTACAATTTTTGTTATTCAGTTTGTGTGTATTAATACCATATATAGAAAAGAATGATGAAAAATAATTTTTTTGTATAATTTTTATGAAGAAAATTTTTGTCCCCAGGTTTTGGTCCCCTCTGTTACGTCCACTCATTTTATTGAAAAATTTTTGTTAAACGTTATGACGCGTATATTTCTCTTATGCTTCTCCATCATAACTTAGCTAAAATCAACAAAATGTGTTTTGAACTGTTCAGTCTTGTTTAGTGCGTTGTTGAGTAAGGAACCCAATTGTAGGCCGGGTACGTACCCTTATTCAGTGTCAACTCTGTTACTGTTAAAAAACGGTGAGTAAAGTGATTTTTTATTTATTTTATAATTTTTTTATAAATATTTTATGTACATTAATTAAGTGGACAAATAAATTCTCCAAAATTCGAATAAAAAACTAAAATATGGTATTTTTGAGTTAATTTGTCCCCTCTGTTACCGGTCCACTCTGTGACTTATTAAAAAGTAACAGAAGGGACTCAAAAGTAACAGAGTGTACAATTATGCTTAAATTTGCTATTTGTTTTTCAGAAAATGGGCAAGAATAAACCATTATCTGCAGCGGAAAAACAACGCCGATATAGGGAAAAAAGGAAGCTTAATAAGGAGAAAGTTGAAGAAAATAAGAAGAAAGATTTGGAAAGGTATCATAATAAAAAAAGACTTATAAGTGATATGAAAATTAGAGAGGCTAGGTTAGCAAGAAGAAAATGGCGCACAAATAAGAAAAACTATCGTGAACGTCTAAAAAAATTGAAAGCCGTCATCGATATTACACCACCATCGTCGCCTTCTACAGAGCAGGTTCGAAATGTCGTCTGTGGCCGTAAAAAAATGCGTATGGAAAAAGCAAAAGTACATAGGAAGAATATCAAATTGCAAGTCGAAGTTAATAAGTTAAAAAAAAAAGTTGAGAAATTGAAGAAGCAGAGACAGCGATCCAAAAAAGTTAATATTATCAGTTCAGCGTTAAGCCCACTTTCAAAAACCAACGAGCTAATAAACACATGTTTGCCAAATGTACGAGGTGCTGGAGTTGAAACTGTTAAAAAAAATTTACTGAAATACGCCACACTAACTGAAGGGTTAAAAAATAGGTATGCGGAATTGCGAACAAAGAGCCAAAAAGAAGGATTTAAATAAATTTTGAGCAATAAACTTATTCGGAAATACAAGCTAAAAATGCAATTTCATCGCGATGTGTTCAATTTAACAAGAGTACGTAGGAGTTTTTCAAAAACAAAACCAAACGACGATATCTTAAGTCTGCAACGTTTTTACGAAAGAGATGACATAAGTCGTGCCACTGCTGGCAAGAAAGGAACTAGAACTAAATTAAAACAGAAATTACAAAAACGATATCTTCTTGATACCTTACAGAATATCTACAAAAAGTATAAGTCTGAAGGAGGTCGGTATTCTTAATCATATTTTGCTGGTCATCGTCCATTTTATGTGGTTTCACCAACAGTTGCATCAAGAGATACATGTGCATGCAAACTCCATGTAAACTTTGAATTCAAATTGTCCGCTTTGAAACGAATTAATGCAATTCATGTCAGCAATTTAAATGAATTATTAATGTCTGTAGTTTGCGATATGAACAGCAAAAGATGCATCTACAATGAATGCACCTCATGCAAAAATAAAACTTGCACTTTAAGTATTAAAAATGAATCTGAAGTAGCCTGGAAAGAATGGATTCGAAAAGAAGAGCGGTTCCAAAAAAATGAAAAAGTAACTGTTGCTATTAAAATGATACGAGAAGAGCATACCACAACAACATCGTTATTAGCAGAGAAATTTAGTTCTCAATTACAAGTTTTTAAAAAACATATATTTAATATTCGCACTCAACATAAAGCATATCGCAGCTGTATCGATCAATTAAAAACCAATGAGGCTGTATTACACGTCGACTTCAGTGAGAACTATAGTTGTAAAATGGGTCAGGAAATCCAAAGCCATCATTTTGGATCTTCGCGTAACCAGATCACACTACATACAGGGGTATTATATTTCTCAGGTAAGGTGAACTTACCCCATTCTTTTTGTACACCTATCAACCTTATATTATATTTTTCAGGTGAAAATAATCCTTTTTCTTTTTGTACCATATCGGCCTGTAACGAACACAGCCCCAGCGCAATATGGGCTCATTTGCAGCCAATATTTGATTTGATAAGAAATTCAAAAAAGGATGTTAACACAATTCATATTTTCTCAGACGGGCCCTGCACTCAGTATAGACAAAAACAAAATTTTTACCTTTTCGGAACAAAACTTTTTGAAAATGGATTTCAGCTAGCAACGTGGAATTTTTTTGAAGCAGCTCATGGTAAAGGAGCAGCCGATGGGATTGGTGGAGTGCTAAAAAGAGTTGCTGATAGAATGGTCGCACACGGAGCAGACATCATGAACAGCCAGCAGTTTTTTGAACAGGTACAAAAAGAAACAACAATAAAATTATTTCTAATTGATAAAGCGGCAATTGATTGCATCAGGAAGACACTTCCGTCCAATATACCATTACTGAAAGGTACCATGCGTCTCCACCAACTTATGACTAAAATTCAGGGTACAGTTTTATATCGTGATGTTAGTTGCTTTTGTAGCAACATTCCACGAGGATTTTGTAGCTGTTTTGAAAGCAAAGTATATAAAACTAATTTAATCAGAATAGAAGAAGGAAAAACTACTCAAAAAAAATTATTTTATAAAGAAGTCTATACTCCGTCGTCGCCAGAAGATGAAAGTGAAAAAGAAAATACGGATATTGAAAATAAGAATGGAATTATGAATGGGACATTTTTACTAATTCAAGTGTTAGGAAAAAGTATAACTTATAGATACGTTTGTATAGCACAAACGTGTGTTGATGAAGATGGTTATATCAAGGTAATTTTTCTACGTTCGAATGACAGCACAAGTGCAAACTTCAGGATTGAAGAAAATGACATTTCGTATATAAAAAAAGAAGCAGTAATTAAAATCCTGGAAAATGCGAACATAAAATTGAAAGGTGGTCGAATTTACTACAATTTCAACCATCCAATAGATATATTAGAAGCACAAAATTAATAATCTACTTTGTAAAAAAAGTGATGGTAATAGCGGATACTTAAATAGTACAGTGCCTCAGTAACAGTGTCTCCTCTGTTACGTTACGTCTCCTCTGTTACGTCAAGCCTCCTCTGTTACCATCTAGTTTTCTTTAATTAAGAAATAAGGCTAAGTCATTAGATTTATTATATGAGTGTAATTTAATAAGGTACACTGGCCTAAAGTCATTAAAAATAATTAACCAGTATTAAACTATTTAATATTTTATTTATCATTAACTTAGTTCACCAAAATGAAATTTGAATTAATATGGGTGACATTATGTGTTATTTTTTGTTATTTTTATATTACTTTTTAAATTTTTTATATAATAAATTAAAATGAATTATCTTTCCTGGGGAAAAACAATAAAAAGAATTTAATTTTCAATTGTTGATGTTTTTTTTTATTTCGTATTTAATTTAGGTAACAGAGTGGACGAAAGTGCATTGGTCTCTTCATGTTTTTATCTGTAAAAACTCCAAAAATTAAAAAAAAATACTGCTGGTTATGGATTCTTATTGTTGATACCATCCGTAACCACATGAGGCCAATTATAAACATATTTGGCCAACTTAATTTTTAAAAATTACAAAATTCAGAATGGTCATGTTTTTTAAGAACGACCCACATACTAACTTTTTGGGATCACATGGATAAAGTTTTTAAAACCAACATATAAATTGTAATTTGCTGGAGACATACCCTCTAAATATTCTATATGTACCTTCAAAGAAAATTATTGATTCTTCCAATATTTCAAGACTTCCGGTAGTCCTTAATAAAGAAAAAGATAAATAAGAAATGTGGTTTGAAATATAGAGTGAGACGCATACATATTGAAGAAACTTAATTTCAATACTTACGGCCTCGAGTCTTTGCAATGATCCAAGAAAGAAAAAGTCTCTTGGAGCTTCCATTTCGTGCTGGGTGCTGGTGCACCACTGCCGGATGCTCGAAGAGTCTTCCATCGCCTTCTACAAATGTCCGCTAAAAATATTAAACAATACAATATAAGTATCAAAATTTTAGGGAGTTTCAATAATAATCAACTCACAGCTTGCATTAACCACTTTCCCAATCTCCTCCAAAATTTGGCCTTTCTTCTGCACATTTCGGTATTCCTTGAGGGATAAATCGTAGATACATTTATATTTCCGCACTTCCTCAATCAGCAACTCGTTGAAGCTCATGGCTATGATATTTTAACTTAAATAATTAAATTTGAATACACAAATTTTATAAATTTTAACGCGCGATCAAATTTGGTTTTTTAATATTTTCCTCGTTTTTCATTTGTCAAACAAACAAATTGACAACAACTGGTGAAAAAGCAACCCTGATTTGTCAACCCTACGGAGAAATTAGAAATGGATCTAAGTATTTTCCCGACGTAAAAATAAGCGACGGCAAGAAATCCGTTCCCACTACAATTCTGTGCAATTGCATTCGCTTCAGTGTGTTTTAATTTTGACAGCGTGTACCCGCCGGCCCGTTACCCGTCGTCCGTCGCAATTCTGTTTAGCACATAATTCTTTAAAGAACACCCCATCGGTAAATGGGCGGCATTGTTTTGCTAGTGATAGCGATACAATATATGAGGCCATATTTTCAACAAAAAAAAATTGTGTCTCCCATTCAATGTTAAACATTTTTACAAGTTTCACAAGAGTTTTCTGGCAGTGCATAAAATTAAACTTGCGCATGCGTGCTGTCTTACAGAACTCTGAAACGCAACTGAAATTATTAGCTTCGCTACGCGCTGTTGCCGAGGCAAGCTATTTATACAAGATTGATAGAATAATATCAATCTTGCTATTTATAGATATACGAGCAGCTTCGTGTCGCTTTCGTTTTTTCTAAAGCTAGCACAAGAGTATACATACGTGTTTTGACGTCGCAGCAGCTAGCCTATACCCCAGGTATAAGCAAAATGCATTTTGGAACACACTGATTTACATACATCGATGCACGATGCAGAGGAAAGAAGGTGATGACAAAAGCACTTCCGTTACTTCGTACTTGCCTCGTTTGAAGAATTGACGTCACAGTTGGCTCTTAAAACATGGATTTTTCTAAGTTTTGAGTGATTTTTACAAAAAGTTAAACACAGAATAATAAATGTAAAGTGTCGAGCTTTGTATTGTAGCAGCTGCAGCGAAAATAAAGCGCCCGAGTACAATTCCCTTTCTTCTCGTTATTCCTGTGGAATGAAAATATTGATGTAAATCCATTAGAAAAGCGCATTTATTTGTTACAAAAATATAGAATATCTCTCGCTGCTTGTATACAAATGTTAGGAACAACGGATTCGTAACCAGCTAATTATCTGGCGAGTGATCATATTGTAAAACTACGCTTATAGTAGACCCCGGTTTCATGACTCCCCACGATTGAGGGAATACAGAAGGATCAAAATTTAATGCATGATATTAAATTGTGATCCGACCCGTTCGCTTTGCAAAAAATTAGGGTATAAATTTTTGTCTCAACCTAACCAAACTTCTCACTGCTTCTTATTTCTACATCTTGAGTTTTATATACCAAACTCAGACATCACGGCATATAAGAAACTTCCTCTCGTGCTGCCGAAAGCTGATTTAAGGCCACAAAGAGATGGTGTGTGTCGATCCTCCTCTTGTTGGTCTTGTCACATACATACATATCTGGTCAATGGTAGATATGTCAGGTCTAAAGCCACACAGATAGGCCCAATTAGGTCGTTGATAGTTGGCTTGATTATTTTGTACAATAATCTCGACAGAATCTTATATGAAATATTAAGAAGGCTGATCCCGTGGTAGTTGGCGGATATGTTGTCCCGTACTTGCACTATTGTTTTCCGGATATCACTGAGGTTCGGTGACGGGAAGTCAATACCGTAATTAGCGATTTGGAGTTGCTTTGTGTGTTTTGGAGATCTATTCCTATTCTTACAAAAATGTTCCCCGGACTTAGAACCCTCCGTATGTCGCAGCACCTTTTGGTAAAACTTTCGGGCACTTTTGATTTAATGATTCTCGCTTTGATGCGAATCGAACCTAGGAGATACGATCGAAGTTGGTGTTTGAATTCTACAAGCGATTGATTCACCACGATGCAGAGAAAAGAAGGTGACGACAAAAACACTTAGTACTTGCCTCGTTTGAAGGGTTGACGTCACAACTTGCTCTCAAAAAGTTCATTTTTCAGAGTTTTGAGTGATTTTTACAAAAAAGTTAAACACAGAATAATAAATGTGAAGTGTCGAGCTTTATTGTTTAGCAGTTGCGGTTCAAATGAAACGCCCAAGTGCAGTTATCATCTTCCTTTTCTCCTCGCTATTCCTGTGGCAGCGACCGCTGTGACGTGTACGCTGCCTGCGTTGTCGTAATCTGGTTTTCTATCATTCTTGGGTGGATACCATTTGACTAGTGCGAGCGAAACATTACGCTACTTCAATTAGTCCACCCTGTATGTGATCGATTTCTTTTTCCATTCTGAACATTTTGGTCTATATTACAACTACATACATATATCGATTGGTTTAGGCTATACGAACAACCGTTATGTGAACAAAGTTATAGTACCCAGTGTACTAGTGCGCTGGGGCAAAAAAAATGAAAACATACAAAAATGTGATCATTCGGTAACAGCGAAAAATATTTTAAACAAAAATTCCATGAGTTTTTATATAGTTTGTATGTAAAATGTTGATAGATTAAATTATTAAAGTTTTTGTAAGTGCCGTTTTTTCTAAAATGTGACATAACCACGTCAGGGATTTTTTGTACTCTTCACCCTGAATAATTTGGCTGTTAAAAACAACCGTCTGTGGACAAAGTTATAATGTCCAGGCCCCTAATGCCTTCGTGTTTAAAATTATATTCCAGATAAATTTAATGTTTTCTTTACGTTAAAAATTCATTTAAAAACAATCTTAACCAACAAATCTTCAGTGGAAATTCAAAGTAACGTAACATCACGCCAGTTACTTCCGCTGATAAAAAAGGAACGATTTCCACATTTTAAAACTTGGAAAATTTACGCTAACTACTTCAAATATAGTGCAGGAGCGAGAATCATGCGTGCTTTAATACTGTGTGTGCCAGCACAGAGGTTCAACCCGAGTGAACGGATTTTTGCAACTATTTTACAGATCTAATATGTATATGTACGTATGTATGTATATAAATCAAGTAGCTTTGTAGAGGCTGGTTCAAAATGATATTTCAAGTACCTACAAACAAATGGAAACGAGTTAATGTCTACAAATTGCTTATTTTCATAAGCATACTTACTTCAAATCTTTATTCCTCTTTGATAAATACATTTTGGTCTTGCCCAAGGTGATAGCAAGATAAACAAGGCCAATCCGCTGTGTATTTTGTTTGTGTAATTTTGTGTGTGAAATGTCAAAATCTGAATTCGCCTACTATTGCTCATGTATTTTGTTAGTGTATTTTGCGAGTGAAATGTCAAAAACTGAATTCGCCCAGTTTGCTTATGTATTTTGTTTGTGTAAACAAAACAGCCTAGCGAATTCAGAGAGAAGAACAAGCATTCAGCTCATAGGATGCTATCACCTTGTATGGATTCGCCTTGGTCTTGCCCGATTCACAAAATTTTGTAATTACAATCAATGCCTACTTGTTTTTTGTAGTGTCATACCAGCGCGTGTTTGCTTATACATACATATCTTTAAATCTCGCTCTCTCTTGAAAAAAAAAAAATCGGCTTCGAAGCCAGGCATTGTTTTGCTAAATCTACAAACTTAAGGCAAAACAAAAATGTCTATCTTCTCATTGAATAAAAGATTAAAATTACATCTGGGATGATGTTCATGAGAGTTTTTGCTTAGTTAACATGAAAACAACCTTTTTGTTAGGTCAAAAATCACTGCCACTAAGCAACCCTTTAATAACTATTGTAATAGAATCATGATGCTGTAACTTTGTTTTATTGAATAAAGATCTACTTAGTTACTGAGCAAATATATATATTTTTAATATATAGACTTTTTGGTTTTATTTTTTAACATTTTAGAGAAAGATATTGAACAGGTTTTTGACACGATAATGTTACGGAAAGAGAAACGTCAGCAAGGCGAATTCATATCAGGTGATATTAAGCGTAAAACAACAAAAATGCAAACCAACAAGTTGTACGCATAATCACAGTAGAATTGGTGAGAATTACAGCAAACGAATTCCCTCAGTTGCTTGCTCCACAGCACCCTATATGAATTTGCCTTGAACGTTATATAATGCGAGAAATTACCACACTAATGGTGACTTTTTAACGTATAGGGACCACGCTGATATAGCGGTGCTACACCCAGAGTTGTTTAAATAAATAAATAGAAAATATCACAAATCTAGATCATGTACTATGTATATTGCATATATTGTTACATTGATATAAGGATTTAAAAATACAGAAACAAAAAAAATACTATGTTATTATCTTAGAAATAATTTGAAATATTTATGTTCGCCGACCTTTGCCTTACGCTATCCACTCATGTGTTTCTTAGGAATTTCTCTTATATAACAATATAAGTTTAAGTAGTTTTACTTACCCATGCCCAAAGGTTGATTTTTATACCACTATATGATGTCTCCGTGTAGAGCGTCTATCATCTCCGTCTCCTCTGCGAACTGGCCTACCAGCGGTGGCAATTTTTTCGAAGCAACCTATATTCGCTGCCGTGCTTGTGTTCACTGATTTCGATAGTTACAGCGAGTAATAGCAAGGAAAATTCATATAAGATGTAGTTACTATAGCAGCCGATTTCATTTTTTTATTCACTTACATCACGATGAAACCATGAATTCCAAAAGTTCTAAAAATTTAAGTAAATTTTCGAGCGGTAGAGGGGCGTCGAAGCCGATTCCTAAAGCTGGCTCATTGCTGCGGGTGGTAGCTTCTTTGGGATTGGACAAGATTGCTAGTACCAGCAAGGGTCTATCCTGCAGTGTACCGGTTCATTCGCCCGCCGAGGGACCTAAGCGGCCCACCTAGAGCTTGTATACTCGTCAGGCGTGAAATGAATACATAGTTATTTTCTGTCTAATTTCAGCAATGAAGACGTAGTAACAGTGAGCCTCGAGGGCGGGGCCGGAGAACTTTAGCTCATGTCCGCGCATGGCTCACGACGATGAGGTGGAACCACCTCCAGTGCTACTGAGGAATGCTTTGGTGGAAGTGAGGCGTAGGAAGGCCGGCGTCGTAGTTGGTTGTGATGCCAATTCGAGGCACTCCTGCTGGGGAAGCTCGGATATTAACGCAAGAGGTGAGTCTCCCTTTGATTTTATTCTTAGCAAAAACTTATCTATTTGAAATAGGTGGAGCGACCCTACGTTTGTAACTTCGGCCCGGGAGGAGGTCTTGGATCTTACCCTGGTTTCGTCTAAATTGTTATCCCGTATCTCGAACTGGAGGGCTCTTAATTATCACTCCTTCTCTGATCATAGGTGTATTCACTTCTGCCTGGGAGAATCTGAGGAATACAGATTGGGATCTATACTGTAGGAAACTGCAGGAGTTTCTTACTGAGGAACCTCAGGGGAATTTACTCCTTTCGGAAAGTTCGATCGACAGCTTGGTGGAGGAGTTCACCGTAGCTTGTAATAAAGCGATAGAGGTCTCGTGTCTGCTAAGGGGGCCTTCGTGCAAATCTAAGCGATACTGGGGGACGTTAGAAATTTCGGAGCTTAGGGCTTCGAGTAGACGACTTTTTAACCAGGCGAGGAAGAGTAAAAAACCCTTGGATTGGGAACTTTATAGGATCGGATTGGGAATATATAAATCCGAAATAAGGAAAGCTGAGCGAGACTCGTGGAGAAGCTTTTGCGAGAACGTTGAAGGTTACCACGAGTTCTCTAGGCTTAGGCGAGTGCTTGCGAGGGTTCCCGGTCCCTTGGGATGTCTCAGGGACGACTTGGCAAATTGGGCGATGAGTAGTGAGGAGTCGCTCAAACTTCTCCTCGATTCCCATTTTCCCAGTAATCCTGAGCCGTTTTAAGTTACAGGCTTGGAAACAGGTGTCATCTATGTCCCTCCTTGTGACCTGTTGGAAGAGTGTCGCCTACTCTGGGCGATACGCTCCTTCAAAGCGTTCAAGTCACCGGGACTTGACGGCATTAATCCCGCTAAGTTGCAAAAGTCCGAACGGGTGTCTTGTCGGTGGTTGACGCCTATTTACGCGAGCTGCATAAGTAGGGGCTATATTCCCAGACTTTGGAAAAATGTGAGGATCACGTTTATTCCCAACGCGAGCAAAAGCTTTCATGTATCCACAAAGGACTTTAGGCCTATCAGCCTCTCTTCGTTTCTGATGAAGACCCTGGAGAGGCTGATTGATCTTCATATAAGAAATGGGATTCCTCGTGAGCGATTGTCGCGTGCTCAGCATGCTTACTCGAAGGGCAGGTTTATGGAAACAGTGCTGCATACGGTTGTTACGTCATTGAAGAGACTTTTGAACACAAGGACTTTGCACGTGTTGCCTTTCTGGTTATAGAAGGTGCTTTTAATTACATTCAGCAACAGGCAACAGTCAGATCCCTGATGGAGCTTGGGGTTGAACCGGGTCTTGTAAGACTTGTCAACCACCTTCTCTGTGACAGAACTGTCATGGCGGAGTGGGACAGCATAGTATTGTAGAGTGTTTCAGGCAGAGGAGGCCGCAATCAAGGAATCAGCCGATTGGCTACTCACCAATGTAATGCCCACTAGACGGGCTAACATTTGTTCCGATAGTCAGGTCGCTATTAAGGCCTTAGGATCGTTAATGGTGAGATGAAAACTTGTCGGTGGGGGTGGGGGCTCCTTTGGCTGCCTACGGACTTCTCTTGGACAGATGGGCTCTTTGTCGTCTCAGCGAGCGGTGGGAAACTGTCACGACATGCAGAATTGCAAGGACCCTCTGGCCGAGAGTATCGTGGGCGCTCAAAGGAGCTGAGGTCGCTTACTAAGCGGCAACTCTCGACCCTCATAGGTGTTTTGACTGGACATTGTCCGTTGGGTATTCATGCGGTTAGGCTGAAGATAATCTCTGACCCTTTCTGCCGCAGCTGTATGGAGGATGACGAGGTGAATTCATCTTTACATTTTCTGCTCTGCCTTTGCGAGACTGAGGTTCAAGTACCTAGGCTCCAACTTCAAAGCACGTATGTCTAAGTGAGTTCCTACTGCGGGAACTACTACATTAACCTAACCTAACCTACATCACGATGCAGAGCACAGAAGGTGACGACAAAAGCACTTCCGTTACTTCGTACTTAACTCATTTGAAGGATTGACATCACAAATGTCTCTTAAAAAGATGATTTTTCGGAGTTTTGAATAATTTTTACAACAATTTAAACACAGAATGATAAAAGTGAAGTGCAAAGCTTTGTATTGGAGCACTTGCAGTGAAAATGAAAGCCTAGGTGCAGTTATCACTTGTTTTTCCTTTCGCTATTCCTGTAGTATGAACATCTGTGACGTGTACGCCGCCGGCGTTGTCGTAATCTGGTTTTCTATCACTCTTGCACCTACATGTATTTTGTTGTTGTTGTTGCTTTTGCATATGAGCTTTCAAGATAACCAAGGCGAATCCGTTGTGTATTTTGTTTGTGTAACTTTTCGTGTGAAATGTTAAAATCTGAATTCGCCCAGTATTGCTCATGTATTTTGTTTGTGTAGTTTTGCGAGTGAAATGACAAAATCTTAATTTGAATAGCATTAAGGCGAATTCATATCAGGTGGTGTTATACGTACAAACACAAAGATGTACACTAACAAATTACATGGAGAATGACAGTATGATTTACAACAAACGCATTTTGACTTAACGTTTACGAAGCGAATTCAATCAGCTGCTGTATCAATTTCACCTTATATGAATTCGCCTTGCCCAGTATGCTCATGTATTTTGTTTGCGTAAACAAAACAACCCAGCGAGTTGGAAAAGAAGAACAAGCATTCAGATTAAGGGATACTATCATCTTATATGAATTCGCCTTGGGTAATAGCGTTGGCAGAGGTATTTGAAAATAGCTGCTCTGCCAGCTTATCCTTTTGACGTCCTGAAATTTTGTTTAAGTGGAATGATTTATGACTATGGCTCCATCCGCAGTAAGATTATACTCAAGAATATCACTTATCGACCTAATTGTAAAAATTTACCCATTCAATAGCAATTCGGCATTCAAAAAAGAGCTTTTTACCGGTTTCAGTAGATGCGGTGCCCAAGCGAACACAAACGCTTTTACTTTTTCGTTGCTAGGATGTGAGAACTACGTCTTATTTAAAAGCATTATAAGTTTTCGAACATTATTTAAATTACTTTTATGCACGTATATATGTACATATGTATGTATGTACATAAATATAATTTAAAAATATTACAGAAGAAACGGGGATACCAATCGTATGTACTTTCACATCCAATTTCTTCCACAGGTTACGATTGGTGGGACCCATATCGCATATGGCGTCTATCACTGGGAATCGAAGCCAAAACATGGGCCGTGGGAACACGGGCTTCCAGAGCACGCGCGTCATTGTCACTTGCACATACATAGTTTGTAGACTTTCGTACATAGTCTCCTGGCCGATCGTATTCATATGATTCGACTATTTTCATCTCATCGAATGCAAGAACACATACATACAGTGGCTCCAAACCAAATTCGGACACCGTAGGACAAATGTTCCTTCCTAAAAATATTTGAACCAAAGCAATTAAAAAAAGGTAAAATATTTTTTCAATTACTCATTTATTGCACTTCCAAAATATAAAAACAAAACATATAAATTAATTCAGTATTATAACATATTCTAGTAAAACATCAAATAAGAGTAAATTCAACGCACAAGCCAAACTCAAAAACTTTTTTGAAATATCGAAATATATTTTAAAAACTAATATTTTGTATGATTTAACCAATTTTTCGCAAAAACTAGGTTCGATTTTTTCCCATTTTTGTAATAAGATAGTTTTCAAGTCATGCTTGAAACGGAATGCTGTCGAAGTTTAGTGTTAATATAGACCCAAAAATTTTCGATAGGATTAATATCATGACTTTGGGGTGGCGTTTCCAGAACATGGTGGCATTTATAAGGCAACCAAGAACACACCTTGTAGGCCTTATGCTTTGGATCATTGTCTTGATATCCAATTTTTCAAGACGTTTTGGTATGTTTTCTCTTAAAATGTTAAGATAGTTATTCTGATTCATTATTCCTTCAATTAAATGCAAAGATCCTGATCCATAAGCCGAAAATGAACCCCAATCCATTACCGATCCCGCCCCCCCCCATGTTTTACAGTTGGTCTCAGATTGCGCAGTTGCAGATCCTCATTTGGTTTACTCGAAACATATGGGTTTCCATCGGAACCAAAAACATTAAATTTGCTTTCGTCAGTAAACAACATTTTTCCAGAATGAAAGATCCTTATTTTCATGTTCTTTTGCAAATGTTAGTCGTATGGTTTGATTGCGTTTGCTGATCAACGTTTTTTGTCGGGCCTTTCTACCATTTAGATCAGCCTAATGAAGTAGATTTCTGATAGTAGATGCACTAGATTTCTTTCCCAACTCATTTTCAGCTATAACAGCTAACTTTGGTTGCATCATAGAATAGCAAGGTTTCTGCAACTCTATGCCAGCTGTTACTAACCAATCAAAAAGTTGGAGCGTCAGTAAGTATTATCAATTTTGTGCATACCATATTGTAATATGATATTTACTCTAATGCAACTGATCGAGAATACCCCTCATTCTTATTTTCTTACAATAAAATGTAGTAAAGTGATTGCAACCCTGTGCCAAGCTATCTTTCATAATTATTATGGTGATATTTTGTTAGGAAAGGTAAGTTTTATACATTATACATTGCCTCCGGTGGTACTTGGAAAACTTTTTTGATTAGATTAATTTTACCCACGAATCGCTCGCAGAATGGGGTTGCACTTGCTTCATCCGGAATTGCAGCTACGTTCTAGAAGGGCGGTCAAACGGCTCATTCAGCACTAAAATTATCGTTGAATATGCAATTCACTGAAACTTCGATATGCAACATCTAGAAACCTGTTCGATGGCCAAAGTTCTGCAGGAATGTAAGTTGATCGTCAGGGATGAGTGCATTATGGCACGTAAAAATTCTTTGAAGGCTTTAGACCGAACAATGCGAGATCTACGAAGTAATGAAAACATTTTTGGTGGCGCGATGATTCTATTGGCAGGTGATTTTCGCCAAACATTCCCCGTGATACCACGGTTTACACGAGCCGATGAACTCAATGCATGTTTGAAGTCGTCCGTTTTGTGGAGGCATGTAATTACTTTAAAATAAAGTATAAACATGCGTGTCGATCTACGAAACGACCAATTTGGAGAGATATTTTCAAAGCAATTACTGCAGGTGGGAAACCGTAGAATCCCTGTTGATATTTCAATTGCGTGCATTACATTGGCCTTCGGTTTTTGTCAGTTCGCCGAATCAAAAGCCGAACTCATATGGAAAGTATTCAGAAACATTGCGGAAAATTATGAAAATTATGCTTGGTTAAGCAAACGCGCTATATTGGCTGCGAAAAACAACGATGTCAATGACATAAATTTCGAGATTCAAAACGAAATTTCTGGCGCACTAACGACTCAGAAATCGATGGATTCCGTTGTTAATCAATATGATGACGAGATTTTAAACAGTGCAACGCCTGTCTGGTCAGCTAGTTACTAGTTAAAATATAGGAAAATGTATAAAACTTACCTTTCCTAACAAAATATCACCATAATAATTATGAAAGATAGCTTGGCACAGGGTTGCAATCACTTTACTACATTTTATTGTAAGAAAATAAGAATGAGGGGTATTCTCGATCAGTTGCATTAGAGTAAATATCATATTGCAATATGGTATGCACCAAATTGATAATACTTACTGACGCTCCAACTTTTTGATTGGTTAGTAACAGCTGGCATAGAGTTCCAAAAACCTTGCTATTCTATGATGCAACCAAAGTTAGCTGTTATAGCTGAAAATGAGTTGGGAAAGAAATCTAGTGCATCTACTATCAGAAATCTACTTCATTAGGCTGATCTAAATGGTAGAAAGGCCCGACAAAAAATGTTGATCAGCAAACGCAATCAAACCATACGACTAACATTTGCAAAAGAACATGAAAATAAGGTTCTTTCATTCTGGAAAAATGTTGTTTACTGACGAAAGTAAATTTAATGTTTTTGGTTCCGATGGAAAACCATATGTTTCGAGTAAACCAAATGAGGATCTGCAACTGCGCAATCTGAGACCAACTGTAAAACATGGGGGGGATCGGTAATGGATTGGGGTTCATTTTCGGCTTCTGGATCAGGATCTTTGCATTTAATTGAAGGAATAATGAATCAGAATAACTATCTTAACATTTTAACAGATTCCCTGTCCAATGTATCACATGTGATACAAAATTATTTTCTTGTACCATGTTTACAGCGTCCATGTATCATATATGAACAAATTTTTGGTTGATTTGAAATAAGTTTATTAAAAGACGCAGACGAAGAAATTGAAATTTTATTGCGTGGACGTACTGAGTATAATGTGTTGTTTGTAAAAAAAGAAATAAACACGGTGACTTTTTTTAGATTCTTATTTATTTTTATTTGTTTATGAATTCATGTTTATGCTTATTATGATAGTGAAAATAGTGGAAATAAAGGACACAAATAAATTAAAAAATTGCAATTGAAGCAAAAAAATTAACAAAGTCATTTACTGGTTTTTCTCTCATGTTTAGAGTGATGCTCATTGTAGCATGGTAAACAGTAACCTCTTCCGCATTCGAGGCACTCTGTATTTATCTGTCTAGCCTTTGTAGGATTTCCTTCCTCTTTGCTTTTGGCATAGCAACTCACACAGCGACGTCGGATAAGCTTACCATTTCTGCGAGGTATTTCAGTGAGGCTATGTTTAGTAGATGGTGGGAAGTTTAATGGTTTCGATTTTTGTTTTTTGTCTGCAACTTCTCCAAACCAGTGACGAATCATAGCCTGTTGTATTTCCAAAATAGTAACGTTTGAACCAGTTACCTCATTGAAAATAACTCTGGAGTTAACGAGTGATGCTTGAAAAAGCAAATCTATTGCAATTTTCTTATACCATGTTAGACTTTTCCTAAGTGGTGAGTAATAGCTACTCATCTGATCTGCGACGTCAATCCCTTTTTTAGCGTTATTATAATCAATAACCACATTGGGGTTTAACGAATTTCCTCTCCATGAAGAAGTATTAGTCATTCCATCGTCATGGCACGTTGATATCATCAATACATCGCGCTTATCATGCCACTTCAAAACAGTTGCAACGCTATCCATCTGCCTTGCCACAACATCTCCACGTTTAAGCTTTTGCTTGGTGACTGCTTCAGGAAGACCTCTTTTATTTTTGCGCAAAGTCCCACATATGTAGATCCGTTTTTCTATCTTTGAGATATTTTGCAAGACCTATTCCGGTATAGTAGTTATCTGCCACAATCAGTCTGCCCTCATTTAAAAGTGGGTAGCATAGCTGCACCACAACAGTTCCAGGTTTATCAAGCCCCTCTATAGCAGTTCCAGATACCGCGTGTACAATATAAGACCATGTGTATGAATTAGTAGAACACATTTTATAAATTTTTATTCCATATTTATGGGCTTTTGCGGGATTATATGTTTTTATGGCCAAACGACCTTGATGGTTGATTTGCGATTCATCTACTACTATTGTATCACCAGGCACATACAGCTCACGAAACTTTGTAACGATATGTGTTATAACAGGTTTAATTCGGTATAAAATATCATCGCTGTCGGGTTGAACATCCGCAAAATGCCAGCAACGCAGTATACTACTGAAGCGGTTATACGAAATACCGATCTTATGAATGAAAGGAGCAAAATATAGTGGGTCCTTTTTCCAATAATGTTCTATAGTGGGTTTTTTATCTATTCCCATGTACAGTATGATGGCAAAAAATTTTTTCATTTCTTCCTTGCTCACTTCATCCCAACGTAAGATTCTCGAAAATTTTTTTCTACGTATTATCTTTAAATATTCAGCATATGCATTGGTTTTTTCTACCATTGTGTCAATAAGGTCATCACTTATGTAGTACTCAACTATCTTTGCAATAGTGACAGCGCTCTCTTCATTTGAAATAGCCTGTATATTTTGTACTCCAGAATTGCCTGTAAATACTTCTCTACCAATTGGAAGAATATCCGATACCCATTTTTCATTTCTTGTATTTTGATTATCGCCATGGAATGTTTCAATATCTTGTTGACTATGTTCATTTTCAATCGTTTCCATTTCAACGTCCTCTAGAGTTTGATCTTGGTCCTCCTCATCAGTTTCGCTATCGTCATCCTCTTCAGGTTCATAAATGTCTTCACTTCCATTACTGAAAACACTATCATCTTCACTTCCTTGTAAGAATTGCTGTATCTCTTCATCTGTATACTTAGCACGAGAATTCATCTTATTTCACACACTACTTATTCGACTAAATAAATAAGAACGCACTTGTCAAGCTCCACACTCTAACTATTTATGACTTATTTCTTACAAAATTTTATATGGTTTGCCCAACTAAATAAATAAGAACGCACTTCGAGTCCACACTCCAATTTATTTAAAAATCTAGACGGTACTCGTCCAACACTTATTTTTGAAATTATATTGCTGTAGGCATTTTTAGAGGTTATCGATGTATTTTTGAACTATCCCACACATCTTGACAGCGATATAACGGTAAAAAAAAATTTGTATCAGCTATGATACACGAACGTGTCACTACGAAGTTGAATTGCATACGCTCTATCATAGCTGATACAAATTTTTCGTTACCGTTATATCGCTGTCAAGATGTGTGGGATAGTTCAAAAATTCATCGATAACCTCTAAAAACGCCTACAGCAATATAATTTCAAAAATAAGTGTTGCACGTGTGCCATTAAAAATTAATTTTTGTATGGGGACAGGGAACCTGTTAAGAGAAAACAACCAAAAGGTCTTGAAAAATTGGATATCAAGACAATGATCCAAAGCATAAGGCCTACAAAGTGTATTCTTGGTTGCCTTATAAATGCCACCATGTTCTGGAAACGCCACCCCAAAGTCATGATAATAATCCTATCGAAAATTTATGGGTCTATATTAACACAAAACTTCGACAGCATTCCGTTTCAAGCATGACTTGAAATCTATCTTATTACAAGAATGGGAAAAAATCGAACCTAGTTTTTGCGAAAAATTGGTTAAATCATACAAAATATTAGTTTTTAAAATATATTTCGATATTTCAAAAAACCTTTTGAGTTTGGCTTGTGCGTTGAATTTACTCTTATTTGATGTTTTACTAGAATATGTTATAATACTGAATTAATTTATATGTTTTGTTTTTATATTTTGGAAGTGCAATAAATGAGTAACTGAAAAAATATTTTACCTTTTTTTAATTGCTTTGGTTCAAATATTTTTAGGAAGGAACATTTGTCCTACGGTGTCCGAATTTGGTTTGAAGCCACTGTATGTATGTGTTCTTGCATTCGATGAGATGAAAATAGTCGAAGCATATGAATACGATCGGCCAGGAGACTATGTACGAAAGTCTACAAACTATGTATGTGCAAGTGACAATGACGCGCGTGCTCTGGAAGCCCGTGTTCCCACGGCCCATGTTTTGGCTTCGATTTCCAGTGATAGACGCCATATGCGATATGGATCCCACCAATCGTAACCTGTGGAAGAAATTGGATGTGAAAGTACATACGATTGGTATCCCCGTTTCTTCTGTAATATTTTTAAATTATATTTATGTACATATATATGTACATATATACGTGCATAAAAGTAATTTAAATAATATTCGAAAACTTATAATGCTTTTAGATAAGACGTAGTTTTCACATCCTAGCAACGAAAAAGTAAAAGCGTTTGTGTGCGCTTGGGCACCGCATCTACTGAAACCGGTAAAAAGCCCTTTTTTGAATGCCGAATTGCTATTGAATGGGTAAATTTTTACAATTAGGTCGATAAGTGATATTCTTGAGTATAATCTTACTGCGGATGGAGCCATAGTCATAAATCATTCCACTTAAAAAAAAATTTCAGGACGTCAAAAGGTTAAGCTGGAAGAGCAGCTATTTTCAAATACCTCTGCCAACGCTATTACCCAAGGCGAATTCATATAAGGTGATAGTATCCCTTAATCTGAATGCTAGTTCTTCTTTTCCAACTCGCTGGGTTGTTTTGTTTACGCAAACAAAATACATGAGCATACTGGGCAAGGCGAATTCATATAAGGTGAAATTGATACAGCAGCTGATTGAATTCGCTTCGTAAACGTTAAGTCAAAATGTGTTTGTTGTAAATCATACTGTCATTCTGCATGTAATTTGTTAGTGTACATCTTTGTGTTTGTACGTATAACACCACCTGATATGAATTCGCCTTAATGCTGTTCAAATTAAGATTTTGTCATTTCACTCGCAAAACTACACAAACAAAATACATGAGCAATACTGGGCGAATTCAGATTTTAACATTTCACACGAAAAGTTACACAAACAAAATACACAACGGATTCGCCTTGGTTATCTTGAAAGCACATATGCAAAAGCAACAACAACAACAAAATACATGTAGGTGCAAGCGGCGTACACGTCACAGATGTTCATACTACAGGAATAGCGAAAGGAAAAACAAGTGATAACTGCACCTAGGCTTTCATTTTCACTGCAAGTGCTCCAATACAAAGCTTGGCACTTCACTTTTATCATTCTGTGTTTAAATTTTTGTAAAAATTATTCAAAACTCCGAAAAATCATCTTTTTAAGAGACATTTATGATGTCAATCCTTCAAATGAGTTAAGTACGAAGTAACGGAAGTGCTTTTGTCGTCACCTTCTGTGCTCTGCATCGTGATGTAGGTTAGGTTAGGTTAATGTAGTAGTTCCCGCAGTAGGAACTCACTTAGACATACGTGCTTAGAAGTTGGAGCCTAGGTACTTGAACCTCAGTCTCGCAAAGGCAGAGCAGAAAATGTAAAGATGAATCCACCTCATCATCCTCCATACAGCAGCGGCAGAAAGGGTCAGAGATTATCTTCAGCCTAACCGCATGAATACTCAACGGATAATGCCCAGCCATCTCTGCATTTGTACCACCAATCAATTGGATTTGATAATCATATCAACACGCTTCCCGTTGATATAATTATCGAAAACAATGTTTGTATTTGATAAGCGTTTGACGAGTTTACAGCATCTCGGAGAGTGTAATGGCAGTTAGTTCCATTCTCTAGCAAACCAAAGTGTTGACAGGCTTCGCTATATGTTCCACACAATTCCCCATTAACAATTCGCAGATGTCGAATCGGTGGAGAATACTCGTGGGTAACCTGGGACGATACATCCCTGCTTGATGATTGATTCCAAGCCTTAGCATTTCGGAGTAGAACAGAGTTCGGGCGAAATGACCATTCTGGCTTATCTGAAAAAAGCCGTTTAATGTAATAGGTTATGGTGGCTGAGCACGTAGTAATGGTTACTCCGCAGTGAAGTACATTCTTTGACCATTTTCCAGATGTACGGCCAAGTGAGTGACAGTGGGATACCTTTCATGAATGGATAATGAAAAAATGCGTCCAGATGTACGGCCAAGTGAGTGACAGTGGGATACCTTTCATGAATAGATAATGAAAAAATGCGTCATCACTAGAGTTTTCTGCATTAACTCCAATCACAGTCATGCCACTTCCCTTGGTCAAATACTTACAGATTTATTCAATTGATTTCACGAAATGGCAGGATTCGACATTTATGTGTGCCTTGAACGTCTTCGATAGTAGTAGCGAATATGGAACAACCCCACGGTTGTACACTTCAAAATCCTGTTGATTTATTTTAATTACTGTTGATATTCCATTTTCTGCAGTTGATCGGCGACAATGCAGCTCATAGCCATCATTTCTGGTAATTGTTTCTGCTACAAATACTCGAGCATAGCATTCCCCGTCCATCATACATCCGGAATTGCTGTTTAACGTTCCACAGCGTTGTGCAAACAGAAGTTCGGTGATAAAACCAATTGTGGAAAACTTCAAAATTTTTTTCATCAACATAAAAAATTAATTTCATTGTTTAAAATCGCAATATACCAAATGCTTTCCGTTAATCATAAAATTGTAATTAGAGCTGATAAAACACCTGTGGGTGAGCATACAAGACGTTTCAAATAGCTAACAATTGACGATGCCGCCATTGTTGTAGTTGGAGAAAATTTTGAATATCTGTAAATTAAAAAAAACCCTACTCTCTGGCCAATCCCCCATGGACCGCCATGACATAACAGCGACAGCTTTTAAACAAAAACTTTGTTGATGGATTTCATATTGTGGTATCGCATCTACGGTAAAACACGTTGCTGGATGTATTCAGTGGAGTGGCAGAAACGCGCATTGCCACACAATGCAATTCAATACATTAAATCAAAATTCTTCTTATCCATTAATCAATCTCCATTTCACATTTGAGTCAAATCGGCCCATGAAAGAGATATTTGAAAACATGTCAACTTCAGCCCCACCTACCGAATATACATTTCCCAAAACCATTTCCCATTGCACAGTCAATCTACATACCTAATATGACCGAAATCAGTCCATAAACACAATTTTTCGCAATATCTCAATTCTAGCACCACCTACCGAGTATATTTTTGGCAAACACTTTTTTGTTTACATAGCCGACCTACATACTAAATATGAACCAAATCGAGCCATACATACGACTTTTAAATATATCTCGACCCCAGCGCCAATTTTTTTTCATACAAACACTACGCGGGCCACAGTAAATATAGCAGCAAACAATTAACCAATTCGCTTTAGTCGTTCTCACGTGATGCGATGACCAACGAACGCCATTTAATTTTTGCATATAAGATTAAAGGTTTATTTTAATTTTTATATCAAAATAACTGAAGAAGGAGTACTGCCGCAAAAAAGAAAAAGCAGCAGCCAATTAAGGAGTGGAGCGAGCGTGAGGTGCTCCATATAATTGATTAGTTAAGTAGGTAAAATGTTTAGTCTACTTTGGTTTTCTATACTTTCAGGCTCCAACTGCAGAGTTTTTCTACATCTCCCGTATGTATGTGCTGGGAGCTTGCGCGCCATTTGGGGAATGTGATATGCTGTTACCATAACAACAAAAACAACGACAGACATCTTTACCTCGTCTTCGCTTCAGCTGTCTCCAGCGAGTCCTTAGCCACGCCGGTCAACGAAATAGTTGATGTGGAAGTTCCAGATAACGTAGAGACACCAAGTGCTGCGCAAAATTTTTTTTGCAGCAAACTGCACAATTTCACATTTTTCTCCGTCTTTTAAAATAACACAAGCTTGCGCAAAAATCACTTCAACAGTCCTCACTTTTGCAATAACAAATATTTGATTACTTTGCATCCCTCCCTATGCTCTTCTCCTATCAGGCTGAAAGGCGCAGGGCTGCGAAAACTTTAAGGAAGTATGATGGGACCCCGTTGGATACGCTGCCTCAGAGCGCGAAGGAAGCGGTGGAAGGGGGGAAAGCCCTGCTACCAAATGCCTGGGCTTCTGTGGAAAACCGGGGCCTTCCTGGGCATTCCTGGGTGGGCAGGCCTAGTTTTACAGAGGTTTTGAAGGGCAGAATCCTTACCGAGGCAACGAGCTCAGGTCCATACCAAAGGACCAGTAGAGATGGGTGAAGGCAGTTCTGCCCCAACGTGATATTTGACGTTTTGCTGGAAAATCCTGGAACCCCTTCGGCCTGCAAGGACGCTGGTTGGTACCAGTACCACTTAAAAGTGGTGAACAAGGGGTCCATCGAACTTCTGGAGATGAGGCAAGGCCGTGTTTCTTATGGCCTCGACAAGGTCGTAATTAAAGTATACTGTGGGGACGCGCACCGCGCTTGTGGGTTTTAAGCTTTTCGTGGAGCGCAGTAATGGTAAAATCAGTGCCTGTATTCTGGCTGAATCGGATGTAAATATCTTTCTTTCACCTAATTACAGGGATGGCGACGTCACGGCAATTATTGCGGACGGTGATGACCCTAGTGGCTAAGTATGAAAGCGGGAGCATCCTGTTCGGCAGCGACGCTCCCGTGGGGAGCCCCCACATTCAGTGGGGGAGCACGAACATAAATGACCGAGGTGAGTCACTTTTCAGATACCTTCTAACAACTAACTTGCTTATATCTAACAAATGTAGGGAGCCCACATTCTTTACTAAAAATCGTATGGAAGTATTAGATTTAACTCTGTGCAGTAATAGTTTACATGAATTGATTGAGAGTTCTAGAAGAACACTCTCTGACCACTCGATTTTTCACAATGCCAAGATGGTTATTATTATTTATTGTAATGGGGAGTCTTAAACACCCTCATAAGGGTTTACGGAGTCGTTTTTCCAAAAATTTGTTTATTTTTATTTTTTTTTTATACCAAAAAAAAACACCGTAAATTTTTTTTCCATATTAATTACGCAAAAACTGCTCCATCGATTCATTTCAAATTTTCAGGGTATGTTGAAATGACTATAAACTTCATAAAAAAAAAATTTACACTACTTTTTAATAAAATTTATTATAAACAAATCATTTTTTTTTAACGTTCTCAATCGTTTGAAAACATGTTTTCCAATAGATTAAATTTCTTATATATATTGACTTCAGATTCTGGAATAAATTTTTTGGGATCGCACTTAAGTTCGTAAATATTTGATTTTTTGTCGCGCGACATGCGCGTTGTAAGCATCTGATTAATTATTATAACCTATTATACTAAATTTCTCTCTGACTAGCTCGAAACTGCGTAAAAATATAAAAAAGATAAATTGGGATTCTTATAAAAAGTTTTTGGAGCAGAAGTTAGGTTGCGTAACCCTCATAGAACCCCATTGTACCGATGATCTAGAGAACATGTTCAATGTTTTCACTTTAGCCTCTTCAGAGGCCCTAAGTCAGGACTGCCCTGAACCTAAAACCTAAAACGAACCCTACTGGTGGTCGCGTGAGCTAGACTCACTTCGCAAATGCTACAATAAGGCCTAGAGGCTTAGCTGTGAACAAACAGCATCTCCGATCCATAAAAAAGCTTTGAGGGAGGCGAAGAGATCCTCGTGGATCTCTCCCTGAAAATTACGACCTGTCGAATCTCAAGGCAAACGTGGCCTAAATGGGACCGGAAACGGTCGCGTAGCTTTCTCGCCCTAAGAAGGGAAAACATTTCTCAGGTGATCGGGGATCTAACAGGGCACTGTCTGATAGGACAACACGCTGAAAGGTTGCTGCAGGAGCTGCAAGAATGACGAGGAGGAGGAAACGGTCTTGCATTTACTGTTTAAGAGTCATGCACTGTGTAAAAGCAGGATGCGGTATCTGGGATCACCGTGTTTGGATGACCTTAGTGAGGTTTCAAGCACCGAGGTAAATTGCCTGTTGAGATTCATCAGCGAGGCAAAATCGTTTGTTGAGGGGAGATCTTTCTTCGGATGGTATTAATTTCCTATTACTGGCCTAAGTGAGCTGATTGGTTTAAAATATGTGACATTGGTTAATTGAACCTAAAATTAATAAGATTAATTATGGAACTATTTCTTTATCAAAATTATTTCCATGTGTATAAAAAAAATGTTATTTATTTACTCAATTATTTATGTATTTGATTGAACATTTAAAATATGATAACAAAACTAAAATCTTATATATTCTTTTAAACCGGTAAGTGTTATAAATATATAGTAATTATTGGTAAGGCGTTGCTTAACTAATTAATTTTAAGAACTATTGTTATAACTGCAGTTACTATTTACATACATATCTATTCATTAGAAAATGGAAATAACGTACATACATACATATGTGTATTTGCACAATTTCTTTTAAAAATATTTGACGTGTCAACTCTGGCATTAAAGCAAAACCCCTATTTTGACCAGCTCTAATTGTTAAAAAAAAGTAAAAATAGTAATTTAAGAATGTGTTTGCGTCCGCTTGCTGAAAATCCGATTGTCTCAGCATACTGTATCAGTAAATTGATAGTTTTAACATTTCATTATAGATGTTTTCATGATACAATCAAAGTATATAAAACAAAGTGAAACCAATATCTGACGTACGCTTATTTGAAAATCAAAACATACACAATTCATATATTTGTTTGCATTAACCCTCTTTTGTTAATGTACAGTATCATCCCGACTATTAAACGTAAAATCCGGATATTCGGATAACCGGATATCAGAAATTAATGAAATGCAACGTGGGGCAAATTAATAAATGAGTAAGACGGAACGTCAAAAGTTTTCGGTATTATCCGTATCATTTCTTGCGAATATTAGTATATTTGTGAGAATAGGTGAGAACAATAATATGCCATGAAAATATTCGAGTACCAAGAATTCGCTATCCGAAACACCAACACAAATTGCCATATTCCATTCGTTTAATGGTATGTGCGCTTATTGGAAGTCGCGAAATTGCATTTATCGAAAAATCATTTACAAAAAGTGTTTGTTAATAATTTTTATTGTTCATCCATTATTATTTTAAATTTTATTTGTATTATGGTTTAGCAAATTAAAACACATTCAACAAAGAAGCTTTAACACTCTTTAAATACTCGAGGGGTATATAAATTATGGATGTAATAAGCTGATTTCCAAAATGTCATTCGCAATGAATACAACAGAAGCCTTATGGGCCGTTTACATAGAACTTTCCTCGCTTTGCTTGGCAGTTCGAACTTTAACAACAAAGCGTGAGGCGTAGAAGGTCAGCTACATAGAACGCTTTGACAGTTTCTGCGTTAGTAGTTTGTTATGAGTTGCGATTTGTGTTTGTTCAGAGTGTTTTGTTTAAAGATAGAATAAAAAAATGAATTTTACTGATATGATGGAAGTAGTAGTAGTTATGGCTGAGCTCAGGCCACCTCGGGCTACAGCTTGGCGAGCTGTGGACGGCCTAATCATCTAGGCCAACTGCGAATAACCAATAAGCAGTCTCGGACCAAGAGCGGCAGGAGGGGAGGGCCTGGTTTAAAAGCCCGGATGTACCCTAGGATCCTCCTGTGACCGGGCGAGTAGATGCCGCCTACCAATAAGCATCACAGGATCGAGTCCAGTAAGATCCTGATTATGGTATACTGGGGAACGTTAAGAATTGGGCTGCTTCGGAGCTGGCGAGAGTGGTATTCTGTCACCTTGGTACGTGAGGGTGACACTTTACGGAAATGGCTGGCAGGCTAATGCTGCAATCGTCTCCCGTCCCTCGAAAACCTTGGCAGGTCTCCAAGTACGTTCAAAGCTACGTCGCCATTAAGTTGGTGGTACAGGCTCAGTTGAGAAAACTCCTGACTTGCGTCCGATTCTGGCTCTGAACACTTGCTTCCATAAGAACTTGTGTCAACCCATGCGTGGCCTCCCTGTTTCGACATAGATAACCACGGGAATTGCTAAGGACGACTGTACATCGTGCGGAGATAGCGGCTTGGAGTTGGGACCCAAAAGCATGAACACACGAAACCAAAACAACAAAAACAAAGATATGGAAGAGGCAGAACGTGCATTCGGAAGGAGCAGCAGAGTACTGCGTTCTCCTGTCCAGAGCACTATGCGGGCGGTAGAGCAGACAGAAGAGTCTGCTGCCCCCAGCAGGGCCGTAACCCAGCCATTGGCGGGGATGGGCAGCCAAGAGCACCGCGGGCTAACTCCGGTGGCCGCACCCACTGCGAAGGCCGTCACTGAGCGCAGGGAAGACGAGCACCTAGCCAACATTCGGCGCATACTTAAAAAGATGCAAATGGCTGTCAGCAAGCAGAAGAATGTGTCAATGGACATAAAAACGGGCCTGGTGGAAATGGAGGAGGCGCTCAGCGCTATCAGTAACCTGCGGGAACATGAACGTAGGGATTCTGCTTCCCACCGGCTGCATGAATCTGGCCCTGGTGGACGAAAGCGGGCACGACCTCGATCCGCTACCCCCACAGAGGAGCCAGGAAACAAACGACTCCAGACAACCACACCAAAAGACAGCTGGTCAATGGTTGTAAAGCGGAGGAGGGCAAAGCCCGGTCTGGAGAAAGTGCGGCCGCCGGCGCAGCCGGAGATGCCCGTACGACGGAGAGAGAAGAAAGCAAGAGCTAAAGGATCTCTCGCGATCGTTATCAAACCGGCGCAAGGCAAAACCTACGCGGAGGTTCTGGGGGCGATACGTGGCGATCTGAAGCCAGAAGAGACCCAAACCGTAATCCGGTCGGTGCGGAAAACGCGAGAGGGTGGCGTCCTTCTCGAGATGGAACGATGCGGGGACCAGGCGGCTTTTAAAAACGCCGTCTGTGCTGCCATCGGGAAATCCGGGGACACCCATGTGCTTGCCAGACGAATGCGCCTTGAGGTTCTGGGAATGGACTGCCTAACAACGGAGAAATAGAAGATGCTGTTCGAAAGGCCCTGGGCGACCAAAATAGCGGTCAACTCCGCGTGTCGCTCTTCGCAGCAAACACGCGAGAACAAAAAATGGCGGTAGTTGAAATTGACGAACTGCCAGGTCGAACCCTGATTGAAAAAGGTAAAATCAGGATTGGCTGGATCGTCTGCCGAATTCGGCAGCGCGCAGAGGTGCAACGCTGCTACCGGTGCCTGGGTTACGGGCACAGAAAAGTGGACTGCAAAGGCCCGGACAGAAGTGACTCCTGTTGGAAGTGCGGCCAAAAGGGGCACCTGGGATCCGCCTGCAAAGAAGAAAAGCCTAGGTGCTACTTGTGCCACACAAAAGAAGGCCAAGAGAAACCGGAACACTTGGCCGGGTCGGGTGGATGCAAGGCATTCAGGGATGCACTTGCTGAAGCCAAGGGAAAACTGAGGTCCAAATGACTAAATTCATGCAGGGGAACATGAATAGATGTAGGGTAGCTGACGACCTGCTGGACCAGCTTGCGCTGGAACACAGACCAGACATAGTTATAATCAGCGAGCCCTACAGGATCAAAGAAAACTGGCATGTTGACGAGACGGGAACGGCCGCGGTCTGGATTGCCAACCCCAATATCCGTGCATTGAATGGAGGAAAGGGACGCGGTTACGTCTGGGTGTCGACGGCGCGAACCACGATAGTGAGCTGCTATCTATCCCCTAACGACGCAGTTAGCCATTTCAGGGAGAAAATTGAGGCCTTGGAAGATGGGCTGCGTGAGAGAACCGGCGACATGATTGTTGCCGGTGACTTCAATGCGAGGGGCATGGAATGGGGCATGCCACAAACAAACACCAGAGGAAGACTGGTGCTTGAGATGGCGGCCCGCCTTGGGCTAACCGTCCTCAACACAGGGACGACTCCCACTTATCGGCGGCCGGGATTTGGATGCTCTATACCTGACATAACATTGGTATCGGATAACCTTCTACGAAGGGCCGAGGGTTGGAGGGTGATGGAAGACCTCACTGGCAGTGATCACAACTACATCACCTTTCAACTTGCCGATGTAACACAAGGGCAAGGAGATACCACCTTGCGTAGAAAATCGGGATGGAATCCATCAAAGGTTGATCCTCAGAAATTTGAGACAACACTTTTGGAAGTTGCCCAACAACTCGCGCAAACGGCGGAAGGTATCACCAATAAAGAATCCGCAGAAAAGACTGCTGAGGAAACGATGCTCTGCATACACCGCGCATGCAGGGCATCTATGCCACAGAAGAGAGCATGGAGGCATAAAAAGCAGGTGTACTGGTGGAATGACCGTATCGCGGAGCTTCGACGGCTTTGCCACAGAATGCGGCGGCTATCAACTCGCGCGCGTGGCAGGCCTGAGGCACTTACTAGGGCATCCGCATACAAGAGCGCCAAGAAAGCTCTTTGTGCGGAAATACAGAAGAGTAAAAGGAACTCGTGGAAAGCGCTATGCGATGAAGTGGACCGAGATCCATGGGGTCAGGGGTACAAAATTGTTATGAAGAAGTTTCATAAGCCAACACAGGTAATGGATGAGGATCAGGTGCGGAACATAGTCGACACCCTTTTTCCCACCCATCCAATAAGAATATACACACCAGTCGAGGTGGGACAGGCTGAGGTGCCACTTTTTAGTGCAGATGAGCTTGAGCAAGCCCTGCACAGCATGAAACCGGGCAAGGCTCCGGGGCCAGATGGAATACCAGCGGAAGCAATCAAATTGACAGCACATGGTTGTCCTGAGCTTCTGCTAAACATGTGTAACAGCTGTCTTAAAGCTGGGGTGTTTCCGACCCAGTGGAAGACGGCCCGGCTCGTGCTTATACCCAAGGGCAAGGGAGACCCCAACTCCCCGTCATCCTACCGCCCGCTGTGTATGCTTAACACCGCGGGGAAGATGATGGAGAGTCTGCTCAAAGTTCGGTTAGGCTCGGCCATCGAAAACGCCGGGGGACTTTCACCTCGGCAACATGGCTTTAGGAGGGGACACTCCACCATCGGCGCGATAAGCGAGGTGATCGAGGCGGTACAGAGGGCTAACACGGCCTGCCTTCAGGCACGGCCCATAGTGTTATTAGTAACACTTGATGTTAAAAACGCCTTCAATTCGGCAAGATGGAGCGATATGCTCGACTCGCTGGAACGGTTGTTCAGGGTGCCAACGTACCTTTTGAGTATGTTGAGCGACTATCTCAGAGACCGCTGGCTATTGTATGAGACAAACCAGGGCCAGAGAAAGAGACCCGTAACCGGAGGAGCGGCCCAGGGATCTGTACTTGGCCCAGATCTCTGGAACGTAATATATGACAGCTTACTCCGAATGGAAATGCCAGGGAACACTTTCCTCGTCGCTTTTGCGGATGATATCGCCGCCGTGATAACAGCACGCAGCACACAGTTAGCGCAGCTGAGATTGAACCAGATAATGCGTTCCGTGAACGGTTGGATGAGTGACCATGGGCTCCAACTGGCAACAGCCAAAACGGAGATCGTGCTGCTTACCAGGAAGCGCATTCCTACTTTAATAGATATGATGGTCGGGACTCAGCCCGTGACAACGTGTGGGTCCACTAGGTACCTAGGGGTGAAGTTGGACAATAAGCTAACATTCTGGGAGCATATACGCGGAGCCTGCGAGAAGGCTGCGCGTATCACGGCTGCTCTCAGTAGGCTAATGGCAAATGTTGGAGGCCCCAGGCCTGCCAGGAGAAAACTCCTGATGTCGACTGTCCAATCGGTGCTCCTGTACGGGGCAGAAATATGGGCTGACGCTTTAAAAGTCAATAAATACCGAGTTCAAATGTCATCGGTACAGCGCAGAGGAGCTTTGCGCGTCGTGTCAGCATACCGTACGGTGTCAGAAGACGCAGTTCTAGTGGTTTCCGGGGTCATGCCAGTTGATCTACTTGCTTTCGAGCGGAAGGAAATATATACTTCCAGCGCCCAGACAGACCGAGCAACAGCCGCGGTGCGTGCACGTGAGCGATTGATCCAAAAATGGCAGCAAAGCTGGAACGCGAGCACGAAGGGTCGTTGGACTTACAGGCTGATACCCAACCTCGAGCCATGGTTAAAGCGATCACATGGAGAGGTTGACTTCTATCTGACCCAATTCCTCACGGGCCATGGGTACTTTCGGGATTATCTGCACAGGATGGGTAGGGTGGATTCGCCATTCTGCTCGTACTGTGAAAATGTTAAAGATGACGCATATCACACCTTCTTTGAATGTGGAAATTTTGCCGCCTTCAGGGAGAGTGTGGAGACTGTTGTTGGCACTTTGAGACCTGGCAGTATCATTAACACAATGATATCCAGCGTCGAAATGTGGGAAGTTATGGGGGAGTATGTAAAGAGACTACTCCGCAGCAAACTAGAGGATGGTTGTCTTTCAAGAACAACCGCTGTAAACGCCCTTTAAAGAGAGCAGCCCTGAGGCTCACGTGGCGCGTCCCGTATCCGAAGTAATGCTTTTGCGGTTCCGGATGCGGGAATTACGCGAGGGCGGTAGGAGTTAGGTTTTAGTGGGTACACCAGCAACTGCGATGGGACTCCCACACTCGGGAAAGCTAGTATAGAGACTAGTAATCTCGGTTAGTGCATAAAGCATTTCCCCTCCTACTGAAAGAAAAAAAAAAAAAAAAAAAAAAAAAAGTAGTAGTTATGCTACTAATGTTTGAAATTCGCGAGTGTCTGTAGTGTGTATACGCACGCCAAAATAAAAATTAAATGGAAATGATAACAGCTGATTGCCAAAGCGTACAAAAGTTGAGAGTTGCCCATAATTTTGCTTCGCTTTGCTTTGCTCTACTTTTCTCGCCTTGTATTTAGCAGGACTCATATAACATCATGTATTGAACTTATCTGTCAAAGCGAAACTCTGAAGCAAAGCAAAGCGAAAGTCCTATGTGAACGGGCCTTTACGTTCCATATTGTAAGATTGTTTTTTTTTTAAACTAAGCATTCTGTTCTAAAATGTACCTATTACCGTAGTACCAGCGCAGCTGGCGAGTAAATGCAAAGGAGGGGCTAAGAGTGTGCAAATGAGAAAATTGTTGGTGTGGAGAAAGTGTTCTATAATGTAAAAAGTAACTTTGCATATTTTTGCCTTGTATTTCAACTAAGCATAGCCGCGTTGTATGCACATCGTAGTCAAACTGTTTACAAATATTGTATACATGCAATGTTTTTTGTCATTGATTCAACTAGAGCAATTATAAAAAAAGCAGGGCAACAAGAAGTAATTTTGCATGATGCGGTAGTGGGATATTAAACGCATTCATCCATTCCCCTTTCTTTGCCACATCCGTCCGCACACAATATATGTATACCTATCAAATTATTATTGGCAGGGCTGCATAGGCGCAAGTTTCCGGAATTGTCTCAGTATCCTTAGTTTTGTTTTACGATATAAAATTTTAAATTTTTAAATAATTTTTTTCTTTTTTCGTTGCGCGATAAAGTTTTTTTCTGGTTTTAAAATAAATGTAAATATTAAGAAAATATAAATCTAAACATGCTACTGGCATATGGGTTAATGTAATGACAAAACTGTTGTCAAATAAGCGCATCGAAAGAAATTATGTCATATATTGATTACTTTGTTTTATACACTTTGGATACAATAAATAAATGTAGTTACACTTTTTCTTCTTAGGCGCTATTGCTTCCATTTGACGTAAACTGTGCTTTTGGCATTTTCTTTTGAATTGGAGCTACCATATTCTTACAAGAATGAAAAAGAAAATTAATAGGAAAGTTTTTGTTTTGAAATAAGTAAAGAAGATTCTGAATTCGGGTGAAACCAAATTTTAAATATCCGGCTCATGTTTTAATATCAAATAAACAGTATTTGTTGAATGCAATAAATCCAATTAATATAATGCACTTCATTTCGAAATTAAACGATTATTATTTATCATTGAAATTGTTTTGCTTTAACCTACCACACCCATTTTCTAATATAAAATTTTGCATACAAAGATTGAGCGAATTTGCGGAAAGATTTAGTTAAATATCACATATTTTGATAATTTGTAACATAAGCTGGATATTTAGGAATTTAAAATACTCTAGAAGCAATTACAAAAAAACTGGGATAACTTTTCCTCGACTCTCGGCTTTTCGAGAAAAGTGGATTACCGCGTGCAGGATAACGGCAGATGCATTACCAAAACTTTTCTTGTTTATTCCGACCACTTTTCTGAGAAATATTAATTGGAATGCACTTAATTGGAGCGAGACGCCATAGCAGCAGGAGTAGACTGAGTATTATATATATTATAATACTCAGTCTACTCCTGCTGCTATGGCAGCTCCTTTCTTCGGATGGGCAAAAATGATTTACGAAAATGACAATTTTTTTTCAAGCGAGAAAAATTTATTTAATAAATATTAAAATTTCAAGGCAATAATTTTTTGAGGTGGTAGTGCGGCTTGAGCAGTTAACGAAAAATATAAAAGTCAATAAGCACAGTTTATTTCAAGGCGAATCCATACAAGGTGGTGTTATAAATACAACTACAAAATTCCTATGTATTTTGTTTTTGTTTCTGCGTAAGAATTGCCAAAATTTAAATACATTTTGTTTTTGCTTTTACGGCTTTTGAAAGCTCATACGCAAAAGCAAAAACAAAATACATGTAGGAGAATAAAAAAAAAATCAAATCAGATGCTCTTATGCCATCGCCTTCTATAAATTCGCCTTGGTTTATTTCAAAAAGAATCAAAGTGAAACTACCTTCCTTTTTGTATCATGGATATACATATAAGAAAATAAGAAAAGTGTTTGTTCCTTTATTAATCCAATTATTTTACATTGCTCAAACACACAAACGTACATATGAATGCATACAATTACTCCATGTACATTAACCTATTTAACTAAACAAAATTTTCAGTTTTTGTACATATCGCAAAGGACTTTCTCCATTGGTGTATTTCCAATTGTACGTTGAAAGTATATTAGTTCGATTTTATGTGAGTTCACAGTTCGTAAAAGAGGCAACATCAGAAGAAGACGACCGAACCGAGCGATTTGAGTAAGAAACTGAGATTTGGTATGTTGAGACAGCATCACCTTTAATAGAAAATAAAGTGTTTAAATTAGAATTATAATTATTTATATGTATTTAAATATGTACTAGTATATTAAAAAACATAAAACAATATAATAAATAGTGTGAAATAGAAAGAAATGGAAAAGTGCTACTTAAAGCAATATATCAGAAAAGCCGCATTTCTTACGCCTTTTAATCGAGTTGAGAGAACCGCGCCTTCGCGTAAATTTATATTGTTTTTATCTTTTTCTTTTTTAATTTAATATGTATGCAACTTATTAAACTCTTATTGTAAGAAAATAAAACAGAGGTTTTTCCAGTGCTACGCCACTGTAGTATTCAAGTTTATTTACGGGAATTAATTCGTGCGTTCGCGTACGCGGTTTTCCAATGAACTGTACTTAAATTTCTATGATGATGTTTCAATTACCATATGTGCATATGTATATCTGTTATACTAAAGTAAATACCTTTACATAGCAGTATACAGGGTGACTAATACTAATGTGCCGTCGATCTACTTGGCTGCTCTAACACCTCCCCTCCAAGTCGGGAGACCACATGAGTTACATAGATAAAACGCCCAGTACTGCGATGCACTTATGATGCTTTGAAACGCTCAAACCTTTAGTCAAAACATCTGCTGGCATATCTGCCCTTGGCATGTATTTCAACTCAATTTTACCGCTGCTGACATTCTTTAACAAAATGATGGCGCACATCAATGTGTTTTGTGCGCGAACGGTATCCAGTGTATTGCATTAGTTTTTGTGCGCTCTGGCTATTGTTGAAGAGTACAACAATTCGTTAAAAATTCCTTCAAGATGTAGCGCCCCCTTTGGTGCTTCAGATATGGCCATATATTCTGTCTCTGTACTAGAGAGCGCGACTGTACGTTGCTCGCACGCTTCCCAGCTGATTGCTGCTCCATCCAACATAAACGCATAACCGCTGTAGGATCTTCTATCAGTGAGGTTTGCTCCCCAGTCAGCGTCAACAACCCCATATACATAGATCTTTATCGCATCTCGTAAAAAATAAATCGTAATATTTGGTTCCACTCAAGTATCGAAGTATGCGCTTCGTTGCTTTCCAATGCTCCTCGTTGTAATTCGAGTTAAATTGGCTCATAAAGTTTATTGCGAAAGCTATATCAGGTCGTGTAGTTACCGAAAGGTACATCAGTGCTCCTATCAATTTTTGATATGAATACTTCGCCATTACCTTCTCGTCAGCAATCTCTGGTTTTGCCAATTTACAGTCGCTTTCGATTGGAGTTCGTGCTGCCTTGCACTGACCCATATTGAAACGCTCCAAGATGGTTTCTGTGTAGCCTCTCTGCGACAAAAAAAACATGGTGTGATTTTAAATTTCTTTGAAAATCGATTCCAATGCAACGCTTAGCAATCCCAATATCTTTCATCTCGAAGGATTCTGCCAATTGTCGCTTTGTGTCCTTCAACCACTCACAGTCATTTGATGCTAATAATAGGTCGTCAACATAGACCGTGATTAATAACATCTTTCTGCCTTCTTGCCTGTGGAATAAACAGGGCTCTTGACTCGTTGCTTTTAGCTCCATCGAACGTAAATTCTCCGTCAACTTATTGTACCACATCAAGCCAGATTGGCATAAGCCATATAACGCCTTCCTTAATAGACACACTGGATTCGACTTCTCATGCAATGCGCTCAACTCAATTCTTCAGCCGTCTCTTTCACACTTCTTTGTCGTACACTCTGCTGACCCATTGGCTCTCCAGACTTAAATTTCGTGAGTGTTTCTATAAGCATTTCTGGAACTTCCATATAGACGCCCTCGTCTAGTTCGCTGTTCAAATATGCGGTTACGACGTCCATCTGGTGGATTTCCAAATCGAATTCTGCTGCCAGCGCCATTAACAAACGAATGGACATGGATCGGGCAACTGGCGAATAGGTGTCTTTGAAGTCCTCCCTTTGACGTTGTGCAAATCCCTTTGCTACTAAACGCGCCTTTTTTGTCCCGTTATCTTTGGTATGGAGTTTCAGGCGATTCCCAACTACCTTTCTCTTGTTAGGGCGTTCGGCAATATCCCACGTTTTGTTGCGAATTTGCGCTAAGTACTCATTTTCAATGGTAATTTCCCATACTGCGGCGCCACTGCTAGACATTGCCTCCCTCAAATTAATTGACTCATCTCCTGCGCACAGATAACCTATTTCGCATTCTTCGAAGTTGTCTTCTTCAGACTCACTTTGGCTGTTCGATGCTAGACTATAAACCGAAACAATTTCGGACGTCCTTTTCCGCGCTTTTGACCTTTCGCGCTAGTTTCACTTTCAAATTCGCTGTCTGCTTTTTCTAGGTTTTCGTTGTTTCGCAATTCTATTTCAACGCCCGTGCCTATTTGAGGTTCATATATTTCCTCATACTGATAGTCCATTAATAAATTTCACGTCACGGCTTATTATTATTGTTCTCTTTTCTATTGACCATAAGCTATATGCTTTCGATTCCGATGAGTAGCCTACAAACACACACGGCTCGGATCGCGAATCAAATTTCCCTTTTGTCTTTTCTTTCTTCAAAACGTACGCTTTTCCACCAAATACTTTCATATGCATCACTGTCGGAGTTTTATTTGTCCAAACTTTGTAAGGTACTTCACCGCTAGATTTTGTAGTGCACCTATTTCTTAAATAGCAGGCAGTATTGATTGCTTCCGCCCAAAACGACGGCGGGATTCCTGCTTGTTTCATTAAACAACTGGCCATTTCAACAATAGTACGATTTTTGCGCTCGGACACTCCCTTCTGCTGTGGGGTGTGGGGCGCTGTGAGGCGGCGTTTAACGCAATCTTTTTGCAAATATGCATCAAACTCGCGGCTGCAATATTCACGGCCATTGTCTGACTGCAATGCTTTAATTGTACGTCCAGTACTTCGCACCATCGCGACATATCATCAATGAACGTAACAAAATATTTCATACCACCATTCGATTCATATCGCATTGGGCCACATACTTCTGTATGCACAATTTCTAGAAGTTCATTAGTACCGTGGCTTATCCTTTAAGGAAAAGCCAATCGCGTTTGCTTTTCGTTCACACATACTTCACACTCAGACAGTTTGTCGTCAAGATTAAATTTGAGTCCATAAACATCACCTTTCCTAGCCATGTCTTTTAAGTCTCTTTCATTTAAATGCCCCAGTGCCACAAATCTATGCAATTTTTCGCGCCGGACAAAAAAGCTTTGTCACATGGTTGTCCATGAAATACAAATTTCCACTTCTTTAAGCTATAAATAACACATTTTTATTTTTATCGATCACCATCGCATCGTTTTTGCGAAAATGCACTTCGTATCCTTTATCGGTTATTTTTGATACCGATGGTAAATTTGTTCGTAGATCGGACACATAAAGTACATCCCTAAGCCTAATTTTTTTCTGATCGCCTGATTCGTTGGTTTTTACTGCTCCGTCGCCGATATCGTCTATCATAGTTGAATTTTCATTCGCTAGATTTAGCACTCGTTTCATTTTAGATAGCTTCAGAAAGTTGTTTTTGTCGGCGCTCATAAGCGACGTGCACCCACTATCCAAACACCATTTTTTATTTCCCTCTGGGCACAAAAAACCTGCTTCTGTAATGTTTACCGAAACGCATTGTTTTTCACGGAGTTTCTCCTCGCTTTTATTTGCACATTGCTTTTGATCGATTTTCATTTTGCACTCTTTCGCGAAATGTCCACCTTTTCCACACCTATAGCAAGTCAAATTACGATTACGGTTCTTGAAACCACGACTGTCATAGTTGTTTCTAGAATTATTTTAATTTTTTTTGTGTAGTTTTCGCATACAAAACTTCATTATCACTTCTTTCCTCTTTTGCTTTTCGCGATTCTGACTCTTCCAGAATTTTCATACGAATTATTTCGGGCTTCGGCAATTCGTCACGGGTTTCTAACGCGCACCGAAATGTTTCGTAGGAGCCGGGCAAACTGTACAAAATTAATATGGTCAGCAAGTCATCGCCCATTTCGACGCCGATTTGTTTAAGTTTTGCAACCGCGTCAAAAAACTCGTTTAAGTGGTTTCTCACCGAATCGCCTTCCCCCATCCGCGCGAGCCCGACTTTCATTTATTTATTTTCATTTATTCGAATACACACAAATAAGACCTGGTCTTTTACAGTGCAAATATATATTAAAACTTAAAAGTATGGGTACAATTTCTTAAAATTAAATTAAAAGTAGAATTAAAGTTAATTTTCTTTAAAAGTGATGCCTTCCAGCTTTATCCACATCTTTCGAGAATTTTCGACTCCGAAATCAACCCTAACTCACTTGCGCTCATAGCGAGCATAATGTCCGCGCATGCTTTGTGGTCATTCACTCGCCAGACAGCAGCATCTCTGGACTCGGTTGGACACCGTCGACTTATGACCACAAATTGCTTTTAATGAGGATTGCGCGCATTTGTAACCGCCACGTGTCATAATTCTCCGCGTTTAGCGGTTCGATACGTACGACACTCGCCATTTGGCAACTTCTTTAATTTGTCTTTACCGAGCGTGGTTTGGAAAACTTTCCGATTTAATAGAGTTGTTCGCTCTTAATACTACACTTCCGCGAGGTTAAGGCCTGGGCCCATAACCTGTAAGAAAATAAAACATAGGTTTTCCCAGTGCTACGCCACTGTAGTATTCAAGTTTATTTACGTTTATTCGTGCATTCGCGTACGCGGTTTTCCAATGAACTGTACCTAAATTTTTATGATGATGTTTCAATTACCATATGTGCATATACATATGTATCTGTTATACTAAAGTAAGTACCTTTACATAGCAGTATACAGGGTGATTAATACCAATGTGCCGTCGATCTACTTGGCTGCTCTAACACTTATTCTCTGTTGCAGTATTAATTTATGTATTTATTACATTCATTTCTCGAAAAACGTTGTAATTGCCATCAGCGGAGAGTTTACGTTTAGTGGAAAAACATCCTAACTTTTTTTGGATAGAAAAGGGGTTTCCATTATTTAAATTTGTATATCATCGTTTTTTACATACATATAATTTTCCAAAAAATTTAGAAACAAAACCATGTAGTTTTAGGTGCTTCATTAAAAAGATTTTGTTCTACTCCTCGAAAATTTACATTTTGTCGCTTACATGTTATACGCGGCTCCGATTCATTTGTTTAAATTTATAGATAAGGAATAAATAAATTTGTTAGATAAGCTGGCAAACAACAAATTTCTTTTGGGATACTCTTTTACAAAATAGTTCTAATTAATAACGACAAAAGTATTTCCCATTCACAAGTCTTATGTACCAAAGTAAAAACTAAAGTAGGAAAAAATAATTCTTACTAATAATTGTAATGAAACCACTTTTCAAGTTGAATTCATAAAAGGTGTCAGCAGTAGGATATGAACAAACATTTACATATATTCAAATTATCCACACATTTACATCGCTAGCCAATAAGAATAAATAGAATGTAAAAAAATCAATTTGAAATTCGAAGCAGTAGGACAAATAAAAAAAGTAAAATCAGCTGTTCTAATAACCCCACATTATATAAATTCTTCTTGACTTTTTAAACAAATTCTTGAAATTTGGCAACTTTTTTATAGCACCTGTTCAAATAGTAATTGAAATTATCGGAGACCTAATATTCCATCTTTTACTGTACCCATGGCCGGATTAAGGGCAGGGCCGACGGGGCCACGGCCCGGGGCCGCCCCATTTGGGGGGCCCCCACAAAATGAAAGAACAAAATAATTTTTTTCATCAGTACAAACAAATAAATAAATATAACGAAATTTTTGGTTAAAATCGTGTTACAAATAGGTAACGCGATATTGGTTAGGTCATATTTCATTCAAAGTAAACAAAAGTCAGTTGAAATAACGGGGTTGCACTTAAAGGAAAATTTGTCTCACTTGTCTTACTGTATTAATTGCTGTAAAATGAATGTCATTAATGATATTATTGTCTCGGAACCGTTTGTTGCTGATGTTCATATAGAATTCTTCCGTTCGATTAATTAACATCAACTAGAAAGATAAATGTGTCAATATCACAAGTTAATAACGCATCCGCTACATATATCTGCACGTTTTGCTAAAATAATTCATAAAATGTTATTTATTTTTAATTTGTCAAAATCAAACGTGTAAAATTAGCTTTTCAAGAGCTTAAATTTAATTTTTTTAATGTCATTCGTAAAAAATAGCCTCACTCACCCGCATTGTAACTGAGTTAACCTTGACATAAAAATACAATCCAAGTTTGATTATTAAAAAACAATCGAATCATAACTATTATAACCTTACTTACATTAACAAACTTTTGAATAATAAAAAATTAGTTGTGTTCAAGCAGCTGCGTTAGTGACTATATATATACATTGTTTTCAGTTTGCCTTAGGCACGGGTAGGCCCTAGGAAATTCCATAATTTTCATTTATCGAATATAAAATGTCAGGCCCTCCAAATCGTCCATTTCGCACAGACACGGTCATGACATAACATAAGGATTGTTCAATCTACAAAATTTAACGGCAAACTTTTATAATAAATATTAATAGGGCCTACCCTTGTCTAGAGCAAGCTGAAAACTCCATATAGTCAGGTTCTATGATTATCATATCATTAGTCATGTTGACAGTTTGAATGTGAATTGCTTCGAAATAGTATTTTTAGTCATAAAAGGGTGTTCTTTTTTATAATTGAACTATGAGATCCTTTATATGGTCGGCAGTGAAAATGTGTTTGATTTTGTTTAAAGATTGATATAAAAGAGGGGCCCCACATGTATCCCGGCCCCAGGGCCCCCACATTCTTAATCTGGCCCTGACTGTACCATTCAATTCTGATTACATTGTTACCAATAATTTTTTTTTTTAATTAAAGCAATATGTGAAATCAATATTTCCGCGCTCCTATTCTAAATAGTCTATTCAACGATGTGAAGCTTATTCAATTCAACATTTAAAAAAAAAGTAGTTTGGCCGTTAAAAAATAACTTTCAAAAAATTTTACTTTAACTCCTTAAAATCCCAAGACTGGACATTATATATAAAAAGTTAATAGTATATTTACATACGTATACAATTTATATTGTTATTTCTCCTTAAATTGTTTATTTAAGAGGTATTGGTCGTTAAATTCATGTAAATTTTTTTGTGTCTGCCGTAACCGAGTGTGTGGCTCGTGCGCCCTTGCTTTATTCGATGTGCCCCGGTTCAAATCCTGGCCGGGGCAAGTAACATAGAAAATTATAGAAACTATTTTTCTAATAGCGGTCGTCTGCAATGGCAAGCCCCCGAGTGACTTTTGCCATGAATAAACTTCTTACAAAAATCATTTGCCATTCGGAGTCGGCGTAAAACTGTACGCCCCTCAATTTGGTTTACAACATCAGGATGCACACCACCAATTGTAGGGAAGTTCAGCCAAACCTCAAGCTATGATGTAAAAATGGAAAAATATTATTATTACAATTTTTTGGTAAATTTGTAAACTTTAAGTCAAAATTGCATCGCTTTTTCCTACTAAAGATGGTCAGATTTTTTTATTGATCTAATTTTTCATCCCCAAGCTATTCGAAAATACGCAGGGAGGGCAAAAAATTAGCAATTTTGCATTTGTGGGTGCTCTAAGGTATTTCATCGAATCGTAGCACTTTTACTATTTGTATTATATGTATGTATGCGGACGTTATAGTGCGTCACTACATTATAATACAAATATTTCGCATAACTATTTAATGAATCAATATCTGAGAATGGTAAAGTTTTCGAAATATATAATAGAAGCAAATTTTTTATATTAATATTGTACAATTTTCAAGAAGTATATAAATACCTAAGGTGACCAACTTATATGCCTCATTGAAACCATAATGAACTATAATATTTTAAATGTAAAATAAAAAACCTATTAATGTACATAAATAAACTAAATGATTGGAAATCTTTTAAAATTATTAATTATAATTTAAGTGAATACTTATCAATTGAATAAAAGTTTTTACCAATGCAGTTTAGATTTCTGACTAACTAGTCTAAAAATTATTTGCAATTGAAAAAAGCTCAGTTTCATGTGCAATATTTTCGCTTTTATCTATTTTAATATCTGCAATTTTTTCGAATAAAATCTTAAATCAAGATTCCATATCTGTCGAATTTGCTTGCGACGAAGTAAAAACCGAGACTTTTCATCAAATATTAAAAAAAAAGTTTGGTAAAATTGTCGGCATTCTTTAAGTGTGTTTTTTTTAGATTATCCTAAAAGTTTTCTGGCTTTCAAACAATTTCAAAACCAATTATCAAAAAGAAGGACACTTAGGAGAAAACTTTTCAGAGGAGGGCATAGCTTAAAAACCTTCTAGTGGTAGTGTAAAATATTGAAATGCTGAAAATTTCCCTCAATTACGAAACGACTGAAGACAGATATACATACTTACATATGTACATATTTCCGGAAATAGAATTTTTATTGTAAAAACCGACGAAATGTTCATATTATTTTCTATAATAAAATAATATAATAAACGGGTTTCGGGTTTAATATTGTGTATACTCGTCTTAAAATGCACGTGCGTAAAATTTGCGAAGTGTGGAAGGAGCCTAAAGTAGAATAATGCAGTTACACTTCCACTCCGGCATGAGCAGCCAGCCACAGGCTGCGACTTGCATCATTCTCTCCTCGACAGCGCTTAAGACTGAACGTGTACCTGCGTGGTTTTCAAGACTCTGCTACAGACGACATTTAGTCATTTTCCTCTCGGACCTCGCAGAATCGTGTAATTTAGGTAAATTTTTTTTCCAGTTATTAATACATTAATTTAGGTAAATTTTTTTTTTTTTTTTTTTTTTCCAGTTATTAATACATAAGTGCCTCATCATCGTTGGTCTCCTTGGCGTGGGGATGAGGCTTAAGTGTTGGCACGGTTGTTCCTTTCGAGGTCTTCCATGCCACCACGAACTAAGAGGGAGGCTCCATATAAGAATCAGTGTAGGATTCGTTCTTGCACTGATTCTTATGTGGAGATTACCGTACCAACATCTCTCTGGTCCGCATACCCTGTATCCCTCCTAGTATCTCCCAGCTCTCCTTCCTCTCTAGCTAATCCCCCCCCCCCCCCCCCCCCCCCCCTAATCCAGGGTGTCAAGCGTTACCGTGCCCATTGGTCGGTTTGCAGCCAGGGGGTTTAAATTCCGGCTGTATTTTAACGGCGCCTCCCTGACACCGGGCCACCTCAGGGAGTAAGTTTGGCCTTACCGCGGCAAGGGGCGCTGTCGTGGTGTACCACCCATTTCCCCCTCAATATTTCTAGACCGCTGCGCTTGCCTCGTCGAGCAGGTGGTCGTACGACCAAGATGAATAAAGGTAAAGCAACAACAACAACAAAAAACACAAAAAAATTGTCTTCCCCATCTCGGGGTAAGACAAGCATGAAATTTTCTTCTTCCCCATCTCGGGGTAAGAATGCGCAGGCGCAAGCGCCTAACGCGCCGCTTCGCTCCGATAGGAGCTCTTCCGGGCTGGATGTGAGTGTTGCACGCCGGCCCGTGACTTCGGGTGTTATGGCGGGGCCTAGCACCAGCAAAGCTGCGGGGATTGTGCTGGAAACGGCAGATCCCTCCGTGGCACTAGGCACTAGGGGCCCGTCAAACACCGGCGCGGCTGCGAAGCCTAGTCTCGCGAAGGCAACGGTCTCACGGCCTGGCCCGAGTGGACTAAGGCGACAAGTAGCCGCACAAGATAGTATAGAGGGCGTGGCAGCGATGGAAACTACGAGCCATGCCCCTCTGATGTTGGAGTCGGAGCGGTTCAAATTCGCTGACAAGCGTAAGGCCGCGAAGACGTTAAAAAGATACGACGGGGTCCCGTTGGAAACGTTGTCCCAGAGCGCGAAGGAAGCGGTGGAAAGGGCGAAAGCCCTGCTGCCTAACTTCCGGGTCACTGGGGCTTCGGTGGAAAACCGGGTGCCTCCGTCAAAGCGACAAAGATCGGCGGAAGAACAAACTCCGGCCTCTAAAAGAATCCGGCCGCACTCGTGGGTGGGCAGGCCTAGCTTTGCCGAGGTTGCGAAGGACAGGATCCTTATTGGGGTCCTGGACCGAGGCAACGAGCTCGGGTCCATACCAAAGGACCAGTGGAGGTGGGTGAAGGCAGCTCTGGCGAACGTCATCTTTGACGTTCTGCTGGAGAACCCTGGAACCCCCCCTGCCTGTAAGGACGCTGGTTGGTACCAGGGCCACATTAAGGTGGTCGCCTGTGAGGACCTGAGATCGGTGGCGCTGTATAAGGCCGCCGTTGCAAAGGTGGGCCCTGTCTACCCAGGGGCTAAGTTGGAGGTGGTAGACTGGAAGGACATTCCAGTCAGACCCCGGGCGAGGGCATGGGTTCCGGTGACACCATCGGCACCGGAAAGCATCCTAAAGATGCTTCAGGTGATGAACCCGGCCCTCCCAACAAGTGATTGGAGGGTCGTCCGGGTCGAGGACGCGGAAGGCCCTTCGAGACAAGTGGTCTTGTCCCTAAACAAGGAGTCCATCGGACTCCTTGAGAAGAGGCAAGGCCGCGTCTGCTATGGCCTCGATGAGGTCATCATTAAGGTGTACCGCGGGGACGCTCAGCGTGCCTCTGGTGCGGGTGCAGCAATGGACGTGGACATTGAGGCACCCGAACCGGAGCCGGAACCGGAACTCTCCGACGCTGAAGGCAGCGTCTCCTCTCAGACAAACTTTGCACCAACAATGCACAGGATGTTTGCGGAGGAGGAGCTGCTGCTCAGCGACGGAGAGAGCGTGGCTGATGTCACCGTCGTGGCTGGAGGGGAGGCAGCGGTTTTCTCGCATGAGAATTCTGCAGATAAACCTCCATCGATCTAAAGCAGCCTCAGCTGCTCTCCTAGGTCGCCTGAGCAAAGGCGACGTTACGGTGGTACTCATTCAGGAACCCTGGGTTTGTAACTCAAGGGTATGTGGGTTGAGTGCCACCGGCTTTAAGCTTTTCGTGGAGCGCGGTAAAGGTAAAATTAGAGCCTGCATTCTGGCTAAAGCAGATTTAAATATCTTTCTTTTACCTAATTACAGTGATGGCGACGTCACGGCAATTCTTGCGGAGATAGGGGGAATGTCACTGGTGCTGGCATCGGCTTACATGCCGTACGAAGCCGAGTACCCCCCTCCCTCTATGGTGCGGAACTTAGTGTCCAAATTTGAGAGCGGACACATGTTGGTCGGCAGCGACGCAAATGCTCACCATGTCAACTGGGGGAGCACGGACATCAATGATCGAGGTGAGTTACTCTTCAACTACCTTCTAACTACTAACCTACTTATATGCAACAAAGGTAGGGATCCCACCTTCATTACTAGCAATCGTAAAGAAGTTTTAGATATAACTCTATGCAGTGATAGTCTATCTGAATTGATCGAGAGTTGGAGGGTTCTAGATGAACACTCCTTCTCTGATCATCGTTATATTGAAATCGTATTGAACTTTTCTATTACCAGCCCAAAGGTGCGAAAAAACCTAAAAAACACAGATTGGTGCTCTTACAAAATGTTATTTGAGGATAGGCTAAACAGCGAACCTCTTATTGAACCTAATTGTATCGGGGATCTAGAGAACATGGTGGACGTTTTTACGCTGACCTGCTCAAATGCCCTAAATCAGGCTTGCCCTGAACCAAAACAATGGGGCAAACGTAAACCCCATTGGTGGTCACGCGAGTTGGACTCACTACGAAAATCTTGTAGGAAAAACTTCAACAAAGCCAAGAGACTTAGTCTCGAGCTGGTATGGCTAGAGTACAAAAAGTCTCTTCAGACCTATAAAAAAGCTTTAAGGGAGGCAAAGAGATCCTCGTGGAGAAACTTCTGCGGCGGCATCGAGGGTGCTTCCGAGACGGCCAGGCTAAGGAAGATTCTCTCAGGATCCCCTAACCCGATAGGTTTCTTGCAAAAGCAAGACGGTTCCTGGACCTCAACGGGAAAGGAAACCCTTGAATTGTTATTAGATACCCATTTCCCTGGTAGTACAATTGCGGAGGAAGGAACTCCTCCGCTCATCTCCTCCAACCCCGTTAACATACCGGTTTCGGAAGAAAAGGTTAAATGGGCTATCCAAAGCTTTAAACCATACAAATCTGCTGGGCCGGATGGGATAATACCTGCCCAGCTAATTGAGACACTGGAGCTGTCTGCAAAATGGCTCTGTACTATTTTCAGGGCCTGTTTCAAACTAAATCACATACCGTTGGCATGGAGAAATGTCACGGCTGTCTTTATTCCTAAAGCCGGTAAGGCCTCACACACAAATCCAAAGGATCTTAGGCCTATCAGTCTATCATCCTTTGCTCTTAAGGCACTTGAAAGGATTATTAGTAGCTACCTGTCCGATACCATCGACAGTAGACTACTGTCTAATGACCAACATGCCTACCGCAAAGGCAAATCTACTGAGACTGCACTCCATAGCTTGGTCGGCTATATTGAGAAGTCTCTCAGCGTTAAGGAATTCTGTCTTGTAGCCTTCCTGGACATTGAAGGCGCCTTTAATAACGTATTTCCAGAAGCTATAACTGGCGCCGTTAGGGATCTAGGGGTTGAACACTCACTGGTTGACTTTATCGGCCAGCTACTCTGTTGCAGAGTAGTAAGGGCTAAGCTGGGTGCGAGCGAATTGTCACGGCACGTGTCGAGGGGGACGCCACAAGGAGGCGTCCTATCCCCACTCCTATGGAACCTCACCGTAAACACGCTACTGCGAGATACGGCATGGGGTGGCGCAAAAGTCGTCGCGTACGCCGATGACGTCGCGATTGCAATCAGGGGGAAGTTTCCGCAGACATTATGCGAGCTGATGCAACGAGCGCTTCGGGAGGTATCCAAGTGGTCCACCCATTGCGGGCTCAGGGTCAGCTCAAGTAAAGTGGAACTTGTACTTTTCACGAGAAAGTATAAAGTGCCTTCTGTGACTCCACCGGTACTAAACGGTACCCGGTTAAGTCTTTCTACAAGTGCCAAATTTCTAGGCGTTATTTTAGATAGGAAGTTGAGCTGGAAGGAGAACCTAGTTCAACGTCATGAGAAGGCTTCTGTAGCCCTCTACACATGTAAGAGAGCCATAGGCAAGAAATGGGGGCTAAATCCCCGGATCTGTCGATGGATTTTCACAGCGGTCGTCAGACCAATACTCCTGTATGGGGTAATCGTGTGGTGGCCTGCATTAGAAAAAGAGGGTAACCTTAGACTACTCACCAAGGTGCAAAGATCTAGTATGATCTGCATAAGTGGGGCGCTCAGAACTACTCCAAATGAGGCCTTGAACGTCATTTTAGACCTTATTCCTTTAGATTTGGTTGGACAACAAATGGCAGCGATGACTGCTTTGCGACTAAGAGAGACATCCCAGTGGCACCCTGAAAGCCAAGGGCACTCTTGTATTTTGAATAAGTTCCGCTCTATTCCGAGCAGCACGGATCGGTGCGCCTTGACATCGGTCTCTGAAAGTAATTTTACTACACGTATTCCAAGCAGGGAGGAGTGGAAACTTGAGTTTCATACTCCACCTGATAGCATTGTCATCTATACAGATGGCTCGAAACTCGATAATAAGGTAGGAGGAGGCGTTTTCTCACGAAACCCTCTCCTGCAAATTTCCTTTAGGTTACCAGATCACTGCAGCGTCTTCCAGGCTGAGGTCTCAGCTATCAGGGAGGCGGTAGAGAAGATTGGGACCGGGATTACAGGAAGAGACATCTTCATTCTTAGTGACAGCCAGGCTGCAATCAGAGCTCTGAGCTCTTTCACTTTTAACTCTAACATCGCGCTGGACTGCCGCCTATCTCTGCAGGAGATGGCCAAGCAGAACAGACTGTACCTCATTTGGGTCCCTGGTCACCGGGACATAGAGGGAAACTGCATGGCAGACGAACTTGCAAGACAAGGTACGACCAAGCAGATTCTTCAAGATAAAGAACGCATTGGTATGCCGTTTGCCACTTGCAAACTGCTACTCAGAGATTGTACATATAAGCAAGCTGACAATAGATGGAGGCAAAATACGACCTGTCGAACCTCAAGGCAGATGTGGCCTAAATGGGACCGGAAACGGTCGCGCAGCGTTCTCTCTCTAAGTAGGGAAAACATTTCCAACGTCATCGGGGCTCTAACAGGGCACTGTCTGATAGGGAAACATGCTGAAAGGTTGGGAGTACCCTTCCGAAGATGCTGTAGGAGCTGCAAGAACGACGAGGAGGAGGAATCGATCTTGCATTTACTGTGTAAGTGTCCTGCACTGTGTAGAAGCAGAATGCGATATCTGGGATCACCGTTTTTTGATGACCTTAGTGAGGTTTCAATTGCCGAGGTAAATTGTCTGTTGAAGTTCATCAGCGAGGCAAAATGGTTTGGTGAGGGGTAATTTTTCCTTTTGGATGGTACAAATTTTTCCTTGTGGTAACACAATGGGCCTCCTAATATTGGCCTAAGTGAGCCGCTGTAGGCGGCTGCCACTCCAACCTACCTACCTAATACATAAGTGCGATAAGCGCAATTTTCGTAGACTCAGAGAATCCCCTCTTAAATTCAGCTGATTTTCATCTGAGAGTACAGCACAAAAGAATTACTCTAAAATTGTGATTCTACCTGGAGACGGAGCCTATTCGATATGGTTGAAATTGGAGTTACTTTTTGAATTTTCAACATAGGCGAGATAGGCACCGCAAAGTTTATGTTTAATAATGACGTTCCGAATGGAAATATGTATACACGAGTGGCTAGGCAAAACGAAGCCCAGCGTAATTACCAATGCACTGTGGTTCCGCCAAAGGCCAAAAATCAAACAAGCGATCAGAAAATATTTCCACAAAAAAGTAAACAATTTGTCTCTCAAATGTCCAGTCTTCTTATTTGCAAACCGGTTTTCGCTAGAAATCTAACGGGACTTTCTAAAAATAGACCTAAAAGCATGAACACGTGTTCACTTGCAAAGCGCAGCTGGGCGCTAATCAAATATTGCAGAGCAAAAGCGCACTTCAAAGTGATCTGGCAATGGTATAAGCTGACATATTATATTTATTTAAAATGGATTTTGAAGTTCAAGATACATATTTATTATATATTCTTAAATAAATAACAAATAATAGCTTTGTAGTTTTTTTGCAATTTATGTTTTGTCTAACCTTCTTGTTTGTACCGTTTTTTCGTGGTTTTTAATTTCTTTACCTTAAATTATAGTTGTGTTTCCAACAAATTCCACAATTGGATTCTTTTCCAGTGCACTTGCATGACTTTTAAGGTAATAAGTCCGCTAAGATTAGCTGCGGAAATTTGCGGATGTACTTGTAATCGTTAATTTACTAACGCCGTCTTAAGTTTTTCAAGGGCAGATTTGCCCTGCGAAGCCTCTGTGTCGCCTGCTGATTGTGCTGTGTCTTTGTTTACGTCTTTCGTGTTTGTATACAGTTTTCAATTAACATTAAATTAATCTTATATGACATTACTCTAATTATTTTTGGTCTTTTTTCTTTTAATTTTAATTTTACTTTTGAAGGTGAAACGTATCATTGTGTATTTTCACGCCTACATATTTTTGATTTATGGTGCGCAAAACAAGGTAGCAATGCAAATAAACTGCAACTAGTGATCGATGCTGTACAAAATGATATTGAGAATAACGGCTTCATATCTGAATTGACCGAACTTTTGAAATCGATTGGCTACATCCATATGTATTTAGAAGATTGGCAGATTTTTGGCTTCGTTACAATCGCAAAAAGTGTGCAGTACTTCAATACCAATATGACTGGCTCAACGTCAAGGAATCATTTATATTGAAATGTAAAGATAGGGTATCCCAAAAGACGGCGGAAAGTGCTCATCGCGGACGTCCAAAGCTTGATTTTGAGGAGTCTTCAGCGAGAACAGAGCGACGGCGTATAGCTTAGCTCGTCGAAATAGATGAGTCCGCTTTAAATGCTTTACAGAGTGAACATCAAGGGCAAAAATGTTTGGAAGCAGATCCTCTTGAGGTAATTTCTCTCATAATGGATGCCTCCATGTCGAAAAATCAATATTTGCTAATAAGAAGCTTTGTGAATAACAAACTCTCCTATGATTTATTTCCAAGCTATAAAAGTATTCTAGCTGCCAAAAAAGATATATACCCTGACAATATTTCAGTAGATGAAACTTACGCAGAAGTGGAATTGCAAAGTATATTGAATGAAACAGCATCTAGCATATTGGAGCTTCAAACAAAAGTCGTCGAAACAATCACGGATGATTCCATTGAAAATTTAATACTTATTGGAAAGTGGGGATTTGATGGAAGTACAGGTCACAGCGAGTACAACCAAAGCTTTTCCAATAATGATTTGCAAGACAAGAGCTTATTTGTTACATCATACATACCTCTCCAACTAATTTCAAAAACTAATCATAAAATAATTTGGGAAAACCCCGGCCTTCGTCAACACGTTACTGCAGGCCAGTTCGTTTTCAGTTCAAAAAAGAGACAACCGAACTATCAATAGACGAAGAAAAATATTATAAAGAGAAAATTAAAGTTCTTAAGGAGTCAGAAGTGCGTATGTGTAATAGAAGGACATTGGTCGAGCACAGCCTTCAACTGACTATGGTGGATGGCAAAGTATGCAACGCTCTAAGTGAGTCATCCGCTGTTATGTGGAGCAAAACCGACTGAAATGAATGACTTGGCCAAATGTTTAAGCAAAGATGTGCAGGGGCAATATTTCGAATTTGGTTTATCCCCACTTCATGCGAAAATACGGTTCTTCGAATACTTTTTACATTTGTCATACAATTCGGTTATCCAAATGTGGCAGGTTAGAGCTCCTGAGCAGAAATTACACGTTTCGGAAAGAAAAAAGGAAATTCAAGCAGCATTTCGGAAAAAATGGGTATAATAGTAGACAAGCCCAGAGATGGAGGCAGAGGATCGTCCAACGATGGAAATGTAGCCAGAAAATTTTTTTCAAGTCCAAAATTGGCTTCAGAAATTACCGGAATAAATGAAAATTTAATCGATCGCTGTGCCACTTTACTTCAAACTATCGCATCAGGGTACAAAATTAATGTACTTAAATTTAATGAATATGCCCTCGATACTGCCAGGGAGCTAATCAAAAAGTATCCATGGTACTATTTGCCGGCTACAGTACATAAGGTGCTAATCCATGGATCTGCTGTGATAGAGCATGCTCTTATATCAATCGGAGAGCTGTCGGAGGAAGCTGCAGAGTCAAACAATAAAGAATTAAAAAAAAAAAAGAAGCAGGCTGTGTCAGAGACACGGCCATTAAGTTTAACGTAGAATACGCCATCCGATAAGACAGAAAACATATGTAACAATAAATGATAAATAATACAAGCAAATGAATTTCTTTATTTTTTAACATACTAAACGTCAACTTCCAGCTGTTGTCGAACAGCATCAATCAGCATTGTTATTTTGCAGTGCTTGGCAGCATTTTCTCTTCTTTTACTCTACTTTAACTTGCCCGCCTAAAATTATGCAATACAAAGAAAGGGCTGCAGGAGTACATTTAAATCGCCCAATAGCAAACACTCAACCAAACACCACACACATATTTGTGTGCATGTGTTTATACAATTTTCATTTGAGAAATTTAAATATTAGGAAGATATCAACCAACATGAAATGTATGTCAAACGAAAGCTAACATCTTCATTTGACTACAAAAAAAAAAAAAAAAAAATTAATCGAGCCGTTTCCTTATAATTAAAGAAATAGAGATTACAACAATAAAAACCTGACATTGGTGCCCATACCGTAAGGTAAGACGTATTCTACGCCAAAAAATGTAGACTTTATCATAGCCGAAAAACTTCACGTATTCCACAAATACTGATGTATTAAATTTACTTCTTTTGCGGTCGGACCCATTTATAACTGGACAAAGAAAGCTTGGAAAAAAGGATAAGTTGATTCTGTATATGGCTTACTAGAGGAGACATTATAATATTTTGTTTTATAAATAATGGCTGTTTAAATTTCAATATATTAAATTTTTGTTTTCTCGTTTGCTTTACTTTTTTCAATTTGTTTTTTAATTTTGATTTTATAACCATGCTTTTAAAATACATTTTAAGAGCCTTGTAGAAAATTTCAGCACTCTACAACCACTAAAAGTATTTATGGCCGCGCCTCCATACAAGCGGAACCACTGTGCAATGTGACAATAAGCGTTTGGATGTAAAATTTATGTACAGTTGCAGCCTAATCGATAATACTTTCGTGCCGCCAAACGTTTTGATATGAAGCATGATGCTCGTTAGAGGAATAGTATGTTTCCGGACGTAAATATTGCATTCAAATCGAAATATTGTTATCAGACTGCTATTGCGTGTCTGGCAAAGGGAGCATTTATTTAATGAAAGAAAAAATATCGACAAAGCACTTTATACGGCAAAATATATGATGCATTGCAGATATGCATGGCAGTCCTTCACTCAGTACATTCCTTAACCAGGTTTCTCAATCGAGTTATACAAACAATTAATCAGGACCTTGTAGAGGCCATCAAATTAGCCGATGCTGCAAAAAAGGAATTGATCAAAAGAAGAGAATGTGCTGTAGAGATTCAGAGAAATCTTTGAAAATGTGAGAAAAATTAGTGAAGAACATGACTCTGAGTTGCGGAAGCCAAGACTTGCTTCGAAACAATCTCAGCGCTCCAACGCACCAGCTGATTCAGTCGAAGATTACTATCGAATCACCATTTATGTACATACCTTACCTCGATACTTTTATCACACATTTACAAGATCGATTTTTGAATCCTCGGAATATTTTATCGAATTTCGGCTGCCTATTCCCAAACAAGATGAAAATTTTTGATGAAAACTCATGTGTTGAATTATTCAAATCATACTCTGCGATTCTACGACAATTCCAGTGTAATATGGATTGCTGAAGTTCAACTTTGGAGACGACGCATTGCTAGGGAGGAAATCAAACATTCCCTTGAAGCACTTGACATTTGCAACGCAGAGGCTTTTCCAAATGTTAATCAAATTCTTCGAATAATGGCAGTTTTGCCCGTAACTACGGCGACGAATGAACGCTCCTTTTCAACGTTAAGTCGTGTGAAAACGTAGCTTCGATCAAATACATATGACTGAAGATCGACTAAACGGCTTAGCTTCCCTAAATATACATCGGGATGACAAGATTGATGTTCAAAGGGTTTTGGATGCATTTTTTTCGGTACCTCGAAGAGTCCGTTTGTTGACTGAAAGCCAATAACTATGGTATTATTCGCTATTTTTCTTTTGACTCAACGGTTAATAAATGTGCAATTTTTCACTATTGAAAGTCTTTCATTATTTGTTTGCCGATACTATTATAATTTTAATTGGCAAATATCATAAATTGTATTCAAAAAAAGCTTTTCGATAACGAATGCTTTATACAATCAATGTTCTTCTTCAGTTTCAATTTTGCATACACCTTGTCAAAAGAATTCGTTATCAAAAATCATAATATTCTCTGAGCATCCAAAAGTTCAAACATACATTATAAAATAATTATACATACATACCTATGTATATTAAAATGAAATTTTATTTTACATATGACCCACATATAAAGCTTGGGGGAGGAGGACAAGTTCCCGTTTTACCCTATCTGGAATGTCAATGATAATATTAGTGCAAGACTGTTGTTGTCATAGAATTTGTATATATTAGGTTAGAAGAGTAGGCAAAAACTAAATACATATGTGTGAATAAAAAAATATCAAACCAACTGCTATCGTAGCTACACCTTATATGAATTCGCCTTGTTTGTAGGTATGTATAAATAAAAATTGTAATTTAATATCGATAATAATTTTGTACATTCTGACACGCCTTGTCCGGTAGCGTTTTAAATAAAACTTGTACATACTTATGTAAATGAAAGTGTGAAAATACTCACATGTGCTTGATCTTGTAGATTCTCTATTTGTACGGGGTCCTTAAGCCCACGGGTTTCGGGTCGGAATAAAACAATTGCCTTCATGCAAGCGAATTCTGCCGGATCGACTAAAACTGCTTTATATTTGTAAAAAATTTCGTGCAATGTTCGAACACTCGCAGCCACCTGTAAGAATTTGAATAAATTTATTATTTTCCGTGTAAATGTGAATATATTTATACCATCAGTAAAATCAATGCATACATACATACATACATACATATGCAGTTTGTTACAAGCATATGACAAAAATAAGTGATCCTTTCCGTTTGATTTACTGATACGATTTGTATTGAGACATTCAAGGCGGTATTACTTAAACAGCTGATTGACTCACAAATGTCAACATTTCTTATTTCGTTCTAGTTAGAGAGTAAACAAGTAAGAGTATTTGTATTTACTTTACCTCTGAAATTTGACAATCACTCACGAAAAGCAAACAGAAAATACAAACAATACTTATATTTCTAACAAATCATTTAGGATTCCTATTTCAGAGCTTTTACGATCATATGAAAAAGGAGGTACTTGCGTTCTTGCAAAAGTCGACCTATATGAACTTCATTTAATATATCATAGAGCCATATTAATATTATTTAAATTAATAAATTGTCTTATAACAATGCACTCTTGCAGCACAGTAAACTTAATTTAAATTTCAGTTGATTTTCCCCCTCGCGGCAAGTAAAGTCTGACTTTATACATACAGTGCTGTGCATACGCTCAGCAACTCATCCCAACTTTCAATAAAGTGTCAAATGACCCTCAAATAAACAGTCATCAGGTAAACGTTTTAGTATTTATTGATAGCTTAGGTAAAAACAAAAATAATGCGTAACAACAAAACTTGTACTTTATTCTTTTACAGTTAAATAAAAAACAAAAACAAAATCAACTCAATAATAGGCTGTGCATAATCTAAGCAACTTTTTAATATTTTGTATAAGAACCGTTATTTTTTATAACGGCAGCACATCTTTTGGGCATTGATTAAATTTCTCAATGTAGTTTTTTCGATGCTTCTCCATTCTTTTTTAAATCCTTTAAACAAGTTGTCTTTACTTGTAAATCGACTTGATCCCAAGCGCCGTTTGACAATTGCAAACAAATTCTCGATAGGATTCAAGTCGGGTGATTGTGCCGGCCAATCAAGAACTTGAATCCTTTTCGTCCTAAACCAATCTTTAACTAACTTCGATGTGTGTTTCGGGTCGTTATCCTGCTGAAACACCCAACGAAGTGGCATATGCCATTCTGCATAAGGGAGCATCTTTGTTTCTAAAATGTCCTTATACATAAAACGGTCCATTTTGTCCGCTATTTTATGTACAGGGCCAAGCCGATTTCCCGAGAAGCATGTCCACACCATGACATTTCCTCCGCCATGCTTGACAGTCTGTTTACAGTAACGTGGATGTAGTCGATCACCTTTCTGGCGCCTTACTGTACACATGCTGTCTGGCAGAAACTACTACACACAATTTTTCGAACTAGCACATATAAATTTCTTTATAAACTTGTTTGGATTGAAAACGTTTAGGCGAGAAAGAGACGGCGCAGTCTTGATATGACAGAGTTGTTTTTGTTGTTCATCAAAAGTAGTTGCTTCCTGCAAAATATACATTATAACCCAGTACCAATTAATTATTTTCATACAATTCTATGGTACAACCCTAATTTATTGCTACTAAATGTTAGTTAGTATGATAAAAATTATATTTCACGTTTATTGTCCTTTAATAAAAGGGACACCCTAAAGAAACCGTGATATGCGCTGAAATCTGTAGAAGAGGAAAGAAAAATTTGAATTTCCCATTTTACTTAAACAGCCGAAGCAGTCCCAATCCAGCATACAAAAGGCGTCTGGTTTAAATCTTTATTTATTTAAGGCGTTGTTTGCGACAACAACAGAAGTAGAAACAGGAACAGAATTCAGTACATTTTTGACAGCTACTGAAACGACAACAGAACTCTGCGATTCTGGTGCTGCAAGAAACATAATCAGAATTCAGTACATCAGCAACAGGAACAGAAGCAAGATCTTTGGACATCTTTCTGTTGCTTATGATAGCAGAAATGTCAAATATTTGACTAACCAATGATTAAACCAATATTTTGCAGCATTGGATGCTCCTTTCCGTTTTGTTAAATAATTTTCCAAAAATATATTGAAGAATAACATGCGTATCGAACGAAAATACAAAATAATATGGAATACGCTTCGATTTCTGTTTATATTCTCCGTTGCACTGACCCGAAGAAACAAATACAGAAAAAATGGCAACAGACTGATGCCAGATTATTTATATATGTAGGTACAATAATAAAATTTTATTGCCCATTTGCAAACACTTTAATAAATAGTTTGTTGGAAGGAATATCAAAAGTGTGTTAAATAGAGGCAGTCTAGTTATGCAATTCTTTTCTAATTGTTAATCCAGCAATGAAAAATGGATTTGAAATTTTCAAATTCGTCATTAAGTTTTGTGAAAAGAACCAAACAAATGAGTTCAGCTCCACAAATATGAAAATAAAGTTTTTTTTTTGGTTCTATATACAGAACAACATTGAAACAAAATTGGGATGCATTTTAAAGAAAGCTTGATTCATAATCTACATAGACTCTTCAAAAATATGTGCAATTGATTTTGAGTATGAAGAAGATTGCAACATTCACCCAAGTTAAAATTCTAGCTTAAACAACATTAAGGGTTATACCAATCCAATACAAATGATCTAGCTGTTGTTGTTGTTGTTGTAGCGGCTAGTCGCGCCCCGTAAAGAGCGGATTCACCCATGGTCGTTGTCGTCAAACTCATCTAGGGGGAGGCCCAGGAAACGTGCTGTTTCGACAGGGTTGGACCAGAGGGAGAGGGGGGTTAGATGAGTGGGTTTGAGAGGGCATGTGAATAGGTGGTTGGTGTCGTGCGGAGAATCTCCACATGCCGGACATGTGTTGGGTATGTCGGGGTTGATTCTGGATAAGTAGGAGTTGAGCCTGCTACAGTATCCAGATCGTAGTTGTGCCAGAGTGACGCGGGACTCGCGGGGCAGCAGGGACTCCTCATCTGCTACAGGTGGTGGTTGGGCTCCGATGACTGCATTCGCCTGGCGGGAGTCAATGATGTTCGTGACTGTGTCTCTGTGGATGTTGCTTAGGACCCGCCGGTACGCCTCCGGATCCAGCGGTTGTGTGATGAGTGGCTGGATCTCGTCCTTTAGTTCTAGTAGATGTCTTCTAATGTGCCTGGGGGGCAGTTCCACGGCAAGCAGGTGCCCGTTTGGATGCCCCGAGCGGTGACATCCAGCAAGGAACTGCTTGCTGAGCATGAGGTTGTGCTCCTTAACTCGGAGCACATTGACCTCTTGGTGGAGATGCTCCTCAGGCGACATCAGAAGACATCCCGTCACCGTGCGGAGTGCGGCGTTCTGGCAGGTCTGCAGCTTCGTCCATTGTGTCCTGCTGGTTCCCGGCGACCAAACTGGCGCAGCATAGTTTATTACCGGCCGGCCAATCGCCTTGTATGTTGCCAACAACGTTTCTTTGTCTTTGCCCCAAGAGCTGCCGGCGAGCGACTTGAGGACATTGTTGCGGCTCTGTACTTTATTGGCGATTGCGGTAGTGTGCGCGGAGAAGGAGAGCAGGCTGTCGAAAGTCACCCCCAGAATCTTCGGGTGGTTAACCGTCGGAATGGGGGTGCCATCGATGTGGATGTTAAGATCCAGCCTGACCTCCTTCGTCCAGGTGGTAAAAAGGGTCGCCGAGGACTTGGCAGGGGACAGCGCCAGGTTTCTGCTAGTGAAAAATTGGGCAAGATCTGAGAGATATCCGTTCACTTTCAAACACAGATCATCAATTGCATTGCCGGTTGCCATTATCGAGCAATCATCAGCATAGGAGACAATCGTGACTCCCTCTGGCGGTTGAGGGAGCTTGGAGATGTAGTGATTAAACAGTAATGGGGACAGGACGCCACCCTGCGGTACCCCTTGTTTAATCCTCCTTGGTTTCCATGTTGTATCTCTAAACCATACCGATGATTGACGACCACACAGGTAATTCGCGGTCCACCGTTTCAGTCCCTGCGGGAGAGTTGAGGATTCCACGTCAGCTAGTAGCGTGGAGTGGCTAACTGTGTCGAAAGCTTTCGACAGATCCAACGCTACTAGGACGGTTCTCTCGCAGGGGCGGTTTTGGTTAAGACCACGGTTCACCTGTGTGTTTATGGCATTAAGTGCTGTTGTTGTGCTGTGCACTTTCCGGAAGCCATGTTGATGCTTAGCTGACCCAAGGTGGTATGTATAGTACGGGAGGAGTAGGGCCTCAAGTGTCTTTACCACAGGTGAAAGCAGGGAAATCGGCCGGTAGGAATCACCCTTGTCGGCCGGTTTCCCTGGTTTCAGTAGTGCGACCACCTTCCCAACCTTCCAGATGTCTGGAATGATGAGGGTGGCCATAGACAAATTGAGGATCCCGGTGAGGTACTCAACTCCCGCGGGGCCTAAATTCTTCAGCATCAACACGCTTAGCCCGTCAGGGCCAATGGCCTTGGAGGCTTTCGCCTTCCCGATGACCTCCTTTACCTCGCCACAAGTGAAGGTAAGAGGCGCGCTGTTGTTCGGTATTTTGCGCAGCCTCCTGGTCACCTTCCGCTTGGTCCTATCCCCCGAAGGATGCAGTATAAACTGTCGGCTAAAATAGCTCGCGCATCTCTTCGGGTCCGACGAGGCACGATCCCCGAATGAAATTTCCACTCGGTCGTCGTGCTTCGTCGGGTTGGATAAGGACTTCACGGTAGACCAAAGCTTACCAACACCCGTGACCAGATTACAGGACTTCAGATGCTCCTCCCACTTGTTCCGCTTGTGTTGGTCAACCAGCCTCCGAATCGCCACGTTTAAATCCTGAATATTAGGATTACGGGGATCGGAGCGGCGAAGGTGGTCGCGTTCGTTCGCTAGAGCGGCCGCTTCAGCCGGGAAGTTGGGACGGATCTCAGGGATCCTCCCTGCCGGAATGAAGCGGGCCGCAGCTGACGCAACCACCTTGCGGAACTTATGTTCGCCTTTTCGAACGTCGGTGGGAGCGGGAAGAGACCTGAAGGCATTTTCGGTGAACTCCGCGAACCTGACCCAGTCAGCCTTTTTAAAGTTGATATAGGTCCGATGGTCCGCGGAGACAAAGTCAGCAGGTCTGTCAATCGAGATGATTATAGGTAGGTGGTCTGATGCAAGCGATAGCATAGGTCGCCACGTTATGCTATTTATCAGACCTGCGCTAGCTATCGTTAGGTCAGGCGAGCTGCTGCAACTACCCATAATCCTGGTGGGGGCATCATCATTCATCGTGCAGAATGTCGAGTCGTCTATCTGCTCTGCCAAATCGTTTCCCCTCCGATCAGCTGGTAGGCTTGAATGCCAGAGATCGTGGTGCGCATTAAAGTCACCTACTACCAATCGGTTTTCACCTCTGAGGAGCGCACCTATGTCAGGGTGATATCCTGCCGGGCAGCAGGTGACAGGGGGTATATAAATATTAAATATTTCGAGCTCGACATCGCCTGACCGGACAGCTATTCCTTGACATTCTAAGGTAGTGTCCCTGCGGTCGATGTCTTCTTCAATAAGACGATACTGCACTGTGTGATGGGTGATGAATGCTAAGCCACCACCATTACCTCGCTCGCGATCCTTACGATGCACATTGTAGCCGTTGCAACTCAACAGAGTTGAGTTGCTGTGCAGTTTCGTTTCTTGGATCGCAGCTATTGACAGATTATGCCGACTCATAAAGTCGGTTATCTCCTCAATCTTGCCCTGCAGCCCATTGCAGTTCAGCTGAAGGAGTCTCGTTTGCCTCGGTAGAGTCGTCGCGGAGAGGGGTGTGAGGGAAGGGTGATGTTGCCCACCTGGACCCTGCTGCACATGCAATGGCACGTTGGGCTGCCTTATGGTGTTGTTTGGCAGCGCCGCCACTGGCGCGTGCGGTTGCGAGGCTCTACAACAGGGAGCCAGGTAGTCACCCGACCATTCACGTGTGGTGCGCAGGCCAGAACACACCCGAAAGTGACACCAGCCTTGGCACGAATTGCACCTGACTGATGCCGCATTCCGGTATATCCTAGCCTGACACACGGAACAGACTGTGTGGGGTACCAGGAGCTGCTGGCTATTCCCCACACGGGGGGCGGAGCTAGGTTGAGGGGGGGGAGGGGAGCGACCATGTTGTTGTGTGCTCCTGCGAACCGTAGAGGTTCTGCCGGTGCTAGGCACCGGTGCACTAGGTGCAACTAGGGGAGCCGTAGAGGCTATGGGCGCCATAGGGCGCGAACAACATGGGGCCACATAGTTTGTGGACCACTCCTTGTGGGTTTTAAGGCCTGAGCAGACCTTAAGATGGCTCCATCCGTCGCACGAATTACACCTTACCGAAGTGGAGTTCGGATGGAGCTTTTTCTGGCAAACGCAGCAAAAATAGGTTTCTGGACCAGGGTTTGACTCGATGCCAGCCCTGACCAGAAGGAGGTGAAGCAACCCTGCTGCAAGGAGTTGCTCCAGGAGAGACAGACAACTTATGGGGTAGGCCGATCTAAACAGGGTTAGATTGCCGAAACAACAGTCCTTGGCCGGGTGAAACCCGGGTCATTCCGGTACGTAGAACCGACTGTCGTGGGAATGATCTAGCTGTTGTAAATGCCTTTGGTGATTTGAAAATGTCATAATGCTTAGTTATTGTTTGAAATTGTGAATTGTCCTATTGATGAGATAGGGTCACGTCAAGAAGCTGGATTCATCCTAAACAAACTGAATTTAAAATGGGAAATTTCAAATGAGCTGCTTGGACTTAGACCAATCAATTGGGAGCAAACCCAATTTCAGAATTTTTGTAATTTAGTTAATGTGGAAGCTGAAAATAAGATTCCAAATTTTGGGAATATTACTTAGTAAAAAACTATTACGAAACTAAAAAATTTTAAAGTTATGACCTAATGACTGAGAGACTAATTTAGACTTGGGGTTTTGGGTTAAAGCAATGTTAACAAGCTTTACCTGTTTGATTTATAAGGCTGTCGTCAGTATCTGACATACATTGCTTCATATACATTGGGCATACATATCTACTTATTCGTTTCTTACATTTACGTATCTATGTATGTATGTCTACTGGTCAAAATTGGTCTGGTTTTTGTATTTAGTTTCGCATTTTGGGCGGGTTACACAAACTTTGGTATATTTGAAGATATGAGTATAAATAATATATATGTAAAAATAAGCATATATCTCGAATGTGATTTATTTCACATAAAGCTGCTACACGAATTAGTGGCGGCTTTGACTTTGACTTAAATTAGTTGAGTTTTAATTCTACAACATGGCAAGGGTGGAGTATAGTATTATTAGGAACCCAGGCGAATTCAAATCAGGTGGTATTATAAGCACAAAATAAAAAATCACACTAACAAAATATACCTACGCACAATGACAGTATTGATAAGATTTATACATAAATTTCCAAAGAAGTAACACTGTTTTAGCTAAAGGAGATGACATGTGAAGAGTGAGGAGCAAAGCTGTTTTTGTATCAAACCTTTCATTATTGAATCATGTATTGCGTATAAAAAATTGCTTTGGAAAAATAATGGAAACAAATTATAGTTTAAAAGAATTACGTTTTCGTTTATTGAACGAAAGTAATTATGAAAATTGCTGTAGATGGATTTTGGCATGCTGCATACTTCACAAAATTTGCTACATTTCATACATCTTTAATACCTCCATTGCCATCCTTCCCTTCGTTTCAGCTCTTTCATTTCAATTTTTATTATAAATATTTATTATTCCCTCTTCACTTTTGCTTTTTTCTTTGTCCAACAAAAACTTTTGCTGTTGCAATTCTAATTACTTTTCGTTCAAAGCTAATTCTTTATCTTTTACTTTTGTTACATTTGGATTGGTTGTTAAACTCCTTTCGGCGTCTAAAATATCTGCGGTTGACAGTGAACTGCTTTCGAAACACACAGCATCTGTTATATTTTGAGCTGCATTCGGCATTCAAATCTGCAGGCGGCATTGAATTTTCTGCGGTATCCAAAACCGATGTGTTGAAACCAAACTTCTTGTAGCCAAATATGTCGTCCAGATTACTGAAGAAAAGGCAAATTATACCCAAAAAAGGAAATGCTTAGAATTTTATAGCAAACTAGCTGACCCGGCGAACATTGCTCCGCCTTAAAGCAATAAATGAGCAGATTCTTGATTTAATGAGTTTAAATTTTTTATTAGGATAATAAATATAAGTAAGTACCAAAAATCAATTATTGTAATGATTCTTTATTGGCCATGTATTTTAGTGCATAGGCTGCACTCTTCAGTGAAGCACCTTGTGATAGACGATATTTTCAGTTTTATTACTATGTGCAAGAACAAATAACGCAGCTGGTCTTCCGACCCTTGAACATGCCGCATATAATTGACCATGGGAAAAACATGGATTTTCTAGATTTCGACCACAAACTTTCAAGGATTGGCCTTGTGATTTGTTAATGGTCATGGCGAATGCAAGACGGATCGGAAATTGAAGTCGTTTAAACTCAAACGGCATGTCGGTTGGGATCATCGGTCGTAAATTATGCGGTGGTAAGCCAGGCACATCCAAGGAGTTTAAAAATTCAATTGGATAGTTGGTGGCATCATCTGCATTTGTTGCACAGTCAATAGATTTGAACAAATGTAGTGTACTAATGACCTCATTCTGAATTATGTAGTAGCAATGAGTGCAATGGCCCAGGTGGGGGAGTCAATAATGGCAATTTCACTTTCCCATTAAGGCAGCACTTGGCGTTTCTCCGGAAAACTTCAATACTCGCAAACCACATCCATTGGCCCAATGCGAACGCTAGTATGCAAGCAGTAATCAGTGCTGCAATCATATCGAAACGCTGCTCGATTCAAATCAGTACTTGATAAATTTCTCCTTGTGCGTCGAAAATTATCAAGATGTTGATCTCTTAGGTTTGCTCGATGATTTCTCATAGCCAACCGCGCCCTTGCACGGACTGCCTCGCTTTGCTCTTGTGATTGAGAAGCACGAAGTCGAGCTATACTAAAGCGGCGCTCTTCACGTGCACTTTCTTGTACTTCTTCAGTCCTTTCATTCCCAACGTTTTGCATCCTAGTTGCATTACGGCTTTTTCGGGGAAGATTTGATCGTCTTGGACGCGGCATTTTAATGATAATAATATCGACACAATATTTATAGACACTCGAAACAAACACAAAAACCGGTAAACTTCAAAATTTCTAACTGTCAATTTTTCACCCAACAAAATTCGTAAAAGTAAACAAAATACATGTTAATATTGGCAATTCACACCAATTACATGGGTATTGCCCTTCTCCGCTAGATGTCACTACAATTTACATCGATATTACCTTTCGCCGCCAGAGTACATGTAAATTTTGATTTTCATACAAAAAAGCAAAAGCAAAATATATGAAAGGCGAAGAAAAAAATCAAATTTACCGTTTTTTTTTGTCGTCCCACGGTAACGGGATAAAAAGTATCTTATAACCTGTTCCTGGTTCTAAGCTACCTCCCCACCAATTTTCAGCCAAATCGGTTCAGCCGTTCTTGAGTTATAAGTGGTGTAACTAACACGACTTTCCTTTATATATATAGTAGATATTTCATTTTCAAATTACTTTCTGTTGTCTCGCCGTCCTGCACAGCCAGCTCTGGTCGAATTCTGCCAATTTCGCGTCTTTGTATAACATTGGCGCAAGTGTCTTGCCTTCAGACTCACCAATGAACAATCCATCTCTAGCTTGTGTGCTTCCAAAAAACGTGTATACTACGCCTGCGGTTTTTGGTTCCATATTATTTTATCCCTCTTGCTTACACAAGTGCAGCCGTTTGAATTGGTGAAGTTATAAATAATTTTACTAATTAAATTACGGGGACGACTACGCCTAAATACCTAAATACGCTTTCTTACAATAAACCCAACCAGGTGCTGCTGGTGTTTTCCCGTGTGACTTGCCAAATGCAATTCGGCAATTTACCGCTTGCACTAGCGCTCTGTTCCCCTATGGGCTTAGCTGCTGCAGCGATAGCTAGTTGTTGTTGTCACGCGCAACCCAGTGAATGCACCGTCAGCACCGTTGACAATATCGATGGAAGAGAAGTTGTTGTTTTATGTTATTATATTATTTGGTTCAAACCTGGCCACGCACCGTCAGCAATTTCGTACGTATACGTGAGTTTATTTCTTTCAAGCGTTTGTATGAAAATAGTACATATTTGTCTTATGGATATTATGTTTGTCCCAATACTGAAGGAATCTGAATTATTCCACTTTCAACGTTGTTTTAGCCAAATTTATTATTTAACGATTTGTTAAGTGACTGTATGAGAAAATAATTTCGTTTTTTGCAAAAATTGATTTTCACTATTTGTATGTACATATGTACATATGTACGTAAGCACTATTTGTAAATTCGCTCTAAAATAAAAAGTGGTTGTACTTATGGGTATTTATTTCAATATCATTACTGACGAGGGGATTGTGCGGCATGGTGAGCAACTACATACAAGTGAAAAATCTAAGCCCACATACGTAAACATTTTGGGCATACCTGAAATCACCTGTTTTGGAAGGATATATTTTTTTGGCTAAACACTCCATTTTTGGAGTTCAAAAAAATGCGTACTAATAACTGTTGGAGCAAATATGAAAAAACGTTAAATTGTGTTGGAAAAATGCCACAAAAATGTATGGCGTTGAACTTTACTTATTTATGCATTATAAATGTTGTTAAAATTAAATTAAATGACTTTTTGTTAATTTTATAAATCTTTTCCAATCTATCTCAAAATACAACAATGTATTTATAAATCTTCTCAAAACTACATCAAAATACAACAGTGTTGTTGAAGTTCTTCTCTCATTTCTTTTTCATGACAAGTAAAATAATTGTGATGACAGTAATATAAGCTAAGTAATTTAAATGCGTAGTTACGAATTCGGAGCTTCGCTCCGCAAAATATAAAAACAGTATGCTGTAATCCGCTCATAACTCTCCACAGAGTTGCCAACCAAAAGCAGGGAATTAGAAGTTCAATCGCTCAGGTTTTTTAGATATAATAAGGCCACATTTATTGAAAATTTGTAAGAAAGTTTTTTAATACTTTAAATTCTCTAGCTGCTGCACGCTTGCCTTATGAGCAAAAACATGCTTCAGCCAAAATTGCATGAATATGCAGAGGATAATGTTATGTAATGGTCTAATATATATATTTATATTCATTAATCAAATGCTTACTTACTTACTTAATTGGCGTTATAACCGCTTAAACGATTTTGGACGGACTTCTCCTATAATTAGTGGTGTGCGTCTACGCTGACTCCGAATGGCGAATTTTTTTTTGAGAGAAGTTTTTTCATGGCAGAAATACACTCGGAGTTTGCCATTGTCTTGCCTCGGGCAGGATTTGAACCCGAGTGAAGCGGGCACATGCTACACATTCGTCTACGGCGGCCACCAAAAAAACTGAAACACAATACATATGCAAACTTCACCTCATATAGTACATTGAACTTTGGCTTTGCTTTATAGTGATGCGAACAACCTTATGCCCACACATATACGGCATTGTCTAGACATGAATGGCTTATATACTATCATAAAAGAGCCACTGTCCCAAATTCATTTATTATTTGGATTAAATATCTTAAATGAAGTATATTTTGCAGTAGAAACCACAAAGCATGGTATTTGGGTTCTGTAATAAAACTAGTTAATCTTATATGTATATAAAAATGAAGAAAAGTATTTTATAGGCGCTCAAAGATTCCATTTTTATGAAACTTTCTAAGTAGGTTCATGAGATCCTCGGGCTCAACATAGGATATATCTAAATATGGAAAAGTGGACGGTGCCTCGCCCCAATAGAGGAGAAATTTTGAATTCGTCTTATCTCCGCAACTATTCGGTGCAGATGAATCATATTAGGGTATATATTTAAAAGCAGGGACGGAAAATAATCATTACTTTTCAAATTTCAGTCAAAAAAATCATTATGTTTTAAGCGTCGCATAAGACTTTTAAGTATACACAATTAGTTGTTTTTAGGTATTTAACCATAATCTACACTGATTTTTATTTTACGAGTTTTTCCAATAAAAATTAAAAATAATAATTAAAATTTAAGCTTTATTTTTTCGCTCAAAAATAATGATTATGTTTTGATTTTTATTTTTTTCTCTCAAAAATAATGATTATTTGATTGATTTTTATTTTTTCGCTCAAGAATAATGATGTTTTGATTTTTATTTTTTTCGCTTAAGAATAATGACTATTTTCCGATTTTTTTTTACGCTCAGGAATAATACTCCGTAACCCATTAGAACTCCTTTTTGCGTGAGCGGCCTTTGGCCGCGCTTCAAAAAAATAACCCTGGCCGGACAAACTCCGGCTACGCCATCAACAGTATTTCCGCGCAGAACTCCTTTGCATTTTGTAAAAGGGTAAAGTATTGTACCAAAATAACAATTGCTTAAATTTAAGTTTGTCATGTTGCAAAATAATTGTTAAGTATGCATTTAATAAAATTCAACAATAAGAACAGGGCACACAGTATTTCCGCGCATAACTCTTTTTTGCATGAGCGGCCTTTGGCCGCGCTTCAAAAAAATATCCCTGGCCGGACAAACTCCGGCTACGCCATCAACAGTATTTCCGCGCAGAACTCCTTTCTGGGTGAGCGGCCTTCGGCCGCGCTTCAAAAAAATAACCCTGGCCGGACAAACTCCGGCTACGCCATCAACAGTATTTCCGCCCAGAACTCCTTTCTGCGTGAGCGGCCTTCGGCCGCGCTTCAAAAAAATAACCCTGGCCGGACAAACTCCGGCTACGCCATCAACATGAAATAATATTAAATTGAAAATATGGTCGAGAGTCACTGCGTGCCAGTATGCCATATGGCCGAATGTCCACTTTAGAAAATTGAAAATATGGTCGAAAGTCACTAGCCTTTGCCATATGGTCGAATGTCCACTTTTTTGGGGACTTTCGGCCATTCGGAATTTTCCAATCAAAACAAATTAGAAACATATGCAGATATAGTTGACCGCGTTTTAAAAAATTATGAAAATAGATTCAGTGATTTTAATATCATTCGAAATGTAATAGAGCTTCACAATAATCCGTTATATTGCACCCTCCATAACCAAGACCCTGAGACTCAAGAAGAATTACTTAAGATGCGGTGTGATTTATCATTGCCTATTGAATCACAAATTAATTTATGGAAGAAAATAGATGAAAAAATACATTTTAATATAAAAACAGAAATTTTAAAATTATATTCCATGTTTGGATCCACATATATGTAGATGTGAAGTTTCATTTTCAACACTTAAATTGGTCCAAAATAAGTATATGCACAATCTTTCGGATCAACATATAGCTGACCTAATTCGAATTAAGGAGTATATTTCTGAGATTAATGTGGACAAAGTAATGGAAAACTCACTGATCAACATTTGTAGAAATTGCACTTAAATCATTTTCATTAATATTATGAGAAAAAAATTGCTCAGTATTTTTTCAGTGTACTTTTCTGCCAACACAGTTTTCAGAAACGCTTTACACACACAAGTGAAAGCTACATACTATTGCATTGGAACACAACCCAGTAGCAAATGATTTCATAGCTGAAAAAAGTAAGCGAGTTGGTAATAGGTTAATTTTGTTTTTGTTTTATTTTGCTTTACCACTGAAAAAGTAAGCGAGTTGGTAATAGGTTAATTTTGTTTTCGTTTTTTTGGCTTTACCACTGAAAAAAGTAAGCGAATTGGTAATAGGATTTTTTGTAGGTGAATTCCCAATAATTCGTGTACCGTTATCTCTGCGGCGTCTTAAATCATTTCGTTGTGAATAGTGGTTTGTAGTGTACAAATATTTTAAAATGTATAGCAAACGTCATCAAAAATGTTTAATTAATCAAGAAATTAATGAAATAATTAATTCGAATAATGTAATAACACAAAACAAAGTAGCTTTTAAAAATTTTGAAAGCCTTAACAATGTTCAAGTTGGTAAGTTAAAACTAACATGAAATATGTATATAGATAGTAGCTATATAATTTTATCATTCTTTATATTTACAGAAGCCGTTCAAAAAGATGGATACACGAAAGCTGATTTTGTCAAAGACATTAAATCAGCTTTCAAGATGGGTAAAAATCGCCTCCACAAAGCGGGCTCGTTAAAAAGGAAGCACAGTTTAAATGCAGCTGATTAAATAAAATCATATATTAAAACTTATATTCAAATTTCAACTTACTTTTTTTATTATTAAAAAACAATTAAAAAGCAAAACAAAATGTGTAGTTGTGAATGCATATGAGTTGGTAAGGACTGATATACTCCTTGTTCAAAGCTAACAAGTTGGTAAGAGCTGATATAAGTTATCATATCATGCCTGCCTTTACTATTTACGTCACTTGGCAACAGTATGAGCCAGCAGCTCCCATACCCTTGATCTTGTTTTTCGCATACACGCCGTCTTTAAATTCTGCCTAGCAACGATTTAGACGCAATGCAATGTCCAGCTATGGTATTCAACAATATTTCAACAAGATCATCACCTGCCTAGCAACAATACGAGCTGGCATAAAAAATCAATACCTAACACAATAGTACAGCCCAACTAATATCATTGGCCCGTAGTCATAGTCAAATAAAAGTCGGATCTAAATACGTTAAAGCATACTTTAGCTTAAAGTATACTTTATCTTAGTCATAGTCGAGTTAAATCCGGCTTTTTCGGTTAAAGTCGAATTTATAGTTAGAGTGCCGAAAAGCTGTTACTAAACCATTTAGTAAACTGTCAAAATAATTATAAATCTGCATCTTCGGTGCTAAAAGTTGTGTTTTTTTGGTGAAACTTAAATTAAAGGAAAAAAATGAGCCGTTTTGATAATATTGAACGGGATTTCAGCATCATTAGTGATGCTACTTTGATTAGACGGCCAAAAATGTATAAAACCAGAATCAACCCTTTTGAATTAGAAGACAGTGATTTCTATTCTCGGTATCGGTTCGACAAAGCCACGGTGGAGTTCATTATTCGAGCTTTAAATATGGTAAATCCGAGAAATAATAGAGGTCTTCCGGTACCAGTGAGCACACAAGTCTTATGTACTCTTAGATTCCTAGGAAGAAATGTCCATCAAAGTGATGTTGGTATGTTAATAAAGTGTAATTTAATTTTCTAAATGATATTCCATAATATTATAGCTGATCTGCACGGTTTATCCCAGAATTCTGTAGGAAGGATAGTAAAAGAAATATCCAAAAGAATTGCAATGTTACTGCCACACTTTGTTCGATTCCCAAGCAGAAATGAGCTGAACGAAGTAAAGAACAAATTTTACCGATTAGCTCGGTTTCCGACCGTGATCGGAGCAATCGACTGCACCCATGTGCGAATTAAATGCCCTTCAAAGAATGTGGGCCCAACTATGGCAGGTCACTTTCTGAATAGGAAAGGATACTATTCCTTAAATGTTCCGGTAAATAACCAAAAATGCGCCATAATATATAAGTGAATGCGACAATAGCGTATATATATTTCACAGATCGTATGTGATGCAGATTGCAAGATCCTTGATATTGTTGCAAGGTCACGCGGCTCCAGACATGATGCTCGAATTTGGGACAACTGTCAGCTTAAAACTCGTTTGTTGGAAAGCAAATCAGAACACAATGGTGTACTAGTGGGAGATGCAGGCTACCCTAACTCATCTATACTATTGACACCAGTTAGAAATCCGTCCACAACCAAAGAAGAAAGGTAGTAGTTTTCAAATTTATTCCTGAAATATTACATTTCTGAATGTTTCTTTGAAGATATAATAGAAGCCACATTGCAACTCGTTCCAAAATAGAATGCCTGAATGGACTGATAAAATCTAAGTTTCGTTCAGTTTTCGAGAGGTTGAGGGTTGACCTAGATACTGCAAAAAATATAGTTCTCGCTGTTGCTGTACTTCATAACATCGCCAAAGAAAGAAACTTTTCATGTGAGTCCTACATTTTAACTAAACAATTAATTATACTGAAATATATTTTCATAGTTTTGGATGTGGATAGCACTACTAACGGCGTATCAATTGCACAAAGCAGCGACATTCTTGAAACGACTTCAAATTCAGGGAGAGCATACAGAACTGCATTTATTAATAAATATTTCTGACTACTACCTCACTAATCTTAAGTAGAAAACAAAAATTATTCATATATAAGTATATGCATATGCATATTTATTTCGAACTTCAATAAACATCTCTTTTTTGTACTTCAGTACTTCATATCATTTTCATTTGCAAATAATAAACCAATACCAGCTGATATAGTATGCCTCTTGGAGATGGGGTTTTTTTAATCGATAAACAGTAATATCGCATAAGAAGAACAATATTCCACATAAATTCTGGCTTTTATCTTTATATAAAAGCATACAAACTCTTTTCAAACTTATTTTAACAATTAATAGCAATAAAATCACCATTTTATTGTGAAATTATCAAGTTAAAAAAATATCATTCGATAAAATATATCCATTAGTTCATTTTTGACATTTTCCCCTCCAAAATGTCATCTCTATATTTGCAGCATTGCCATTTCTGCAAATTTACTGATTGACAATGTTGTCATTAGTTAGTACCATGTACTAAACTGACTATGACAAGACTAAAAATAAATTCGACTTTATCTTTTTAGTATTTTACTAACTAAAGTCGGATTTTATGTTGGACTATGACTACGGGCCTATATTTTCAATGTTTTCCAAATAAAAAACTGTAAAAAAGTATTATAGGTATCCATCCGAAAACGTTTGATAGAAATGAAAATTGGTCGAGATCATAAAAAATTATTTTTATTAGTTTTCAAAAATATAGTTATAGTTTTAGTTAAATGCATGATCAGTTTATTAAAACGCTGATAAAACTCAGTCGATTGCAATGAAAAGAGAAGTAATATCTTGACTTATAGGCCCGTAGTCATAGTCAAATTAAAGTCGGATCTAAATACGTTAAAGCATACTTTAGCTTAAAGTATACTTTATCTTAGTCATAGTCGAGTTAAACCCGGCTTTTTCGGTTAAAGTCGAATTTAAAGTTAGAGTGCCGAAAAGCTGTTACTAAACCATTTAGTAAAGTGTCAAAATAATTATAAATCTGCATCTTCGGGGCTAAAAGTTGTGTTTTTTTGGTGAAACTTAAACTAAAGGAAAAAATTAGCCGTTTTGATAATATTGAACGGGATTTTAGCATCATTAGTGATGCTACTTTGATTAGACGTCCAAAAATGTATAAAACCAGAATCAACCCTTTTGAATTAGACGACAGTGATTTCTATTCTCGGTATCGGTTCGACAAAGCCACTTACACTTGCTTTGCCCTCCATCGTGTTTAATTTTTCATTTGCAAATAATAAACAAATACCAGCTGATATGGTATGCCTCTTGGAGATGAGTTTGTTTTAATCGATAAACAGTAATATCGCATTAGAAGTACAATATTCCACATAAATTCTGGCTTTTATCTTTATATAAAGCATACAAACTCTTTTCAAACTTATTTTAACAATTAATAGCAATAAAATCACCATTTTATTGTGAAATTATCAAGTTAAAAAAATATCTTTCGATAAAATATATCCATTAGTTCATTTTTGACATTTTTCCCTCCAAAATGTCATCTCTATATTTGCAGCATTGCCATTTCTGCAAATTTACTGATTGACAATGTTGTCATTAGTTAGTACCATGTACTAAACTGACTATGACAAGACTAAAAATAAATTCGGCTTTATCTTTTTAGTATTTTACTAACTAAAGTCGGATTTTATGTTGGACTATGACTACGGGCCATTGTTATTAATAGCGCTTGTTTAGCGACAGTAGAAAACCTCAAGTAACCTTACGGTACCCAAATATCAAACCAAGAGCATCGCTTAACAACAGCTTCATAATGGGTTTGGGTCAGTCAAGCATTAAAACAACAACTTCATAATGAGCGTTTGTTAGCAATGCATCAGAATAACAGTCACACAAATTGCACAAGATCAAGGCATGATGTTACAACAACAATATAGTCAGACAAAGGGTATTTAAGGCGGCACATTAGTATAAGAAAGGCAGTCTCGATTAGTCTTAAGAATTGTATGATAAGTCGTGTGCGGAAAATAAAGTATTTATCAAAAATTAAAAAGTGAATTTTATATTGATAACCCGACCCACTTAACTGGCGCCCAACTTACGGGAACGAATTCCTAAGTCCAAAATAATTAAAAACTGTGTCGATGTTAAATAACACTAAATAAAGTGAACTTAAGCCCAAATCGTTGTAAGACGATTGAAATCTAATAAAAGTTATTGTGAAAATTAAATAAAATGAGCTTTAGTCAAAATAATTAAAATCACATGTTGAAGAAGTTCTACTGATACTTGAATGTGAAAAGCATTAAAAACTAAAAAAGTGAAAACACTTACAAGCTACAACAAATATTTTCCAAATGAATGTGAAAAACTTTTTATAAAATATAAAAACTAAAACTTTTATACCGACCACGCATGTGAAACTAAACCAACAGAAGTAAAACCAATTGCATAAACCTTGCGGCTAAGAAGTGATGAAAAAGCATCGTGGAGGACAGCTAGCCAACCCATCCAGAAGCAGTAATTTATGGAACACCGGAGCATAAAATCATAAAGAACTTAGCGTACGACATTGAGGTATCTAATAGATCTAGGATTATTATTGCTGTGTTATTATAAAATAACTTAGTGAAAACTTGTATTTCTATTAAAAAAAAGTGTAATTAATAAAAAAAGCAATTGATGAAAATATGGTAAACAGCATAGTGCAATCCACGGTAGAAGTGGTTCGGGAAAATTTTACGCAGCAAATTTTAGAATTAACTCAGGCTATTCAAAATATACTTCCTCAAAAAATAGAGCCACTTAAACCAGTAATAATAGTAGAAGGAGTACAAAGTATTCATACCGATCTTAGTTTGATCAAGTCACTTCCAGAGTTCAAGGGTAAAATGTCGGAATAACCGGCATGGAGAGGCGCGGCAAAATTCTCGTTAAGCTCTTACAGTGAAGGTTCTGAGCCATATTATATCGCGATGGAAATTCTAAAGAATAAAATAACGTCCTCTGCGAATGAAAATTTGAGTGCCTTTAATACCCCACTAAATTTCAAAGCCATACTTGCTAGATTAGACCAACTGTACGCAGATAAACGTCCTCTTCATATATTAGAAAATCAGCTTAATACTTTGAGACAGGGTCAAATGTCTATTAGCGAATCCTATGATGCAGTTGACAGGCAACTCACTCTGATTGTAAATAAAATAATAATGACACATAGTAACAATGAGGAGCTCACCAAGGCTTTTAATGAAAAGGCTAGGGAAAATGCGTTAATAGTATTTATTTCCGGCCTTAAACGTCCATTGTGTGACACTCTTTTTGCAGATAATCCACCAGATTTGCCCAGTGCACTTGCAGTGGCACAAGAGCTACATCACAATTGACAGAGGAAGAATGCCACAAAATACCCATAACAGATCCTTTTCGACGAAATTTAGTAGTACAGTTTCTAAACCAAATAGCTCTCAAAGTTTTTCAAGTCAAAGCCCTACACCGACGGATGTAGATCCAGGAAGCTCTTGCTTCAGGCGACAGTCCTCTGGTCATTTACTAACTGTTCTCAACCACAAATATTTAGGCAAAGAAGTAATTCGAACTTCCAGAACTCGTCTCAGCGGCAGACACGGCAACAAACTTATAATCCTGCTCAACCACAGCAGCAGTACAGTACTCTCAAGAGACATGGGAACAATACGTCCATTCAAGCACCAATAAACAAGCAACAACGAGTCAACGCAACGAAAGACGCTCCATATTATTCTGAAGTAGAAAATTATGAATGCGAAGATAATTCGCCCGACGAAATCAAGTTTTTAGGCTAAGATCCCACTTGCCGTTCATTAAGCGAACTCTCCCGAGCGGGCAAGTCCTTAACCTATTAATAGATACAGGAACAGCTAAGAACTATATAAAAAAATTTTCATTTAAAAAAAAACATTACTCCAGTAGAAAATCCCTTCCAATTAAGATCCATAAATGGTGTTAATAAAATTGCAGAAAAGTGTAGAATTGATATATTGGGAACAATTGCCACCTTTTACATTTTACCAAAGTTAGATACCTTTGATGGAATCATAGGATATGATTTATTAAAAGGTATTGAAGCAAAAATTGACACGCAAGTTGGTCTCATTTTCCATAAAACTGGAAGAGAGAAACTCAACTACTTTCATTGTCAGCAGGTCAATATGGCTACAACAAATAAAATAAAAGTATCTAAAAGCATTGAGATGCTGATAGAGAAGAATAAAAATGCATTTGCCAACCCCAATAGAGCCCTACCATACAACACAAAAGTAATTGCGAGAATAGACACCCAAACTGATACACCCAAACTGATACACCCATTTATTCGAAAAGTTATCCTTATCCAATTTCGGGAGCAAATTTTATTAATACAGAAATAGAATCTTTACTGAAGGATGGTATTATAAGGAAGTCATACTCGCCTTATAATTCACCTGTACACGTCGTTTCAAAAAAAGTGCTAGACGACGAGGGTAATCAGAAATTGAGAATGGTAATAGATTTTCGAAAGTTTAATGAGCAAACAACATCCGATAAATACCCGATTCCAGACACTAGCGTAATTCTTTCAAATTTAGGAAAATCTAAACTGTTTACCACACTGGACCTCAAGTCGGGCTTTCACCAAATTTGCATCCTAGAAAAAGACAGATGTAAGACTGCATTTAGCATAAACAATGGCAAGTACGAGTTTTGTCGATTACCCTTTGGTCTGAAAAATGCACCAAGCATATTTCAGAGAGCCGTAGACGACATCCTGCGGGAGGATATCGGAAAAATATGTCGTGTTTATGTGGATGACATCATTATCTTTTCGCCTGATGAAACTTCGCGCTACAAAGACGTTAATACCATATTAAAAAAAATCGAAGATGTTGAATTTTTGGGTTTCACCGTATCAAAAAAGGGTATTCAAACATGTCCCAGCAAAGTTGAGGCAATCCTAAATTACCAGGAACCGAAATCATTAAGATCTTTACGTTCATTCTTAGGTCTTTCCGGTTACTACCGCAGATTTATTAAAGACTACGCGCACATATCTAAACCCCTCACAAAATATTTAAGAGGCGAAAATGGACACGTTAATAGTCGACATTCTAAGAGAATCAATATATCCCTTGACGAAGATGCTATCGCTGCTTTTAATAAGCTTAAAAGTATATTGGCTTCGGAAGATGTTCTTCTCCAACAAACGGATTACGCTAAGCCTTTCGAAATAACCACAGATGCATCGTCCGTCGCTTTAGGTGCTGTACTATCCCAAAATGGGAAGCCGATAACGATGATATCGTGTACTTTATCTAAAACTGAAGCAAACTATGCCACGAACGAGCGCGAACTTCTGGCAATAGTTTGGGCCTTCCAGAAGTTAAGACTGGTATCAAAAATATTCACATTTTCACGGACCATCAGCCATTGACGTTCGCCATATCAGACAGAAATCCTAAAAATTAAGAGGTGGACTGCATTTATAAACTCATTTGCACCAAAATATTTTTATAAACCTGGCAAAGAAAACAAAGTGGCCGACACACTTTCACGCCAGTACACTCACAACCTTGACGACTCAATGTCGACGGCTCATAGTGAGATTTCCTTGTCAGCTGTAATAAAAACGACAAAAAATTCTGTCAATCAGTTTAAAGCCCAGTTTGTACAGCCAAAAATTGTAGTATATGCTTGGAAAACAAATATAACAGGCACCCTTCAAAAACAGAGGTAGGCAAAACACCCATACCGGAATATCCAGGGCAAATACTGCATATAGACATATTTTCTGTCGACAAATTCCATTTCTTTATTTGTATAGACAAATTTTCTAAATTTACCGTCACAATTCCGATAGAGTCTAGATCAACATTTGATATCAAAAATGCACTTTTAATCGTACTTCAAAAGTTCAGAAAAACTAAATTAATAATTTCTGATAATGAAAAATCCTTTCAATCTCATACCGTAGCGAGCTTATTGAAGGATCAGTTTGAAATCGATTAATTTTGTATAGCTCCTTTGCACAGCAATAGTAATGGTCAAATAGAAAGAGTACATTCAACTCTGACAGAAATCGCACGTTGCATAAAAGCAGAACAAAATTTAACCGATACCAAAGAATTAATCTTACTCGCAACCTATAAATACAATAATTCAATGCATTCAACGGTGAATGCAAAACCTATTGATATATTGAATAATTTTCCGAAAGATCACCTAAGTTCAATTAAGACCACTCTAATTACTGCACAAGAAAATATAATTAAAAAATCTAAAAATAGCCCAAGGACTTTCAAAGAAGGAGAAAAAGTGTATGTTCGCCGCAATAAACGCATAGGGAACAAACTAAATAAAGTATATGTTGAAAATGTGGTACAAAAGGACCTAGGAACAACCGTATTAATAAATTATAAAAGAGTCCACAAGGACAATATAAGATGATTCTTCACAACTACTAAAATAATGACAACGAACAAAAAGACCCGTTTGCGAAGCATATTTTGAAAGCTTTGTTAAAGTACTTATCTTTAATAGTTTTTTTAATTAGTTGAGTGATCTACATACTTCCACCAGCGAGACTTTATTACTTATATGTACATATAACAATATTATGATTCAAAACCAAATACGCTATATTAATATACTACAACTATAAGTGAAATAATAACACGAAGAATCAGGTATATTATAAAAAAAAATGGTAAAAAAAATAATTTACGCAAAATTCTTTTTGTACATTCTGAAGGTGTAATTTATTTAGGTAATTGCTTAGTTACTTTTAAAAATGCCATAAAAAATTTAAAATGATAAATGATTCAATACAAACGTACATATGTATACGGGAAATATCATTTTCAAAATGAAATTCTTTATTTTTGTAAAAATTTTGAACTTACGAATTTATAAAAAAAATTAAATTTTTAAAACAATTGTTTAGGCAAAAACCTAACTCAAACATTTGTGCTAGTTTTCTATTAAAACTCAGAACAAAATCTATAAACCCCATATTAATTTAAAACATACATACATGTGTATACATACGTAAAACTACAGCCATAAACATACAATACTACGGATTTTTGTAAAAAATATATACACATACATATATGAATTTGTAAAATATAATTTACTATCGCTGAATTGAGCAAAAATTTAACCACATTGTCAAACTAAATTGTTTGTTAAACATACGAAAAACAGCAACTTTAAACATACTACACACTAATATTTCATAAAAAGAATGAACACATTCATATTTATCGTTAAACTTTATCAATTATATGTTAAGCAAAATTGAATTTAGATTTTATGTTAGTTTGTAAGTTTAGTAAAAAAAAAACAATCAAATAGGTCGGATCAGGGACGATCCGCATTTAAGAGAGGGAGGAGTTATCATATCATGCCTGCCTTTACTATTTACGTCACTTGGCAACAGTATGAGCCAGCAGGTCCCATACCCTTGATCTTGTTTTTCGCATACACGCCGTCTTTAAATTCTGCCTAGCAACGATTTACACGCAATGCAATGCCCAGCTATGGTATTCAACAATATTTCAACAAGATCATCACCTGCCTAGCAACAATACGAGCTGGCATAAAAAATCAATACCTAACACAATAGTACAGCCCAACTAATATCATTGTTATTAATATTGTTTGCTTAGCGACAGTAGAAAACCCCAAGTTACCTTACGGTACCCAAATATCAAACCAAGAGCATCGCTTAACAACAGCTTCATAATGGGTTTGGGTCAGTCAAGCATTACAACAACAACTTCATAATGAGCGTTTGTTAGCAATGCATCAGAATAACAGTCACACAAATTGCACAAGATCAAGGCATGATGTTACAACAACAATATAGTCAGACAAAGGGTATTTAAGGCGGCACATTAGTATAAGAAAGGCAGTATCGATTAGTCTTAAGAATTGTATGATAAGTCGTGTGCGAAAAATAAAGTATTTATCAAAAATTAAAAAGTGAATTTTATATTGATAACCCAACCCACTTAACTTATATTCCTATTCCGTTGTATGCGAGTTATTCAGTCCTGAGTTTTCAATGACATCGCTGTGTTAATTTTCACCCCCACTTTGGCTATTACCAACTCTTATACAGTTACTTAGAATAAATGTGTTCGATTCGTGGGTATCAAAACATTTCCTAGTACCAATACATACAAAATCGTATGTATGTTTGTATATACATTGTCGCAGTTACGGGACGTATTCGTGGCGATAGATATAACAATTATTAACATTAATTGATACATACATATGTATGTATGTATGTACAGTAGATTCTTTACAAAGAGTTGAAAGCAACTCAAGGACAGTACATAGCAAGGCGAATTCATTTAAGGTGATATAACAAAAACAAAATTGGCTTGTACTATGTTTTTGTATTTTGAGTTGTATTGAAATAAATCAAACCTGATATTCCACCACTTTGAAGGAAAACAACGAAAATGCTATCTATATAGCGTTGTTGGTATTTTCATACAAATTCAACAAAGGTATCAACAAAGTACAAACACAAACTACCTGCTACTGTTAACTGCATCCCTTTGGTGAAAAAAAGTTTGATGTTTGGGGTTTCCATAAGAATTCCTTAAAGCTGAAACCTCTGTTCACTAAGTAATAAATTCATATTAAATTAAATCTCATAACTTTTAAACTAGTCCAATTAGTGATAAATTGTTAATTAGATATAATCAAAATAAATACATTGCTAGGATAAACTTAGCATAAATTGTACAATTAAGGTGTATTTATCTTGATTTTACTTAAATTCACTTAAGCATTTTTAACTTCCGAATCTAATAACTACTGATTTACTGTTTTCAGTTTGCTAATACGTTATATTGCAATATAATATAATATTGTACTGTGTAATAAGTTTAAGTTTTATTAAGAAGTTCTTTTGAATCGGTAGTGCAAAATGGAATGAAAACGCCAGTTGATATATCGTGAAAACTTTACTTATAATTCCGAGAAAAATGAATCTACATACATGTGCGATATGTAAAAAAAACATTCACATTAAACTATTTATGCAATTTAAAGAGGCATTTCCAAGAGAATCATAAAGAAGAGCATTATCATACAGTTGATAAAATAAAGTGCGATGAAAATGAAGATGTTGTGCCGAAAACAGTTAAATTTTATGTGCAAATGAGTGTACGAGAAGTGAAGGACGCTTGCATAGACATGGTTACACAGGAGAAGCTTCCATTTTCATTTCTTAATTCTAAATCGTTTAAAGGTTTAACGCAACAAATATTTGCTGGCTTAGGCATACCAGCCGTTACATCAAAAAACGTTCATGACCTAATAAATGAAAAATATAATTTGGCAATAAAACAGATGAAAGTTAAATTCAAAGGAAAAATTCTTTCATTAAAAATAGATACAGCCACACGTCATCATCGCGGTATACTGGGGGTTAACGCGCAGATGTGTGTAAACTCTGTGGTTTGTGTATATACGTTGGGTATGATAGAACTAAATAAAAAACACACCTCTATCAACTTAAAAAACGAAACTGAGGGTATGCTAAGAAAATTCGATATTGAAAAGGATCAAATATATTCATTTACGACCGATAATGTTCGAAATATATTGAAAGCCGTGGAGCTACTAGGCTCCGATAATGAAGAAACTGATTTAGTGGAAGAAGTTATTGATGAAGAAGCCTAACAAGTAACATCAATATCTTGTCAATAACATCAGTGAGATGTGCTGCCTTCAATTAGCCGTAAAGGATTTTTTTTCGAAGTGATGTAATTGTGCAGCGTAGCAGGAAGCTTATAAAATTGCTTAGAACTCCCTCGTATAAGTAAGTAAACACGTTTGAGAATTTTGTAAGTAGAGCTTGGTTGCATTCCTACGTTATGAATTTGCGTAAATGAGGGCCTTTGTACTACATCTCAAAAACTAAAAATTATCTTGTGAAAATACGAAATGGCAGAGGTCAAAAATTAAATTTTGAAATCAGAAACTAATGAATTGTTTTGCTAAAATAGTAAAGGAAAAAAAATTGTGTATGTAAGTATGTACATCATACACGTCTTACGTGAAACATGAAGAATTTTTATAATTGTTAAAAATTTTTCTCCGTGCGGAATAGTATAATAGCTCTTGCAACTCGTTTCGATTGATACTAATGTATTCGCCTAACGCTTTTTTCGGCAAGTGACGACGCTATTTGATTATACTTATATACCTAAATTAAAGCTTTCAAAAACTCCGTTCGTTCTATACTTATATTTCTATATTTTACTCAAAACTATACGTAATTAATTATAATCTTGAGATAGATGGCAACACTATTCAAAAATATTTAAGTATGTCTTCTTTCAAGCTTTCATTGAGGCCTTTCGTTTTTTCGATTTACAGCCAAAGAGCCAAACGCGCGAAAAGAAATTTCACATTAAAAATAAAACACTGTACTCTAATTCCCAATTTTACTTTTCTAAGGTACATTATGTCATCTCAGGGACTTCGTAACCCAATAATTGATATTGTTACGAGATGGAATTCGACATTCGATATGCTAAAAAGAGTGTTAAACTTAAGAGACTTCTGCACTAACCACGTTGACGAAAAGCTTAAACTTTCAGTCGCAGAATGGAATGAAATAAGTGAACTCGTTGAAGTATTAGAGCCAGTTAGTATTGCTACTTTAAAACTACAATCCAAACAACTTTTCTTAGCAGACTTCTATATTTTGTGGATGCAATTAAATTAATAGTCAGTTGCTCTTCAAGTGCATAGAAAGACGCGAGATGCAATTATTTAACAATCCCCCTGTGCTTTCTTGTATGTATTTGGATCCTCGGATACGACGTCTTATAATTACAGAGCCCATAAAAATGATGTATGCCAAGACGCATTTAAAACAATTAATTCGTCAGATAATCACATTTAGGGAGTTCACAAGCCGTGTTATATGTTGTACATATATATTTAGTCCGTTATTGAAATAACAGTGGAACGTGTGAACGCACTGTGCTATTTCGTTAACTATTGTATGTCGTATTCAAGCAATTTTCCAAAAGAAACTGCCACCGTCCATCTCCGGATTGGGTTGCAGCGGACGCGTTTGGCTTTGCCCTAAAATCAAAAGCTTGTTTAATAAGCCAGATGTGTTTGTTTTTTATTCAAAATCCCTTACTTCGTCATTTAGATGTATTTCCATTCTTTTTTTTTTAATATATCTCCTTCAATTGTTTCACTGGCCGCTTTTGCAAAAATAATAAAAAAAAGTGACGATAAACAGAAACAGCTGATCGAATAACACACACAAATAAAACACTAAACATACCTTTCAGAGTTGTATTGAAATAAGACAATTTTACATGTGAAACAAAAACAACAAGTTTACAACTGTTGTATTCCAATAACACGATTAAAGAAATGCGCAAAATAACACGGCTTGTGAACTCCCTAATTGATTATTATTATTAATTTGTACCTCACCATACAATTGCTAATTTTTTCTTATTTTAAAGTATAATAGCGGACGCGTTGGAAATGAGACATCATCGCCAATCATAACCGCCAAATAAAACTGTATCCGAAGAATCACAGTCGCAAAGTTCAACCTCCTTACTTGGATCTTTTTTAAATACAATTGTGGTTTCCCCTTCGAATGAAGAATCAGACGATGAAGAACAGGACGTCAAATTAAAAAGTGCTTTTAACGAGATTGAGAGTTATTCGCCAAGACCAATTGACTTAAATAATAATTCAATAGAATATTGGAACGAAAAAAGATATGTGTATCCATACCTATGGCTATTGGCGCAAGTAATTTATAGTGTTCCAGCTACGCAAGTTAGCGTTGAGCGTTCATTTTCGGTTCTAACCTTAGTGACCTTCGGTGCAATTTGTCGGCAGAAATTTTGGAAAAAATTATGTTTTTAAATTTGAATTAAGTTTTTATAAATAAAATAACATTTTTGAATAAGAAAAAAGATTTTTTTACAACTACATAATACATGCTACTAATATTTTCTTCCTGCACACGAAATCCCAAATTTGAAAACGTAAGTGTAGGATTAATGTAACGATAATAACAAAACAACACGTGTCTAATATAATAAAGACATACATACACTCAAATGCAAATGTACACACATGTACAAAGCACCCAAATTATGATCTTTCATTTATATGACCATTTTTCATTTTTAAAAGTAGATTTCCAATTTTTATTTGGCGTACCTATGCTTTTTATGTACTGAATTTAGCACAAAGTACCAAATAAAAAACCTTGATTGAAAAAAGAAACCGCTGATAGTCATTAAATATTATGGAAAAAGTCAAAATGGGTTACTGAGTATTATTCTTGAGCGTAAAAATAAAAATCGGAAAATAATCATTATTCTTGAGCGCAAAAATAAAAATCGAAACATAATCATTATTTTTGAGCGAAAAAATAAAAATGAAAGCATAATCATTATTTTTAAAAATCAATGTCGAGTATCAGAGCAGCTTATTCGTCGAACTGTTGATAAATTTCGAACAACATTTACTCTACTCCATGAAAAACCAACAACAAGACAAATAACTGTACGTACAGAAGAACATATTGGTGCTGTAAGTGAAAGTGTTGTATAAGATCCGAATTTGTCTATTCACCGCCGTGCTCAACAAGTTGGACTCTTTCCATTGGTTCCAAATTGGACTGATCGCATCCGAAGCTAGTCGTAGCGGACATACATATGCCAGAAATATTAAATGTCATGGAAATATCTTTCAAATAAAAAAAAAAGCCATTATACTTCATTTTGTGTTTTATTTCAATTTAAAGTTCTATCAGTCTAAAAAAACACTTTACATACTACATATGTCTTACCATTCAAGCTGTGTATCGTTTGAAAATATGGACGGTGTCATGTTCTATACAAGAAAAAAGCCAAATTTGCACAATATTTGATAATATATACTATATATATAAGGATATATACAATAAAGGAAAATTATACCTTCCCACCTATTTGTCTTATACATATGATATTCGAAGCATACTTGTTTCCCTTTACATCAAGCCGGACCCGACAGTTTACCGGCTGAGCTGTTCAAAGCTGTCGGCAAAGAGCTGGTATAGTGCATGTAACATCTTGTAAGAAAAATTTGGTCTGATGAATACATGACCGAAGAATGCAATGCCAGTGTGTTTTGTCAAATCCTTAAGAAGGGTGATTCCGACGATACTGTGTGAAAGACTAAAGCTCTATGTGAACCAAGTGAATTTCTCAAACGGATCACCTGAATGCGGTGAAAAATTATTTTTGCTCGTTTATTAATTTTTTCTGTAGACATTAATGATGCAAACAAATACCCAGTTGGATTTTCGAAAAAAAAAATTTTTGTTTAAAATATTGTTAATAAATGTTTTTCGTCATTTTTTTTCAAAGATCAGACCGATTCGACCGCCATTTTAATCGTCATTGAATAAAGATTACGTGTAATTTTTTCCGAATAAAAAAATTGAACCTGAGTCAATTGTTTATATATTTGTTTATAACAAATTGAAGAAAAAATGTCTTCTGCGCCATAAAAAAAAACCCATATATACTACATTTCACGCTAAACAATATTTCGTTTTGAAAAAAATGGCCCGCAATCTGGAAAAAAGTTATTTAGCCTTGAACGTCACGATGCAGCGTTTGGAGCGCACTCGGACGTGCAACTAGCATTTGTTTATTTCTCCATTAGGTACGCCCGCTCGCAGCACTTGAATTCTATAATTTACGAAATTGTATTTTCTTACTAGAAAAGGAAAGTGTCTACGTAATTTGGTAGACATACCTATTTGTTCTAAGGTGGGCGATACCATGCCCATTCCGAACATTTCTGATTCCATGTGTTTCATTCTCAAACCCAATCTTGTCTATCACATTTGAGCAAATTACTTAGTATAGTTAATAAATGTCGATTTTTTTTACTTTTGTAATTTACCGTTATATGAGAGGTAGCCGAGTTTTTGTACAACTTAAACAACTTTCAAAATTGAGCTTACTGACTTGTAAGGCATGTATGATATTTGATAGAGTGTAGTAGCGAAGTTTCCGAGATCTAACTATTTGCTCTAAAGTGAACTGAGCCACGACTATTTGAAAAAAAAATTTAATTAAATTTAAAATTTAATTGCAACCTCATTCTACATTTGAAATTTTAGAAAATTGTCTTTAATAATTCTTTAATTTTTTTTTGATTTTGGTAAATTACGTTTATATGATAGGTGTGAGTGGTTTTTGTCCGATTTTATAATTCTAAAATATTTGCCTATTACCTCAAAATGAACAGTGCCACGCCCATATTTAAAAAAAAAACATTTAGCCACGTATTCTTTTCTCTAGCCCAGTTATGTGTGTCAATTTGAGTAAGTTATCCTAAATAGTTACTGAAATATCGCATTATTTCGATGTTCATAAGTCACCGTTATGTGGTCGTGGTTATTATCCGAATCCTACCTTGGGTCGAGGACAATGTGCATACCTAGTTTCGTTATCCGATGTACGGACGGACGAACAGACTGGCATGGTTTAATCGTTTTCGCTGTTCATTTTGGCCATTTTGGTATATGTATATGTATGTATATGTCTTTTTCTATGTCGGTTGCTTTGTGCTGTTATAACAACCGTTAGGTGAACAAAGATAAAATAAATAATGGATTACATCAGCATTCAATACGATTATTTTATATTGGCATTTTATTTAAATTCAGTACGATTATTTTATTTTGGAAATTTATTTAAACGATTATAAATTATTTTGCTTTGCTAGAGTAACTGCAGATGCATTATCAAAATTGTCCTTTGTTTATTCTGACCCCTTTTCCGGGAGCGAATCTGCTTAATTGGAGCGAAACGCCATACATGCGTAAGTATTTCAGAAGATTATATAATTTTTTCGGACTCTGTTAATGCGGTAAGTAAGTATATTTATATTGTGAGTAAAAATTTCAATAAAAATTTGAAATTTCCGAAGCAATAATTTGTGAAGGTTGCAGTGCGACTTGAGTAATTTACGAAAAGTATAAGTGTCAATAAGCACAGTTTATGTCAAGTTCCTTACTTTTTTTTGTATCATGTTTTTACAATAACATTAGTTGTATTTTTTTAATAATATTATTTTGTCGTGCAGTTCTCTCCTCAACAATGCTGAATGCTACAGGAAAAACTTGTTGCACAGCGGCTAGGAGTGTTTAAAAATTGCCTTGAAACACTTCCCGAATAGGAAAATTTGTGGATCTTTTCTAAAATGTTTTCAAATAAAAATTAAAAATTCAGTTATCATGAGTTATACAAAAATCAAGTTTAGCACAGAAATATATCTCACAGTGTCTTCTTGAAATTCCATTTTTGGAAATTATATATGTTAGTGAAGTTAGTACAGGTGACGTTATGCAGGAGGGTAGCTCTGTGCAGAAGTCCGCTCAAGATGGGGAAGTCTCTAACTGCTATTCACCTGGGAGTGACCAGAATGATTCTTCTGCATCCTATACAACCATGGTATTAACACCCCGTCACCCGATCTCGACGAAGCTCTGAGAACAACAGAGTCGCGGGCGCTGATGGATTACCAGTTGAGCTATTCAAGAGTAGAGGCGAAGAGCTCGTAAGGTGCCTGCATCAGCTTATTTGCAAAATGTGCCGATTGGAAATTAAGTGTGCTATGTCCAATTCGCAAGAAGGGTGATCCTGCAATATGCGCCAATTACCGCGGGAAGGCTCTATCGAGCATATGGTGCGAAAGACTAAAGCCAACCGTCAACGAGCTGATTGTACCTGATCAGTGTGGCTTTAGATGGATCTACCATCGAGAAGATATGCGCGAAACGCCGAATCGGAAAAGAACCGTGAGAAGAGAATCGACACACACCATATATTTGTGAACTTAAAATCAGCTTTCGACAGCACGAGAAGAAGGTGCCTATATGCCGCGATATCTGAATTTGGTACTCTGCAAAACTAATACGTCTATGGGAAATAACGTTGAGCAACACCACCAGCTCAGTCAGAATTGGGAAGGACCTCTCCGAGCCCTTTGATACCAAACGAGGCTTCACACATGGTGGCTCCCTATCGTGCAACTTCTTTAACATTATGTTGGAACTGCTAACTTAAGCTGCAAAAATAAACCGGCCAAGCACGATTGCATCGATGACAAGTTCTGCTGTGTTCAAGGAAGGAAGGAAGGAAGCGAAGCGAATGTGTCTGGAGGTAAACGAGAGCAAAACGAAGTACCTCCTGTCATCAAACGGTCAGCGCATTCTCGCCTTGGCTTCCGCGTCACTGTTGACAGTTACAATTCCGACAAAGTAGAGGGCTTGGTTTTTCTTGGAACCAGCATCAACACCAACAATAATGGCGTCCCTTACTAGAATCGGCCAAAATCGCCCAGGTGGTTATAGCGCCAGGTATTGATTGATTGACTAAAGTTATTAGCGTTTACTTTTTAGATTAGGTACTTTAAAAAAATATTGCATTCGATAAAATAGCATATGTGCATTAGGGGTGTCCTTATTTTCAAACCTCGGTTTTCTATATGTATATTCCCGGCCAGAAATCGGTTCCTTTATGTATTTAGATAAAACGGTAAAAGTTTGGGGTCAATGCGATAACATTTAGTGGACCCGGAAGCCAGCTGAAAAATTCAATAGGTCAGTATGGGCAAATATCAATGTTCATACATTCGACTTACATATATTAGACGCAGTTTTTATAGTATATTTAACAAAACATATGTATATGTATACAAAAATAATTATTCCATTTTTGTATTCTTATTCGGTAATAACATTTAAAATAATTGTGATAATTTTGCGTATTTAAAAAAAAAAGGCATGCAACACAAGCTTGATATTTTGCAAATTTACCGAAATTTGTTTCTACATTTTGAGCGCGCTGTTTGTAGGCAAACAAATTTCCTGAGAAAAAGTGAACTGTGTGGCGACAATAAGTCGTTCAGAAAATAAAATAGTAACTGCTCATAACGGGACATTTCTGCTGTGAAATATTTCCAAAAGCATGCAAGAGGTTCTTGTGCATATTGTGATTTTAATAAGTAAATATAATTGTAAGCGTTCACAAGCAAGAAATAACAATTATTTTGAAGAATTATTATTTGGTTTAATAAATACTTTAAAATTGTTTGAATTTCGGTGGGCGGTTGTGTTTAAAGTGTAAAAAGTGAAGTATATAAAATAAACTAATATGTCTAGTTTAGCAACACGAATGTCAGTTGCCAATTTAAGAAAAGTTAGTTTGATTGGATACACAATGCATCAAATTACAGGTGCAAAACTTCCATCTAATCGGCAGGTTTTAGAAGTTTTGTTTTACAATATGAGATTTGTAGATCTTTCAGCAAAGGAAAGCGCAAAACTTGCTATCAAAGCAGCACAAATATTTTGGCAACAAGCACGAATACCGATAAGAAAAGAAGATAAATGTGTTGAGAAGTTATTGAAACTGTACGAAAGTTGGAAAAAATCCTGAAAACAGTTCCAGAAAAGAGATCCAATTCACAGGAAGAAGTCGTTGATATGTTTGTTGGAAGTTTGGATGATTTATTTGACATGGCCACCGCTAATGCGCTTGAAAAAATGAAGTTAGTAGAAGATAAGAAATTTCTTGAAATGCAACGTCAAAAAGGACGGCCAGGTTGCATGATGGGTGTTGATAAGGTTTTGTACGATCGTGAAGTGCGTGCACAAGAAAGACAGGAGAAAACAGCATTACGAAAAAGGCGGTATGAAGAACAAAATTCTGAATGTTCTAATATAATCGAGGAAAGCAATGAAAATGATATAGTACTTGTGGAAGCTGGAAATGAAAATGTAGTAATTCCGTTGGAAAAAAATTGTTTGCAAACTGAGTGTAAAAAGCGACGAGGCACTAAAAGTATCATAACACCACGATTGTTAGCAGCATTAGACAATGCCAAAGTGTCAGATGGTATGGCCGTACATATTTTAGTAGCCGCTGCTGAAGCATTGGGTCATTGTGTGGAAGAACTTGTTATTAATCGATCAACAATTCATCGTATGCGTCAACAAAATCGGTCTGCAGAATTCAAAGATATTTCTACTGAATTTAAAGAAAAGGTGAGATCCCTATAGTGGACAATGCACTTTTATTAATGTTAATTCATTCAAACACTTAACAAGGCCAATGCAAATGGAGCACTAGTTGTTCATTTTGATGGGAAGTTCATGACAGATATAAAAGGTCGTAGTAAAGTGGAAAGAATTGCTGTTTTAATTAGCTACGATGGAACATCGAAATTTCTTGGAGCACCAAAGATACAGTCGTCGACTGGTGCAAATATTGCTGAAACTGTTTATCAGAGATTAGTCGATTGGAACATTGTTGAACTTGTTAAAGATATATCTTATGATACAACTGCTGTCAATACTGGTGTTAAAAATGGAGCCGCAGTCCTTTTGGAAAAAAAACTGCAACGCAATCTCATGCACCTACCATGCCGTCATCATATGTACGAAATTATTTTGCGCAACGTTTTTGAATCAAAGATGATGTCAAACTCAGCTCCAGAAATACTCTTGTTTGAACGATTTGTGAAGGTCTGGCCAAACCTTAAGAAAACCTTGTTTAAAACTAGTGTTGATGATAAATTTGTGGCATCAAAAATAAGCCAAGTGGAACGGGACGCTCTTGTAAGCTTCTTGCAGGACCAATTAAAAAAATCGCATAGTCGCGATGACTACAAAGAAATGCTACAACTTGCTTTAACTTTCCTTGGTGCAGATTGCTTTAATTTATATGCTCCAGGTGCAACCAGCAACGCACGGTGGATGGCAAAAGCAATCTATTGTCTCAAAATATATTTATTACGTGATCAGTTTAAACTTACAACCAGGGAATTGAGTGGCATCCGCGATATTTGTATTTTCATTGTTAAAATGTACATCAAAAGTTGGTTCGGAAGTACAAATGCGAATTCGGCACCTAATCAAGATCTTTTCTTTATTAAAGACGCTCTAAATTATACAGATACAGATTCAACAATTTCAGAAGCTATAATTAAAAAAATGTCTAACCACTTATGGTATGTACATCGCCGAAGAAACAGTAGCGTTATCATTTTTTGACTTATCAGTTACCCACGCAGAAAAACGTAAAATGATAAAACAATTAAAAAGCAAGGAACCAGTTGTTCATTTAAAAAATAGCCGAAGCCACTCAAAATTGACAGATTTTCGAACTTACGAACTTAGCGATTTTGTTTCAGAAAAGACAAATTTTTTTTTCAATAATTTTGGGTTATCTTCAGCCTTTTTGGGCGTGGATCCATCCCAATGGGAAAATAATTCAGATTTCGAAAATAATTGGACTTTTTGCCGCAACTTACAAGTTGTTAATGATCCCGCTGAAAGAGGAATAAAATTTTTGCAAGACTACAACAAAATTTTAACGAATGATGAAGAGGAAAAGCAGTTGGTACTCCAAATTCTTGAATCGTATCGCAAAAAATACAAATCATACAAAAAAATTGATTTAATGTAAAATATAAATTTAAATATGTAATATGTATGAAAAAAAAATAAAAATGTACAATATTTGCCCATACTGACCTATTAAAGTTTTCAGGTGGCTTCCGGGCCCACTAAATGTTATCGTATTGACCCCAAATTTTAACTGTTTACTTTAAATACATAAAGGAACCAAATTCTGTCCGGGAAACTGTAATATAAACATTTTGAAATTTCCCCTTACAAATAAGGACACCCCTAATGTGCATAAACCTTCTTGTATATAATCGGATCTCTTAATAATCATTTAACTAATTAACTTAAATTTACCTTGCACAATCTTCATTTCGGTATAATCGCTTAAATTAAGATAAACTTCAGTAAAATGCAAAATTCAGTTTTGAAAAAGCGCTTAAGTAAGCATAGCTTCATATGAAGCACACTTCACACATTTTTTTCAAACTATTATCCAGCCTTTTAACTATCAATATTAGCAATATTTTCAGCCAAAAGTTGTTTACTAGAAAAGGCTAAAATAAAAATTAAACACATCTAGAAATGACAGTTTAACAAAAACAAAAAAAAATATATAAGTTGCTCCTTTTTTGTTTTACTAAAAATTTCAATTATTATGGATAACCACGGGACGAAATGTTGTTGAAGACGTCGAAATTTCAGGCACTGCTGATTACAGATTAACTTAAATTTTGTATTGCATCTATGTACATATTTAGTACATAGTACCTAAATGAGCTCGACACATATTTATATATGTATGTATGTATTTGTATTTCTATATTGTATACTTATGTACATATATTTGTCTTGGACTTACCTCTTCCTTGGAAACGCAGTTCTCGCTATCTGGGTTACAGTCATAGTTGTTGCAATGCTCGGAAACCGAGAATAAAGTACAACCGGTAGGGTCTAAGGGGATACACCACTGAATAGCGTTGAGTAAAAATAGATCCGACCACGATTCTTCCAACAAAATAACCTAGAGTTAAGAAATAACAGAACATTGTATAATTATAGGCAATTCAGATTTATGCGGCGGCTGCAATAGACAAATATGTATGCAAGCACTTTATCATTCGGCTAGTTTTAGAAAATTATTTCTAATAGGGGGAGGAGAAACAATGCCAAAGTTTCGTTAAAAACCCATCTGCCCATCGCAAACGACATAAAACTGCAGCAACATCCAGACGTGCACAAATTTCGTTAACAAGGTATCATTGAAATATATATAATATTTAATCCATCTACTCAAATTTGGATGGCTACAGACGAGGGATGGAAAATGAAATTTTCAAATTTTACCCAATTTGAAAAAGATAGTGTCGCTTTTAAGGGCAGTTAGTAAATTGTTAAAGCTATGCGCTTAAAAGAAAAATATGACCGTTCAAAAGTAATTCATTTATTGTAGTGAAGTTTGCTTATCGTTAATACATACAAGGTTCATAAAATGCTGCACTAAAAATGACGTCCCGTTTGGGTTGCCTATGTTGCAGACCATAGAGATGCATTTTTTTAACAAATTCCGCCTCAACCCAAATGCGATTTACAAAAATATTTGGAATCAAAACTATTAACTTGCAGCTAATTCTAATATTAAAAGGTTATATAAAATCAATCTTTAATAGTTTACATGAAGTGATATGTTTATCTCCAGACAAAGGTTTTGTAAATAAATCTGCTGCATTCTTTGCTGACGGAACGTATTCAATATCGATTTCATTTTTCAGATACTTCTCACGTATATAGTGAAACCGTATGTCGATATGCTTGCTACGCTTATGTGCGACAGGATTTTTGACTACGAACTGTGCGCTCTGGTTATCGCAAAAGATTTTCGATGCTTCATACTGCTCAAAAAAAGAAAATATAGTTATTTCGCTGCACTGCACCTGGCAATATATTCGGCTTCCAGATTAATTTAAACATACATATCCTTAAGGTTCAATTATATGTAGGTGCCATAACCATAACCATATAAAACAGGTGATCGAACCAACTTTATGGGCAACACTGTTTCCAATTAGTGGTGCCTTACCATAACGCCATGGTCATAACCATAACCATACCTGATGCTTTCCATTTCCAGACAACCGGTCAGGTACAAGCATGATTTTTAATTTCGACCAAACTCAAATACATTGTTTGTTGGTCCAAATAATGAGACACGTATTTTTTCTTTTGGCTCGGAAAAATTTTTCGCCCGAATTAAACGCGATTTTGTTTTTCATACAAAAATCGATTGTTCAAGTTGACAGTAAGAATTTTCTTTTTTAAATGCCCATAACTTTGTCAAAATTCAATGGATTCTAGCAATGTTTTTTCTAAAATGTCAGTTATTCTTGGTACTTTAAGATAGAATGATATAATGATTGATTTCCATTATTTGAAATTTTTTATTTAACAATAAACAAAAAGTGAAAATTTTGTTTAACTTTTATTTTCTCAAAAAGTATATTTTTTTTTTCTCTGAAACTTTTTCACCGGGAAATAGACACTTTGAACTACAATCAGTATAAATCACCAATAGCAAAGATTTTTTTTTTCGGAGTTATGATTTTTGGTAGATATAATTCGTTTTTGTGGTACATACTGTAATATTCATATATTGTTTAACTTAATAGAACATTATTATATTATATATCAGCAAAAAGTAGTGTTGTGATCGTTTTTTGTGTATCAAATAGATATTAACACACACTGTCTACCGCACAGCTTACGAAATAAATAATAACAGTTACGAAATAAAGACATTTTATTTCTATCAGTGCATAAAGCGATCTACACATAAAATTTGATTTTAGGAAGCTTGCAATTATTCAGCACTTTGATTATTATTCATCATTTCAATTTTTTAAATGAAAATTACTGATTACATTTTAGCATGTACCACAAAAACGCACTATATCTACCAAAAATCATAACTCCGAAAAAAAAAATCTTTGCTATTGGTGATTTATACTGATCGTAGTTCAAAGTGTCTATTTCCCGGTGAAAAAGTTCCAGAGAAAAAAAATACACTTTTTGAGAAAATAAAAGTTAAAAAAAATTTTCACTTTTTGTTTATTGTTAAATAAAAAATTTCAAATAATGGAAATCAATCATTATATCATTCTATCTTAAAGTACCAAGAATAACTGACATTTTAGTAAAAACATTGCTAGAATCCATTGAATTTTGACAAAGTTATGGGCATTTAAAAAAAAAACTCTTACTGTCAACTTGAATAATCGATTTTTGTATGAAAAACAAAATCGCGTTTAATTCGGGCGAAAAATTTTTCCGAGCCAAAAGAAAAAATACGTGTCTCATTATTTGGACCAACAAACAATGTATTTGAGTTTGGTCGAAATTAAAAATCATGCTTGTACCTGACCGGTTGTCTGGAAATGGAAAGCATCACCTATCAATTGAATTTTGGTTATGGGTATGGCGTTATGGTATGGCAACTATAATTGTACCTATAAGAGTGCCAGTGTGCACTTCAAAGTAGAGCTAAGAAAAGAAATATCTAAATAAAGTAAAATTAGTTATAACGAGCTAAGCTAAGAAGCACGGCCTTTTTTCAGTTCAACTCTGCGAACGGTGGGAAGGCTCCAAAGGAGAGTTTGGACTCCTTCCAGGTGCGCGTAACCACCACCACTAAAACTGGCGACGAGGATTATAAAACCCCTAATAATAGCAACAGCAACGACAACAGCGGCGATAGCAGCAAAACCAACAGCAATATAAGCGGCAATAGCAGCAGTAGCGGCAACAACAGTAAGGTAGAGTTAGTATATTATACAAACAAAAAACAAACACGAACAAATATATAAAATAAATGTAAAAATCCTCCCTTTTCCTTTTCAAACAATATACAGAAACAATGTGCGAAAACTATCGAACAATAGTGTATAATAAAAATTCGTTGCATACACACGGGTGTTGCAAAATTGAGAATAAAGAAAAATAACTTAAAAATTATTAAGGTGTCTTCACTAAAACAGTGACTCCAAACTGTAACGATAAAATTGTTAATGTGTCCTGACTAAAGTAGTGCTTTCAAAACTGTTAGATAGGTGTCTTTACTACAACAGTGGGCAGCAGCCCTCGAACTATACACGATCAATTAAAATACCCAGTAGGAAATTTTTACTGAATAAATACGAATATTTTTTGTTTTTAATCTCAATTGATACAAAATTCTCTCAAAATGGAGGCAGCTACCATATCACATTTTCAACTCATTTTAAACTGCATTAATGGAATTGCAGAATTCGACGGACGAGATCCGAACCAATTAACAGACTTTATTAGGCAAATTGAAGACATATTACCCACAATAACAACCTTTGATGCAAATAATCAAAGAATTTTATTTAATTATCTGAAAGGAAGATGCGTAGGAAAAACAAGGGAAATAATTCACAGATACGGACAATTTAGTGATTGGGAAACATTGAAACCAATACTTTTGAGTAATTGCGGAGAAAAGAGAAGTTCAGCGGAACTTATGGATGAGTTGAAGACCATCAGTCTCGACTCAACGATAGAAAATTATCATTTTTGAATCAATAAAATTAGAAAAAATTTACACAATAGGATATTAGCACATAATGATTTAAACTTTTCAATCCTTCAGACATCAATCCTTCACAGCACTCGGGCAACAAAGGAAAGATCCTAACCCAAATAGCTATCGTAGGACTAATTTTAGCGACAACGCTAGCAATAGAACATCTTCCAGACCCAACCAGAATATGATTAATATTCCCAGTTATAACAGGAGTTATAATAGATACAACAATAACATGGCACACAACGGATATAATGGTGGCTATGCCCCGAGAAACGAAAATTAAAATAATAACAATTATAACAATTATGTGCCACAAAACAGGTATAACGGTGGCTATGTCCCAAGGAATGCGGGTAATAACTATAACAGCAATGGCAACGGATCCGGCCAAACTAGAATGTCAAATCAGACAACCAACACAAATTATAATCAACCTGGAAATTTTAACCCACAGAGAAATTTTAATCAACAAGGAAATGGGAATCAAATGCGAAATTATAATCAATCAGGAAATTATAATCGGTCTGCAATATCAAATCGCAATAGACCAGAACCTATGGATGTCAGCAATGCAAACGCAAATTTTCAGCAGGCCCCACAAAGCAATTACCCTACATAACAATAGATGAAGAGAAACGCAAGTTAAGAAACTTTGCAGATTCCCAATATTTAAGGAATTCAATGAAAAAGATTTCATGTGCAAATTTCTCGAATGTAATTTCAACAAAAACTTTGAAGGACTAATCGGCAACAATATCCTAACGACGATAAATGCGATAATAGATTATCCAAACAGAATATTAAAAACAAATAATGCAATAATAAATTTTTTTTTAACAAAAGAAGAAGAAATATATAACAAAATAAGCTATAAAGGAAATGAAGTGGAAATCCTCAACAACGATATAAAAAATAAATGTGTCACAGAATTCGTTGACACAAATCACCCTAAACGGTGTAGACAAAAAAAAATTCATAAATATACTAAAAAGACACAAAAGCGTATTTTATAACGAAGACGACAATTTAACATTTACTAGTTCAACGAAAAATAGAATAATGATAAAGAATGACATTCCGGTTTACTCTAAAATTTACTGATACCCAGAAATCTACAAACCGGAAATAGAAAAGCAAATAGACCAAATGTTATCCCAAGGCATAATTAGAGCATCCGCTAGTCCTTACAACAGCCCTATTTGGCTGGTACCAAAGAAGCTGGACGCAACCAACGAACAAAAATGGCGTCTTGTAATCGACTATAGGAAGTTGAACAGCGTAACTACGGAATACAGATTTCCAATTCCAAATATAGACGATATATTTGACAAATTGGGAAGATGCCAATATTTTTCAACGCTTGATTTAGCCAAAGGTTTCCATCAAATTGAAATGGATGAACGCGACATACACAAAACAGCGTTCTCCACCGCAAACGGACATTATGAATTTTTAAGAATGCCCTTTGGATTACGAAATGCACCGGCAACGTTCCAAAGGCTAATGAACGAAATACTAAAAGATTACATCGGAATGATTTGTGTTATGTACATGGACGATATCTTAGTATTTTCTACAAGCGTAGAAGAACACCTGGAATCGTTGAACAAAACTTTTATCAGATTAAAAGAGAAAATAAAAAAATACAAATAAATAAATGCGATTTTCTAAGGCAAGAGACAAAATTTGTAGGCCATAGGAGCATTCCACGGAAAATGGTAAGTTTCGACCGCCGGAATAATTGCGTTTCCGGATGATTTTTTTAGTATCAATATATTTAAAATATATTATACTTTGATATTAACATCATTTTTTCACTGGACTTTACTTTGAAGTACTTTTTTTTGTTACCAAAAAGAAGGGATAAAGTGTTTATTTCCATTTACCGATAATTGATTATATTCATACATCTTATTCTCATTACATATGACAAATAATGTTAAACTGGTACTTGTTGTTAAAAGTAATTATAGTAATATTTTGAAAACCGCTATTTAAAAAAAAACTTATATTTGAATAACGTGGAAATTTTGTTTCAAAAATGTGCATTAATTATGTCCCGTACAAACGCACTATATGGTTAATATTGTTTTTGTGCTTGTACATGTAACTGTTTTAATACATTTACTTTTCATTTAAAGCGAGTTATTGGTGCACTTTTTAGTTGTGAAGTAATTTCTTTAGGTAGTATTGTTAGAAGTTCAATTCGTGGTCGTTTATTTTTGTCCCGTACAAACGCGTCATACAAGTGTAAACCAAACTTTCCCTTTATTAAAAAATGGACAAACTTGATAAAAATAATAGTACGACGCGTTACCGAAAATGGAGAAACGAGAAAGAAAAAAATGATTCTGATTTCAAAAACAGAGAAAAAGCACGAGTTAAAGAGTGGAGAAAAAGAAAAGTTGAAGTGATGACACAAGAAGAAAAGGAAAAGCGGAGGAGGTATGAGAAAGAAGGAAAAAAAGTGCAAAGAGCCAAACAATTAGTAGCAATTCATGATAGATCGGGTAATTCTACTATTATAAATAATTGCGACGAAAGTTGTGCAGAAAATTCTGAATATTTTCCGTACAATTGCAAACAAACCTATGCAAAGGCTGTCCAGAAGTGTATACGAAGTCTGCCGAATTCACCCACTAAGCAAAAAGCTGTAGTAACGGGTGTAGCAAAAAAATAGGACTCAAAATTGAAAATGAAATGAAGAAATCTATGAATGTGTCGATACATGATGATGAAACTGAAAAAATGGTGAAAGATTTTTACTTTCGTCCAGATATTGTGTATACATGTCCAGGTATGAACGACACAATGGTCGCTTGGATTAATGGCAAAAAGATGACATTACGGAAGCATTACCTTACTCTTTTTTTTAAAGAAGCCTTTTATATATTTAAGGAAGAGTTTGCGAATACTAAAATAGAGTTTTCGAGTTTCTGTGCACTACGACCGAAAAATGTTTTGCTATTAAAAGACACTCCATCTGAACAATGCAAATGTATAATTCACGAGAATTTCATTCTTAAATTAAAATGCCTGAAAATTAACTACGATAACTCTTACTGAAACAACATTCTCTGTGACATGGCGCTAAATTCAAACTGATGGAGAAATAACTGCGATGCATGTAAAAATGGAAGTAAAATTATATTGCCTGATGATCCATCGAAAAATTTAGTTTGCAAACAGTGGAAAAAAGGAGATGATCAACGAGTAAAATTGCAGACAGAAGAAATCAGTTGTGGAGAGTTGTATGAGAATTTAGTTTCCGTTTTACCATGTGCCATAAATCATATAAACATAAAAAGAGTACAAGCACAAGAATCTCAGAGTGATAAAAATAACGAACATGTGAGGATACTTCAAATTGATTTTGCTATGTCTTATTCTTGTGAATATCAAAACGAGGTGCAGTCAGCTTTATGGAGCAGAGAAAGTGTTACTCTTTTTACTGCTGCTTCATTTTTTATGTCACAATGTGAAACTTTTTTGGTTTGTTCCGATACAAAGCAAAAAGATAAAAACAGTATCTTCACATTCGTGACATATTTATATGATACGATTTTTGCAGCAGATAATGGAACCCCACTTAAAGAAGTTATATGGAGTGATGGTCCGTCTTCTGAGTTCAAGAATCGTTTTATGGTCACGTTATTGATATTTCTTTCTCAAAAATATAATAAGCGATTTGAATGGAAATATTTTGCTACTTCCCACGGCAAAGGAATTGTAGACGGAGTCGGGGGAAATGTAAAACGGCTTGTAAATCAAAAATCACGTAGTCAAGTCAGTGATACCGTTGTCCAAAATGTAAAAGATTTCGCAGCATTAGCTACCAGTCTAGTTCCTTCAACAACCATCTGTTATATTTCTGAATCCGAAATAGCTGAAAAAATTCAGAAAGTTCGTCCTTGCGAATCGACTGTACCCGGAATATCTAAATTTCACGTAATATCAGCAAATGGGAGTGAAGTTACATGCAAAAATCATGCATTAGATAACAACAGCATCAACTTTTCTTTATAGACCACGTGCAAAACAAAGTTTAAGAACTGTTTAGTTGTAACACATAAATCTTTTGAAGTAAATATAAGTATTTCGTTTATATTGTTATTGTTTTAATAAACTTTAATATAAGTACTACAAAAGCTAGTTTTTGTTTTTCATCAAATATTATTAATTTCGCTAAAATTTCACCTAACTCACTATAACTCAGAATCATGGTGGACTGGAGCTGTCCCGTACAAACATATAAGTTATTTTGCATTTTTCACACAAATACGAATATTTCAAAAGCAAGTTTCTTTTTTTTGTTTAGAGAACTACCACACAACATTAGTGCATTAAATACTTTATTTGATAAAGCTATGCTTTGTCTTTAGTTTAAGACGTAACCTGTAAAAATTCGTACGATTTGTCCCGTACCAACCATGGAATGCTCCCATATAATTACAAAAGAAGGTATTAAACCAAATCCGCAAAAAGTAGAAGCAATAGAAAAGATTCTACTTCTAAAAAGCGAAAAAGAGATAGCGTTTTTAGGAAATACAGGATATTATAGAAGGTTTATCAAAGATTACTCGAAAGTTGCGTATCACATTATCAAATACTTGAAGAAAGACATGAAAATAAATCAAAATGATAAGGATTATATTAAGGCTTGCAACAAATTAAAAGGGCTAATAAAAGCAGATCCAATTTTAATTCACCCAGATTTTAATAAAGCTTTCACACTAGTGACAGATGCCAGTAACTTTGCTTTAGGCGCGGCATTACTGCAAAGCGATAAAGTTATATGTTATGCTAGTAGATCAATAAACGGTCACGAAAAGAATTATAGTACAAAATAAACGGAGTTACTTGCAATAGTTTGGGCAACGAAATATTTCAGACCATACTTAATCGGACGACATTTCACTATCAAAATGGATCATAGACCATTAGTTTGGCTGAACAACTTAAAAGCACCAAATGCTAAACTCCAAAGATGGAAAATAAAGCTGAATGAGTTCGACTTCGTTATTAACTACATAAAAGGAAAGGAAAATGTAATCGCTGACGGTCTAAGCAGACTTAGTTATGAAAATGATAATGCGATGAAACTAAATTTAAATGAAATGTTCGATGATGATGACATAGATATGGTACACAGCGCAGAAACTGATAGTACATACTTTATAAAAATAATGGAAAACGCAATCAATATATGTATATAAAAATCAACTTATAATTCAAAGAGCGCAAGGACAATCAATAACAAAGAAAATAATATATCAAAAGAAAATAAGAAGCATAATAAATGTAACACTCGAAAGCGACATTTTAAAAATATCTAATTGTAATTTACTGCCCAGATGACAAATTATTTCTACAAGTTCAGGAGTCATATATAAAATTTTTCGCAAATAATGCAAACCTAAAAATAATGAAGTCAAACATAATTTTGAAGGACATAACAGACATTGTAGAATTTTTAGCATTGATAGAAGAGAAACACTTGGAAAATAATCACAGGGGAATAAATGAAATATTAGAGAAAATAAAGAAAACACACTACTACCCCAAATTACAAAAAGAAATACAGAAGTACATCAACAACTGTGAAATATGCAATAAAGCTAAATTTGACAGAAACCCTATCAAACATATTTTAAATATTACGGAAACTGCCAAAAAACATAAAAAAATCGTTCATTTTGATATTTGGTATCCACAAAGAGGCGTAACGTACCTCACAAGCATCGATAAATTAACAAAATATGCAACAGCTAAATCGTTGAAAGACAGAACTTGGATATCAATCATAAATGCCATAAAAGAAAGAATTCAATATTTAGGCAAACCGAAAACTTTAGTAACCGACAATGAATTAGATACAGTAGCAATGAAACCATTCTTAAAGGATAATAAAATAAATCTACACCTAACGACCACTTATAATAAAACAGGAAACGCAGATGTCGAAAGACTAAACTCCACATTAAATGAACACTTAAGACTTTTTAACGCTGATGCAAATAACAACGACAATTTGAAAGAAAAAGTATTTAAAGCAATAACCGCTTACAATAATACTATACATTCTACGACGAAGAAGAAACCAATCGATTTCATAAATAACGTACTCTCTGAACAAGACATAACTAAATTAGCGGAGAACCTACAAAAGCAAAAAGAAGATGTAATAAATAATATCAATAGAAAAGATAATGGAGTAAATGTATATGATTTTCAGAACAAATATATAAAGAATCATAGAGTTGGTAAAACACAACCAAGATATAGGAGAGTATATAAATTTGAAGAAGAGGGAAATCATTTAACATCTAAAGATTCAAAATTTAAAAAAGCATACAAGACTCAAGTCAAACGAAAATTTAAATTTCAGGATTAAAATGGCAAAAATTACGATAATTCTAATGGCAATATCGGCAATCCACGCACTCCTACAAATAAATAAGCTGGACAACGAAGCAGGATACGCCAAAATAAGGATCAGAGAGGTGGAGTAGAGAGGTTAACCAGACGGCAACGGTAATACACATAATTCACCCTAAAGAATTCCGACAAATTATAAACAAAATAGAACATAACTTAGAAATTAATTTTAAACAGTATAACAGAAATGAGAGGGAACTGCTATACGAGGAAATAAAAACTATTAAAGCAAAAATAAACACACTAATGGCAATAGAAAGGAATAGAAAACGTAGAGGATTAATAAATATTTTAGGGACTACACAAAAATGGCTATTTGGAACAATGGACAATGAAGATAGGGAAACATATTACATATTAACTTATTATATTTAAGTCTTAGCATTTAGTAATCTATTTAAGTTGTACTTTAATTGATGAATTGAAATAAATAAATAAATAAATAAATAAATAAATAAATAATAGAGAAAAATAATCACAAAATTATAGCAGCAATAAATCAACAAATATATATAAATGCCAACTTCAACAAATCTATTAATATACTAAAAGGAACCATAGAAAACGATAGGATAGAAATACTGAAAACCTTTGAGAAAATAAAAGTATCAAATGAAGAAATTATAAAACACATGTTGTATTCCGATCAAATTCTTAAACTTAAATACTTAGAAAGTAAAATTGAACAAATTCAAGGCAACATAGCTTCAGCAAGACATAACATACTACACCCTAGTATACTATCAACAGAAGATATTGAAAGATTCAACATTGATATCTATAAATTAAAACACGTAGAGACCGGACTCCTTTCATATAAAGACGACTCACTATTACTAGCCATAAAAATACCAATAACACATACATATGTATATTGAGGCAGATCTAACACTTATAACACCATTACCGAACAGAGAACATTTTCAAATTACAGAAAAACAAAGATATGTAATTACAATAGGAAATAAAATATATAAATATACAGAAGGGACACATTTTAAAAATCTAAAGGAAATCAATATTTGCACTTCCAACCAATGTAAATTCGAATATAATAACGAAACAATAGTTGAAGATATTGAAGACGATACAATCTTAATAAAAAAATGCATACAAAATAAAAATGAAACAAAATTGTGACAACAGAGAAATTGTACTTGAGGGAAATACATTAATAAACTTTTATAATTGTAAAATTGAGATAAGCAAGAGATCATTTCAAAACACAAAAGTCTTTGTAGAAGAAAAATACAGTTACTCTGAAAAAGAAACTGATGCATTGTATGTTAAGAAGGAAACAAAAATAATAATAAACCAAGAAAAGAATATACAAAAACTTGAGGAATTAAAAGTACACAAGAACTTAAACTATGGTATAAGCACACTAATAATAATATCAATAATAGTAGGAATAGTATCTCTATCGACGTATCTGCACCTTGGCGCGGTGATAAGGCTTGCGTACACCAGTGATGATTCTGAGCTGTATCAGCGGAGCGGACGGAGTCTGCTCTGGTAGGGTCTCCCATGCCGAGGAGGTCAAATTTGAGGTGTCAGACTAAGACAGGTACAAACACTTTAAGCTAAGGTGTTGAGGTACCCGTGCCGAGAGCTGTATGGCTGGTAGTGTATAAAGAACCAGTCGCGAACGGTCCCCACCGATGCCCGGGCAAGGTCGGCTGTATTAAGTGCCTTACCCCGGTACGCTGGCTATGCCGGGGTGGACAACCCCTTCCATGCTTACTCGTGGGACCAAACTATGAATTCAAATAACACTATAAATAAAATGAGCAAGGATGGAAAGGAGGAGAAGGAGAGCGTTCTGGGAATGCTCTCTGAGGACGAGCTTCTGGCGAGTAGTCAGGAGAGCGTCAGGGCAGCGGGTACCAGCCATAGTACCCCTGTCACCGAGAAAACAACAGCCGTCAAAGGGGGCGCACCAGAAATAGTGGCCCCGAAGAGAGCCCTCTTCATTCTCGACAAGATTGCCAAGAATGAGCGGGAGGGTAAGATACACGAGTGGGACGCGGATGACAGAGTCAGGTATGAAGCGGTGGTCAAGGAGTACGAGACCGCCCTTGCCGCAAAGACCGCTTCACATTCGCAGCAACAACCAAAAATGCAGCAGTCAGCGAAGCGCAATCGGTCGCAAGAAGAGAACGAGCGCAGCGCGAAAAAGGGCAGATTCCCCAAGCAGAGCGAGGGCCCTTCAACTAGTGCTCTAGCATCGGCAAAGCACACCTACAGCGAGGTGGTCCGAGACCATCTCCAGGTTGCTCTTGTCGATGCAAAGAGCAATAATGGAAGGCAAGTTCTGGCAGTGTGGAGCTCCATTGAGGGACGGCTATCTGAGATGGTCGTAGAACACCTCATGGAGAAACAGACTCCAGTGCCAGCCTTCAACTGCGAGGAAGTATGCCGGGGCTGCAGAGTCATTAAATGCGCGGACGGGTTCTCAAGGGAATTCCTGGAGAAGAGCGTCGCTAAGATTAGCAACGCATGGGGTGAACTTTCGTTAAAGCTCATCCGGGCTTCGGAGATTCCCAGGAGACCCCGGGCGCGCATCTGGTTATCCAAGATGAAGGTGGAGAGCTCGAAGCTCATTCAGTGTCTTAAGCTGCAGAATCCAGGTGTCCCGATGGACGACTGGATGGTCCTAAAGGTTGAGGGGCAGCAGCGTAACAGCCAACCAGTCCTTCTGCTCATAAATAACGAGTGTCTGCCGATACTCGAGCAGAAGGATAACAAGCTCAGATTTGGCATCAGGGAAGCCAAACTGAAGGTGTTTCCGGCTTCGGTTGCACCGGACGTCAACCTTGAAGAGATCGAGGACACGAGCAAGCTCATGGAGGAGCTTAAGCTGGCGGTGCCGGCTATGGACTGTGCCTCGTCTACAGCAGGGCAGGCTGTGAGTGCGCCACCTACCAACGCCCCAAAGGATGTTGAAGGTAGCGCAGATTAATTTGCAGCATGCCAAAATAGCCTCGGACAACCTAAAAGTGCTCCTTAGGGAGGAGGACGTCGACATCTGCCTTATTCAAGAGCCTTGGGTCTGGCGCTCAAAGATTATGGGTCTGCAAATAAGGCACTACAACCTATTCTACACTCATGGAGAAGGTAAACCTAGGGCTTGTATCCTCGTTAGGAATACTATCAATGCTTTCTTTTTACCTAATTTCAGCTCAGATGACGTCGCGGTGATCAGGGCCGAAGGGAAAAGCGGCCGGAGCGTGGTTATCGCCTCCGTATATATGGCCCATGATCGACCCGCACCACCTGAGGAGGTGCAGGGACTGATGAGAGGACCGACAACCGGAAGAAAAGCTGTTCGGCTGGGCTGCGACGCCAATGCAAGACATGCAATGTGGGGGAGCAGCGAGACGAACGAGCGAGGTGAGTCTCTTTTTGACTTTATAATAGCAAATGATTTCAACATATGCAATATAGGGAATTCTCCTACCTTTATTTTTCCGAGTTCGGAAACCTTTGGAGGGTGGGAAGAGGTCCTTGACCAGAGTAGACCACCATCAAGAAACCCAAAACGGACGTCTTGGAATCTATTTGATAAGGTAGTCAGCGATAGACTCTGTAGAAGCAAAACACCCATTAATTGTCCGGAAATCTGGATGACCGAGTCAGGTCTCTGGAGAAAAGTTTTCAGGCGGCCTACGGCGTCGCTTGTCCAATCTCGAGGAGCAAGAAGACCTACCCTCCGTGGTGGGACAAGAGTCTGAGTGACCTGAGGTCAAACCTCAGAAGCATCTTCAATTTTTGTTACTCGAGGAGAGATTTTCAAGAGTATAGGTACTCCCTGAGGGAATACAAAAGAGCCATACGTAACGCAAAGCAGAAATCCTGGCGAGATCATTGTGAGTCGATTGAGTCCACGAAGGATTCGGCGCGGCTAGGCAAAATTCTTGCTAAGGACCATTCTAATCACACATTCGTAAAGCGGACTGATGGTACATGGGCGGAATCATCAGCTGAAACTCTGAAGATTCTAATAGATACCCACTTTCCGGACTGTCCTGTAGAGACAGTGAGCAGGAGAGAGCCGGTACAACAGGTTGTGCCGACAGGGCTGCTGGGTGAAATCATAACTGAAGAAAAGATTGCCTGGGCAATCAATAGTTTTTCACCATATAAATCCCCGGGGTTGGATGGAATCCTCCCTATTATGCTGCAGAAGACCCAAGGATCTTTGATAAGTGAACTGAAGGAGATCTTTACTGCCTGCATTCTCTACAACCATATCCCAGCTACCTGGAGGAAAACAAGGGTTGTTTTCATTCCTAAATCGGGTAGAAGGGGACACGAGGTGGCCAAAGATTTTAGGCCAATAAGTCTTACATCCTTTGTTCTAAAAGTTCTTGAGAGAATTTTGGACCGGACCAGCATATAAGGAAACTACTAGACCAATATCCACTCTCTACGGCGCAACATGCGTATTCAAAGGGAAAATCTACGGAGACAGCACTACATGAAGTGGTGCGTACTGTGGAAAAATCCCTTATGCAGAAGGAATTCACTCTGGCTGCGTTTGTTGATGTCGAGGGCGCTTTCAACAACGTCAGGGCTGATGCGATAGGATCCGCCCTTGTTAGGGCTAGGGTGGAGGAACCAATCAGGAATTGGATCTCGAGCCTGCTCCTAAATCGTGAGATATCAGCTGAGCTGGGGGGAGCAAAGGTGAATAAACAAGTAGGCAGGGGCACGCCACAGGGTGGAGTGCTCTCACCTTTTCTGTGGCTCATCACCATTAATGATATCCTAGTCGAACTTAACACAGGCGGGGTTAAGATTGTGGCGTATGCCGACGATGTGGCAATCCTGATTACGGGTCCCTTCCCTTCCGTGATGAGCGAAATCATGGAAAGAACGTTGGCAAGATTAAGTAGGTGGGCACAAGGCTATGGCCTTAGGCTAAATCCAGATAAGACAGAGCTGTTGCTCTTCACGAGGAAGTATAAATCACCTACCTTCAGACCACCAAGCTTGAACGACCAACAACAAGGTTTATCCTCCAGTACGAAGTACTTGGGGCTGACCATCGACTGTAAGTTAAGTTGGAAAATGTGCATTGAAGAGCGAGTACGGAAGGCCTATGTTGCTTTATATGCTTGCAAATCGATGTTTGGTAAGAAGTGGGGTCTCAAGCCGAAAATGGTGCTATGGATGTACCAAGCGGTGGTGCGACCGGTGCTGAGCTATGGCTCTGTAGTCTGGTGGGAAGCTCTCCGGAAGAGCTATAACCTCACGGGTCTGCAGAAGGTTCAACGCACTGCGTGTGTTGGTGCCACGGGAGCCTGTCGCACCTGTCCCACGGCGGCTTTGGATCCCATTTTAAACCTGCTTCCAATTGACTTATATGTAATGTGTACATCTTCTCAGACAGCACTTAGGCTCAGAGAGTCTGGGTGCTGGAAGGCTACACAGCAAGGACACAGTAGTATCCTTGATCAACTACCCTCAGACAAAGTTAACACCCGGACGGACTACATCCCTCGCAAACTGGAGTTTGAGCACAGGATTAAGACTGTGTTTCCAAGCAGGAATGCGTGGAGGAGGGGTGAGGTCCTTGCCGATAGCGGCATTCAAATATTCACTGACGGTTCCAAAATGGATTCTGGAGTTGGAGCCGGCTTTTACTCCGAAACCTTGGAATTATCCACGTCTATCAAACTCCCTTCCTACTGCAGTGTTTTCCAGGCGGAAGTCTGTGCGATTTGGCAAGCCTGCAAATCGCTTGAAAACAGAAGCGCAACGGGGAAGATAAATATTTTTTCCGACAGCCAGGCGGCAATAAAGGCGCTAGCGGCACCAAATATTGGCTCAAAGGTAGTCGGTGCTTGTAAGCAACAGATTGCCTCTCTAACAAATCTAGAAATTACTGTCACCTGGGTTCCCGGGCATAAGGGAATCGAAGGGGACGAAAAGGCCGATGAGCTAGCACGGTGCGGCTCGGCAGAGGATGAGGTAACAACTAGTATCGAGATAGGTATACCCCTAGCCGTAGTGAAGGGAAATATACGAAATTTCTATCTCAACAGGGCTCAACAAAGATGGAAAGATACCCTTACATGCAGGATATCAAGAACTACCTGGCCGGACTACAATAAGAAGAGGACCAGAGGTCTTCTTTGTAGGCCCAGGGCTGTCACCCACAAACTTATTGCTGTATACACGGGCCACTGGACTTTGGGCACGCATGCGGAAAAAATGGGCACTCCGCATAACCAATACTGCAGAAGCTGCAAAGATGTGGCTGAAAAGGAAACGGTCGAGCATCTCCTGTGCAAATGCCCGGCCCTGGCCCGCATTCGGCTAACATACTTAGGAAGTCCCTTCCTTGACAACCTAGGGCAGGTATCTAGGATCGAGACCTCCAACATAGTAGATTTCATTAACAACTCTGGTTGGTTGTAATGCACATCCTTCCATTACCAAGTAGGTTTTTCGAGTTTATGGCATCAAAACGGCAGTATTTTTTGCTACTTGGGCGGCATGGGTCGCAGCCATTTTAACTACCTACCTACCTAGGAATAGTATATATAATATATAAAAAAATAAAAATAAAAAGAATAAAAATACTAATGTAAACATAGAATTATCAATACAACAGGCCTCAGATGATGCAAACTCACAAAAATCAAAAACAATTGGCCCATTGTTAAGTCCAAAGCAGGCATAAACAATAATGTAAAAGAAAAACTAGAAACAAGATGTATGTAATGTTATAAGCACAAAAAAAAAATAAAATAAAATTATATATAAGCAAATTTGTATTGTAGCACACCAAAGTGACGAAAAAAAAATTAATTCACAAATTTCGAAAAAAATAAATTATCCAACGGGGACCGTTGAATCTAGGGGTGGAGGAGTCACATATTGACATACATCAAATAATAAATAAACAATATTCACTTCAAGAAAGACTTCAAACACGAGCTCTTTCTTGAAGTTGGCGCGACTTGGTTACACATTTTTGCTGGCCAAACACATACCGTTCACTTTGGAATGCATGCAGATAAATTTAAACACACACATCCATAAGAGTGCCTGTTTACACTTCAAAGTAGAGCTAAGAAAATAAATATCTAAATAAAGTAAAATTAGTTGTTATAACGAGCTAAACTAAGAAGCACGGCCTTTTTTCAGTTCAACTCCGCGAACGGTGGGAAGGATCCAAAGGAGAGTTTGGACTCCTTCCAGGTGCGCGTAACCATCACCACTAAAACTATATACAACTCCTCCTTCAATTTGCCGTTTAAGAACGCAGCTACGACATCTATATGATTTACCAACAGCTTATATTGAACTGCTAAAGCGAGAATCAAACGAATAGTCAAATGACTCGCCACTGGTGCAAAAGTAAGTGTAAAATCTTCACCAGACTTCTGCGAACAGCCTTGCGCAACTAAACGAGCCGTATACTTTTCTAGCTTGCCAGCACCGTCGTATTTTTTCGCGTACACCCATCGACATCCAATCACGCTTTTTTCATGTGGACGGTCTGCGAGAGTCCAAGCACCGCTGCATAGCATTTTTCCACTGCGAATTTTCGTTGGACTGCAATGCTTCTGCGACGCAAGTGGGGGTTTCATACGCCAAATTTAAAACTTCAGGATTATCAACTATATACTTTTTCCTTGGTCTTCCAACTTTTCCCGTTCTTTGTATCTGCGGCCTTCCTCTTTTTCTTTTTTCTCATACGACTTCGCCTTCATCACTCGAAACAAATTGCTCCACATTTTCTTCGATTTGCTGGTTATCCTCTTCGTCTCTTACAACTTCAACAGTGCTCAAACTTTTATCAATTTCTGAGTTTTCCGTTTCATTTTCGTTATCATTCATTCAATCAGTTTATTTTCATTATCGTTTAATAATTCGATATTAACAGTATTTGTGTTACAATTTTCAATATCCAATTTCGATGAAAGATTCTCGAAAAATAAGACGTCACGAGCTATTATAATACTCTTCTTTACCGAGTCATAAAGTCTATACCCTTTTGTATTAGCAGCATAGCCTACAAACCGTAATTTAGATCTGCCTGGCTGCTTGTGTAGAGCAACCTCTTCGCAACGAAACACTTTAAAATGGTTTACACTTGGTTTGTATCCTCGAAAACATTCATAAGGGGTTTTATTTTTTAAAATTTTCGTCGGACAACGATTTCGTATATATGCGGCTGTATTCACCGCTTCCGACCACAAAGATTGTGCCAAATTTGACGAAACCATCATACAACGCGCCATCTCCACTAATGTGCGATTGGCACGCTCAGCTACTCCGTTCTGTTCTGGTGTGTAAGGGACTGTCTTTTGGTGCACAATTCCTTTGGAATTTAAGTAATTTTGGAACTCCACGCTCAAAAACTCTCGCCCGTTATCACTGCGTAAAAATTTTACTTTGTTCCCAGTTTGATTTTCTACGCGCGTTAGAAATTGCTTAAATGCACCGAATGCATCAGATTTTTGTCTTAAAAAACTTATTTCGATGAAACGATGGTAAATTGGGTGAAAATTGCGATAAAGTATACATGGGCACTACAAAGCGATCACTCGGAGTTCGAATTAGCGAACATAAAACGGACGCGAAGAACAAACAGACAACAACAGCATTGGCACAACATTTAACGAATAGCGGACACTCAGCCGATTTCGAAAATACAAAAATATTAGACGTGGAGAAAAAAGAGAGGACAAGATTAACATTAGAAGGGCTGAGAATACATCAACAAATACGAAACACGATGAATTTTAAGGAGGACGTAGACAATATAAACTGCGCATACAGAACAGCAATAACGAGTGATGGTTAAACAGAGAGACAAAAACGTAGTGTACAATTCAATATGTGGAGTTTTATTTTTATTTTCGTTTTTATATTTTTATTTGTTTTGATGTTGTTACTGTTTTCAATGTAATTAAAAATGTAAGTGCAATTATTGTTGTAAGCAAAAATATTGTTATTTTGTTAACACGTGTTTTTATGTTTTATGTACAATAAAATGCAGAGTCCCTGATGAAGGCGCGGAAGACGCCGAAACGTGTAGGAGAAAAAAATAAACTTTTTGTTTGCTTTTAATATATTACCGACCGAAAAGCTCCTAAAGCATCCCAACGAGAGAAATCATCAATAAAGGTGATAAAATAGTTTGATCCGCCTTGCGATGTTGTACGCATGGGCCCGCAAATATCGGAATGGATAATTTCCAAACACATCGATGATTGTACTTTCGAATATTTTGCAAAAACATTTCTTTTTATTTTGCACATCGCGCACATGTCACAGTCAATATTCAGAGAGCTGTTAATGTACAATCCTCGTACCATATTCTTTTGCGAAAGCGTATATAAATCTTTATAATTCACGTGACCGAAACGCCGATGCCACTTCTGCGTGTTGTATTTTCTTTTTTCAACTACTGAATTAATATGTTCATTGATTTTGAGTGGAAATAGTTTTGCACAAAAAACTCCATTATTCATTTGTACAGTGAACACTAATTAATTTTCATTCTTTATAACCATTGCTTTGTTGTTTTTGAAATGCACGTTGCTCCCGTTCTGAAGTATTTTGCTCACCGCTAAGAAATTGTTTTTTAATTTCGGTACGTACAACACATCTACTAGCGTGAGAGTACTGGATTCTGACTTGAGCATTATTTTTCCGTCTCCTTCTGCGTCGACAGCTTCTCCAGATGCCAAAATTACCTTTTGAGTGGATTTACGCAAAGAAGTGAATAACGTTACATTATTGCACATGTGAGACGAGGCACCGCTATCGAGTATCCAGGTATTCTGAGCATCGAAACTTCGAGTATTTGAGTCAAACAAACGCAATACCGTTGGGGCATGTTGACTTTTGCACTGCGCTCTGATGTGGCCTCTCTTGCCGCAATTATAACACTTCACGTTACTCACATACCGCTTAGTACTGTTAGTTTTGTTGCTATTATAACTAGCATGTTCATGTGACACCATCGGTGGTTGACCTCTCTTCTCAAATTTTGTATGTGAATTCGCCGCAAAAACTTTTTCAGCTTCAGTAAACCGTTGCCCTCGCCTTTGTTCTTCCTCTAATATTTTAATTTTTAATAAGTCCATTTTCGGCAACTTGTATCTGCTCTCAATTGCAATAATAAAGCTTTCTAACTCATCTGGTATGCTACATAACAGTAGTATACATAGCAAATCTTCTGGTACAGTAACACCTATTTCACTGCGGTTGTCGACAATTGAGCAGTACTCATTAATTTGAAGGGCAAATTTCTCCGCAGCATTCAGCTTGAATTGTACCAACTTTTTAAATAAATTTACCTTGCATTGTATAGGTCACTTAGCAGATTCCAAGCCACTTTTGCTGTTTCACACCTTTTCATGTGAATCAATTCCGACGGTCTTACGCACAGATGGATCATTGCCAATGCTTTTTGGTCGGCTGTCCATGTCTTTATTTCCAAATCCGTCGGCTCTACCTTTGGAGCTTCTGCGATGACATACCACAAATCCTGCGTAACCAGTAAACTCCGCATCAACAGCTCCCACGTACAGTAGCTCTCACCGTTGAGCTTTTCTTTATTTGTTAACGTGTTACTCATTTTCGCGTGTATATTAAGCGAGTTTTTATTTATTTATTCTTTGTAATGACTACGAAATCGACTAACGATTTATTTGACAAACCGCGAAATAACTGTCTTATCTTTCCGAACCACGTGACCTGGGCCCATAACCCATGTTAAAACTATGCGCTTAAAAGAAAAATACGACCGTTCAAAAGTAATTCATTTATTGCAGTGAAGTTTGCTTATCGTTAATACATACAAGGTTCATAAAATGGTGTACTAAAAATGACGTCGCGTTTGGGTTGCCTATGTTGAAGACCATAGAGAGGCATTTTTTAACATAAATCGAACCTAGTTTTTGCGAAAAATTGGTTAAATCAATGCCTAACCGGTTCAAAATGGTTATTAAAAATAAAGGTCTTCTTACAAAATATTAGTTTTTGAAATATATTTCGATATTTCAAAAAACTCGTTGATTGTCCGAGTTTGGCTTGTGCATTGAATTTACTTTTATTTGATGTTGTACTAGAATATTTTATAATACTGAATAAATTTATATGTTTTTTTGTTTAATATTTTGGAAGTGCAATAAATGAGTAATTGAAAATATATTTTACCTTTTTTTAATTGCTTTGGTTCAAATATTTTTAGGAAAGACCATTTTTTTCGACGGTGTCCGACTTTGCCTTGGAGCCACTGTATGCACACTCAGTGCAACAAAAAAGCCACATCAAATCTTTCGCGGAAATTTGATTCTTGTGAACTGGGGCTTCCCCGAATGCTAATAAAATGAGTTGAATGGCACTGAGGGGGTTTTAGATTAGCTAGGGAATAGTCCTGACTTCAATCCAATAGAAAACGTTTGGGCTATTATATGCACTAAAATTTGCAAAAAAAAACCTAAATAAATGGTGGAACTACGAAAAACCATATAAAAAGTATGGCTTGAGGAAATTACGCCCGAATATTTAAAAGATTTGTATGATTCTATGCCCAAGAGAGTGCAAAGTGTAAAAGACGTACAGGATGGCACAAGAAAGTATTGAAAAATAAAGAAAAAACAAAACCAAAATTTAGTCACATGTATATTTGGAGTGGAGTGTAAAAAAATATATAATTCTTTTCCAATTTGTCAATATGTTTTTTTTAAGCAAAAGCTGCAAAATAAAACAAGTGGATGCTGTATTTTTCAAACTTACCCAAAATGAACTTGGGGGAATAAAATTGGGCCAAACATTTCCATGAAAATACATACTACAAATTGGGCCTAGGAACCGGATGTACTTTCATGCTGAAATAGTGACGAAAAAAGTACAATTGTACCTACTTTTCCATCACTGCTATAGACGAGCAGAATTAATTAGCAATAGCAAGCGCAAATGTACATTTACATTTTACCATACAGACACAACCTTTTGCATTTAGATTACAGTCAGGCAAAATATATTACACACAAATAAGCGTTGTTGTGTTGCATGCGAAACAAGCGTACGTGTGCATTGCTGATCGTGCCTGTGTGCACAATATGTATGAGTATTGTCGGCCTCGCGGAACTAATGCTAGTCTAAATCATGGTAAAAAGAATACAGAAGGTGGCGCAGATTGTGGTACCGCTAACCCTATCTGGGGAATTTTGACAGAATTTTGTTTACATAAACCGTGTATGTATGTATGTTCACAATAATGTGTATTCTTTCCAACGTGTTTAACAATTTTAGTGTGTATTTTTTCTAACATGTATACCTATGTGTTTCCTCTCATTTCTCTCCACCGGTGTCACGTCACATCCAAGTTAATGCAAACTAGGCTGTCATCTATCTATCTTGGTGACCGCCGTATCTGAGTTTGTAGCATGTGTGCGCTTCATTCGGTAGGTCCCGGGTTCAAATGATGGCCGGGGCGGAAAAAAAGTACGAAATCAGATAGAAGTTGCAAGTTTTTGTTATAGCTGATTTTTGTTTAGCGCGAAGTTTAAAAAATGCATATGGACTTAAAATAAAGTACTAGCTCCACAGTTATGTCGCCCAATTGCTAATTGCAGCCACTGCGGCAGAAGACGCAGGAATGCGAACACAGAGATTCAGGACGTCTTACTGATATACGAGTATGTGCACAACAAACTTAGTACATGTTTATGTTTTTACACACTTTTTCTATTTTTCACTGTTTTGAATGAAAAAAGTTAGCAATTTTTGTAATTGTTTTCTACTTGTGGTCAACTGAATAATTTCAATCGGCTGTTTATCTTGCTGGCAAATTTCTGTCAGTAGAAACTCATCCAATAAAAATCCAGTAAAACTTGCAAGCTCAGCTGTCATTTTCGCTCTTTCAATTGTCTATCTTTTGCTGGTTTCTTGCAGGTTTTGGCGTAACATTCCAGTAAAATTATTACTAGTTTTTCTGGATAGTGAATACGAAAACAAAACTATTGTTATTATAACTATCTATCTTGCCTTACAAATATGTACATATACTTAACTTTTTAATGAATTGTGTATTAATGAACTTGTTTCTTTGAAGAAAGTATTTAGTTATTTCTCTAAAAAAAATTTTTGCTGAAAATATTTCTGAAATATGTTTGAGATTGATGACGGATTCCTATTCAAAAACTATTGGTTTTCAGGCCATTTAGGAATGCCTGATAAAATTATTTAATAATTTCTAAAAACCAACCATCTTTTTTGTTGAATGCTCCTTTATAGTTTTTAAAACATTTTTGAAACTATTCAAAAGTTCTGTTATGGTCTTTAAATCATTAATGAATTTATTTGAACAAAGTGTATTATATTAAGTAAATCGGTAATAATTCATGTGTTTCCGAACTATATAATGATTTTAGAAATAAATGTGTACTATTTGCAAACGTTACTCTGGCGTAAGTCTAGTTATTATAAAATGGCAAACAAAACTGTGCAAAATTAGTAGTAGCGTTGCTAGATCTGAGCAATTTGTGGCCGTTTATACGATATCCGAAAATGTAACCTCTAAGAGAACAGCCAACTGAGTTAAAACGGGGACACGATTTTTTGATACATACTTGAAATTTGTTAATTTTTTTGGCCATTGAAATAATAATACATATATTTGGTACATGACCGAACTTTGTGGTGTTCGTCTTACCTACAGAATTTACGCATTATATTCAGAAAATAACTTCATTGGTAACTTTAAGAACTATGACAACTCACGATGTAGAGAAAAGAAGGTGACGACAAAAGCACTTCCGTTACTTCGTACTTGCCTCGTTTGACGGATTCACGTCGCAGATGGCTCTTAAAAAGTTGATTTTTTAGAGTGATTTATACAAAAAATTAAACTAAATTAATTAAACTAATTAATAAATGTGAAGTGCCGATCTTTGTATTGTAGCAGTTGCAGCGAAAATAAAAGCCCAAGTGCAGTTATCACCTTCCTTTTTGTCTCGCTATTCCTGTAGCAGCAAACGCTGTGACGTGTACGCTGCTGGCGTTGTCGTAATCTTGTTTTCTATCATTCTTGATGACAACCCGTTCTTATATTATTTTGTCAAAATCAGACATATTTAATTCGCCATTGTTTTGCAGAAGTTCAAATGGGGCCGAAAATATCCCTTTTAACACTTTAACATATACATATGTGCAAGACAATTACCTATCGAGAAAGTGATTTTTAATCTGAAAATCATATAACGCAATGATGTGATATATTTATGTATATGTATATGAATTGATCAAACTTTGAAAACAAGAAAGAAGAAATTGAAGCAACTTTCTAGCGTTTAAAGTACGTTGTTATGTAAAAGCCGACATAAAATTATCTGCATTCAACTTAGCTGCAAAACGCACGCACAAATATAGGCACGCTATGAAGTCTTAGTTTAAGACCGAATTTTGCTAATATTAGTACACCAACTTTGTTTTACCTGATCGCGGAACGACAGACTTGCAAAACTAGGTAAATTCTTTGCCCATTTTACCGCCATGAAGAGTAGACGCGCACTGGTTTCATATACAGTTTCATGCGGCTGAACGTACAGGTTTTGGGGTACAAATGTTGGTATTGTAAAATGGCAGTCTCCTTTTTCACTTCGAAGAGGTTCTTCATCATTAGTAACATCAATGGAATCATCTTAAAAACAAGCGAAGAAAATATATTTTACAAGTATTATAAAAATATGTAAATAAAAAAGTATGGATTTGTATATCGAACGCGAGAAATTATGAATATCCAAATATATGTATGTATATAAGTACCAACATACGTTACATATTGCAAATATAAGCAAAAATAGCCGTATGCAAATAAAACTAAATGTTTGTAACGGGTGTTTTTGAGCTATAGAACTTCCTAGAGGTATAGCTGCCAAATTAAACATTTGTGTTCAGTATAATGTGGCAACTTATTATGCAAAGACTTATACCGGTACAAGGTGTACCTATCGTGGCATGTACACACCTACATATTTTCAAAAAATAAAATTTGATTAATTATAAAGTTAAATATCTTATTCTATATTTATTTCACAAATTCAAATACATAAATACCGATTGATAACTTATTCCGTACGTAAATTCTAATATTTGCTAATACATAATTTATGTACTCTAATTCTTCATACTCAAACATAAGCAATTTATCATAGAGATGTCAAACAGCAAATAATAAAATTCTAATCGGGTGTTCATGGTAACACAGAATGTAAAATATTTCATTAATTTTAAGATTAAATGTGTTTTAATCGTGATAAATCAAAATATCGTAGGATTAATTCTCAAAATGTATTAATCCTAAATAATCCTCATTAATCCTGACAAAAATTTAATCCTAATCGATTATTAATTCCAAATTTTGGGAATTCATCGTAATTAATCAATTAAAAGGGCATCAAAAATATTTTAATTCGATTATTAATGATTAGGATTATTAATCATTAGTTAACAGCTCTGCTTACAAATCACTTATTACATTTCGCACAATTGTCAACCTGAGCAGGGTCTACTCAAAACGATAAATAGATTTATGTCCACGTTTAAGGCGCGGTGTCGCAAAGAACAGAAACAGAACAGAACAGGAACAAAATTTGAATGATTCCGTTGCCGTTTTTTTCTGTTGTATTTTTCGAGTTGGTGCAACCAAGAACAAAAACAGAAATCGAAGCGTCATTCATATTATTTTGTATTTTCGTTCGTTGCGTTGGTTTTTTCACAATATTATTGGAATATTATTAAACAATATGGGTAGCAATACACAATGCTTCAAAATATTGGTTTGGTAAAGATTTAGTTAAATATTCGATGTTTCTCCTGTCACCAGCAACAGGAACAATTCGCGAAGTTCTGTTGCCGTTTATGTCGCTGTTAAAAATGAACTGAATTCTGTTCCTGTTTCTTTCCTTTACTCTTTGTATAATATTCAATGATTCGCACTTTTTGGTTCCTCACGTCAATTGTCTAAAATATAACAAGCCATACAGCGCGTGAAACTATCACTTTTTTGGGATGAACTTTGGGGGCCAAATCTATTCACCACCCAGGCTGTAATTTCATTAAGTTTTCTGTATTTAATCTATGTATATTCTTCATCTATCTATTATCTATACAAAAGTCATGACTGTACATTTCTTTAAAAAATGACCGAAGGTGATGCAGAGAATGTAATTGAATACATTTGGACCATTTTTAGAATTTTGGTATGTGTGGTTGTGTTTGGCTGTTTGAACGCAGTGATCTCCGAAATTACTGAACGGATTTTCATGGAACTCTAACTGATGGCTTGACGGCAACCTCTGGCGTTATTAAATGCAAAAGAAAACAATTTAAAAGAAATTGTGTAACCTCAGGCATAATATAGGGTAAATTTTATCAAAATATTAAATAAATAAAATTATTTTCTCTTGAATAATTTTTTTAACGGTATAAACATAGCCGCTGACTATTTTTTGTTTGGAACTTTAAATGAAAATTCACTACCTAATGGACTTTCCTGTGGTTTTAATTTGTAAGTCCTGTAACCTCGTGAATAACGTAAGATGTATTTTATTAAAATATTAATTTTTCGACGAAATGGCTTAGAATTCTTTACTTTTGAACAAAATTTCATTTCTTAATGGCATCAACATAGGAAATGAAATTAACGCGTAGCACCGCATGCTGGGTATAGTTTGAAACAAAAGTTCTATATCTCGTAAACAAAACACCCTTTACATACAGATGTAATTTCAGCATGCGATATTTACATTAGACTGCATATATTTACCATCATTGTCGTTATCATGTACAGAACTACTCGAACTTATGGACGAAACGCTTCCTCCCACAGGATTTTTATCTATAACTTAAAAAAAGGTATTCAATTAGGGAAGTAAATTAATACATATGTATGCATGCACTTAAGTTACTGTTGTATTGAATACGTTGGAAGGAAATGTTTAATTAATACTTAATCTAGATATATATTGATTGCATAAACTAATTCACATCACTATGATTGTTTATACGGGTTTGAAACGTGGCCACACTTTCCTTTCGTGATGCCACCTTTAGCAGGTTAATGATTGCACTGATTTGCTGATTGCATCGGATTTTCATACAATACGCCAACTTCTCTCAAGCTACGATATACCGAAATTCCTAATTTCGTCGGCTTGTTTTTTTGTTCATATTTCTTTGGCGTCCCCTCAGGCCCATAAAGACTTAATAACTGTAAAGTTGTTTGTTAGTTTTGATTTTTTTTGTGTTTTTATGACTGCATGGTGTGTGGCGTTAACTTGATAGAATATTTATTCAGTCAAGATAAACGTTTGTACATAAGAAATTAATAATGTTTTCTTTTCTCGATATAATGTTGCATTTATTCTGCCCCGCGTCGGGTCTGTCAAATTTTCGTGCTCTTTTCTCAGCATTTTCTTTATGTTGTTTGTTCTTTTCTCAAAATGGTGCACTCTGGTCCGGCAAAAGTGCAACATTTTCTACCCGCCACCAAACGTGAGAGTGACCGTTGTGCAGCTGATTTTAATTGTGTAGATTGCTTGTTCGTACAATAGTTTTGTTCGAAAGTCTCAATTTTGACACAAAATGCAAGTTATTTATCTAATTTTATTGCGTTCGATGAATTAGATTGAAATTGATAGGGTGGAATTTTTGTTGTTGTTTTTTCATATGAAAGAAATCAGAAAAAGCGATATTTTTTTTTAAATTCTTAGACCAAAAATTATAATTATTATTATTTGGCGCATAATGGAGGCTGATGTCAGGCCGAGCTTATACAATTTGAGGTACCTCCAGTTGTACCCCGACTTCGAACGGCAAATGATTTTTAGGAAGTTTTTTCATGAGCAGAAATTCACTCGGAGGTTTGCCATTACCTATCGAGGGGCGATCGATATTAGAAAAAATTTGTTATAATTTTTGATGTTGCTTGCTCCGGCCCGAATTCGAACCCGGGACAAGACGAATGAAGCGAGCACACTATACATACTCTGCTGCAGCAGCCGAGCGCACAAAATTATCCCTTGCATGCTCACAATTTAGTAATTATTTTAATAATGTTTGTACGTGTATATACATATTTATATGCAAAATGTAACCAGTAAACATATATCTTTGATACTGCTGTTCATTCTTTCTCATACATATGTATTTATGTACTTATGTTAGTTTCCGATAAATGGAGTAAACATGTAAAAATCCAGTAAAACCTGCAAAAAAATGTTCATGAATTTGACATCATTCGCTTTCAAAGAGAAAACAACACAAAAAAGTACATACATACATGAAAATTACGAACAGCTAATATAATTTGTTGGCGCACAAAGCAAAACAAAGAGTAAAATTGAATGTCTTTGTTTTATTAAAATATTTTAGAAACAACATGTTCTATGTTTATTTTGTTCACAAATGTTTACGATCAGTTGTTTTTCTTACTGGCAAGTTGGTGTAAGTAAAAATTTGTCCAGCAAGACAAATAATCGTAATTTTGCTCTCTCAATTACATCAAACTGTAACAGTACATGGACTCAAAGATCTACATATTACAAATATATACAAAGAAACGGACATCAATTTAACAGCGCAACTACTTAACGACATCCCGTATTCATACGGAACTCTCAAATGAACTATATTACGAAATTCATGAAAAAAATTTGGAGAAAATCAGAAAACGAATCCATGCCGACTAGCAAGCCTCCTACACAAAGAAACACACCGGCTTGGTTCAACACTGAAGTAAGTAAGCTTGTCACTCTGAAAAACAAAGCTTGGAAAAAATTTAAAGCAAACCGGACATCAATGCGAAACTTACAATACAAAAAGATTTGTGCACAAGTAAGAAGGGCTTGTAAACAAGCAAAACAAGATTGCTGAAGTCGCTTTGTAAACTCCATCAATCCAAAGCTAGATGTAAAAACCATTTGGAACAAGGTAAAAATTATCAAATCGGGAAACACAGCAAATTTTCCGCCGATATTCTCAAATGGCATACAAAGGAAATAGCTAATAATTTCGCCAAGGTGTGGAGCTCCATAGGATCTAACGAACGTTTTGAACGCCGCCTAATCTTAAATAAAACGAATATAAGCTTCGACAGCACGGATGTAAATACTGAGGGTTCATATAGCATACTAAATGAAATAACACCACTGGAACTAAATATTACACTCCAAAATGTAAAAGGATCGACGCCCGGTAGTGACAAAATAACCTACCTCATGGTAAAAAACGCATCAAATTCGATCAAAAATCGCCTGTGTGAGTTATATAATCTAATACTAAAAACAGGCATATATCCGCATGAATGGAAACACGCAATACTAACACCGATACCAAAAATGGGGAAAAATCAAAACTCGAATGAAGGCCCCATATCACTGTTGTCAGTACTATCGAAAATTTTGGACAAGATACTAACATAAAGGCTCTGGAAAGAATATGGGAAAAACATAAAAACACTACAACACGCTTACAGAGCAGGATACGGAGTACATACTCTCTGTCACCTTCTCGAAACAAATGTAAAAAGCAATCTGAAAAAACAAGAGCACAACGTACTAATTTCAGAAGACATAGAAAAGGCATTTGACAGAGTAATATCCACACAGGCCACAAATGAATTACACAATTGGGGAGTTCCAAGTTTGGTGCTAAAGCTAGTTTCTTCATTCCTATCCCATAGAAGGATTACTGTGAAAGTAGACGGATATCTATCACAATCGCTGAATCTTGACAACGGAACCCCACAAGGATCACCTCTTTCCGTATTCCTCTTCAGCGTCTATACAAACACATTGTCCAAAGCCCTAACAAGCGTGCCGGGAATAAAGTTCATAGGTATATACGCAGATAACATATTTGCACTATCATCGGGCACAGAAGAAGAGGTACACAAAAGTCTGAACGACCTTAGCAGGAGAATCCAGAACTGGGCCAAAACAACGGGAGCGGAAATTCCAGCCAATAAAACCGAAGTCTTGCACATTTGCAAAAAAAGAAATATGACAATTAGCAACACAAACATTACACTAAAAGCAAACATGCGGGTTTTAGGCGTAACATTCACCAGAAACGGATTGTGGAATGAACAGGTCAAACACATTGTAAACAAGCTAAACAAAATTCACAACTTACTAAAAGTAATATGCGGTGTAAAAAAGGGGCCTCATATGGAGTCAGCATTATCGATATGCCGATCACTAGTTGAAGGAGCTGTTCAACACTGCGTAACCCTCTACGGGTGGCAAATAAAAAGAAAATAGATACGGCCATAAACAGATGTTTTAGAACGGCTTGTGGACTTTTAGCGGCGACTCCACTAGAGGCCACCAGGGTGGAAGCTCGATATAAAGACTTCCAGTGGCTATTTTAACTCAGATCTACAAAACTAGGAGCAAAATCTCTTACATCCCCCTTACATGCCCTACATGAAAGCTTCTGGAAACACATAAAAAAGTCAAACGACAAAAGAGGAAGCAACCGCTGCAGTATTGAACTTATATCAGAACATTTAAGGAGCACCAATACACAAATTCCACCAAAGCCGGTTAATCAAAGCTTAGTAGATGCAAATTTAGAAGTAAACATTTCACTAAGCGCTTTCCACAAGAACAACACGTGCCCTGAACTCCACAGACGAAGCTTTCTTTATTTCTTTATTTAAAGAACTCGTACTCCCCTGATGTAACATACTTCACCGACGGCTCTTCCCTTGATGAAACATCATCCTATGCTGTAACTGAACAACGTCCGGATAACGCTTATAATCTGGTTTACCAAGCACTTCTGTCTGTAAACGCTGGCATCTACAATGCGGAATTGGCAGCAGTGAAGTTCAGAAGCGTAGAGAAATCTCTCGCGAACAAAGACACCGAAGCATATAAATACATTTTGAGCGGGCTGTCAACCCAATTAAATATCAAAATAATTTGGATACCAGGTCATATAGGAATAAGGAGAAATGAGCTAGCAGACGACGCCGCCAAAAAAGCCGTAAGTCTACCATTAGTAGCAGAAGTTCCTTGTCTAGAATCAATCATCACCAAATTCCACTCAGCCAACCTCAAGGATGAAAAACCACGAAAATGGCAGATATCACAAACTTTTCTAAGGAAGCATAATAGCAATTACGACAGACCCAACTGCAATCCAAATTGGTCAAGACATTACTGCGTTAGGTTCGCCCGCATGAGGGCAGGGGTAACGAAATTTTCATCCGAACACTACTTCACACAATCCAGGCCGAGAGAATGCAGATGGTGCCACACGACCCTTAGTATTGAACATATTCTTAAGAATTGTGCTGTATCCGGCAGCCGCAACAACAAATTGGAAGAAATCCTCGATTGCAGCAAAGAAGACAACATTAAAATATTAGCAGATGCGTTAAATAAACACAATCTACTTCATGAAGTATAAACTACAACCCCCGTGGGGCTATATGGTCTAGGAACCCAGCCCCAAAATATATTTTATAAATTAATTTATGAAATATAGATTTAAATAAATAAATAAATAAACTTTATTTATAACCTTGGAAACCATTAGGTCAATAATAGTCTTTTGGGGGGATGGAAAAAATACAGGGGCGCAATGAGCAGGAATCTCTTTAAAAAGATAAGTCATTTTGTGTTTACGCTCTTCATTCTCCTGCTTAGCAAAACATACATAGGTATAAAGAAGTTTCTCAATGATAAATCTTATTAAAAATAGAGAACGTCCGAACTTCGGCTTCGGCATCGGCCATCAAATTTCGGCTTTCAGCCAAAAAAAAATAGTCGAACTTTTGCCGAACCTTTGTAAATTTTCATTAATTTACAAATTTTACACGTTTAATAGCACGGTTAATATGATTCTCTTTGAAAAAAATCAATGCAGCTTTTGGGATTTATGTGATAGCGATATGATTTGAAGTAATAATACTGAAAGAAATCATTGATTAAATAACGAATTGGATAAGAAAATGTAACATTTTTGAATGGTTGTTATCAAAGCCCACATGAGTGTGAATGTGTGAATGATTGGCCACTATTGCAGGTCAGATTTTATTTTCGCATAGGCGAAATCGGATGCAAGGATGAAACGCCGATACGATTTACAAAAGTATGTAAGTTTATGCTACGATGTTCGATCGTGTTTTAATTAAAACATAAGAAATAACACTGGTTTGTTCTACATAGATCATTTAAGAGAAGATTTAATTATACAAGGTGGCGTAAAATTAATCATCCAATATTGTTTTTGAATACCTATCTTACTAAATAAAAAACATAATTTTGAGTGATAGAAATCTTTATTTGGTCCTTTAAAATTTTTTCAAGTGGAAAATATGATATCCGTCAAGTGGCTAACGCCAGTGTATCAACACATTTGTGGCCGTTTTCCATGACTTTCCACAAGACTTCCAGTGATGACTTTGCTTTCCTAACGATTATTCTTCTTAAAGGCCGCGATAGTGTGAGGCAAAAAAATGCGGTCCAACTACTCCACCCGCGTGAACACCGCACAGCTTTGAGTGGATGTAATAACTATTCATGCATCACACGCGCATTCTAAGTGCCTCAGAAACGAAAATTTTGCTTAATGACGTAAACGCTGAAATGGAAATATTCGACGCAAATTCGTTCGTAAGAGTTGTCAAAATTTAAATACATTTTGTTTTTGCTTTTACGGCTTTTGAAAGCTCATACGCAAAAGCAAAAACAAAATACATGTAAGTGAATAAAAAAAATCAAATCAGCTGCTCTTATGCCATCACCTTCTATAAATTCGCCTGGACTGCGGCTTTTAAGTTCACAAATGTCAAATATGATTGACGTACGACGTCATTTGCAAAAATTATCACAACTTTCGATGGGGTGATTAAATTTGCTTATGTAGATAAATTATAAAGAAAATTTGTGTGCATGTACCGAGCTTAGAGTAAGGGAACAACGCTGCCACCCAGAAAGGGGTTATAACCATTAAGAAATGAGAACGCAATTTTTTAATCTCGAATTTTACTCCATAGAAATCAAATTTCGCATAGCTCCCGTTGAAAAACGCATCTGAACTCCTAAACAAAAATGTAAACGGAGGAATATTCAAATTAGAGTTTGGAAACTATCTATAGTCGTACCATCGAATTTTAACAATAAACGTGTACATTCGCAATTTTATTTTTCAATCCATTTAATAGTCAACTTATATAAACATAAGTTTAACTTTTGATGAATAATATTTGTATATATAATATATACATATGTACATATATATATATATAAATATAATTATAATAATTTAGTGCTTTCACCATAGCTTGATGTTTGGGAGAACTTTTCTCACAATTTGTGGGTTTCTGCTTGATGTTGTAACACACATTGAGGGACCTACAGTTTTACGCCTACTTTAACGGCAAAGGATTTTGTGAGAAGTTTTTACATTTTTTTACACTCGAGGTTTGCTCTTATCCGCTATTGGAAAAAAACTTTTCTATAATTTTTTATGTTATTTGCGCCATACACTATACACTCGGCTGCAGCAGCCGAGTATATCATATATGTATATATATGTATATGGTAATTTTCCTTATATACTTTTACCGCAGTCCTACCGATTTATTCATCGTCAATTAAGCGCGTACACGGTATACACATGGCTACGGCGGCCGCCACAAATAGCCATTATTAATTGCCAAACATAGAAATTTGCTCAGTGAATGACAGAAGAATGCTGAGGGTTGCTACATCAGCTGTGCTGAATTTTGACGTCTGAGCTAAGATTTTTCACTTTATTCGCAATGGAAATGAAAATGAAGTGCGAAAGTGGACCCGGGGACGCGGTTTCACTGGAGTTTCATACGGACCACTTTATGGATAGTTCGTCTACAATCGCAGGCTTACTAATAAAAATAGGTAATTGAAATTTTTTTTTATATGGATATTTAATTTATCAGGAACATAAATCAAAACCTGCTGATAAATTGACACAATGCCACAAATGCCAGTTATTGTGGCATGGATCAAAATCTTGCAATGTATGTACTCGATGTGCCTACTGTGCTGACCCTCACCCTACACAAAGCTGCTCAGATTCTACAAACCTCAAATGTGCGAATTGCAAGGGACCACACTCATCTATGGACCTATCATGTCCATGTAGATTAACCTATGTAACTTTAATTAAGCGTCGACGACCAAACAAAAAAACCATGAGCAATATTCAAACGCTTAACATAAATGAAGAGAACTATCCTAATGCCCTTAATCAGCGGAACATACATAGTACGCGTGATAACAACAACATGCAGTGGTCTAGCTTATTCTCTAATCGCAACGCAAACAACTCTTCTGACAATCGAATGCCTACTAATAGGAATAGCAATAATAATTATAACTTCAGCACTAACAACAATCTATTCTCTTTAAATGAAGTCAATTCACTTGTTAATGACTTGTTGTGTAATCTATGAACATGCAAAACAAAGCATGAACAATTCACAGTTATAACTGAACTTAATACTTATACTCACAATGATTAGTTTAAATAATCTGAATATTACCATGTGGAATGCTCGCGCTTTCCAGTGCAAATCACTTGAGTTTTTCAATTTTATGTCAACAAATAACATTCATATTGCTTTAATTACAGAAACTTGGCTTCAAGAAGATATTAATATAGTGGATCCCAACTATAAAATTTATCGAAATGACAGGAGAAATGGTAAAGGTGGTGGAGTAGCTGTTGTTGATAAAAAGCTAAAACATAAAAAGATCAGTACTATTGATACTCACATTATAGAAAACATTGGCATACAAATTCAGCTCAATAATAATTACCTTCTAAAATTCTATGCAGTATATTTTCCTGGTAGATCTGCCTTATGGTAAACTGTAAAAATTCTAATAATAATACTCATTTAAAACAAGTATTCAGATCTGATTTACTCAAATTTGCCAGACTAAATGATAATCTAATTTTTGCAGGAGATTTAAACTGCCGTCATCGCAAATGGAACTGCAATCGTGCTAACTCATGGGGAAATGTATTACATAATCTTTTAAATCAAGAACGGCTAAAAGTGCTTTTCCCCAGCAAACCTACCTAGCTACTTGACTTATTCTTGACTAATATTTCAAATATTGTAAATTACGCCAAAGTATTAAATTTGTTACCTTCAGTTTCTTCACTTTCCAATCATGTTAGCAATATCTCCCGACATTACGTTCACTAAAAATATGTATCGCTGCTATAAAAGTAATAATGCAAATTGGCAGCTCTTCAGTAAATATCTCAAAAACATCAAGTTTCCTGTTCATATTGCCCCTACCAGCACTGAGCAAGTTATTGAAATTCTGGAGCAGCTCATCCAAAATGCATTAAATATTTCTGTACCGTTGAGACCTGTTAAACTAGGTTCAGTAGTTATTCCTGCAGCAACTTCAGAACTAATAAAACGGAGGAACGGCCACAGAAGGCAATGGGCGACCCTTGTCAGCAAGAACAGCTCAAAATGTGTAATAAACTTATTAGAACCCAGCTCATTATCTTCAGAAACTTAAAATGGAATCATAAACTTAAGGACCTAACTAAAGCATCCAATAACTTCTCGAAAATTGTCAAGGTTATAAAAAAGAAACACCAACCTATTCCCTCCTTTGAATTTAACAATGTCACCTATGAGGAAAATTATGATAAAGCTAACCTACTTCCTTTTCTGAACCCGAAACTGAAAATCTAGTGAAGTCCTCTCTAAATGCTATACAGTCAACTCTCCCTTCAACTTCTGGAGAGATAAGAATTTCATACGAAGAAGTGAAGTCTATGATTAAGATACTCAAGCAAAAAAAAATCCCCTGGCATCACACAACGTATTACTATTTCTAGCCCAACTGTTCTCATTTTGCATAAAAATTAGCTATTTCCTAGTCGATGGAAAATAGCGAAAGTACTTCCGGTACATAAACCGGAGAAACCCATAAATTCCTTCTCAAAAGTATTTGAAAAAATTCTTAAGCACAGAATCATGCTGCATATTGAAGACAATAAGGTCTTACCAAATTTCCAATTTGGCTTTCGACCTGAACACAACTTCAACCACTGCTTGCTTAGAGTCATTAAATTTGTCAAAAGTCGTCTGCAACAAAAGCAGTCGGTAGCGATGGTGACATTAGATATCCAGGCAGCATTTGATACTCGTACTGTTTGGCATGATGAACTAGTGCATAAGCTAATTTCTTTAAACCTACCAATTTCGCTAACAAAAATCATTGCTTATTTCTTAGCTAACCGAAAATTTGTAGTATCCATAAATGGTGTGTCATCTGATCTAAGTCATATTCCTGCGGGGGTCCCTCAAGGTTCTGTACTGGGACCAATCCTATACAACATCTACACAAGAGACATTCCCACTCCTAGCAACTGTCATTTGCCTATGTTTGCAGACGATACTGCAGTTTTTACTTCTGGAAATAGCCCATTAAAAATCATAAGTAACATGCAGACCTCGTTAGAGGTCATTTCCAAATATTACAATCGCTAGAAAATTAAAGTAAACTATAGTAAAACTAAACCTATATTCTTCACACGTAAGCGAAAAACAAGCAATTTACCATCTACTCAGCTGCATCTAAATTCAATTGGCATACCATGGAATGATTCTTTGAAATATCTTGGACTATACCTAGATAAAAAACTATTGTTTGGGCTTCATATTCAACAATCTCTTCTTAAAGCCAACAAACTAATTAAAATCTTATACCCATTTATAAATCGCAGATCACAACTACCTACTGATAACAAATTAATTATCTACAAAGTCATTTTCAAACCTACTTTAAGCTACGGTTGCCCAGTATGGTATAACTGCGCGAAGGCCCACATTACGTCATAGACTCAATAAGCAAAATATCTACTAAATTCATCGACAAACTTGCATATTCAACCAATGATATAATTAAAAATCTATCAAGTTAACTAGTTGTAATTTTAGTTTTAGTTTAGTTTAGTTTTTTCCCCTTAAATAATTATAATTTTGCTGCGTAAATATTTACTTTAATATAATAAGAATATTTTAGATGAATAGAGCCTATTTGCTCTCAACACTGGTAAACAACATATTAACTTAAATATTCTACAAAAATGTATAGCTATATCTAATTTAAAGAATAAAAAGAATATATATAGATATGTAAATAGTCGGTATATGTATGCAAGTATGCATATTAGGATGCCTCACCAAAAAAAAAGTTGGATTTTTTCCCCACGAATTGTAAAATTTATTATGTTTTAGGACTTCCGCCAAAATATTAAGATGTACGCGAATTGGACCGACATGAAACAACCTCAAGAAATGAAGCTTATTATTAACAAATATGTATAGTTTTTCAAAAAGCCTCCTGAGATGATAAAACCTACGCTAAAATGTTTTATCATCTCAGGAGGTTCAGCTCTCAAGAAAAATCGCAAGAAATATTTTTTAATATTTCCGTTGCTTAAAAAGAAGTTTGTGGTTTATTTCAATTGAGGTCAGCATACTGATATAAGAAAATTTTGGTTCTATATGTGAACGTATTTTTATGTGATTTTTTTGTTTTTCTTGAGAGATGGAAACTAGGCTTTAAGCTTAAAGGACAGGGTTAAATATTTAAAAAACTGTTTTAACGGAATCATTATAATGAAAATTGCAAAAAACTGGGTTTGTGTAGGTGTGTTTTCAAAGAAATAAAAATAACAATGAGACCTTATGGAATAATTTTTAATTATACCTTTATAAATCAATAATAATTTAAAAAAACACTATTTTTATTTATAAATAATTCCATTTTTTGGAGGAATTTTCAAACCGGTCCACCTCACGTAAATCTTAATATTTCTCCGATATATCTTGGATGGTGTTAAAATATATTGAGTTTTGTAATGCCTTTGGGAAAAGAGTGCCGATTTTCTGTTGTATGTGAAGTGATGCACCTTAAAGTTGTTAAGTATCTTAGCTAATATTATGAAATTTCTGTTTGACTAAAAACATCTCTCTCTAAGCTAATTGAAAAATATCCCAAAATGTACCTTTTTAATACATTCTCTTTATCACGAAATGTCTGATTGTAAGTACAATGTTCATATTTACCTGTATCAGAAACTGGGGAGCTCGGATCTATAGAATTTGTACTACTTGAGTTCGTAGACACCGATACCGTCCCATTGGAAAGATCTATTGACGTAGTATAGGAATTATCCTTCGAAAATTGCAGATTATTATTAAACACCGAAAAACTGGCCGGGTGTGATACATTGGACGATAGTTGTATGGCCTTTGAAATGTGATTGTGATGTAATCGGCGGTTTGTCGGCAAACCCGAAATGGCTGAAAAATCCATGCTAAATTAAAAACACTTGCAATAGATTTTCTTACAAAAAACCAATTTACTAGGAGGCGGTAACAGTCCAGGACCATAGCATGGTGGAGACAATAAGACGGGTGGTCTGAAATGAAATGAACATCCATTAAGATAGTGTAATCGGACAATTGTAAGTGACATTTTCTACGAAGTGTACACACATTTGCTTTAACATATGCATAGCGTAAACTCCTTACCCAAATACTCCTACGGCTACGGCCGCTTCCCGCAAAGCTCGCCCGTGCTCCATCTCCCGCAGCGTCTCAGGACGAATAGTAGCTGTGTTTCGCGGCTGTCGCTCATTTTGCACCGCTGTAATTGGAAAATAAATGAAATCGGAATGTGTTAACCGCACACAACTCTTATAATGATGTGTCATTGGAATTCCAAATGAATACACCCCGGGATCTGCATGCGCAACATGACAAAAAAAACTCTACTAAAGTACTAAGCCTACAAGGTGTGAAAAATACCCACTGGTATACAACCAACTTGGGTAGGTAAGTTTATATTTATACATGTAAATAACATATATTGTACATATACATATATATATATATATATATATTAATGAATGTACCCAGCCAGCATGTAGATTCAATTTTTGATTTTCGCAATTCACAGGGTCGTGCTAAGTTGTATGTTGTAACGCAAAGTTGTATAGAAAAAAATTAGGAAGTGAGGAGAAAAGACTTATTTAAAATCGCAAAACCCTCGCAAACTGTACAATTTTCAACACTTAGAAATTAAATGTTAAAATTTTGCCTGTTGCACATACTGGGCAACTTTCCGCTTCGATTTTGCAAGCTAGCGCAGCTACTGTGCACCGCTTAATCAACTGTTTTGCTCATTTTTATTCTGATTGCGTGCTCAATGCTTTTCCGAAATGACAGAGGTAAGACTTACATAAGTATATATTAAAATATACTTTAAAATAATAAGATTTAATGGAAATAGCAATCATTTTACCCTACCCGAAAGTAAAGCGGTAACGTTTAAATAGTATACACATAATAAAAAGATATAGTGTACAAAAAGCTAAGAACAAAAAAAATTTGGCCAGCAAAGGGAATTCAATTACGTAAAGAAGAAATCAATTAACAATAAACAAAGCCATTATGTGACCTTCTTGTTTACCTACGTACCTTTGTCAATAGTTGTAACTGTAGCTATGAAAATATTAAATTTTATCGTTCATATTCCAGTCAAGATATCTGAAAGTTGGCATAATAATAATAATTTAAGCTCTCGATGCGAACAAGAGAGACGTATACACACTTTACACTCTTGTTTCTTTGACATCTATAAGAAATTCATTAATTTAGAGCAAACAATTTCTATAATATGAAATTTGAGTGTAATGAAGTCTCGTTATTTTGCGTTACTGAAGCGGCAATGCTACTTAAATGACTATTTTAATTTAGCACTACATGTTCGTAAGAAGCAAGTGCAAAATCGAACAATTAAACAATTATTTGCAATATATGTATATGTATATGAATTTGCGAGTAGTTAAATCATTGAATCAAAACATTTTAAAGTATTTCAGCTAGAGTAATAGCTTTTTGGATTACTAGCATAGTCATAAAATAATATTGGACTACGTATTTACTTTTAGTTTATCGTATTTGGGATTTCGCATCACATAACGTTAAACATACTAAAAAAAAATATTCAGAAAAAGGTTTCTTCAATAATTTATATAAAAATGAGCACATGTAATTGTAAAAGTAACAACAAAACACACGCAGTTGTACATTTCTAGGCGTGAGGCGAAATATCCCGGCTCACTAACTCACTAATGATAGACCACAAGAATACGCTGATTGATCTGAAATTCGGAGAGTCAATTAGATGTGACGTCACACCAGATTTAGCAGTAGAGAGGACTGAGAGGAGACACGTTAGAAAGAAGACGCACTAAAATTGTTAAACACGTTGGAAGAATACATACGATTGAGAGTATACAACCATTTTGAATAAATACAAGTGAAAAATCTTAGCCCATAGACGTCAAAATTCGGCAGAGCTGAGATCACCCGATGTAGCAACCCTCAGCATTCTTGTGTCACTCACTGAGCAAATTTCTTTAATATTGGCTATTTGTAACATTTAATATCAGCCGCCGCCATCTTTAATTTAGAAGACTTCGCACTTGTTTTTGTAAACGAAGTCTGCTGCTACGTAGAAATTCTGTCAAATTTGTTTGTTGTTGTACTACAATCTGCGCCATATTCTTTACCACCTTATATGAATTCGCCTTACTTACGTTGCTGTTGTTTCTCATTTATATATGTATATCAAATAGTCATCTGCCTTGACAAATGAAAAATTGTTTTAATTTTTGGACATTGAAAGCTTTGAAATAAAAACCTTGTTATTTTCGGAATCAGTCGCACATAAATATCCTCGAAAAGTTGTTAGCGTATTTGTTCTTTTTCATGTGTAATAAAATGACTTATAAGAAATAGATACAAACTATTTGTATGAATTATCGAATAACACAACAAATATATACATATGTATACATTGAGCTTAGATTTTTTTATCAGATGGTTTTTAAAAGGAACTTTTGGTAAGACTAATATACTACTTTTTAATATTTATATTTATTAAAAAAAAATGATACTTTTTAAAACCTGGAATCATATACGATTAGTTTTTATCCAAAAATTTCACGAAATGCTCGCTGGGTAGTGTGTATTTAAGTACTCGTATAATTTTGTACAGAAACATTTGACAGTATCTAAAGAGGCATGCTGATTTTGTACGACTTTGCAAACGAAGGTGCGTAATTGTTTTGAGGTCACGTGCCTGCGCCACTGGCCATTTAAATATCCAAATACGTTTCCTCAAATTTTATATACTTACTTGTATCTATGCATTTCTTAAATGTGGGCGAGTATAAAAAATGTTATTTTAAGCATATGCATATTACTGCCTTGGTATTAACTAAACGGTATTTAATGAGCTCAATTTGAAAAACAAACCTCTTCCCAACATCAAAGAATCCCATCACATTTAGGGAAACCGCCGGCTGGATTCTAATAATCGCTAAAACTTCCAACTATTTCTAAACCTCTAAAATTTAAAAATGTTCCGAACGTTAAGTGATTCTGAACGCCCTGGATGGAAAATTATGAATGTGTAGAATATGGTAATAAATGCTTAAAGATTAGCTTCACTTAAGGATAATTCATCATAAATGAATTTAGTTCAGTAGAGTTCCCTACCGAAACACAACTTAAACTATACTTTAGATTAGGAGTGAGCAACGTGCGGCATTAATTATTTTTGTTAGACCCGCCAAGCGTTTATTTATATTAAATACATTCTCCCGCTAATATATTAAGATTTAACAAATTACTGCGACTTTTTCCGACATGCAATATGATTGCGAAGTGTCAATGCTTGCACGTTGCTAAAAAACGGTTTCTCTCCTCGGCTTTAGAGCAATATTTCCCAAGTGAAGTCGGCCAAAAATTAATAGGCAACCCTCTTTGCATTTGTTGCGAACTTTATACATAAGGAGGCACCAAGTTCTAATAGCTGTGCTTTATTAATTCAATTTGCACTTTTTTGTTACATTTTAATAGGTTTACACATTCAATTATAATTCTTAAATATTAATTCTTAATTAATTTAGCTTAGTTCCTTGTTCATGTCCGCAGATTAGTTTATAAAAGGCTTGGTTTTTAGCATGTGGTAATTTATAGCATGAAGGGAAGGTTTAAAGAAAATGGATATAAACAGGCCTGCTCTAATCCGTAACATCACTAATGATACAGAAGATACAGATGAAAGCAAAAAAGGACTTAAAGCTAAAAAATTCGAAACATCGCTTTATCTTTTGCTTTTTTCGAACAACTTATCTATACTAACAAGGCTTTTTCAATCAGTCAATTACTGGCGCTATAGCCGACTAGGAAAGTGAACTCAAGTCCTTTTCCGCCTGGTCTTTCCAACGTAGAGGAGGTCTTCCTCTTCCACTTCCTAGCCAGAGTAGCCGTTGAATGTTTATTCGCTGAACGGTGTTGCCGTTAAGAATATCAAGAAAGTCACAAAAAAGGGTCATTGACGACAAAAACGGGTCACCAAATTGTGTTTGCTTTTCTACATATACTAAATATCAAAAGAATTAATCTGAGGATTTAACAGCAAATAAAAAGTTTTTTATTAAAGTAAACATAAGTGCAAATTTCAAAACTCTCATATGTCTATGTATATACCACAAATACCGGATGCAAATTTACTGGATAGGTATGTATGTATTTGTCAATTAAATTGTCATCCGGTTTGCAAGTATCTAAAATTTTATTGGCAAATATATTGAATGCAGAGATCAGAAAATTATAAGTACCAACTTTTAGCGCACGTGTGTTTTTAATGAAATGGCTTGGAAATTATTCTTTCAACCGAAGCCCTACTCCGTCGTAAGCTCTAATTGTTAGCCAAATTTTTTCTCGAAATAATGTTGACCCGTTCGTTCTTCCCAGCACTTTCACAGAGTTATGTGTCCATTTCTAAATATATTACCCTCAGACCAATCAAAAGTGTGTATATCATTTTCTACAAATATAACCCTATTAAGTGATGCGGTTTTTCGTCTATACCCGAGGAAATATGCTTTGGCAGCATGGTTCTATGAACATTTCCTAAAATAATTTCTGCAAAAGGGGCAAAAGTCGCACACAATTTTGGAAAAGGGTCAATATTTTCAAAAAGTCGGATCAAAGCGTATTGGCGCTTAAAAAGGGCCAATTTGCCTCTTTAGTCGCACAACGGCAGCACTGATTCCAAGGGCCATCTCATATGAGGTTAATTGCGTGCCCATACTTCTGCGCCATACAATAACACGGTCATGAAGAGGGACTCAGGCCAAAGTAACACTTCTTGGCAAGAGAGATTCTTGGTTGGATTTCGAGGCTGATATTTTTTTTGTGGTAATGCGGGTTCCAAGTCCTCCGCGCTATGTTAAAATTATAGCTGACCACAGTGACGCGGAGGTTAAGACACGAATGCGTTGGCTGTTTATTTGATGACAGGAGGTACTTCGTTTCGACGTCGTTGACCTCCAGACCCATTCCGTCCGCTTCCTTATCCAGCCTCATACGTCAGTAGTTGCACTTACTTATTTACTTAATTGGCGCTATAACCGCTTAAACGATGTTGGCCGAACTTCTCCTACAATTTGCGGTGTGCGTTTTGATGCTGTAACACAAATTGAGAAGTTTTTTCATAGCAGAAATACACTCGGAGGTTTGCATTTGTCTGCCGAGGGACGAACGCTATTAAAAAACACTTTTCTATAATTTTTGGTTTTACTTGCCCAGGATTTGAACCCGGACCCACCGAAGGGAGCGCGCACATTCAGGTATGGCGGCAGGCCTGGAGTTCCACACTCTTATAAAAAATAGTGCCTGATCGATTTAATTCTCCAGCTCGAATTATCTTTGCCAACATAACGTTAAAGAAGTCGCACGATAGGGAGTCACCCTGCCTGAAATCTCGTTTGGTATCAAACGGCTCGGAGAGGTCCTTCACAATTCTGACAAAATCAGTGGTGAAGTTCGTAGCTGTCTGTAGCGAATGCAACACTCTGGCGTCGAGTTTTCTGTGTTTATTTAGACGCACGTTCTTTGCTGCACAGAGGCGTATGGGCATATTGGCTGCGACAAGATAAATCTTCTTTTCAACAATAAATATAAATTAAAGACCGATGCAGCAATGTTATCCTAATTCCAGATTTAGAGGGTGCATTTGGAATTTTGATTAATCCCGTTTTTTTATTACTCAACTAGTCCCGAAAAATGGGCTATGCGACATTACAAGTTAATTTTCAACTAAAATTATAGGAAATAATATTGGTTGATTTAATTGCAAGTTTGTACTAAAGGAAATTTATTAAATACAAGTATGTCGTTTGCCTTTATGATTCTACTATTAATCGTAAGCGCAAATTGGAATTTTGAAGAAAATCGTAAATAGCTAAAATAATTAGAGAAAAAAGTTAGTTTCTGAATAAATTAAAATTATTTACATTGATGACGGCACGAAAAATACTTTTAAGCCTATGATTTATTTATGTATATTAACTCATATATTACTTTGAACCAATTCCAAACCATCATTTATACACCAACTCCTTTTTAAATATTTGGCGAAATCTCTCCAAAAACATTTCAGTTTTCTCCCTTTGTGACCCTACTTTATTTTCAAAACATTTTTTGCAGATTTCGAAGTTCGTTTCTGATATGTAGGCGGAAAAGAGAAAGATAATAAATAGTAGTTTAATTAACTAAAAATAAACACGATTTAACAGCAGATAGTAATCAAAAAGCAGGAAATAATAAACAGTATATAGCAAAAATCTATGTCGTTTTCAAAAACAGTTGGGTGTTCTTTACCATATTGTATACTTTTGAAGATACTTATTAATATTATACATTTTTTAAACTACATATTATTTATTCGCACGTAATTTCGAGCATCACCACGCTTTTTATAAAAATGATACAAATTTTTTTCTGTTTCAGGATTCGGGCAGGTTCTGATTGTGTTGTGATTTAGTTAGCCAGTTATATACTATTTTTGTAGCAGATATCGCAAATATCATTTGCTTAGAGAACGAATAGAAATCTAGGTATGTGTTTTGTGGTATAAACTCAAAAGTTAGAACGAATGAAAGGATCTGTTTAACAAGTGTGACCTGCTTAGTGCATTTAGAATATCATTGCAAATGGGAACTTAACTTATGTTGTTCTTCAAATCAATTCAATTTAGATCAGTTTAGTTCCATTTCGGAATACAACTTAAATTATATCTTAGAATCATAGGTCGAAAAGTGCTCACGTACCGCTAATTAACGCACATAAAAAACATTTACCGGATAAAAGTGCAGATTAAAAACTTGCAAATAAAATTGTGTGAAATGGGGTAGTGGCTTAAAAATACTGGTTGTGGTTTCTGCCTTTTTTTGGTATCCTCTCTTATATCCTTCCTTAAGCGAACTTACATGGAAATAGACAGAAAGTTCGTTTATTTGTTTTTTCAGATAATCTATCTCTCGAATATTTCAAGGATCATCTCAGCCGCTGTTGTCAGCATCTATGCATCTGCGCCATGGTGATTTCGATGTTATCAGCATACGTCAGCAGTTGAACACTGTTATAACTGCTCGGAGAGGTCCTTCCCGATTCTGACGCAGCTAGTGGTGTGGCTCAGCGTCATTTTACATATCCGTTTTCTTCCTCTCGTGCTGATTTAAAGTTGGCAAAGAAATGGTAACTGTCGATCCTCTTCTTACATTTGTTTTCGAAGAACTGGGTTATGGTGGATGATTGGTCCATGTTAGACTTGTCAGGTATAAAGTCATACTCATAAGGTCCAATCAGGTCGTCGACAGTTGACTTCAATGTTTTGTACAACAGCTCGATAGAACCGTATATGCATTGTTAAGGAGTTTGATCTCGCGGTAATTCGCGAATATTGCTTTATCACCCTTCTCGTGAATTGCGCAGAGCACGCTTAATATCCAATCGGCGGGCATGCTTCCATCCGAACATATTCTGCAAAAAATTACCATTCGTTTTACCAGCTAATCGCCACCATGCTTGAATATCTCAGCTGGTAATTTATCAGCGTTGGCTGCTCTGTTGTTACGAAGTTCTGTTGATGATATCTGAAATTCATTGAGCTCGGATGGCGGGATCTTAATAGAGTATTTGGAAGAGCTTCCTGGACCTTTGTATGCACGTAACTTAGCTCTTTCCGTGGCTGGATCGCATTAAGCCCGGCAAAATTGAGAAATGCTCCCTCTACAAATTAAGTGGGCGCATCTTTTGGTACAATTTTTGGTGTAAAAATCATTCAAAACTTATAAAAATCAATTTTTTAAGAGACTTTAACGACGTCAATCCTTCAAACGAAGCGTTTTTTCGTGAGCGCTGAAAGCGAATGACTTCTTCAGGAGCGGTACAAAGTGAATGAGAAGTGTGTTCTCAATTTTCGCGAATTTCGGTTTGTTAGACAAGATCAGGATCCGAGTCGATGTTCGGTCATAGGAGTGTAAGTACAACTAAGATATTGGAATCATGCCTTCTATCTATCGCAATATGATCGATTTGGTTTCGCGTTTTCCAATCTGGAGGCAGCCACGTAGCCAGGTCGCCAAGCACGATTCTGATATCGTGATGTCGGACAGCGGCCGAGGGTATGTGCATGGGCACAAATCAATGAGATGTTAAAGAATTTCGGTTTGATGCGAATCGTGGCGAAACGCTCGACCATCGGAGTGAACGAGAGTACTTGGCGACTTCCTTTCACTCCCACTACAAATCGAACACTGAACTTGCGCTCCTTTCCTCTGTAGGTGTCTTACCTTTCGTTGTCCATTTCTTTTCCAATAAAAGCCAAATTTACAGTTTTGACACATTACACTTAAAATTTATGATTTGTTTCCTTAGCATAACTAAAAAAGAGGAGGAGGAGATTCCTGCATGCCTCATATGTACATACATATGCATCTGGTTGAGCCTCCGGAAAAATTGTTAGCTTAAATTTCACCGGCTAAATTAATTGAAAATTTGAGGCACCAATTTTGATAAGGTTAAAATAACTTTTTGTAAGTAATTATACAATAACTTATTAAAAAATGAAAAAAAAAAAACTGAATGTAAAAACGGGAATGATGCAAGGTGCTTCAGTACTCCCCCGCTAAATGAAGCTATCGGTACCAGAGAGGTATGGTGATGTGCCTGCCGCTACAAATATGTTTCATTGAACTATCTGGTTGTTGTTGTTCTTTCGACATTAGGTGTGGCGTTTGCTGTTGTGCCGCCCCACGGCAGCGTCTGAAGCGTCAACATACATATGTACATGTAGCGCTAGCTCTCCATCGCCAGCGGTATGGGCTAGCAGTATTACGTTTACTAATTCGCGTTTGCAGCGTGTGAAGGCAGCTTCCGTCTCATCGTACTATACAATGGAAGTGCGGTCGTTTTTTGGTTATCAATAATGAGTTGGTGAAAAATTTAAACATCGCCAAAAAACTTTTCAATTTTCAATTTTTTGGTGATCGTAGTCTTCGGAAAGTATTGAATCGCAGCAACTTTTTCAGGCAAATGGCAAATTCCTCACGCGTCGATAAACTTCAGTTTGGTTCATTGGGTTAATAGCGAGATGATTTTCGCGAAGACGTTGAAATACTTCCCTCAAGTCACGGCCGCGGCGGTGCTGTTCAATATTCGTGTATGCAATTCAAATGTCATATATGTTTGGGGAACGTTGTGGCAGCGTTGCATATACCAAATGTCTTATAAGCTAAACTATCTCATGATTGCAGATGAAACGCGATCTTATATATCAGGAAATATCTATTAATCACCTTCCCGTTCCGTCACCTTTTTTGACTAAATGAAGCGGACTTGGCAAATTGCTGATTGACGGATGGCAAATGTCCGATTTCATAAAAAAACGAATTCTTTCTTCGCTGTTTCTAATCTGTCGGTAGGAAGACGACATGGACGAGCGAACACAGGATGGCCGGTTGTTTAATTCGATGCGTGATCGTACACTTTGTCGTTTATCCCCGCGATGCTAGCTTCGTGATGTCGGAGAATTCGGCCAATAAGGCAGAAAATGAGTCAGTTGATACAAACGTTTTAATTTCGATCATTTGAGTCGTCGTTGAAACACCACGGACCACTAAGTTCGATTGCGGCACAAATCGATCAGGACAATTGGAAGCCACGACGGAGTGCAAGATCTAATATAATTATTTTTTGGGGATCCATTTGCGTACATCATAACTTTTGGCAATGGGGACAGACGGGAGGACAGAAGGATCAATACAAGTGTCGATGAGAAACGTTATTGCATGGTCTTCTACATTTTCGGGTATCTTCCCCTTACCTCTTATGGTACCAGCACTCATCAAATGCACTGATCGATGTGCCTGCGGCTTGCCAACGATGTCGGCTGCGTGAGTTCTTCAAATTCCTTATCCAGTTCGATAGCGCTAATCTGAAATATATAAATGATACTTATTCATATATACTCTGAGAAAATAATAAATTTCGGCTTACCGCTGTACAGAACCGATGTGGATAAAATAAATATATTCTCCAAAGGATTGAAGTATTTTAACGAACTACCGCCGCAAATAAGAAATTGTGATAGCATTATCAATTTCAAGAGATTACTACTTGATCACTGTCGAACACTACCTATAAGATAGAAAGGATCGGAGTGGAAACTAGTACTTTCCACCCTAAATCTAAATTGAAATAAAACATGAAGTTTTTGTAATACAATTTAACTGTTAAAATTTATATACATAAGTATGTATGTAATAAAAACCATATTCGGCCATTATTGGGTGGCGGAGGTTACAATGGCACGAAATAATAGCTGTTACTCACTTACTTAATTGGCGCTATAACCGCTTAAGCGATTTTGGCCGAACTTTTCCTATAATTTGTGGTGTGCGTCTTGATGCTGTTACACAAATTGAGGGACCTACAGTTTTACGCCGACTCCGAACGGCGAATGTTTTTTGTTTTTTTATGTTTTGTGAGAAGTTTTTTTTTTCATGGCAGAGGAGGTTTGCCATTGCCTGCCAAGGGGCGACGGCTATTGGAAAAAACTTTTCCTATAATTTTTGATGGTACTTGCCCCGGCCAGGATTTAAACAGTACACACTCGGCTCCGGCGGCCGTTAATTCAGACAAATTTTAGTACGATTTTTCTGTATAATGATATTTGTTGACTGTTCGAGTAGGCGCATATAACTAACATTAAAGTTGTATCCAAAACTATTCAAACGTCTTAAAGTTATCGGCGATCAAACAGGGTAACGGAGGTTACGCGTTATACAGGTTATACATGCGTTTTGGACGACATTTCTCCACCCTCGCAGGATGGATTCATTAACAATTTATCGTTATCTAGATGGCCACTCATACAAATGTATAAACGGTGAATTGTATTATGCGTTGATATTTCGGTGTTACAAGAAAGTTTCAGCTGGTAACTGAAAGAAAATGTTAACTATAGGAAAATGCATATTATTTTGTTAAAATTTTTTATACACACAGAAATTAACGTTGTATTTTTTTAAAAGCTCATTAACTAAGGTTAGACTATATATTCTATACCAAACGAATTATTAAATTGCTTTGAATGATTCTATCCGAAAACTTTTATTTTATAAAACCAAGAAGTGGATGTCTGAGCTGCACTAATGTCACTTTCATCAAATTTTCCGAATGCGTGAAATAACGACAACCTCAGTTTCGCTCCTTTGCTTGACATTCATTCAATTTTTCTGATCTTGTCAAATCTCGAAGCCAAAACATGTTCATTTTCTTTTAACATTTTTTGCGGTCGAAACTTGAAAAAAAAACTTTTTGAAGCATGGTTCTTGTGGATGCTGCTTCCTGAATTCAAAATAAATTCAAAATAGATATCCATAATGTTTAGTTACATGTGACATATCGCAATTTTCTCGCCCTTTCCTGTTATCTGATTCAGTACAATACAATTCCTGAATCAATTTCTCGACTTCGTTATTATAAGAACAGCATTTCTCCGACTCTTTGCTTCCCGGATATACCAAAACAGTTCTTGTAAAATCTTCTTTAAAATATGACGATGAACAGCCAGAGAGCCTTTCCAAATGTTTGAGAAAACTTATATGGACCAAGTTCAGATGTTTTACAGTTTTGGCGGGGATCACACTGTAATTTGTTTCGTTTCTTCCGATTACTAAATATTCGCTGCTTTTGACGATTTTTTCGATGAATTCTTACGTTTCCTGTGGACTGAGTGACATTTTTCTCTTTGTATAAGCTATTTTTCGACGCTTTCTGTCGCATTCAAGAGCTTCTTCATATGTTGCTTTGCCATCTTTAAGCCTCAGACCGTATGTGACATTAGCTCCTTTTTCGATTTTGGAACCATGTTGTAAAAAATTGTTCACTATCTGTCGTTTACTTAACAGAATTTAATAATTATCTGGCATATAATTCGACACAAATAACGAAAACATATGTATCTATCCAAGGCGAATTCATATACTTGTAAGGTGGTGTTATAAGTGCAACTACAAAATTTCTATGTATTTTGTTTTGCTACTGGGTAAGAGTTGTCAAAATTTACGTACATATTGTTTTTGCATTGGACGCCACATGTACACACAGTCAAATATTAAGGAAAATAGTTTTATTGTTTTTCAAAATATTCTCCATCCAAGTCAATACACTTTTGCATTCGCTTGAACCAATTTTCAAAGCACTTTTGCCACGCATTTTTTTTTTAATGTTCGGGAATAAAAAGAAATCATTAGGTGCCAAATCAGAGCTGTAAGGCGGATGACCCATCAATTCGACCTTTTGAGTCCTCAAAAACTCTCTTGTGTGAATCGATACGTGAGAGCTCGCATTGTCTTGGTGAAGAATGATTTGTCTTCGGCGGTTGGGTTTCCTTAATTCTCCAAAAACTTTTGGTAAACAAATGGTTGTGTACCAGGCGACCATTTGCTTTGAGGTGCTTCTTGCGCGAACAACTTTTGTTGGATTAGGCTCGTCTTGGAACACCCATACAGTCGATTGCTGCTTTGTTTCCGGCTCATATGCATAGACCCAAGATTCGTCCCCTGTTACGATGTCATAGACGTGCTTTGATCCACCGCACTAAATTTCTTCAACATTTCTTTACACCAATCGACACGAGTCCTTTTTTGGGCAATTGTCAAATTATGCGGTATCCAACGAGAACAAATCTTCTTTACGACCAAATGTTCATGCAATATTGAATGTATGCTGGTCCCTTTAATGGCAAAGGATGTCTCTATCTCGAGATATGTCACTTGACGATCTTGTATTATCAATTGACGCACAGCATCGACTGTTTCTGGCACAACCACCGTTTTTGGACGACCTTCACGAAATTCGTCCTGCAAAGATTGGCGGCCACGTAGGAACTCGTTGTACCATCGTTTCACAGTGGCTAAGTGTGGTGATTCAACACCAAAAGTAGAGGTAAGTTGATTGATGCGTCGAAAATCGTAGTAAATCATCGCACGAAAATGTTCACGGGTTAATTCCATTTTTAGGCAAAATTAATTTTTAAACTCACTATAAATAAACACAAATAAAACTCGTAAGTGAAAACGTTATATTCAAGTTTATGCCAAAAAATACCAAACTTTACGATAAAAATATCTAATTACAGCTAATCACATGTAGTGTTGCGAAGGCGCAAAATATAAAAGGCAATCCTCGTATTTATCAAAACGATACAATTTTACATTGAAGTGCTGCGAAAAATCAGCAATAAATAGCACTACTCAGCGTAGGGTATCTTTCGGGAGATCAACCCAGTTTTGAAGTGAGTTCTTGTGAAATTTGTAAATAGCTTGAGATGTGCAATTACATCTGGCGATGCACTCAGTACTTTAATATTCTCTGTATCAGGCGAGGGTTGGCATTTTTTGAAGCCTTTTATGGAAATGTTTTCTTATTTTTAAATCATGTAGCTTACTACCGCATGATGACGATATTTCAAGGTTAAGCCGAGTGGAATAATCTTCAAAAGCGTTGAGTATAAACAATTTGGTCACCCTTCTCGCTTTATATTACGATAATTTTCCAGCTCTTTATCTGTGAACGTCAATAGCAAAAAAAGCAAAAGTAAAAATGTTCACATCGTCGCAGCCAATAGCGGAAATTTATATCATTTCCTTCATCGTTATCGTTATGCGTAGCAGCACTACTATGCTTAAGTCAAAATTATCAACCGCTACTTTTAGCATCTTCCAGGGAGCAAGTTAAGCATGCTATTTGGAAACCACTTGCAGTTTTAACTCCAGATATTAAAATTTTTTAGTTAACGTGATACTTTTAGGTTAAGTCTAAAGCGAATGTTGTATTGATGTTAATAAATACAATGAATATGCATACTAGATAGAACAATAAATACAATTGTACGTTAGTAAAGAAACTGGGAATCAGTCTGCTTAATATCGCTATAATATTAAGATAGCGGCAAGAGTTTCTGAGAATTAGATAGTGTAAAGACAAAAAATAAAAAATACAAAAATTCGCACATCTTGTAAGAACTTGCAAGTTTGAGGAGCAGTTGGTTTCATATAAAATATAAGTTATGTATATAAGTTAGTATTAAAATGAACTGTTTAGTCAACTTCTTTTACTTCAGCAACTGGGCTGTATGTCATGATTTAGGAACACTTCCCTCACATACTACATACATATGTAGTTACCGATATACATACATATAATTGTAACGAGCTACGGACTACGAGAGCACTGCTATTATTAACAATTTGGTTGTTATAGCTAGATTGAACTTAATCTTTTAATTTCGCTTTGAAATTGTGTTTTAGTTTTTAGTGATTTTAAATAAAGTTGGCTATAAAATTAATCCAATTTCATTGATTATTATTGTACTCTCAATTCATTAATTATTCGCTTAGTTCAAAAGATACGCCAACAAAATACCAAGACCTCAAAAGATATTTCTGGTGATGTATGTTGGAACGATTTTCCGTCATTTCTTGTCAAGTTTGGTTTGGCGACGAACCAATTGACTTAAGCATTGAAAAAACAAAACGAACAAACGTGTTATTTAAGCAACAGGTTGTTTTAAAAAATATAAAAGCATTTCACCTTCCACACAACAAAAAAACAATTTCAAACAGCTATTCCCTGCGTTGCAAATAAACAAACATTGTCAGATTGCTACTTAGGGGGATTCTTATAAGCGTATGTAGACATATAAAAATTTGTATGGAAAACCGGTTTATTTTTGAGGTTTATACATATGTACGTTTACCAATAGTTCACTTAAGACGAACACTGCTTTTGTTTTTCGTTAATATGGTAGTTCGTTAATTTTATTTAAAAAAAAAAACGTTAAAAAAAAAACTACCGACTGTGAAGTGATCCGTTGGAAAATGAAAACAAATATGTGGAATGTTGAACGTATAACAGCAATAAAACTTCAGTGGAAAATATTGCCGAACTTCTTGTTTGCGGCTTGATGGTGTACGCCGACTCTGAACGGCAAATGATTTTTGTGAGAAGTTTTTTTCATGGCAGAAATATACGCGGAGGTGTGCCATTGCCTGCCAAGGGGCGACCGTTATTAGAAATTCTATAATTTTTGATCTTACTTGCCCCGACCAGGATTCGAGGCACACCGAATGAAATGCGCACATTCTACCCACTCGGCTATCGCGGCAGCTTTCGGGTTTCGGATAATGGAAAATAAAGTAAGTCTTAAACGGTAACCATTTCAGAGAGTTGAGTAATTTTGATTTCACCCTCTTATTTCTTCCGCTAAAATCAACAGAAATTGTTAGTCACTTTATTATCCTGAAATTGATAACTTATAGCGAATTAGGAAATCGCACTGATTTTTCATACATATCGTCCCTGGTTTTTCGAAAAATTCTTCTTGAACTTCGTCAACCAACAAATTTATATATTTGTGAATACGAGTATTCATAGATCCTAGCCGTTGAGGTTTTTTGATCTGTTGTTTTTGACATAAAAGCTTTAATCGTTTTCAAATGTGACAAACGGCCAAAAGTGTCAATATAAACAATATTTTAAAAACGTTCCTAAAAGACACGGTATTCACTACTTGTATGTTGAGAACGATCAATCTTCGGCTTAGGCCATGTTTGGCCGATAAAGGCGGTTCGGTTTCGGTTCGACTGCGGCAAAAACAGCCTAACTTTGGCCGAACATCAATCAAACATTTATTAATTTAAAAATTATATAAAGTTTTTTCTTCATAAGTTTCTCTGTGGACTTATATACAGTGGCTCCAAGCCAAAGTCGGAAACCGTAGAAAGAAATGTTCCTTCTTAAAAATATTTCAACCAAAGCAATTAAAAAAAAAGGTAAAATATTTTTTCAATTAGGGGTCGTGCACATATTACGTAACGCGATTTTTGATCATTTTAGACCCCCCCCCATGTCACACTTTCAGAAAAATTATTTTTAATAGTCGTAGAATAAAATACGATGTAAATTGATATCTATATATATAAAAGAAAGTCGTGTTAGTTACACCACTTAGTATAACTCAAGAACGGCTGAACCGATTTGGCTGAAAATTGGTGGGGAGGTAGCTTAGAACCAGGGGCAGGTTATAGGATATCCCGTTACCGTGGGACGACAAACGGTAAATTTGATTTTTTTTCTTCGCCCTTCATATATGTATGTATTTTGCTTTTGCTTTTTTGTATGAAAACTAAAATTTGCATGTACTCTGGCGGCGAAAGGTAATATCGATGTAAATTGTAGTGACATCTAGCGGAGAAGGGCAATATCCATGTAATTGGTGTGAATTGCCAATATTAACATGTATTTTGTTTACTTCTACGAATTTTGTTGGGTGAAAAATTGGCAGTTAGAAATTTTGAAGTTTACCGGTTTTTGTGTTTGTTTCGAGTGTCTATAAATATTGTGCCGATATTATTATCATTAAAATGCCGCGTCCAAGACGATCAAATCTTCCCCGAAAAAGCCGTAATGCAACTAGGATGCAAAACGTTGCGAATGAAAGGACTGAAGAAGTACAAGAAATTGCACGTGAACAGCGCCGCGATAACAGCTCGGTTGGCAATGCAGAATCGTCGAACGAACAACAGAGGTCAACAAATAGATAATTTGCGACGCAGAACAAGATATTTATCGAGTGTTTCCAAATGACCTCATTTGGGGCAGACATTATCGAAGAACGAGGATTTAATCCGACATTCAAGGTTTTTATTTATTTCTTTTTTACTTACACACAATTCAATAGAAGAATACCATACTCTACTTATTCCTTTGTATTGTGTATGCTAATTCTAAAAAAATCTATATTGTGGTGCACTAAAGTTTTCCGGAGAAACGCCTGGATTATGCTGCCTTAACGGTAAAGTGAAATTGCCATTGTTGACTCCGCCACATGAGCCATTGTATTCATTGCTTTGTGGCGAAACACAAGAATCACCCCACTTTCTTGCAAATACTCAAAAATACAATAGTTGTTTCCAAATGACCTCATTTGGGGCAGACATTATCGAAGAACGAGGATTTAATCCGACATTCAAGGTTTTTATTTATTTGTTTTTTACTTACACACAATTCAATAGAAGAATACCATACTCTACTTATTCCTTTGTATTGTGTATGCTAATTCTAAAAAAATCTATATCTATATATATAAAAGAAAGTCGTGTTAGTTACACCACTTATAACTCAAGAACGGCTGAACCGATTTGGCTGAAAATTGGTGGGGAGGTAGCTTAGAACCAGGGGCAGGTTATAGGATACTTTTTATCCCGTTACCGTGGGACGACAAAAAAACGGTAAATTTGATTTTTTTTCTTCGCCCTTCATATATGTATTTTGCTTTTGCTTTTTTGTATGAAAACTAAAATTTGCATGTACTCTGGCGGCGAAAGGTAATATCGATGTAAATTGTAGTGACATCTAGCGGAGAAGGGCAATATCCATGTAATTGGTGTGAATTGCCAATATTAACATGTATTTTGTTTACTTCTACGAATTTTGTTGGGTGAAAAATTGACAGTTAGAAATTTTGAAGTTTACCGGTTTTTGTGTTTGTTTCGAGTGTCTATAAATATTGTGCCGATATTATTATCATTAAAATGCCGCGTCCAAGACGATCAAATCTTCCCCGAAAAAGCCGTAATGCAACTAGGATGCAAAACGTTGCGAATGAAAGGACTGAAGAAGTACAAGAAATTGCACGTGAAGAGCGCCGCTTTAGTATGGCTCGACTTCGTGCTTCTCAATCACAAGAGCAAAGCGAGGCAGTCCGTGCAAAGGCGCGGTTGGCTATGAGAAATCATCGAGCAAACCTAAGAGATCAACATCTTGATAATTTTCGACGCACAAGGAGAAATTTATCAAGTACTGATTTGAATCGAGCAGCGTTTCGATATGATTGCAGCACTCATTACTGCTTGCATACTAGCATTCGCATTGGGCCAATGGATGTGGTTTGCGAGTATTGAAGTTTTCCGGAGAAACGCCAAGTGCTGCCTTAATGGGAAAGTGAAATTGCCATTATTGACTCCCCCACCTGAGCCATTGCACTCATTGCTACTACATAATTCAGAATGAGGTCATTAGTGCACTACATTCGTTCAAATCTATTGACTGTGCAACAAATGCAGATGATGCCACCAACTATCCAATTGAATTTTTAAACTCCTTGGATGTGCCTGGCTTACCACCGCATAATTTACGACTAAAGGTTGGCTCCGTAATAATTATGCTTCGAAACATAAACCCACCAAAACTGTGCAACGGAACGCGTTTGGTGGTAAGTAAATTGATGAATAATGTGATTTACGCGACGATACTCAAAGGAAAATTTGAAGGTGAGGAAGTTCTCATTCCGAGGATCCCGATGATCCCAACCGACCTGCCGTTTGAGTTTAAACGACTTCAATTTCCGATCCGTCTTGCATTCGCCATGACCATTAACAAATCACAAGGCCAATCCTTGAAAGTTTGTGGTCGAAATCTAGAAAATCCATGTTTTTCCCATGGTCAATTATATGCGGCATGTTCAAGGGTCGGAAGACCAGCTGCGTTATTTGTTCTTGCACATAGTAATAAAACTAAAAATATCGTATATCACAAGGTGCTTCACTGAAGAGTGCAGCCTATGCACTAAAATACATGGCCAATAAAGAATCATTACAATAATTGATTTTTGGTACTTACTTATATTTATTATCCTAATAAAAAATTTAAACTCATAAAATCAAGAATCTGCTCATTTATTGATTCTAAGGCGGAGCAATGTTCGCCGGGTCAGCTAGTATGTTATATATTAGGCAAAGGGAAATCACATGTCACACTTCGTCACAAATCGCAAATTAATTCTTCGCAAAAACTAGGTTCGATTATTTCCCATTCTTTTAATAAGATAGATTTTCAAGACTTTTTGGTATGTTTTCTCTTAAAATGTTAAGATAGTTATTCTAATTCATTATTCCTTTAATAAAATGCAAAGATCCTGGTCCAGAAGCCGAAAATGAACCCCAATCCTTTACCGATCCGCCACCATGTTTGACAGTTGGTATCAGATTGATTTACTTTCGTCAACAAACATAACATTTTTCCAGAATGAAGGATCCTTATTTTCATGTTCTTTTGCAAATGTTAGTCGGATGGTTTGATTGCGTTTGCTGATCAACGTCTTTTGTCGGGCCTTTCTACCATTTAGATCAGCCTTATGAAGTAGATTTCAGATGGTAGGTGCACTAGAGTTCTTTCCAAACTCATTTTCAGCTATAACAGCTAAGGCACTAAGGAAAGGATGATCTTTAACTTTTCGCAACAGATATCGCTTATCTGAGTCGGTAAAAATCTTGTTGTGGGCAGCTTTAGGCTTGCCCCCCCTTGTTTGTTGTTTTTGAAGCGCTTAATTATGTCGTGAACAGTAGAATGTCTTCTGCCGACAATATCAACAATTTCACGCACAGATTTTCCATCGTTGGAATGCCTAATAACCAACTGTCTCAATTCAATACTTGTTTGGACTCTTTGCCTAGACATTTTTAAATCACAAGCCGTAATCCCAAATATGAATATATTAAAAAACCACCCGGGGAGTTAACGTTAGTATGTTAAACACTATACTTGAAGTTGGTTGCAATTCTTCGACAGACTTGGATTTATTTAGAGGATAGTTGCCTCTGTCCGAGTTTGGCTTGTGCATTGAATTTCCTTTCATTTGATGTTTTACTAGAATATTTTATAATACTGAATTAATTTATATGTTTTGTTTTATATTTTGGAAGTGCAATAAATGAGTAATTGAAAAAATAGTTTACCTTTGTTTTTAATTGATTTGGCTCTAATATTTTTAGGAAGGAACATTTTTTTTACGGTGTCCGACTTTGGCTTGGAGCCACTGTGTATGATAGCAATTTGGAGCAATAATACTGAAAAGAATTATTCAAGGCTAATTTACATAAGGCTCTGTAAATAGCGACAGCTGAATTCTTCTCAATCTAGAGTTTCATTTTGAAGTACGGACTTTATAGTTGCATTTTAATTTATTAATTACTTAATTTCATCTAAACAAGTAAATGAAGTGCTGTCTTCGGCTCTGTCGAAGCCTTCATACTTTCAGGAATATACAAAATTCCACATTATTTTATTACTGTACGTTTGCTTACAAATTTTTAATTATACAATAAAATAAAAAGTTTTAAAATATAACCACATATTTGAACAATCCGGGGTATGGGCACCGATAATATTGATTTTCTTAGTGTACTTTGTTTGATTGATGAATAATTAGCTCACGAAATATAACAATTTTAGCTGTCCAAATGAAGTAATTTTAAAATCCTACATTTTGTAACAATCAGGAGCTATAATTTATGGTGACTTGATCTTGATTTTCATTGTTCCTTTTTTATTCATGATAAGTGAAAGGAGCTCCAAATTTCATTATAAGCTGCTCTAGTGTAGGAGTTACATATAACGCAAAACCTCATATCTGAACAATCAATTGTATTGGAGCTATATCCGATCGGGCAAATGCTCAATACATTATAAAAATACAGGCGCCTACCAAATTTTAGTCAGATACATACATATGTATATCTACAACTGATGTACTAGTTTGCTTTCAAATAGATGGGCATGGCTAAATCGAGTTTTTCCAAAATCAATATGCATTCTTAAATTTCCTTTCCATTGAATTGGTGAATTGACTGCATTGGTTTTTTTAGTGAAAAGCTTAGCGAGTCCTCTATAGGTCTTTTTACAATTATACTACTATTATAAATATATTTTACACGTTCGAATACGAAATTTTGGAAGCAGGCAGCACAGTTTTCAGATTAAGAAGCCTATTTGTTAGGTGGGAAGCGAGAAAGTTGCTTTTTTACAGATCCTTTTATTATCGTATAATGTTTGGAGCCTATATTATTTGTAGGAGAAAGTTGCTTTAAACACCAGTCTGCTCCAATTATTCAGTGCTGTAATTCAGTATTACACCGATACTGAACGGGTTGTAACGTGGAAATGTCAATAGTCTATTATATTTACATTACAATATAAAATATTTAATTTCAAGCCTTCAAAATATAATTTTTTTTTATCAAATACTTGTATTTATGTTTATGTGATGACCTGAAATGGATGTTATTTAAACTATGTCTGCACTTTTTTGTGAAGAGATCCAATAATTCCCAGCGCATTTCTAATACCAATAACATTACAATAGATATTAGCAAGATATGAACTAGATTGTACATAAGCCCGAATTTACCATGGAATTTACCGCTCATATCTGAGCCATTCCAAATAATATGGAACAAAACTGCCCGCTTATAGATCCCCGCTGAGAGAAGATAGGCGCTGAAAATTAGTTAGAAGAAGGGAAAAATGATACCGATGATATTGAATATGGATCAAAAATAGAGCATTATATTGCATTCGATTGCTTTAATAACTGAAATCAATTGACCATATCCGACTTTTATCCACGAAATAAAACCGCAAAGTCTTCAAATTTCATCGTGGAGCTCTAGCTTTAGTTTCTTTTATATAGATAAATGTACATACATATACGGAATTTTTTATAAATGAGTAAAAAATTCTCATTACTAATCTTGTATATTAATATAGTTTTTGTTTCCGATAGCGAAATCTCAGTTTAGCAAACGGCCCCGATAACTAAAGTTGTTTCAATAACTAAAGTTGTTGTACGTTAAACCCGCCTTACAAAATAGTAGTCGATTTATACACTCGAACGTTTGCCATTGCCTGCAGAGGGTCGACCGCTATTAGAAAAAACTTTTTTTATAATCTTTGATGTTACTTGCATGGGCCAGGACCCACCGAATGAAGCTGTTAATATTAATATGCGAAATTGTTCAATAGGCTATTAAAACCCGTATTTTATAATACAATTTTCCGAATTGACAGTTGATTTTTAAAATTAATAATTGATTTCATCAATACAAACACCGAAAGCTAACTTTGCTTTGTAGGATTTTTAATACTTTTTTGTTAAATTCGCTTCAAAAAACAGTTTTTGGTAAAATTATTATGGTTTTCATTAGTTCTGTTTTCGTATTCACAATCCAGTAAAAACCAGCAAGAACCAGTAATAATTTTACTGGATAGCGTTTTCGTACGTCAAAACTTGCAAGAAATCAACAAAATAGAGACAACTGAGAGAGCGAAAATTACAGATGAACTTGCAAATTTTACTGGTAAGAAAAACAGCTGATTGAAATTATTCAGTTGTTCAAATGCAAGTTTTCTGGCTCAAAAGATGAATAAAGATAATTTTATTATTTGATACTCAATCTGTGAAGAGGTAGTCTCGCTTTTCTTGTTTAGCATTCAACGCAGTTGTTATTCCTTAATGGCACAAAAACATAATTATATATTTGATAATTTTAATTTATACGAACCATCTTTATTCATTCCCATTTGAAGGCACTTTTTCAGACGACAGGCCTGACACTGATTTCTGTGTGCTTTGTCTACAACGCACCGACCAGTTCCAGCTTGACACCTAAAATATAAAATAAAAATAGTATACAGAAACTATAAGTAGTATTAATGCATTTGATATATTTGTTGCAATAAATTTGGAAGAAATAATTACATTTATGTGTATGTATGTTCATATATACATATATGTACACATATAAATATACATATGTAGGTATGTACACGCACTGTGATGTTAATTTTTTCTTAAATATTTGTCCACCCAAAAATACGTCACTTAATGCTGATTTCAAGAGTAATGTATTTAAAGCTTGAAGACACATTTCTATCACAACATTTTAACAACACACTTTTTCCCAATGCTTAACAATGGAGTGGTATAAAGTAAAAGAGCTAAAAAATCGTTATTGGAGATTTTCCCGAAAACCTGTGGTAGATTAAAAAAACAGAGACTGTGTTAGGGAATATCGAAACTTTTTAACTGTAGAATTAAGAATGGCGTTTTACGCAATAGTTATTTTTAACTAAAATCAAGCTTTGCATCCCTATAACTGTTATTCATAATATAATCTAGGAATTGAAACGGTTACAATTTTTATTTAAAAAAATTATAACTTGAACGCGAGTTTGTGAATTTTATTTTTTTGATAAAAAATAATCATTATTCTTGGACTTAAAATTTATCGATCATTATATGCGCAATAAAATTTGGTGCAGTGCTCTCACAACCTCCAGAGTCGCAAAAATCATAAGCATATCATGAGCAACAAAATTCAATATAGTGATTGAAACACAATACTGGCGAACGGCGAATTTTTCGTCGCGAATGTTCGCTGTCAAAAAAGAACACACTGATATATGTATGTACATATATGAGAATGCACACAATCAAACCGAACAATGTAAGTTCGTCGGGACAATTTATTAGTTAAGGAGGCCACCGAGTGTGTAACGTGTGCGCACTTCATTCGGTGGGTTCCGGGTTCAAATACTGGCCGGGAAAAGTAACATAAAAAATTATATAAAAGTCCGGCCGGCAATACAAACCTCCGAGTGTATTTCTGCCATCAAAAAGCTTCTCACAAAAAAACAATTCGCCGTTCGGAGTCGGCGTAAAACTGTAGGTCCCTCAACTTTTGTTACAACATCAAGATGCACACTTCAAATTGTAGGAGAAGATCGGCTAAAATCGCTTAAGCGGTTATAGTGCCAATTAAGTAAGTATTTGTAAAATTTTACATTAATGAAAGGTTTCATCAGCTAATTTCGTTCTCACCGTAGTTGTGGGCATTGCTCTTTAGTTCATTAAAGCTGCATTTTCAGATTTAAAAACATGCTGTAAGTACGTATATAAGTACATACATACTTATGTACATGGAAAAATAGTTTTAAAAAAACGCAGACGAAGTCGCGGGCATAAACCAGTACAATATATATGTACATGTATATTTATAAAAGTGGAAGGCAAGCTATACTGTTCAATTACTCAAAAAAAAAATTATAGCTTATTACACAATCTGCATGCTACTAGAAAATTATTTAATATACATACATATATAAATATTTATATATGATAGTTTTTAACAATTTTTGGTTCTGGCTAGAAATAAAGACAGGTATTACAGATTTGCTCAAAGGATAGCATGTGCATTGCTATCCACCACCTTATATGAATTCGCCTTGGTATTTTGTTTTTGCTTTTGCTTTACATACATATGTACATACATTTACATACATTTTGGGATAGATTTTTTTATTAAAATTAAAATTTATATAATATTTTAGTCTAAAATATGTTCTTCAAGCGATGCATATAAAACGGTTTTCCATCATCACTTATCAAATTCGGTTTAGAGACAAACCGGTTTCGGCGATTTGCACCCATTAGTGTTTTAAGCACAACTTACATACGCTTTGACTATTTAGTCGTTCCTCAGTATTCGTGCTGGTCCGTAGCATTTAGCCTAAGTTATTTACTGTTTTAAATGCTGTGTGAAAGTGATATTTCTTGCAGATGTTTGCTAATTTGTATATCGCCTTTCCTTTATAAGTTATGTCCAAGTCTTTCCGTCATGCTCTACATCCCTTAATTTTGGCGCTCTAATTAGTATTGTGTTCACCATGCGTAATGTCTTTGATAGAGGTATGGACGCGTATAATTCTTTAATATGCAACGATTTGCTGGGTTTTGGTGAATATTACATTATGGTATGTTCATTGCGCATTTCTAATGTACCTTGGAGAATACTCTTTATACATATGTACATATATTTTGATAGCAAATACAAAAGCAAGTGCCGGTTTGTATAGGCCTCATTGGAACATCCGGTAGTAGATCTTTGGTAGCGATATTATTACACATCTGTATTATAGTGGTTCCATCTCTTATGATTTTTTTGATTTCTGTATGGTATTCGTCTGTTGATCTGCCTCTACTCTTCTGTATTTCATTACTTCAATAATTTTTTCGGTCTTTCGTACGTACTATTTTTGTGTTAATGAGAACTGTTGTATTGCCTTTGACCGTTTTCGTGAGAAATATATTTAGATTTAAATTTTGTATGGTTATTCCTTCCTTGTTGTCTATTTTGTTGTTACCGCTTGTTATCTCTCGATTCTCGATTGGTATTAGCGAGATTGTGCCCGCCGTATAATGGCTTGTTCCGTTCTTTTTCTTTATTTTTTATCATCCTTAAAGTTATTCTTGAGCCCCTTCTCTAACATTTTCTTTTCCTCTTTTAATTAATGTTTACAAATACACTAATTTTTTATTTTCATGTTATCAAATAAGCATACTATATCAAATATTTATTCCATATTGATAAATACATTTTGGTCGTAACCATTGGGAATGAATACAATTGACAAGTCTTCTAAATTAAAGATAAAAGGCAGTGGTTGATATTAAATGTCACAAATAGCCAAGAAATTCGCTCAGTGACTGGGCTAAGATTTTTCACTTTTTTACTCACAATGGTCGTAACCTTGTTCTTATTAGCCTTTAAATGTAAACAAAACATTTCGCCATTTCGCCTTGGCTGACATCCTAAAGAGACGAAAATATATAATCAGCTTATATGAGACCCCTGCCTGCTACTGACTCGTTACTGCGCTACGATTGGTAGAACTTTTTTTAAAACTTTATATTAATATTTCGTGCACCATCAAAGAACTGCATCGTGAAAGTTCATTGCATTTGTTGGAGTGGCAATTCTGGCTTACAATAATTAATATATATGTACATTTGTAAATACTTACATAAGGTACCAGCTGAAAAAGGACTTCAACAAATTTTATGATGCCACCACAGAGCATAACGGAAAAAAAATTAAAAGATAAAGTCAAACCCCGTTTTTGTAATACCAAAATTGAATTTTTTTAACATGTATTACTATTCCTTTAGTCATCGCAAATGTCAACTCACTTTATCCCATCCCAAGAGATTGATATGGAGCTTACGAAGAATACACTTAACCAAATGTGACCACACGACATAGTGTGCATGAATACAACATTTGAGCCATTTGAAGGGGATGAAGGCAAGAAAAACGTTTACATAGAAGCCATGGATTATCGGAATGCACAGAGAGTAAATTTAGTTCAGTGAATACGTGATACCAGCTATTGCTTTTTTTCATCCCTTCTATAGAATTTTGTCTGTTAATCATTTGAAAGTGTATAGAGAATATGAGGAAAACAATGGATATAATATAATTTAGACAGAATGTGGTAGTGACAGTGTGTTTGGAATTTGAAATTCAAACAACGGACAGTAAACTCTGCTTACCTGCTTAGTTGTTCGTAGTTTAAGACGCTTGCATAATAATGAGTTTCAGCTTAGAGTGTTTCAAGCGAGTTTGTTTTTTTAGCTATATTTCGTTTCTCAAATTCAAATTTCATTTAACCGCACTTTTCTGAAAACACGGTTACTTGTTTAAAAGTTAATGGGCTTCATCGAAGCTGCGATGCATGCCGCATTAAGGCTCCTTGCTTAAATGCATTTTTTTTTCAATACACAAATGCTGCAAAGAAGACTGTGCAGGTAAGCAGAGCTTACTACATATGTACATACATATGTGTACTACATAGATGCCCCACAAATGTAAATATATAGGAATATATGTACATATATGCACTTAAGATATCTTGTATTAGTTGACTAACCTGTAGATGAGTTTCCGTCGGACACTACGTTTGAAAAATCCAGAACAACCATTGCAGGCTAAAATACCATAGTGCTTTCCAGAACTGGTATCTCCACAGACCACACAAATCAAACCTAGGTTTTGACTTTTGGAACGCGCTGCTGCTACAGATCCGGCTTGCTCAGCATTCGCAGCCGAAGCCACCACTGAATGCTGACTCCAAGGGACCAATCGATTCTGCGGTGAATAGCAAACTCTGCTGGTGTGTGTGCTAAGTATTTCTGCAATAAATAAATACACTTGCTAAGTTGATTTCAATTAAATTTCATTTTATTGAATTGCAAATGCTCAAATTCGTATTACTCTTCATACTCCCCCTCCCCTATACTCCCTTATAAATACATAGTAGCTTGTTGTATTTATGAATGCTTTGCTGACTTTGCGTGCAACATGCCTTTGAATATTTGCATCCACTATTCTGCCGTTTGTCAATGGCTCCGTCTGTTCAAACTGTTTTTTGTTTGCGTATACCACTGTATATACATATGTACGTATATATGTATGTATGTATAAGTGAAGTGTTGCTGCCGACCTTATGAGTAATCTACAAATTTATTTACACATTCAATTAGGGTGCCATTAAAGCTTCGCGTCAATCTGTGCACAAATTTTTCTCTGGGGACAATTGTTTCGCCATCACACCCTAATTTGATTGTAGTGATTTTTTGATGCACTTAACCCCGGAAACGTAAAACACCGGCGGTCCCATTTGTCACGGCTGGCTGGTAATTTCATCAAATATATTCAGCCAACAAGTACCAAGTGTTAGCCGCAGTCGGCGGGATTAACGTCATATGCTTGAATTTTATGTTGTTAATATTATTAAGATGATGCTGCGTATACTACACGCATGTGATGAGTATTGTATCGCCCTAATGAAAGTGTTAAAGGTTTTAAAACCTCCACATTCATACAAAGTCATTTCATTGAATAAGTGGATAACGATGTCATTCGAAGAAAATGCGCCTGATTATGAGTATAGTTACATACATACTTACATATGTATGCACATACATAGGTACTTATACTCAAGCAATTGAAGCGGTTCCATAATACTAAAATAATGACCTACATATGTATGTACTTATGTATGTAAATGTATTAGGCCATAGGAAAAAACACCTTATAAATCAAAAGCAAATTTTAAATTTTAGTCATCAAGACGTGCTAGAACCATCTTTTAGATAAAACCGAAAAAGCTACTAAGCACCATAGAGAAATTTCAGTATTTTAATTGTTGTAAGAGTTGATTTCTAAATACTTACAATAGGTTCATACTTACATACATACATATTTATCTGAAAATAGAGGAGCAACAAGTATGTATGTATGTAAGTAAAATTTCTAATATAAAAAATTGCTTCATTTTATTTACTTTTCTCTATACAATCCAACAACATAACTTTTGCAATTTAAAACTTCATGACTTTACAAAGTATATATGTATGTACATATAGCACCATTGCGATTTAAGGAGCATAATAATTCTCATGGCAATTCGTTTAAATTAAATGATATATTTTTTGTTGCATTTAAACAAAAAAAAAAACTTTTAAAAAATAAATAAGTTGACATTTGCGATGGAAACGGGGTTTGACTTTATCTTTTAATTATCTCACATTATGCTCTGTGGTAGCTGTAGGCGATAGCTTAGGAACCTCAACCCTCAAATTTTACCAGTTGCGGTATTTTTTACGAAATGCTCTTAATAGGAAGAAGCAAATTCTTTTGGGGAGAAAACATTTCTCCTATGTAATAACCCCTGTAAGAAGGAAATAAAATTTAAACCCTTTTTGAAAGACTTCCCTGCAGAACAAATTTGGTGCAAAATCTATATTTCTATTTGGTGCACGTCATCCATGCATTTTTTGAATAGCTACAGGAATAGCTACGAAGAGCTTCACTTTCAAAATAAGCATTATTTCCTGTAATATTGCTCTATCCAGCGTGATATAGACGTGTTTTTCCGGCATACGACATATATACATACATATGTAAGTGCATTATACTCGTATCAGCTACATACTTTCAAAGTGCTTTTATTTATTTCAGTTTTTTAATAATAATTTTTTTCTTTTGGAAAACATATACTTATTTTATATGTTCTTCGTTGAACTGAGTACAGCTTCATTCCTCTCGTTCGTTATATAAAGTACTAAATATCAACAATTCGGGTGCTCTTTTTATGCGAGTTTCGTAGAATCAAATGTTCGTTAAATCGGAAAACTATGGTATATGCATATGTATGTATGTACGTAAACGTGATCATGATTCACATCCCAGTAGCAAATTTGTGAACCGATGAGTTTAGTAATATGAAGTTGTAATTCAGAGAATTCATAACCGATGCTCGCGACAGCAGCGACTGGCGGCGCTAACCACCGGCGCCAATAATTGTTGTTGAGTAGTAGCAATAACATAAACTCGTGCTCGCGGGTACCGTTTTCGGCTATCGTAGACAGCACGCGCTACTGATTTGTTATTGTAAAATTACGGTTTTTTTGCATGTTTACATTCCTTCCCAGAATGTCTACATCTAATTTCAACAAATTTGTGCATATTGTGTGACCAGCATTTGAAAATTTGTTTCCTTGTTTAGTTTTCTTTTGTACGTAGACTCGTAAAGAACAAAGGCGGTGTTTAAAAAAAAAAAATCTAAATTGTAAAATAAATAATAATAGATATTCATAACTCAATATAATATTTATAAACTGCATTATTAAAATGTATTCCAATCGATACCAAAAGCGGTTGATTAAAGAAGAGTTGCAAAATATTTTAAATAGAAATACTTTAGACACAATTGTTGACAAAGAAACTTTAAATGATTGTGAAATATTAAATGAAAATTCCGATGATGTGGAAATTGTTGAAAATTGGAGCAGTTTCCAGCAAAGTTTGAATAATAGCAGTGAAAGTTTAATTAAAAATTTATCGCAATGGGGTGTGGAAAGCAACATAGCAAGAAAAAATTTTGATAAGTTGCTTAAAATTTTGCGAAAATGGGATATTAAAGTTCCATTATCTTCAGATGACACCCATGTGTCATAAGAACAGTTTCTCCTGGTTCTTACGTTCACTTTGGCATTGAAAAACAATTGCGCAGATATAGTAACGTTTTTTGTAATTTTCACAGAAATTTATTTTTATTTTAAATATGAATTGATTATGTTTAAGTTTTTATAAAAAAAATTTTTATCGTTTTTTTCAACCAAATATATTTCTTAATTTTTCTGTATATTTTTGAAAATTTCAATGTTTAATTTGGGGAGCGGGTTGGCTTACTATTTCGCATGCAAATGGCAATGAAGTAGCAAGTTGAGCACATTACCACTTCACTTGTTATGTACAACGAAGCAGTAATTTGCACCAATTTCGATTGCAATGTTCAATGAAGCATCAAGTTGTACACAATACCACTTCGCTTACAAAAGATAATGAAGTGACAACTTGCCCTTATGAATTCTTCATTGGAAGATGTAAGTGAAGTGGTATGAATGAGTTTTCAAACACAAGCCCTGTACAAAATGTCATCGGTGCTGGAAGCTCTCGTATACTGGAGCTGCAAATTCCCACTTCATTGGAAAGCCTATACCATTTGCTACTGGGATGAGATTTCCACGCAAAATTTGCAAGTGTAATTACACCTATGTATGTATATATGTATGTACATAGCTCCAAAGTTTGTTTGGTTGGAGAAAAAACGTTCTTGGATACACAATGGTTGAATGTTTTTCTATCTTATATACATACATACATACTTTATAAATGAGTGTGTGTGTTTTATAGGCTACCTGTGGGCGGTGGTGGATGATATTTAGGTATACATATGTACATACATATGTGCCCTATAGATCAAGCTGGATATCATTTTGGAAAAAAGTGCAATGGCACGCCTCATACAATATAAAACTAAATTCCTTATTTCTCCGATACCATTTGGCTCAGGTGTATGTCACATTCAATTACAGTTACTAAAACAATTCATCAGCGACCCCTTAGGCTAATCGATCACGTAATTCTGTGCATCCAAAAATTGACTTTGGCCTCTAATACGAATGTAAATCTGCAACAATATGCTTCAGCTGCTACTTTTTTAAAACAAATGGTAGATATTGGTAACGAGAAAGTTCAAATTGATCCAGAAAAAAGCGTATTTAATTTCCACAAAACTTTTGTATGAACGTGACATCAAATAAGAAATCAGTTAAACAAGTTTTAGAAAGGATGAACATTTCTAAAAAATTATCAATGGCTTTTCCATCGTGCCATTTTGGCGGCAAAAAACGATGGCGTCAATGCAATCAGCAATGTGATTCAAGGCCCGGTGCACGACGTATAAATCAGTTCACAACGTTATGAATTCATATGCGATTATTAACTATCCGGTTGAATTCTTAAATTCGTTAGATCTCTCGGAAACGTCACCAAACCCATAGCCACTCAAAATACAAATCCGCCCCGATTACGCTGTACAAAATGGATTCCCAATATTATCAAAGCGACTATTCTCAATGCTAAATCAAGGGGATAGATGCTCTGAGTCTATCATCTTAAACAATATGCTATTTGATTTTAAACACTTGCAGTTCTCCGTTCCAATTGCTCTCTCAATGACAAAAGTATCCATCCGGCCAATTGTATATGGTATATTCTTGAGTGGAACACTTTGTTTAAGGGTTTAAGGGTCCATTGAAGTCCATTGAAGCAGCGTCTGTTCACGTCTGTCTTGGAGCATACGGCTAACTATATAAATATGTATCACTTTGTTGAAACTCTCCCAGAAATGGGTTGTGCACCCGGCTTGGAAAATTATAAGGCTGACATCACCGTATAACAAAATACGCGATGGACAGGGTATGGCTGTATGAAGTATGCACCATACTAAGTTATTACAGCTGTCATGATACGGAGACCTGCATCGTAACATCCACAAAGTCACCTGATTCGAGAACAAGAAACCAAATTGATTACGTTGTTATGGGTGGGAGATACGCTTCGAGTGTCCTTGACGTTCGCTCTATTCGAGGAGCCTAACATCGACTCGGAGCCATAGCTTTCGCAGCTAAAGTCCGCGTGCACCTCTGAGCATATAACTTCGTTGTATTATAATTAGCACCGCATTGTATTAGCGCTGTTTATTTTGCAAGATATTTGCGATTGATAATTTTAAAAAAGAAACAAAGGCCTTTTTGAAAGGATTTTTATCTCGAAAACTATTAATCCTACAAAAAAATCACTTTAATTTTTGGGTAAAATCTCAAATTCTTACAATTGAAATTGTTTTGTTGAATTACTTATTTTCGCACGAAATTTTTATTACTCGGAACATCAAGGATTTGCCAAAAAAAATAATTTCATAAAATCGGAACTTTCCGTAAAACAATGCGAAATTTTGAAAGAGGTATTTTTTGCAATTTCTGAGTTGAAAAAGTTTAAAGATAGATCTATTTTCTAATTTTGATGGTCAAATCAAATGTTATTGTGCCAGATTTATTTTTTACTAAATCAAAAATTGCTTTAGGGCATCTGGTCTAGGTAAACTTTCATACAAATTTTTCCCAATGCCACCAAGCCCATTAAAATCAATTTCTCCATGTTATGCCACGAAAGAATGCAATTAAGCTATTACATTAAAGTCAGCAAAATAATGGTATAAAATAATACACTTTTATTTTATTTTGTAATGGGATGTTGTAGTATTTTCTAGAAAAGGTAAACAAAATTGTCAAATATCAAACTATTATCATCACGATCAGAATGATAAAATATAAGGGAATGTACCGTTATTGGCTGTTGTTCCAGTGATTAGTCTGTATCGCATTTTTAATAATAGAAGTAATTCCAGATAAATCACCGATTATAATTAATCCATATATTTTTAAACTCATTAAATTAATTCATGATTCAAAACCATATTCAGATTGTAAATTTATAATTTAATTAATTTATACAAAACTTCGAATTATTGTTGTAATTTTATCATATTACAAGAAAGTGGAGTTACTTCTAACCAACAAATTTCTCTTAAAGTTGATTTAGCTTTAAATGTTGGTTTAACTAACTTGGGAATTTCTTCCCCATCCTTATTCCTCACATATTCAGGATCTAATTCACTTGCAGATAAAATAGAAGACCTTCCACATGAACATATGTATATCATTATTACCACTAAAGAACGATCGAATTCGGTTCGAAATAATAATGAAAAATTCAGTTCAAGGTGGAACCATAGAAGTGGATAGCAAGATAACCAAGACAAATTCTTAGTGTATTTTGCTTGTGTAATTTTGCGAATGAAATGTCAAAATCTGAATTCGCCCAGTATTGCCCATGTATTTTGTACAAACCAACCCAGCTAATTGTGGAAGAATAACAAGCATTCTCCTCACGGGATGATATTCCCTTATGTGAATTCGCCTTGAATTACACTGTGGAACAAAATCAGGTTAGCAAAAGTTAGGTCGACTCTGAGAGTAAGGGGTGAAAATAGAGGCTAAATTAGAAGACCCGTATCGCGGCGTTTGTTTATGTTAGTTCGAATATTTTTTTAATCGATCTTCGAACTTTGCAGTCAAATGCAATAAATTTCTTCCCCTTCTTCCTCTTTTTTGTTTCCAACCATCGCACAGGTAGCGATTTTTATTTATTTCGTACAAGCGAACTAATATCAAAAATAAAGATTCAGTTAAGGCTCGAAACTCAGCCGAAGCTGATGTCTTTTAATTTTCGTTCGGTCGTGATAAAATTCGCTATTAATTTTTTTGGAACTTATTTCATTTTGTGAGTGATTTAAGTAAAGTGCACCGATTTCATAAAAATAACAAAAACAACATTGTATAATATACATATATTGTATTAAAAATGTCGGAACCAAATGTAAAATTTACCATTTTTGTAATGTTTGTGGACGTTTCATAGCAAGCGATGAAAAATATGGCAATGTTTTTTGGAAGCCTATAAACAATATTTCTCGCAAGAGTTTATCACTGACGTAAGCTATGACCCCAAAAAAATTTGCTTTAATTGCTATTCAAGTGTTATGCAATGGAAAAGTGAAAAGAAGAAGGCTATGTCTTTTGGTATACCGATGATGTGGTTAGACAACTGCCCGCATCAACAAGAAAATTGCTTTGGATGTATCAACTACCATAAAACTTTGAATAGAAGAAAAGCAAAGAATAAAACTTATGTAGCAGTGCCAAGTGTCTAATTACCATTACCGCACTCAGAATTCGTTTCAGTACCAACATACCGAAGTATTGATCTTCAAACAGATATCAGTACTACAACCGCCACTGCTATATCCATGCATTTCTTCTCAGAATACGACCCTGGTGAAGGTACATCCTATGAAACATCAAAGGACCCAATCCTAGTCACACAAAAGCAATTGGATGCAATTGTTGCAATTTTGTGTTTGACTCAGAAAAAATCAGAACAACTGGCTTCATTTTTGAAGGGAAATAATTTGCTGGCGAAAGGTACCAAAGTAACAGCATATCGAAAACGCCAAAAAGAGTTAGAAAAGTTCTTCAATTTGAATGATGCAAAAAATTTCGCTTATTGCAACGATATCGAAAAGTTAATGTAGACGATAGGGCTAACCTATAAAAAAGATGATTGGCGTTTATTCATCGATAGTTAACTAATCAGCTTAAAAGTTGTGCTTTTGCACAAGACGAATAGAATGCCTTCTGTTCCAATTGCGTATAGCACTGACACTAGTGAAAATTTCGATAATTTGAAACACATTCTGGAAGTAGTCAAATGTAACGAACACCAGTGGCGCATTTGCTGCGACCTCAAAATAGTTCATTGATTACAGGCTTAACAGCATCTGGCCGTCCAAAAAGTCCGTGTTTTTTGTGCGATTGGGATTCACGATACGGAGAAGGTATTAAAGGAAGAAACCAGTACAAACAGCATAACTGGAATAGTCGCATTGGACGGAAATGGCCTAAAGACAATAAGCTACATGAAAGTCTTGTTCCTGAAATGAAAATTTTGTTGCCGTTGCTCCACATTAAACTTGGCATTGCTAAACATTTTTTGAAATGTATCGCAAAAAGACCAGCAGGATTTAACCGCTTAAAAGACATTTTCCCAAGACTAAGTAACGCCAAAATTCAGGAAGGGGTTGTTAATGGTCCCGATATACGGAAACTAATGAGTCGTCAAGATTTTGACCAAGTTCTGACAGACCGAGAATTAAATGCATGGCTCGCATTGAAAGCAGTCATTAAAGGACTTTTGGGTAAAGAACGCAATCTGTTGCAAACATGTTGGCAGCTTTCGATGAAATTGGGGTTGATATGTCGTACAAAATTCATCTCTTGCATCAGCAACAGTTGCCAACTGAATCTGATGAGCAAGGCGAACCTTATCACCAAACTGCGCTTCCATTTGAAATAAGGTAACTATAGAGTGTGCATATTTTGAATTCTAGATTTTTCTAATATCTTTGTCAGAGTGCACAATTTAAACATGTTAACGATTGAAAACTATTTTCGTTTCAGTTACAGAGGAAAGAAATCTCCAGATGCAATACTCGCTGAAATTTGTTGGTGGTATAAAAACACCTTTGAAGAAGAGGAAGACGAGGAAAAAGAGGAAGAAGGGGAAGACAAAGATGAAATTCCAGAAAAACTGTTGGACGAAATTATCGACCTTTCTGATGATGATGACGATTACCAAGGGAATAGAGAGAGCAGTGATGTTGATCCACAGCCGCCTGTTAAACGACAACAGGCGAAATCATTAATTTAATTAATTTAATTTTTTTACTTAAAACTTTTCATAACTAACATTCCAAAATTTTATCTTTTTTCATATTTTTATAATTTCTTTTTCAACACTGAAAAAATTGGTACATAAGAAATGAGAAGTAAATTAATATTAAGCTGGAAAACGCAAGTTTTGTATTATGATTGTTTTCTTTTCAAATGAAATTTATTGAAGAATCTGAGAAGCATATTATAGATCAAACAGAAAGCAAAGACGACTAAGTTTTGTGGAAAATATGTTCAAAAAGCATGAAAAAATTCCAACATTTTGTTTCATAAGCACTACAAAAATATTCTAAATCAATTTTTAATTGTTGCACAGATCTCTAGCAATAATTTGGCTTTAACAGATTGAAAAAATATCAATTAGTCGACGAGTTATAGCCAAAAAACCATATAAAGAATATGCTGAAAATCGGCATTTGACTGCAAAGTTCGAAGGTCGATTAAAAAAATTCGAACTAACATAAACAACCGCCGCGAAACGGGTCTCCTAATTTAGCCTCTATTTTCACCCCTCACTCTCAGAATCGACCTAAGTTTTGCTAACCTGAATTTGTTTCACAGTGTTATTCATTGCATAAGATTCGGTACATTACTTTTATCAATAAACATCTCATGTCAAGCAACTGTCACACTTTTGAATAAATTTCGAAGTTCATATTTCCTGTGAAAAATTGCTTTAAAATATCTGTCTCCTCCTACATCGAGTGTATCTGGGGATTAATTATCTAGTACTGCAGGTCAGCTTCAAGGCGCATTCAGTAAGGTGGTGGCAATAGCAAAAGCGAATACATTCACAAAACTTCCATGTATTTTTTTTTGGTTTTTGGTGTGACAATTTTCAAGGTCAGTGTAAGGTGAATTTGTTGGGAGAATGGATAAAATAGAAAATAAAGAAACATACAAAAGCGAGCAAAAGCGATAGCGTTCCTACGACAGTCAGTTCTACGATACCCGAACGACCCGGATTTAGATCCAGCCAAGTACTGTCACTTCAGCAACATTCCCTTTAAATTTATGGGGAATGTCTTATGCTTTTACAACAACAGCAAAAGCAAATGTTACAATTTTACAATATTAGCAAGGCTTTTTACGATACTTTTATTGTGTGTTCATTTTATGTACAAACATAGTTCATGCCATAACAAAAAACCTGTAAACTAATGTTTCAAACTTAATAAAAACTTTATGAAAACTCGAAAATTCTTTATCAAAATTTTAAAATTATTTAGAAGAATTTTTAGAAATATTTTGAGTATGCCGTTTTATAGCTTATTTATTTTTAGTGTAATAAATTTTCAAAATTAAAAAAATTATAAAAAATTAGCGGTAGTTTCCAGCCACTTCAAACTAAATAGGCTATAAAAGTGAAAATCCCAAAAGTGTCCTTCCACGAAATTGAAACATTTTGCTGAAAGTTTGTTGAGTATTTATAAAATGTGCATAAAGTTTGAAACATTGATTTACTTGGTTTTTGTTAAAATATGAACTATAGTTTTATGTACAATTAACGAAACGAAATATAATTAACCAAACATTTTTATTATAAAAAGGTCACCAATACACCGGTTTTGCTCGCCAGTGTATAAAATTTGTTATTTACAAAATCGGCAGTTTTATTGAAAACAAATATTAATTTTGACAATCCCTACACAAAGGCGCCACAACCTTCTCCAAATTCGCCTTGGTTTGCATTATAACGATATAAGGAGTCAGTTTCAAGTTGAGAACACTTGTTTGGATACATTAGAATATAAAATTATGAAATTTTCCAGCTTTAAAAATATTGGTTTTTAAATTATTTTTACAAAAATATGAGTGTATGGTTATGTTATGAAGTGAGATGGATGTATGTATTTTCTGGAATCTAGACTACAGAACCATCTAATTGACCTTTATACATATTTTTTTTTTGCAAATATATAGTAATGTATGTTTTCAATGCCATCTAAGTCGGATTATAAAAGTATTTCTATCGCACCTACATCATACATTTTTAATATAATCAATATCGAACCATAAATACAGATTTTCTAGAATTTTTAGAGATTGCCGATTTAACTCACCTCTAGCGCGACCTAGCGCATCCATTTTCCATAAAAGTTGTTTTTACTGCACCTGTGCCACACCATTCTAATATCATCAATATCGGATCGTAAGTACGGATTTTCTGAATATCTCGACTCAAGCACCTCCTAAAAGGTGCCCGTGGCAAGGATCTAAGGAATATACTATGCAAATTTCTTTGAAATGCGTTTTTCGGTTTTCGAGCCAAGTTGTAAAAAAAGAAACAGGCTACATCTTTATATATACATATGTACATCCTCGGAAAAAAATAGTAAAAACATTGTATTTTACATTGCCACAAATATAGTATTGTCTACATTGGAATTGTGCCTAAATACTTGGAACATTTTTGGAAAAGTGCGAACGCTGTTGAAAAAATGGGTAAAGAATTTAAATTAACCCTGGAAAACTTTTAATCAATTGATGGGCCACTGTTGCAGTAAAGACTGTCACATATTTTGTTAACAATAGAAGTATTTGAGGTTAACAGCGTTTGTTCTTGAATCAAATGTAATCATATCTTTGTTTTGTTATGCTCCCATCCCCCACCCACTAGGAAATTGTACAATTGCAATAATAATGTACTTTTTATATATTATTTTATTTTAGAGCACAGGCAGTTTTTAGACGCGTCAAGTATTACTTTCAGTCTGCTGCTATCAATGAATGTAGATTTGCAAAGAAGTTGCATCACTCCCACCGTTCACCATTCACCATACCAGCACTAATTTGACTTTTGCTGACTGATATTAGAATCTGATTAGATCCTATTGGTTATTACTAGGGACTGGAATTTGATGCATTTAAAATTTGAAAATATGTGCTAAAAACATGCAGTGAAAATAAAATAATATGCATTGAAAAAAACAAAAATATGTATTAAAAATAAAATTCATTCATTTATTTATTACAAATTTCATATTAAGTATTTTATTTATTCAGAATTCAAAGCTTTATTTGCATATAAAATAAATTGTTTTTTTTTAAATTAGCGAACGTAAAATTCGTACGGTTTGATCTAAACAAATTTTTGTATAGTGAAAACGATCTTTCCACATCGACCGAAGACAATGGTGCATTTTTGAAAGCGGCAAGTTCATTTAGAGTGTAATTTTTTACTGAACAATTTTCCTGGCCAAAATTAATAATTTTGGAAATTTCTTTCATTTTTTCAAACCCTACATTTTTTTTAACACTGCTTTTAACTTTTCTTTTATTTCTTCAGCAAATGCTCCATTCACATCGTTGATTTTTTGTTGCGCTTCATCGATTAAAATAATTTGTTGCTTTAATGACATCCGCCCTTCTAGTTTTGTGATAGTTTCACTCAAAAATCCATAATTGCAACTTATGAATGCCAAATGTTCTTTAATACCAGCACCTTGCAAAACAACTTTTATTTTTCTTATCGATAAAGCATCTGCTTCTTCTAATTCGTTAACAATTTCATTGAAAGAATCAAAATTTTCTGCATAATACTTTGCGGCTTCGATCCAAGTTCCCCAACGCGTAATTATTGGTTCTGGTGGAAGAGCAAGTTCAGGAAACTTTTCTCGAAATGCATCAACACGTGCAGGAGCTTTCAAAAAGATTTGTTTGCCATTTGAAATCAATTCGTCAACATCTTTGAATATGTATCTGATTTTTTCAGCAACACGGTGCAAAGCGTGTGCCAAACATGTTACATGAAGTAACTTGTCATAAAATAACCGCAAACCATTTCCGGCCTTCACCATATATGGTGCAGCATCGGTTAAATAAAGAAGTATTTTATTCCTATCAAAATCTTCACCCAACAGTTTGATAGAGTCATCAAAGGCACGAGCTATTGTACTATGGTTTGTTTTTTCCATTTCTACAACATTTAGTAAAAATTTCTGCTGACTGATTTTTTCTCATCGATATGCATAATGCCAACAATAATATTTGCAACAAAACGTCCTTTAATGTCGGTACATTCGTCGATAGACACCCACAAATATTGATTTTTTAATTTGGCTCTTATTTCATTCAACTGCAAATCGAACAATTGATTAATGTAGTTTTTTCTCAATGTCGATGAACACGGAATAATTTCATTGGTATACTTTTTAAGAAAGTTTATTAAATGTTCATTGTTTAATTTGTCCAATGAAATATCAGCTGCAATAAGTGCTTCACACAAATCAGTGGAGAATTTGCTTAATGTATTTGTCGACTCTGGGATAAAACTTTGCGATAAATTTTGTTTGCGTCGCTCGAACAATTCACTATGTTTGGAACTCCGCAGGTGTTGGTCCACCTGAAATTTTGTTGCAAAATGGACGCTCTTATTGCAAATTTTACAAAACAAGACTGTTCCATTAGTTTTAAAAATGTCTTTATTTTCAAAGACATATTTGTTCAATTTCACTTTTGCACAGCTTTTTACTTTTGGCATAACTATTTTTTTCACAAATGAACACCGAGGTTCGTCAACTGAATGAGCTTGAAGAACTTAATACTCAATGATAGTCAACAAAGTACAATAAATTGTTCTCCTATTCGAAAGAAAACAACGGGAAATTTCAACGAGACATGTTGCTGTATGGCGCCATGGCGAGTGCGGCAGATACAAAAACAGCACCCTTGTACAACAAAAAGAAAGAATGAATGTGTTTTGAAGACGAATTCACATATGCACCTACATACATATGTAAAATCAACATACATACGTACACATGTACATACGTACATTGTGACCATCGTATTGATCCCGCTTATTAACGCGAGTGACAATTGCGGCGTATGTAACTATGCTCCGATAATTACTACCAGTTGCTAAAAAAAAAAATTTAACAAAATAAAAAGTTTGGGACTACAGAGAAATGAAAAAAATGTGCAAAAATATTCATTTCAGACAAAATATGCAAAAACAAATCAATGCCATATTAAAGAAAAATTTATGATTCGCATTTATGTTTGATTAAAACTTTTCTAAGGTTCCAAAAAAAAAACATGTAAATACATAAAATTCCAGTCCCTAGTTATTACTGTGATGAAGTCTGACGACAATAGTTATCGCACGAATCGAAACGCCTTGCTGCTTTTTTGTAGTCTACGTTCTTTGGTGGCATCGGTTTCGTTTCCTGTGGCAAGAATTTTCGTCCAATTTCACCATACCAGAAATCAATTGGAACTAATCAGATTCTAGTATCAATCAGCAAAAGTCAAATTAGTTCTGGTATGACGAAATAGAACGAGATTTTCTGTTAGAGGAACTTTGGGAGTGATACAGCTTCTTTTAAACGAAGAACGATGATTACAAAGAAGTTGCATGACGATTCTAATATCAATCAGCAAAAGTCAAATCAGTTCTGGTATAGTGAATTGGGAGAGATTTTCTGTTAGAGGAACGGTGGGATGGGATACAACTTCTTTGTAATCTACGTTCTAATTTCTTTGGGCTGCTACTTAGGTCAAATGAGAGGGGAAGATGGTGCATGCTACCGTACCGGGATGTCGTTTCAAGATTGCTTGCCCTTTTTTCGACATCTTCCATTTTCATCATATTTGTTGTTGCGACATATTTGTTGTTATGATAGAGCAAAGAAGCAAAAACTTGCGTTCAATATAATTTAATGAGTGTGAAAGCAAATAGAAAAGACAAAAGGCAATGCAAAAGAATTGCTTTCAACGACTTATACAGCCTCATACAGCCTTAAATTTCAGTGACCTATACATACATATATTTCAATTTATAAGTCAACTATAACTTGCATAAGTTAAGTTTAATTTATCTTTGAGTGCTGGGGAAAGAACTTTCTCTATTGATTTTTCACTGGAACGAATATTCTTCAACACTTGTGCTTTGAGCTCTCATGGATGGGGTATCATTTTTCAAACGAGCTTGCCGCTGATGTAAGCTATTGAACGACCTATTATACAACTTCCCAGTAGAATACAACTTTCCAGTAGAATACAACTTCCCACTATAATTTTTTGTTTGTCCTAGGTACGTACTATACCGACTCTTCTTCTGTATGGAATAGTTTAAATATCTGTTCGGCAAAAGTGCTATTTATCGTTGGGGGCATCTTAATATCACGAAGTTATATATAATATATAATATATTATATACTGTCAACAATAATGCAAACTATTGAAGTTTGACCACTTTCCAGGAGGCAAACACGATTTTCAGTAACTATCAATTGTAATTTGCTCAAAATTTATACGCAGAATTCTGTTAAGGAGAGAAAGACATGACCACAAAGTTTTTAAAAATGGGCGTTGCCAATTTCGAGTAATAATATACCTTAATACTAATAATATACGCCGAAACCAAACTTGATACTCACTTAATTTAAGGTTTCATCCGAACATTTTACTTGCTTAGTATTTAAATTAAAATTAATTTTTTTTTTAATATTTAGAATTATTTGTATTTGAAATACACAATAAATAGTTGTTGTTAATTGTCGTCAATAGTTGAATTATATATGTATGTTCATATGTATTAGTTAATTGAACTCAAGGTCAGATTTAAATAAAACACAATTTTATTTTATCCTGTGTATTATCAAATAAAGGGTGTTTTTTAGACTGATAGAACTTTAAATTGAAATAAAACACATAAAAACGATTTCTGGCATATGTCCGCCACGACTAGCTTTGGTGAATCGTATGCGATCAGTCCAATTTACTTTGCGCAAAATTTTCCATGTTGTGGATGGACAAAGTCCAACTTGTTGAGCACGGCGGCGAATAGACAAATTCGGATCTTCTCCAACACAATCATTTACAGCACCAATATTTTCTTCTGTACGTACAGTTCTTTGTCTTATTGTTTGTTTTTCACCGAGTAGAGTAAGTGCTGTTCGAAATTTATCAACAGTTCGACGAATAAGCTGCTCTGATGCTCGATTATGTGGACCATAAAATTCATGAAGTGTCTCTATAAGTTTGGCGAACAGAACACTGATTTTTAAAGTAAATTTCCATAATTTGTAAACGTTGTTGCGGCGTCATTCTTTCCATGATGATTTGTCAATGCTTACTGAACATAAATGTCATTTACCATCTGTAAAGTGACAGCTATCCCTATCGATCAGTCTAAAGAAAACACCCGATGCATATGTCGATATTTCGACTTTAATGTGAAGTCATCTTCAGAACTGAACAACACATAATTTATTCAGTATTAAAATAGCCACAATTATAACAAACATAACTTGTCGACTAAAGAAATTGACAAAAAGAATGTTTTGCAAAACAAATTTAGAGACGAACACAAACATGAAAATGTAAACAATTCAAAATACAGTAATTGTAAGCAAAAATCATACATCAAAAATCATACGAACAATAAGACACAATCATGTATGTATGTACATACTTATGTACATACATTTATAAAGTATCCTACGCTGTGTTGTTTAAAACCAAACAAAATTATGAGTGCAAAGAAAAAAGAAAGTATGAATTTCAAAACAAACGACTTTAGATAGTAAAATGGCGAATTTTTATAAGGCGGTGTCGCTTTAACAACCAGTTTCATTTTTTTTCGAATCAAAGCGCATTCAGCAAGGTGGTGGCAATAGCCAACTTGAGAAAATAGAAACAAACATTCAGTGGTGAGCAAAAGCGGTAGTGTCGAATTGTCACCTTTGTACAATATTAGCAAGGCTTTTTATGACACATTTTTTTGTTAATTCCACGTACAAACATTTCATACTATAACAAAAAGTCTGCAAATTAATGCTTCAAACTTAATAAAAGTTTATGAAAACTCGACAAATTCTTATACAAATTTTAAAATTGTTTAGAAGAGTTTTTAGTCGTTTTTTGAATATACATATAGCCAATCTAATTTAATTTTAATGTAAAAAATTATAAATAATCAACGGTGGTTTCTAACCACTTCAAACTAAATAAGCGCGCTTTGACAATCAACTGATTTTCATAACTCTTTTATTACTCATATTCGCTTAAAAACATACGCTGCACTTCAATTTGTTTCGAGAAAACAATGCACATTTAACGATTAATCCAAATAAATCTTCAGCATTATAGTTTTTTAACCTTTCACAATAAATAAATTAGTGTTGTCAAAGCGCTTATTGTGGCACCGCTTTTCGTTTTTCGCATTTTATGTGGTATCGCTTTAACGCGGCGCTAGCGCCGAGCAAATGGAATTTGCTATTTTGACAGCTCGTTACGTCCTGAAGTTAGGTGCGGAAGACAGAAGTGGAAAAGAAAGATAAAAATGAGGAGTTGGGTACGAAGCGCTGTATTATACAATATTCTGTTTACAAAATTCTGTATACGAAACTCTGTATTTAAAAATTCTGTATTATAAAATTCTGTATATAAAATTATGTATTTGAAAATTCTGTAAAAAATATTCTGTATTGACGAAATTCTGCATTTACGTAATTCTGTAAATAAATGATAAGAAATACAAAGAATTTTATAAAAAAAGTGCGCACCGGTTTTGTTTGCATTTCTTTTTATCTCTGCTTTGTTTTTTACTTCATTTTAATTGATTTCATTGAAGTTGTTGTTGTCAACTGAGCAATGCAGTTGAGCAATTCTAAAAAAAAATTCCAATGCAGTGAAGACCCGGAACTAGTCAGTACTTATGTATTTGTAAAACAAAGCTAATGAACACTACGCTGCAAAGGTAATAGTTGTTAGTGTAGACTGCATTTTCGTTCCTGTACAATATTTTTCTTTGTCTAATGTCTATCATTGTCGTAAGAATTGTGAAAGCAACTAAAGCACGTGTCGTTTTTGATCTATGTTTTTTCATTAAAATATTTATTCGTTATGTCACAAACACAAATTATAACATCCAATAAAGGAGAAAAGAAATTCTTCTTAGTCGGCTATTTTTATTATTTCGAAAGAAAGTCCCAAATGGAAACTTGTAATTGGGCGTGTTCTAAAAGAATAAAAAATAAGTGCAAGTCCAGAATTGTAACAAAGGTGTTGGCGAACAATCACGTTATTGTTAAACAACCCACGGACCATTGCCACGAACCAGCTCCCAATGAGTTACCAATTGCAACAATTAATAATAAAGTAAAGCGCATGGCTCGGAGAAGTCACTTAGCGCCAAGTCAGATAATACAAAGAGCTACAGTGGAAGCAGAGCAGAGCTGCCGGGACTATCTACCATCCCGAAATGCCCAAAAAGCTAGAATTCAAAGATCAAGGCATGAAGCACCTCGTTTTCGAGAACCACAAATTTTGGAGGACATAGATATTCCTTTAAATTTATATACTCTGGAAGGAGAATTATTTGTATTGGCGGAAAAGTTCACAGAGAGGAATGAATGCGTAATTATTTGATCGTGTTTTGCCTTATGAGCCGACAGCCCAAAAAACTATACGGGGTTTTATTTGAAGAATTGTTCCGAATCGCATCCGAGTACGGCGAAAATCTTCAACCAGATAGAATTATCAGCGATTTTGAAATGGGACTGATATCGGCGCTAAGAAATTCTTTCCCAGGCACTGATTTGCGTGGCTGCTTTTTCCACTTCAGTCAAATAATCTCGAGAAAAGTTCAAAAAGAAAGGTTTATTATTGTCTGAATTTAATATATCTGCGTAATCTTCATTTACTTTCATTGCTTTTAGACTGGTTAAAAAATATGGAAATTCTGAGAATTTTTCGTTGCAAATTCGAATGCTGAAAAGCCTAGCTTTTGTTCCTCCCGACGAAATCTCGGAATACTACAACAGTCTTTGTAGTATTTTAGATGATTACGACATGCTGAGACTCGCAAATTGGTTTGAAAGAAACTACATTGGTAAATTTGATGCACCACCAAAACATCATCCGACATTTTGGTCAGTGCATAGGAATGTAGAAACGAGCCAGTGTCCTAGAACTCAAAATAGTGTAGAAGCTTGGCATCGACGACTTAATGTCATTGTAGGGGGACAAAATTGCGGTATTTATCAATTTATATGTAGCTAATTTGAATGCAGAGATGATTTATGTGAAATCACAAATATCAAGAGTTGAAAACGGAGAAGTTTTTCCAAAAAAGTTAAGGTCAATTAGAGCTAACAAACAAATTAAAAGAATAATAAAAAAGAGTAATTATTGGAAAAGTATCTTTTTTGAAAAGAATAGCAAAAAATATTTGTTTTTAATCTTATTATATCCTAGTTTTTCGTACTTAAAATACTCATTTCTTCTTTTTTGCATACATATGTACTTATCGTTTGAATTAATATTGAAGCATGAACGAAATAGAACAGATCTGGCATTCAGCGGCGCGAGAAAAAAGTATTTTTTGTGTGACACGTCATCGGTCACAGAAAAATTATTCAAGTGTCAAATCGCATGCTTATTGCATCGAAGAATGTAAACAATGTGATAAAATATTTAAAATTTATTAAATTAAACGATTAATTCGCGAAAAAAAGCTCACAAGTCCTTTTTTAGTGATATCTTCCCATAATATTTATATGTAAAGTGATGCTGTAAACGTTAAAATAAAGAATAAAGGAAATGCAAATTTTAGTTTTTTCAAGTTTTGGTTTTCTTTAATTTTCTCTTTTTTTGAGCTATATTATTGGCAATTTCTTTGTTAAGTGCTCTTATTTTCAGAAACATTCGTGTGCGAAAGAATAGTTTCTTAATTTTATCGTCACACGCAACATGTGCAGCCTTGGCAATATGTGATTGTAAATAGTTGCCTGTGATTAGCAGACCATCCCCATTCACTTCGTTGAACACTTGCTGCAACGCCGTGATGTGTTGCATGAGTTCTTCTGTTGGCTTCGACAAGCCGCCTTCGTTCAGGTGGTCTACCCAAGTGTAAGAAGTTGACGCCCCTTCCTTCACACTTATGTGTGGCATGACTGTTTTGAGTTGGTGGCATATGTACCCCGCCAGGTTTTCTAACCCGTCATACTCCAATCCTTCAAGTTCCAACTCCTCGTTGCATTCGCCCCATTCCATGCCACCTGTAAGTGTGTGTGGAATTGATTCTAAATCGGGCGTATCATCAACAGACACATTTGCACTATCGGAAAGTACGCCTTCGTTGTGTCCAAGAATGTGTGAACGCAGACGGTATTTAAATTGGAGCCTATCAGGGTGGTCGTTTATACCACCTTTGTCGCGAATGACACCAAACAAATTTTCAAGTACATCTTGATTGAGTCTGTACGTGAGTAAGTACTCAATACCGAATTTTGCTTTTAAGTCGTTATATAAAAGCTTTAGCGACTTATTCGATTGTATAATTCCTGCAAAAGTTTTATGTTATTTATATTTATATTTAAAGGCTTCTATTATGTGTAATAATCACCTTTTTGAAATAGCAACAAACTTGACCGCCCTATTACTCGCATACCTTCTACCATTTCTGACATCTGGTTGATGATACGGTCTTGATGTTCGAGTGCCAAGCCGTAAGCATGCGTCCGTTGCCTGCTGTCTGGGTACAGGACTCTTACATTCATAACATCGAACCAGTCATTAGTCTAGGATTGAAATACAGAATTTTATAACATTTTACATTATTTTATATACACAAAATTCGTTCACTTCGTGCTGCATTTTCGGTAAAAACCTCTTTGCTTAGCACGGTTGGAACAGCGCCTGGCTTTAAGCGCATGGCTTTTCCAAATCCTTTAATAATATTTTTTAATAGGGATTTAAATGCTGGGAAATACTTACCCATTTCAACTTGAAGTCTTCTTTCAAAGTCTTCCGGCAAAAAATGTTCGCCACAGATTCTTGCCGTTGCGGTGACAACATTTTGCCGGCAAAAAATCACCCACGTATTGCTTATGTTTTCATCCTTCGGAAACCGATAGAAACCAACGTACTGGTTTTTTTTGCTATTGCAATTTGTGCAAAACAATACAGCGCACTTCATTTTTAGTGACAATACACAATATTTAAGTAAATCGCAAAATTATTACACAATCTACGACGAAATATATTCGCAAATTGTAAACAAAAAGTTTTGTGACCGATGACGTAGAAGCCAGTCAGCTGTTTTTTGTTTACAAAATTGTTTGCGTGATCTCTTTTTCTTGGTTCATGATATTGAAGCCTTTTTTGTTGTATTGCTATTTTGGACTTAAAATTCTCATTTCTTTTTCTTTGTATAAATATCGCTTAAGTTACAAGACTTTTGTCAATACACAATTTTTTCAATACAGAATTTTGTCAATACAGAATTTTTTTAATACAGAATTTTGTCAGTACAGAGTTTCGCTTTTATAGAACTTTGTAAATACTGAATTTTGTAAATACAGAATTTTGTCTCTACAGAATTTCGCGACGTTAGTTTACAGAATTTTGTACGAAAAGAATTTCGATATACAGCAAATTGGAAAATGCAAATAGACCAGCAACCGATAAGCTTCGGGGGAATGAGAAACCGATGAAAATTTGACGGGGTAGTTTGGGTAAAGCGCGCTCTGTTACTCGTCGGCGTTAGAAAACGCAGCGGTTGACGCGCCAATTTACGTAACATAGTTAGGCATATTCGAGCCGTTCGACGGGCCAGGTGAGGGTAGCCGATGTCTTTCAGGCATATTCGGTCCCCTCATCGGCTTTACCCAAACGATGTATTGGCTGACCGCCAATCGGTCCGCTGCCAGTAAGAGTCTCCTGCCGTGGCGACTAGTTTACATACCGTTGCTTTCTAGTTTCTCCGATTCTACTGAGATTCATTAGCCGTGTTGCTAGTGCACACACCATTGTATACCAGTTTCTCTGGTCACCACTGTCAAGAGCAGCTCTGCGTCCGTTCCCGACTACTTCATCCTGTAAAAATGATCGCTGCCAGCAATTTCGCCGATATCTTCCGTTTCTTTGCTCTCTCTCTCTCTCTAGCAAGAAGATCTTCTCCTTCGGTATGAAAGCTGCTGGTGTACGAGTATACCAAGATGTTTATGTGTGTATGTGTGAATAACGTTTGCATTTAGTGGAAGAAGTGGGACATTCACTCGACCTTGGCTTGACTGAGTTTTATCTCAGCCTTTGGCAAACCCCACCCCACAAAATTAAAAAAAACATGATTTGTACTTTTCTTTTTTTACATACATATGTATACAAATAGACACGGGCAGACGTTGTCCTGCGCCTAATGCCTTCAATACAGGCCTTCTTTTTTTTTATAGAGATCGCCGTTTACCTTTTTTCGTAATAGGCGGGTATTTGTTGCATTTAACATACATAGTCGCTGACAGATTCTTCAATGCATTCGGTTGTCTTTCTCTCAATAAATATTCATGCTTCGCTTTGACATGCTAAACTTATCTGAGCTAAGAGACGGGAATCTTCTCTAGACAAGAGCAATAGTGTCGCGTTAAAATTTATTTCATCTAAATATCTCTTTGGCATGTGACACGTAATATTTGACATTAACCTCAACTCGTCGAAAGGCACAATCCTCTGTGTTTAAATGACGTTTCCGAAAACGAAATTGTAGAAAATTTGAAAGAACAGAGGGTTACATCTGATGGGTTTTACGGTCGCTCCAGATCAAAGTTTTAATTACAGAGAACTATCCTCTAGTCCTCTTTGGGGATGTGTTTCGGCTAATAAAAGAGATAAAGTAATTGAGGACATTGTCCTTTCAAAAAATCCATTAATTTTTCAACATTTTCCCACCCTGGTGCCATCCTTTCCTCAGCCTATACAGCTCCAAAACTATCATCGAAAATGCTGGATGACCTGCATAATAGTGATCACTTCCCTACAATAACTTCCTTTGCAATTCCAATTTCTTACCAAGTCAAGCTTGTTGCAAAATTCAAAACAGAAAAGTCAGATTGGTTCAAATTCTGCAGCTCCTCAATAACTTGGTCCAACAACAAACAGTATCAACATTAATACAGCAGCATCAGCAATCAAATCGATTTTTTCCAAGCTGCTCACCTTGCAGTCCCACAAACCAACACTAAAAAACTTTATGCTAAATTCCCTTCCTATCTGTACTCAGAAATACGAAGGAAAAATAAAGGTGCCAATACAAAAGGAAAAAGTGTGAACAGATATAAAAACACTCACTAAACGGAATCATATTGAAAACCCAACTCGTAGATTTCAAACTACTTATACAGACCAATCTCTCTTTTACGATGTATTTCAAAAGTATTGAAAAGATAATTTCTAGGCGACTAGTGTAGTTTACTAACAGAATATGTTGATAAACCCACATCATTTGCTTTTTGGAAAGGCATAAGCGTAAATGAACCTCTTCTGTTACTGCAATATTTTACATCTATCGCCCTAGCATCAACAAAACACGTTTCACTGAGTTTAGACTTTGAAAAGAATATACAACGTCTAAAATCTTTCTTAAGCAATCGAAAATTTTTTGTTCGAGCTAATAATGGTAAATCAAAAATTTTCCTCTCTTTAATGGCATCACGCAAGAATCGCCCCTATCTTTCATTCATTCATTTATGATTATTTTCAACGCAGTTAGTACCATAATATCGTCCTATTCCCTTATTGAACACTTTGTTTATGCCGATGACGCACTCATTTCTTGAAAAACCAAGGATCTGATTGTAATTCAAACTGCCTTCTTTAGCATTTTGGCGGATTAAAAAATTGGCCAAAACCATCCGGTGCCAATTTGGCTGTTAATAAAAACCCTTCCTTCTATTTATTGCAGAAAGGATAAATGCGGTTTCCCAACCATTTTCCATTTTACCTCCTAAACCCCAAACTCCAATAGTTTAAAAATATTAGGTTATAGAGATTTACTTTCAAGGAGCTTTGTGAATATGTTAAACTATGCTTATATTCTAGGCTTAATATTATAAAATACCAGCCATCCAAACCTTGTCTAGTATATAATGCTTTCTGAAATCGATTTCGGACTCACAATATATGGGCAATACGTCAAAACACGTATAAATCGTCTACAATTACCATATCATGCCGCTGACAGGGGAAACATCCACACTTTCCCACATCTCCTAGAAAGATTATTTTGGTTGAAGTATTCGGAAAGAAGAAAGATGTTTCGCTGCAGAAATAAATTACTTTTTTCATACATGCATATGTACGAGTATGTATGTTGAAACAGAATGGCTACAAAGAAATAAATCCAACTCAACATCAGCGAAATCGCGTGTCTTAGACTTAGTCAAGATCCTCAACATCGTTTCTATGTCAGCTCCGTTAACATCTCAGACGCACCCATTATTGTTCTGATCCAGGTCTGTCGTCATCAAAAACTTATTAAAGCATCGAGAAGCCTCTACCAGCGCCAATAAATACAGACAATTGTATTGAAAATCTGTTGAACCTATGAGGGGTAACAGGCGCGGATCCAGGAAATATTTTGGGGGGGGGGCTTCAAAAAAAAACTTCATTTAGTTATTATATTATACACTTATTTTTTATTACTGTACATTTTTATACATTTATAATGCTATAGGCAATTTTCTGGAGGATTTTGAAAGTTCATCTATGACATTTTCGACTCTCACCTGTATTTCACGGTGAACATTAAGAAGTGCCAACCCAACAAGCCTCTCTTGGCCAACACTATTTCGCAAATATGTTTTCAATCTGCGAAGCGTAGAAAACGACCTCTCTTTGCTGGCGACAGAGACAGGAAGAGTTGCACCAATCTTTAAAAAATAAAATAGTGACCCGTAAAGATTTTGATTACACTGGTTTAATGCGTCAATGAAATTTGTTGGCGGGTTTTCGTTTGTTTTCCAGTATCTGAAAGAAGAATAAATTTTGAGCACAAAGAACACTTTATAATGAATATTTGTTACCGGCGCCACATGGTCAGCTCCGCAACAATTTCATCAGAATGTGTAAAATCATTTGGCCAATATTTTTCTAATGTTTTCACCGTTTCTTGAACATTATCAGGCTATAATGCTATTGCTTTGTATGGCAAGATGTTTTGAATTTTTTGCAATAGATTTGCATGTTTTAGGAACCGCGTAGAGATTTGATCCAAAAAATGGTCAAGAAACGGAATGTAAATGGAACATCTGTAGTAGTCCTCTGGCTCTACCAAGTAATTGTCGCGATTTATTTGACGTCCCACTCTTCGAGGGACTTCTAAAGTTACTCCAGTTTTGTGTGCCATTTCTTGGGATAACTTGAAGAGATTCTTGAACTCATTTTCTGCGTTGCGACGCATGCCTTCTAATTCTTCATTAACTCCTTTACAAAAGTCCAAACAACAGCTGAGGTCACAATTCTTGTCCTGCAGTTGCAAACTGACATTTTTTGTCAATGCAAACAATGGTTTCATAATCGTCAATGAAACAATAAATTGACTTGTTTGAATGGAACAAAGCAAATTATGAGGTTTTAAACCATCTGTAACAATGTTTTTGTCACTTAACTCCTGCAACGCGATACAAATTGGCTCATAGACATCATAAAAAAGGCTTAATGAACTTAAATGTTCAACCCAACGAGTTTCGCAAAATTTTAAAAGTCGCGTTTGTTTTGCGCTAGGACAAGATTCTTCGATTTTTTGTTTCAATACCAAACCTGCTTTGGTAGACTGCCTGAATAAATTTACCACTTCCTTCATAGTGCCCAAGCAGTTCCTTATTGGAGGTATTTTACAGGCATGGGTGATAGCTAGGTTTAAATTGTGGTTAGCGCAATGAACATAATACGCATTGGGATAGCTTTTCTGAATAATGGCTGCACATCCTTTTATATCTCCACTCATAGATCGTGCTCCATCGTATCCTTCAAACAATTTTGGAATTATTTAATGAAATTGGTAACATATGTACATAAATACCTTGTCCTGCTAAAAAATTTAAATTCAACCCCAAGTCTTTCAATGTATTTAGCAGTGTATTTGCTAGCCCACTCCCAGTAACACCATAAACGGGAACAAAGCAGATAAAGTCTTCACGTATTTCGAAATTTGTGGACAAACCTCGAACATATCGAGCACAAATCGAAAACTGCTCAATTCCAGAGATGTCCGTTGTTTCGTCAGCAACTACGGAAAAACATTTGGATTCGTTGATGCGTTGCACAAGTTCTGTTGTAATAATTTTTTTTGTTGCCTCAATTATCTCGTTTTGCATAGTTTTACTGATGTACATAGGTCTGATTATGAGCTGCCGTCATCAAATGATTTTTTAATGTTGCGTCACCACTTTCAACTGCAAAGCGAAGGAGGGCTCGAAAATTTCCATCATTCCCGTCCGGCAAATTCATCAATAAGGGTCCATCATCCCTGTGACCTCTTAAAGCAAGTCCTTGTCTACCACACAGTAAAACTGCCCGCACAATTGGCTCCAATTTTTTTCTATTTTCCATAATTGTATGTTTACGCCCACGATCTATTTCACATATAATATTGTTTTTTTATTTTCAAATGAAAGTTTGAAGTTTTGGCCATCTACTACAGCATTTTGGTGGCAAGTTGTATTTCCATGCTCTTTAATTTTCTCTAAGGCTTTTTTCCACTTTGTAAAGTGTTTTTGAACAAACGCATGTGCTTTTTCATGGCTACCTCTACCAACAGAATCCGCTCCGAAAGACACACAATATTTACAATAAATGCCATCTTCTTCAGGCGAGTACACCAACCAAGTAAAAGACCGTAGCCACGTGATTTGAACTTTTAAATTGCGTACTCCAGATTGCGGAAATTTAAAATGTTCATCTGGCATCCACAGTTTTGTGAGCACTTCATATTTTTCATCATCACTCAACTTACGACGGCAATATTTTAGAATGTCGTTAGGAACATCCTTTGAAAAGGTGAAATACATATGTTGTGTTCAATAACGATAAATGCAAATTGTATATGTACTTACAATGGTTTTTTGTTTTTTCTTGGGCAGATTACACTCATTATCAGCGCTTTGCATATTCGCGGAATTACTTTCATTTGATTTTTCATTGTTTTCATCACTTTCACTATTTACCTTTTTAAAAGATAACTTATTTTATTTTTGCTCATTTTAATGTTAATACAGTAGCACTCTTCTATAAATGATCTTTACTGCCGGCAGTCAAAATATAAATGCTTAAATCAATCTATTTCACTTCACCAGAAAAATATAATAGTTCCCGTTATTTTTGCATTTTTTTGTCGCACGAAAAGCAAGAATCAAAACAAAAACATACATACATACGAGCATATAGCAAAATAAGTATACGCGTGTCCCAACGAATCAGTCAACGAGTACCGTTATTTTTCATTTACTTGCGCCACGGCGCGCCGCGACTATTTGTTGTATTTACTTTTGTGGCCTGCTTACAAACAGACAATGTAGCAAATAAAGAAAATGTACATACTTAAATGTGGTGGACAAGAAACGAATTTAAGCAGCAAGAGAAATAATAGTTTAGAGGGACAATTGAGAGAGCACAAATTACAGCTGAACTTGCAAGTTTTACTGGAATTTTACTGAATAAATTTCTACTAGCAAGAATTTTCCCGTAAAAAAAAACAGGTCATTGAAATTATTCAGTTGATCACAAAAACAATTATTGAAATTGCTAACTATTTTCATTAAAAAAGGTGAAAAGTAGAAAAAGTGAATAAATAAATGTACACTACGTTTATGAAATTGATGGTGTACCTACATATATCAGTAAGACGCCCATAGTCTGTTTGTAACGATAGTTCTGTATCTTTAGAGACGTAAATTATGAATTGTGGACCTATTTCTTTATTTTAAGTATGCATTTTTTTTAACAAAAACTTGCAACTTCTTCCTGGTTTTGCGTATTCCTACTTTCTTTCATGTTTCTCTCCTTGAGAGCAAATTATGCTTACGCTCAGAAATTTCGTTACTGGCAAGTTACTGGATAATTTTCATTGGAGAATTCGAAAACATAACTACTAGCAGATTCTGATATTAATCAGAAAAAGTCAATTTAGTTTTGGTATGGTGAAATTGGACGAGATTTTATGTTAGAGGAACGATGGGAGTGATGTAACTTATTTGTAATCTACATACGTTCTTTGACTCAAACACATACAGTGCACTCGCGATAGCGTGACCTAATTAAAACCGGGGTTGTCATTTTTACGAGACTATTCACGTTTGTGGTTGTCGCGATTCAAGGCAAACAGTAAACTTTATCATACCAAAACTCACGTTTAATACTACCAGTAGTAGTAAATAAAAACTGAAAAATTTGCATGTACATACATATGTATACACATAACATATTTAAGGGAATGTTATGTATTTTCGAGACCTCCCGCATTTTCGACAATGTCTAATATATTTTTCCAGCATTTAGTAAAAGTTCCTGTGTTAACTCGATTTCATGCACCCGCCGAAATTGTAACAGCATTTTTTAATTTCACACTTCTCATAGAATCAAGCAAGTCGGAATTTTTTGCTGCTATTGAAGCCAATAAACTATTTCTTTCATTGTCAAGTCCTTTTGTGGCATAAATGCTTTAGCCTAGCCATAAATATAAATTCACAACCGTTTACATATAAACCAGTAACGGAATATTTTTCACTATGTAAGAAAAACAAAGGAACACAAGAAAATATAATTTAGGGTTCTCACCTGTGGTCCAAATGATTGGTGAAACCAATCTTTAAAAATGCAAGAGGTCATCTAGGCTGATTGAGAGCTGTTATAATCAGTGGGACTATTGAAGTTTTTAAAACAGCGATGATTTTTCGCCTTACTGATCACCAAAAGTTTAAGCCTATGTGTTTCTGTCGCGTTTGCACAACACAAGAAGGTATTTCGTTGTTTCCCACGTATGTATGTAGGTATGTACGTTTTTTCTGATAAAAGCGGTGCGACAATCGCAAATTTTGACGACAACATTTGTCGTTTGCAGTAACGATTGTGCGATTCACTAACTTATTCTTAACGACACTCAACAGCTGTTTTTTCTTATATTTATTCAAAGTGATAAGGAGTGGCATCTCTGTGAAACTAAATGTCAAAATAAATGAAAACCACAAAGAGGAATAGAGAAAAAACAAACGTATGCGTGCTGCCATATATAAATTTGAGCGTTTTTATTATATTTCATGAGAGTGAAATAAGATACTAGTTTGTTTCAAACTACAAACATTTAAAATTCTTTTTATATATTGCAATGTTCCATTGTAGCAGAATTCCGGACTCTCCTCTGAGTGGTTTGGTAGAATAGTCAGCAACTCGACTCGAAGGAATATCCGGAATCACCTGCAAATATATTATGGTTTTCTTTTGAAAATTCGCGTTGTGCTTCAGCGTATTTAGGATTTACATTGTATATTTACATTTTTTTAGTTAGAATCATTTATCTTTTATATTGATAGTGACCCGTGAGTGAGCAATGGGGAATATCCATGAGCCAGTCAGTCATCCGTAAGCCGGCATTCATCGGGTAGCGGACGCAATCTATGATTCATTGTTTCACCATGTCTCCTCATTATTAAAACGAAACTATACTTCTGTTTTTATACTTGGATCCTTGATAAAAGCCTGCTTTTATAATTGCATAAGCCTCCTCATGATTCTTTGGTGGCAAAATTAATATTGACTGATATGATGCGTGTAATCGACGGTCCCAATAGTGCCTCCTACAAAGGGAGACGACGCTGAAGCAAACATTTCAGAAACCTCACTTTCTGGTGAAACAATGAATCATTGACTGCATCCGTTACCCGATGAATGCCGGCTTACGGATGACTGGCTCATGGATATTCCCCATTGCTCACTTACAAGTCGTTGATAGCAACCAGTTGCGAAGAATCTCAAAGCCGCTAGAACTTACCAATATAGAAGTTAAATTTAAAATTACATCCAGGCTTAAAGATTACACAAGCTACTTGTTCCTCAGCCGATTTTGCTGTTATTCTGGAGTTTCTGATTTGGTTGTAAAGCTGAGAAATTAGGTATTCAGCCAAGTCTGGAGTTAACCGATACATCTTCTGAAATGCTGTTGCATTCAAATGAGAGGGATTGCCCACATCCCGGAGTAAACGTCGATCTGCGGTTGCATCGCATGCTTCTTCGTCACCTCGGAATAAATCCTATGCCAAATATTCAAACGGCATTATGTAATGTTCCTTTTTTAATTTCAAGAAAACAAATCACCGAATTTTAAATTTATCTTTTATTTAAGCAGAAATTACGAATTTTTCTTTTCTCGATTGAGTTAACAACATCAACATTATATGTTGTCGTTTAGTTTTCGATAATCGACTAGCTAACGACAACAGCTGATTCGGCGAATGCGAAAATCGTTAGGAAATGAATACTGAATAGCAGCATCTTTAAAATTTTCATTATGATGAGCTAACCATGCGAATATCGTTAAAATAAGTTAGAGAATTGCAGTACCGCATTACATATTTGATCACGATTTAATTCTATCTCACCATTTTTTCTTTTAGTTTCCGTTTAAATTGGCCCACTAACTGAGGCTGCACTGAATATACCGTATCTTTTCTTAAACCGCTGCAGCCACCCATCGCTAGCATTGAAACCACTTTCGTTTTCTTTCATTAGCCTTTTAGTTTAACATCAATCCACTTACAAGCCAGTTACTATTGTGCATTCTTGGGAGCTTTGATAGTTTCAATGTCTTTCTTTTTCCCGACCCAGAAAATGTATTATTTATACAGCTTAAAACAACAAATTTTTTTATTTTTAATACTGCAGATTGTCGAGTTAGTAACACTACATATATTCTTTCGCAAAGCTAGTCACACTCGTACCTTTTTGGAAGCAGTCTACAATATCTGCTTTTTCTTTTAATTCATTCTTACATGTTGGCTTTTTAGAACACATATCTACAGATGTAACTACACCGTAAAATAAATCTAAATTCAGCGCAAATAGTATTTGCTATCAACGTAACCATATTACTTTTTGTTCACGTTATAGGGCTTTCTAACATTGTTCACGTTACAGAGTAGTCAATGTTATGTGTCGGACCAGAGAACTTAGAAGTATGAGAAGCTGCAAATCCAAAGTGGAAACTATACGTTTCCGAACTGAGTCGCCACCACACAGTTAAATAAGAATTTTTAAGCCACCAAAAATGTTAAATTTAATGTTAGCAGGGGAAAAATATAAAATTTGATGTTAACAATATGCAAACGAAGATGAGAATAAATAGAAAAACTTAAGATAGTAAGATTTTGTTGATATTCAGAACGAAATAAAGATTTTAGTGTATTTATGACTTTAATATTTCTTTGATTATTTAATTTTTATAAATGAGAATATGCACAGATACCTCATTACATGAAAAAAGTTTGGCGAAACATCTGCAGGTTAGCAAAACATTTATATTTATTCTGTATTTAAAACTTGAAGTGCAAGACTGATAAATCTATAAAAATAAAAAAATTAAATTTAAAAAAAATTTCACAAAAATATATCCAATTGTGATTTGAACCTGGAAAAAGTTGTGGCATGCATAATAAAGGTTCGTCTATACTGGCACCGCCACACGGCAAACAATTTTCACGTCTCTAAATCATTACTTAATCGTGCATATCTAAATACAGAAATTCATATGCATCCATGTATGCACATACATACACACATACACGTATGTGAGCATTTCATTTCCCCGCGCACGCAAATGTTCCCCTCAACAATCTTTTTCGCGACGAACACAAAAATGCTAAAATCTTAAATTTTACAAACCATCGACGGTCACTGAAAAGTCCCAACATCGCAATATCAGACAATATTCGACTTTGGCGAGGTAGTCTGACAAATTGCTGGCATTTTTCTAGAAGATTCTAGAATTTTTGTACAAATGCTCACGAGTAAAGATTTGAATAATTAGCCCTTTAAGCGAGCATATTGCAACGTCTGCTGTGGCTTTTCTTGCTCAGTTGTAGCATGTATGTACATATGTATGTAGTTTAAAATTTTACTTTGGCCTTTGGCCAGAGTTCAATTTCCACTCTGCAGCATTTTATTTTAATTTTTTAATTTTTTTTTTTAGATTTATTATATCATAAAATACGCATATTCATGCATATAAATTATAAACATATTAGTATTCTAAATTAATAATATGTATCAACCATATGCATGCATTTATTAAATAGTTCATGTGCGCATCAATTCAGTCTCCTTTCCCTTTCAACCCTTCTCTTATCCACAATTGTTGCATAACTCCTCTTCCGTCTCAACTTGCCCCGCTGACAATCAAAAAAAGGTGTTTTTCGCGTTTTACTCCTTTTTCTTGTTTGTTTTATTTTATTATTTTCGCACACATTGATATGATTTGCATAATAAGTCGTTTAAGCAACCATAGCACAGCGTCTGCTTTGACTTAGCGCGTATAGTTGCCGATCAGATTATCATATTGCACGTTTTAACTTTTGCCCCCCTTTTTGTGCCATGTCTAATTTTTATGATTTTTTTAATTCAATTAAAAATATAATATAACACAGTGCTAAAAAAAAGAATGAAATCGAAATACCTGGGAAGTGATGTTATTTTCCTTATAGGTCTTATCGAGTAGAACGAGAATCCAATTTTGGACTTAACCTTAAAACCCCGATTTTTCGTGCTTTTGCGCACTTCTTAGTCCATATCTTAGCTAATTAACAACCGATTCTAAGAACGATTTAAGAAAGAAGAAACTCAGACCTTTTGAAAGATACATATATAGACGTCTTAATAAAGCTGAAGAAATTTACTTGTTTTTGCACAACAAACTTAAATTTTGCTACCCTTTTTCTTCTTTTTTTGACTTTGGCGATATTTTCACACACTATTTTATAAAAACACAAAATGAGTTTTGATTAGATTCGAAGAGTACGTTTAATACCGAGTTCAACGAATGTTTCGTTTAAGAAATCGGCCAAAAAGTGACTGAGTTATTTTACTTTCATAAGAACGAAATTTTTGCAAAAATTTACAACGAACTTAATTTACTAATAAATATTATTAAATGAAAATATATAGATCAAAAGTGCTTTTTTTTCCATTTTTTCCTTAGGTCAGCATTGTCAGTTTCGCGTTGTACTGACCAGCAATATTCTGCCATCATATTTATTTTGTTTTTTTCCTACGTTTTTCGATCGTAGCCATTTCTTGGGTAGTTCGCCTTGTTCATCACTGAACTGGCCCAAATTATGTGGAATGTAGTCCAAATGCTAATGCAAGAAATGAATTTTTATCGACATGTTGCAACCCATTTCACCATATGTACTTAAAAATTCGTGTACAACCGTGATGTAGTCGTCGCTTCTGTTGTTCCCAAGGAAATTATCACCTAGCGCTACAAAACTCTTCCATGCCCGTTTCTCAACACAGCTTAACTTGCTCATAAAGGTAATGTCGCTCATAATTTTGCGAATTTGAGGTCCAATGAAAATTCCTATATACACATATTATAAAAAAATAAAAAACAAGTAGGTATGAAAACAAATTAATAAATACCGGCTTTTATATTATATTCACTTAATTTTGGGAAGACAGTTTTAAGATGAAGAAAAGTTTCGCTATTAACGTCCAATTTCTTTACAAATTGTTTCATGTATCCCAGCTTTAAGTGTAGTGGTGGTAAGATAACATCCTCAGATTTTACCAATGGGAGGCTTAAAACGTTTTTCCTGCCTATCTGATGTGACTCTCGAGATGGCCATGCTTTGCGATCATAGCGATTGGTTGCCCGACTATCCCATTCACAAAGGTAGCAAGGATATTTTGTGTAGCCACCTTGCATTCCAAATAAAATTGTCAACACTTTTAAGTCAGCGATGGCTTTCCATTTATGCTTGGCATAGTCGATCAACCGTAAAATTTTATCCATCATTTCATACGATTCTTTCTTGCTAACCCCATACGCGATTGGAACTGATGGTAAGAGATTTTCATTGTGTAATAAATAACACAGCTTTTAAACCTAAGGGTGATATTACAGACTTCATTAAGTGAACACGAATGTATTTTTTTTTAGGGTACATACTTTTACACGATTCATCAATGAAAAGACGCCATTCATCTGCATTATAATTATAATTTAAAGCCGAAAATAATTTGGGTACATTTACACAATGTACTAGATCACAGCCATTGCCATCAGTTTTAAAACTTTCTCTAAGTATCAAAGTGCGGTCGCTTTTTCTACCCGATGTTATTTGAAAATATTTTTCCACTAAATTCCACTGCTTTAGTCGTGAACCGAGGACTTCAGATTCTCGTTTCGATAAATGCAAATCACGCACGAGATCGGCGAAATCAGAATTTGAAACCAAATGCCTTTCCGTTGATTTTGATTTACAAAGAAGGAATTCTTCCTCTACTAAATATGTTTCACCAGCATCAATGGACTCACTTTTTGTAGGCACTTCGGCATTTAAGTATTTTGGTTTTGTAACCGTAGCAACATTCGCATACTTTACGTTTTTCCGCGCTTTAAAATTGTGACCTGAAACGTTTGTTTTGCAAAAATTGCAATCGCCTTGTTTATGATATGCCTGATGATGCCAAGTCATAGGCACAGAAAAGGGCAAAAAAATTGATTGTTGAACTTTAAATTTTTTTAATGTTGTGCAGCAATATTCACAAATAAATTCTGGCTCGTACCATCGACTCGCACTATAAAACCTTTCGAAAACCTTGTTATATATTTTTACAATACCAATATTATTTTTAAAATCACGCCAATGGCTTGTATCCGTAAATAAGCCACAAATGTAGCAAAACTTATTACGCTTGTCGCACATTTTAGTTTTACTTTACCACGATTTTTATCCAATTTAACAGCAAACACAACAAAAGATAAACAACACGTGCACTTCAGATAACGATAATTTATAAAGACTTCAAAATTGAGTAAAAACTCAAAAATTATGTGATAATTTCCTTGGAACAACAGAAGTAAATTTTTGCAAAAATTTCGTTCTTATAAAAAGTAAAATAACTCAGTCACTTTTTTGCCGACTTTTTAAAAGAAACATTCGTTGAACTCGGTATTAAACGTACTCTTTGAATCTTTTTATAAAATAGTGTGTGAAAATATCGCCAAAGTCAAAAAAAGAAGAAAAAGGGTAGCAAAATTTAAGTTTGTTGTGCAAAAACAGGTAAATTTCTTCAGCTTTATTAAGACGTCTATATATATTTCAATAGGTCTGAGTTTCTTGTTCCTTAAACCGTTCTTAGAATGAAAATCGGTTGTTAATTAGCTAAGATATGGGCAAAAGCACGAAAAATCGGTTTTTTAAGGTTAAGTCGAGGTTTTGGGGGTGTTTGACAAATTCCAAAATTGGATTCTCGTTCTACTCGATAAGACCTACAAGAAAAATAACATCACTTCCCAGGTATTTTTGAGTGTCACACTGTGTAATATAACTTATCCTCCATTTTTTGGAAATCTTTTTTCGTTTACATTTTTGATTTGATTCTGTTTCATTACAAATGAATATACAAAATCCTCAAAAAGTTTTGTTATTAAAAAAATATTAACTATCCGTGCATTTTTTGTAGTTACAGCGATCCCTGAAAACAGTTTCATCACTTCACAAAAGTTCTGATCTGATTCTATTTAGGTACAAATAAATATGATACTTTAAAAACTCTAAAACTAAGTAAGGGAAAAATTTCCGGAATATCAAAATTTTACAACATCAGTTAAAAAAAGTAAAGCGAAGCAAAATTATAATAATAATATTGTTAATTGTGACATTTTAACATAATAAATATATGTTCACGACATTTTCTTACAGACCTCTCTGTTAGAATGTTATCTGGAAATGTTAAATAGCTGTGAGGAAACACAGTTTGGAAACGTTTCAGACAACATTTTTTGCAGTCCACAAATTTGCAGCCTCTCATACTGCTAAGTTCTCTGGTCGGACACACTACAACGTAAATTACGTATTTTCGTACAAATTACTTCGTGCAAACCATGTGCATCCACACATGCCATTCCTGCTTTGTATTGGCAGCTCTGTGAGAGATTGTGTACATTTTTGAGTGAAAAACTAATATTTCAAAATGAATCGCCAAGTTTAGTTATGGGAGAACACATTTTTCGATTAATATCGATACAATTTAGAGCCGACACTATTTGTTCGTGATTTCGTTCTTGATTTATGATAAAATACCTCATTTCATCGTCAGTCGGTTAGTTTATTGATACGTATTTAATCATTGCCTTTTTATTTTTTTCTTATGTATTACCCAAACAATACTTATTGGCACATGCAAGCGTCACATCCCTACGAGCCATTGCTGAGCAATTTCGGCAAAAATTATTTTATTAGTCTCTACTGCAAGCGCATTTTCAAAATAATTTTGTATTTGCAATTTATTAATGATGGCAACAATGCGTCGTTTGATTGCACCTTGCCTGAACATAAATGGGTACTTTGCTGAGCACTTTGGTAATTAGTTATAATGATGAAATGAACACTTAGGCTGTCTTGAAATGATTGATCGTTGGCCAAGTGTATATATGTATGTATATGTACATATATAAGTACATACATATGATTGACGCACGCGCACGCTTGCTACTTGTCAATTAACGAAAGATAATGAAAATCATATGGAAATGCCAATTTATATTTATATTTTGTAAAAGTTTTATTGATATTTTTATTACAGCTCTACCAAATACATAACTACTCCTAGTTTAGCGATAAGCCGGAAGCCCTGGTAGCTACTGCTTGAACATATATGTATATATAAGTGCAATAATTATTAATTGTTTGTTACTATTTTAAATAAATAAAAAAAAATAGGTCGCGCACGTAATAGAGTTTGACTTTTGTTGTCGTGAATTTTTATAAAAAATGGAAAAGCAATAGCTTTATGTACTGCTGTTTTCAGCACGAAGAAGAATTCAATTACAATCCAAAACGCGCCATTTCGGCTCTCTATCGCCCAGTGTTCTACCGTAAGAAATTCTTTCTTGGCTGTTTTTTGGGCAAACGCGAGATTCCGCTGGCACGTGGGGAACAAACCTTTTGTTGTGGCGTTTTATTGATTTGTTTTCGATGTTTGCAAATAAACGAGTTTGCCAAATTCCCACTTCAAAGAGAATGTTTTTCGAATCGTGGGAAAGGATTGGAGCGCCAAGCTCATTTTCGCTTAACAAAAATATTAATATTTCTTCGGTACCTTTTTATTGCTTTATTTTTTTCACAAAAGACATTGAATTTGCTATCGTGCAATAACCAATTTCAAAGCGACAGAACTTAACGTTTCAAACAGTTTCGTAAAGCGATTGCTAAATCGAGAAGAGGATATCGCATAAGCGAAGGATACTTTTCGTTTATGTGAATCAAAACAATCGTCAACGTGAAGTCGCTTAGAGAAATTTCAAATATTTGCTTTGGGATATTCTTGTAACCGTTAACTTCATGCGGAAGCTTCCTCTTTAAGTGATTCGAATCAAACTTGAACAGTTTTATCGATTAACAGTGTAGTTTTTCTCTAATCTTCAGCTGAATCGCATTGCCATTGCATGGGGTTGGAACCAAATAATCGAAAGGAACAACACCTTTAACCCCGTACTCGCTTACTTTCAGTGTAAATTTATTTTTAGGCCAACCTTTACTGCGTTGCCTGAAAATTTCCCGCATGCCTATCCTTGTATATTTATTCAGCATTTAGTATTTTCAACGTCATCGTCACTTTAAACAGTTCGTCCAAATATTCTGTCATTGTTACTCCTGCTTTATTTTTGCGAATTTGCGATTGCGATAGAAATTCTTTTCAACCTTTTTAACACGCTCACATATATGTATTAGTTTCACGTGTAACTGGCTGACTGTAAAAATAAGCTTTTCTAAACTGCAATAGTTACGTAGTTGAAATATATACCAAATGAAAAAGGTTGATGAATACAATCTGGCAAAAATATCAAATTACAAATTAGTCTCTTCGTTCCTGAAGTATTTAGGAGTAAACTTACAAAAAAATACGCAGACTCGCCAGCATTGGATTATTAGGTCGCCAAAGTACAATGCATAGCGAAGAGAAAATTCTGTACATCAGTGCACTGCAAGACGTGACTACCAGAAACTCCAACACCTTCAAAGGTTCCGCTATCGAAACCAACACATGCACATTTATTCCTATTCTCTTTTGATCCCTTGTTCTCATAAGACTGCAAGAGCGAGAAAGAGAAGAGTGTTTTATTTACACATTTTGTCCTACTTATGTCGCAAATGTCAAAACAAATGTGACAAGCTGTCGTGACTTGCATTTATTTTTCTATTTCTCCAAAATAGCGTGTTTTGGAAAAAGCGGTGCGTTTCTCAAATAAAAAAAGTGATAAATACAACCAATTAAAATAAAAATGAATAAAAAAACCTTCCAGACTTATATGAGTTTGGAAAAAAAGAAGTTTTTAGAAAACGCGAAGCGTTTTAAAATGGAATGTGTTGCTCCAATTAGGATTACTGGTCAAGCGACCACAAATTGTGAAGAACAGTGCAGTGATGAGTCTAATAGCTCAATAGTTGACCCTGATCAAGTGCCAAGTTGTGATAGTGATAATCCACAATTCATTAGTGAGCCAAGTGATGCGTGTCCCAGGGAAACAGATAAGTGCAAGGAACTAAAGGCTTGGGCCATAAGAAACAGAATAACCCACAATTCCCTTGGTGACTTACTGCAAACTTTGAATAAAATAGGTGTTACTGATATACCTTTGTCAGCAAAAACGCTGTTAGGAACGACTAGGGAAAAAGTGAAAATAGGTTACATTCCCGAAGGCGATTTCATATACTTAGGTATTGAGACATACGATTTAAATCGTATTTTAAATCAGGCCCATTTGAATACCTAGAAGCATTGGAAGATATATATAGTTTACAAATATGTTTGCATTCCTCATGAAAATAAGTTTATTCTCATACCCCTTTTGCATCACTTATTTCATAATTTTTCAAATTAGCATTTGTTAGCAACACATTCCATTAATTTAATTTTAATTACGATTATCAAAAGTATACATACATATAAATATTTTTTTTTATGCAATGGCATTCCAACGAGACATTTTTAATATTTCCGAGATGCCGAAACGGGCAACTCAAGGTAAGTTAAAAATTTAGCATTACTCTTAACTTCAATTAAATTTCATTACTTTCAGGCCAACGCATTACTCAAAAGCGATGGGAAACTTCCAATGCATACAGCTAAGTACTCGGAAACCCCTACGACATCTAAGAGAGTACGCACAGAAGACAATAGTGGTAAAATCAATGTTGAATTTTAAATTTTGTAAAATTTATTAATAATTAAATTATAATTACAGAAGTTCTAAGCCTATTGAGGAACATTTCGGAGCGACAAACCGGAATAGAGCAGCGGCTAGAGAAGATTGAGAGCAAGATGTGCAGTGTTGAGACCGCGCTCTCCCAAAATGTAAACAATTCGTTTGATCATATACATATGCACATGTACTATATTTTTTTATTTATATAATAATAGGTTGTAGAACGAGGTGACATGCTGGCGCAGAATCTGCTAATCCGAGAATGCAAAGTTATGCTGAAAAAGGTGCAAAACTCCCTTTGCCACATGACTGGGGAAACCGAGGATGTAAACCCCCAAGCAATTGGAAGTGCGCTCCCCATCTCGCGTGAAGAATGCTGTACTCAGGTCGAGGAAAAACTGAATAATCCAGAGTACAAGCAGGCAATGGTAATGCAATTTGTGGAATAGTGTTCGTTTCCATATGATGTCATTTAATGTCTTTTTTTCTCATTAAGATTACCTTCATTTACAAAATGAAGGGGATATCGGGGAGCGTTAATGACGTTATTAGGAAGCTATTCTCCGATGAGTTCCTTCGGGATTACAATTGGGACGGGCGGTGGGAAAGAAAATCTCTTCGCTCATTGAAATTGGTGGATGAAATTTTATTCGGTAACAAACATATTTAATCTCACACACCGATTTAATCCTAGTCCATTTTAAATATTTTTAGATGTATTCAAATCCGAAGGTCGTTTAGCGTTCGAAAGGAATGTGAAAAAGTCGATTGACCTGGCCCATAATCGGCTTAAACAAAAGTTTCGAGCTATAAAACAACAAAATAAAAAATAATTTATTTAATCTTAGACATAAGTATGTACCCACATCAACCTTTTTCAATATTTGCATTATTTTTGTGTAGTAGAATGAACTATATTATTTATTTATTATTTTATTAATTTAAAAAACTATATTATTTTTTATTTGTTTTTAAATGTAACGTGAAAAATATTGTGTATATTGTAAAAGGTTGATGTGGCTTAATTTTATTTAAAGTTTTTTGTTTGATAGCAATGTGAATTCCTTTTTGATTACCTTAATGTAAATATTTTATTTAACGTAAACTAGTTAATGTAAAAGACTGAAATGAACTATTTTTATTAAATTTGACTTATAAATGGGTTTTATTCATATAACTACCTAACAGTCAAACCTAAGACTTCAGGTAGTGCTGGTAGATATGTACGGGAAGGTTAACAGAAACATACGTTAGTCGTTTCAGGTATTTATTCATATAACTACCAGATAGTTGTAATGCGTGTAAGCAGTCAAGGTATATATGTTACTATTGATACAAACAAGTGCTAGAAAGGGATACAAACTCACACGTACATTAGAGTTTCCGGTAGTATTTTCCATTCACCATTAAGATGCTAATAGAAACTCAGCTTCAGAGCCTACCTAATATTTATATTAATGAGATACCTGAAATATCTGTGAAACTAGAAGGGATTTAACTAGTAGTGTTCTTGCAGGGTGGCGATCAATTTATTTACATGCATACATGGATAAACGGATTTGAGCCAAACGGCGATCAATTGAACTTGCTAAATACATACATATGTATACATATGTACGTATGTTAACATGTAAATATTAACGAATAACAAATCATCCCTTTAAGTTCAGATACGTTGATACAACAAATTGAGCATATGTACATATGTATGAACAGACCTTGCAAAAATGCCTGACCATATAGAAAATAAGTTAACGATTGTATACACATACAGTAAAGGAATTGAAAGATTTACATAAATATTCTTTTGCGCGTGCCTATAAGTACATCAAAGAAAATTTAGTAGCGGTAGAAAATATTCAAAAAGGGCATTCATTTATTTAAATAAGTGAGTTACCTATTCTACGAGTAATATAAGAAAATGAAAAAAATCTTTTTCCAACTCGATGTGGTCGGAGAAGAAAAATTGTGAGGCAATGCGGCAAAATATAAAAAGCTCTCACAGTTTGCAAAGCCCGACTGCGTGGGTAGTGACACCAGTGCCGTAATGCGATTCACTAACTTTAAACAATGCGACATCGCAATTTTTGACGGCAATATTTGTCGTTTGCACTAACGATTGTGCGATTCACTAACTTATTCTTAACGGCACTTAACAGCTGCTTCAATATATTTATTCAAAGTGATAAAGAGTGGCATCTCTGTCAAACTAAATGTCAGAATAAGCGAAAAGAGCAAAGAGGAATGAAAAAAAAGCAAACGAATGCCTGCTACCAAATAAAAATTTTAGCGTTTTTATTATATGTATTTCATTAAAGTGAAATAAAATATTAGTTTATTTCAAACTACAAACGTTTATAATTCTTTTTATATATTGCAATGTTCCATTGTAGCAGAATTTCGGACTCTCCACTGAGTGGTTTGGTAGAATAGACATCAACTCGACTCCAATGAATATCCGGAATCACATGCAAATATGCCATGGTTTTCGTTTTCAAAATTCGCGTTGTGCTCCAGCGTATTTAGGATTTACATTTTTTTAATTAGAACCATTTATCTTTTATATTGATAGGTTCTAGCGGCTTTATATATGTATGTATGTACTTGGATCCTTGATAAAACTTAGCTTTTACCATTTGCACATAAATTGAATGGTAGATATAGTGGTTAGCAGAAGCCTCGTCATGGTACTTTGGTGGCAAAATTGATGCATGAATACAATCGACGGCCCCAATAGTGCCTCCCACAAAGGGTGACGACGCTGAAGCAAGCATTTCTTTAGCTGCTTGGGTCATAGGAAACCTCACTTTCTGTTGCATTCAAATGAAAGGGATTGTCCACATCTCGAAGCAAACTTCGATTCACTGTTGGAGCGCTTACTTCTTTCGTCACCTCGTGATAAATTATAGCCAAATATTCAAAGAACATTATTTAATGTTCCTTTTTTAATTTCAAGAAAACTAATCATCAAATTTTAAACTTTTTCTTTTATTTAAGTTGAAATCGCGAATGCGAAAATCGTTAAAAAATTAATACTGAATGGCAGCATCGTTTAAATTTTCGTTAAGATGAGTTGACCTTGCGAATACTGGAGTAGAATACATGGAACTCCAATGAAACCCACGAATGGAAGCAGAACGACGGTAATTCAGAATCCGATGAAAAATCAGAAGAATTGTCGGAACTCAGAGGCTTTGAGAAAGCTAGCGAAATTAAATAATGGGCATTTAGGAACAATGTATCGCAAGTAGTTTTAAATGGTTTATTGAAAACTTTACATAAGATATGTGTTAGCGATTTGCCAATGAAGAAATCCAAGATTTTGTACAACTGAGACTTTTAAATGTTTCACTAAATGTAATATTTTATCGTTAAGTGGCGAAGTTATAGTTTCAGTTTTTGAACCTCAAAAATATTATAAACCTAGTACTCTTTTTATTTAAATGTATTAATACTCGACAATAGAGCAAATAAGGTTTTACAATTTACATTTTTCCATACCTTATTAAAATGTGATTTTATTTATATATTGATGAGATAAAAAGTATATATGCTGCTTATATTTATTTGAAATGATAACATAGTACGTTTTTTATAAGTAGATTTAGTATAACAATATAAAGCACCCCACGCCTTTTGAAAATGATATAGGTTTTTTCCGTTAATTATTTTACAATTATATTAAACATTATTTTCTACTTTTTAGTACTATCTAAAAAAGCGTGTTTGTTTTAGTTTTTTCAATTATTATTTATCCAGCTTTTTGGTTGCCGGAATCTTCATATATCGTCCTGATTTGCTTTTTTGCTTTTACATGTTTTCTTTTGAAATGAAACTCCTTAAGCGAATCGCAAATGGGGAGAACCTTTTTAACCGTTGTGTCGATCATAGAGCCCACGGGTACATTTGCATCTTTAATTTTGCTGTATCTTCCAAACGGTTAGTCCGATTGACCTGAAATTTCATGATATCCTCAACCATACACTTTTGCATCATGTGGAAAAGTTTCATCAAGATTGGAGCAGGAGTTCAGTCGATACAGCCCAAATTCAAGTTAGTGGAATGGCGTCGACAGCTGATGTACCCTGGTACTTGTATGAAAATTCATACAAATATATAGAAATAAATGGCAAAGTTCACTTTATATTGCTATATCCTCCAAGCGGCTGGTCCAATCTTGATGAAACTTCGTATCAAATATGTAATTGATATTGGTGTGAAATTTCAGGTCAATTGGGCCAACCGTTTGGAAAATATAACCCAGTTACTAGAAAATGACCTAGCGTCAACAGCTGATGTTCATACAAATATATAGAAATAAATGGAAATATTTAGTTTATTTTATGGAAATTTGTTTATTTATTTATAGAAAATCATTATATGAAAGTAAAAAATATATTTTATGAATTTGCCGCACAAAATAAATTTTTAGGTCTTTACACTTCAAAAATCGCACATAAACTGACTTATGCGGGCATGTGCTGCAAATCGTTTTCGCATGAAATTGCCAGCGAAACAATTAGACACATACGTGTTTGTGTGTCACTTTCATGCGAAAACGATTTGCAGCACATGCCCGATGCATACAAAACTACTCAAAACGAAACCTGCGCAAAAAATCATGTTTCTGCCTGCAAAACTGGTTGTACAAGGGTAGGTAGGCAAGATATTCCCAAATACCCTTTTGTTCCTGTTAGTAGACGTGTTTTCCTACACATTCAAAAAAAAAATGTTTACATTGAACAAATATTTTATGAGTTATAATTATTCTGCGCAGGTACTAAAAATAGCACTATGAGCAAGAGGGGTTGATTTTAAATTCAAATATAACGGAATTCTGCGAATGAAAATTCAATGTTAATTATTTTTCTTGGTAAAAAGGGATCAAATTACAAGGATTAAAAAAGAATTTGGAAATTGTTAAATTTTTATGGATTTTGGCAATTCCCATTTTTGGTAAAAATGGATTATTTAGGTACCAAAAATTTTTTTTTCCAAATTATGATAAAAGTTTTGTTAACTAGACAATATTTCCAAGAAATTAAAAAAAAATAACCAGAAAATCACAAGAAACCAGGTAGTAGTTAATATTTGTATATCAAAAGCAACTATCTGCCATACAAAACGTATGAAGTACCCGGGTACATCTACTGTCGATGTGGATAAAACCCAACAGCTGTTGACACAACGGTTAAAGCTGATTTCGGTACATAGCTGAGACAAAAGATACAACGTAGCGAAAGGCAGAATGCAAAAAACAAAGACTTGTACACAACAATACAAAGCGATAGCATAAATATTTTTTCTGATCAGATACAAATCAATTTTTGTAAGTATCTACTTCAATGAAAACTACTTACCGAACAGAGACAAGTTATATATCCAATTAAAGTGCATAGTCTAAAGTTTTGCACAAATTTTGCAGATTTAGGATTCCTTCAACCACTTACAAGATATTTCTGTGGAAAGATTTATCAAATTTCGTATCGCTCAAAGCGTTGGTACGATCATTTCAATAGGTATACAAAGAACGCACATTACAAAGAACTAGAACCAATTAGACTTTTTCTGATTGCTATTAGAATCTGATTAGATCCAAGATAGAGTCGGACGAAAGTTCTTGCCACAGGAAACGAAACGCTATGCAACCTCTCTGTAATCTACATCTTTGCAGCGCATTAGCGGGCGTAAGAGATTGAACAATTGCCCCGTTTAGTCGCTTTCGTCTCTGTTTTTGCTGTTATTTCCCTATTTGAATAACGCCATTTCAAAGGCAGCGCAAATCAATGGAAAAGAAAGAAGTTACGTACTTTCACTGTTCCACAAATAAAATATTTCATCTTTTTTTGCAATAGCAAAACAAATTTAATGTTCTCTGAATGATATTAGAATCTAATTTGATCCAAACAAGTTTTTAATTAAAGTTCTTGGGCAGAATTACATCTGTGGATGCACATAAGAAAAAGAAAAACTGCCCCCCTTTGCGTCTGTTTGTTTTTATTCGTTTTGAACACCATGGTCGTCACTAGTACCCACATGCTGTTATAACTTTGTTCACCTTACGGTTGATTGCACCTGTATACACCAACCGCGATAGATATATGTAGATATATATGTACATACCAAAATGTTCAGAATGGAAAGCGAATTGGATTAAGTCATGTACATACATATGTGTGTACATATGCCCTTCCGTTCGTGCATCGGATAACTCGAATCAATATTAAGATACGTAACGTACACGCATTGCCCTAAATCCAAGCTTAGATAGGTAGAGGTACGTCTACAAAAACGCGAGAAAGGAATACACGTGAAATCGCACACT